>OW964562.2:12961595-14161595 GCA_943138885.2 Tholera decimalis | reverse complement strand
GAGTGTGATATGGAGTGAAAATAGTGAAATACTTTTTAGACGCGCCAGTTTTAGGAGCGTTCAATTTGGATACGTTGAACTGAAATGCGTTCGTCAACAGCTGTTTGCAATAAAAATCTAGTATTACAAATCTCGTTGTCCCCAAAAGTTACGAAAATTGCCTTTAATATAAGAATTACTTACATGTTACGCGAGGAGTTCAAAAGTTACGAAAAATGTAAGAAATGTAACTTTCTGGCAACGTTGGCGTAGAATGACGCGAAGTCAGTGTTGCCAGGGCTTTTGAGTCGTAAGTTACCATTTCTTTTCCTGTTGTGTTACATTTTTGCTGCAAAAGTTACATTATTGTTTTTTTATTTTATTTACGTTGCGTTGTTTTGGGGTCGGAGGTTGGAGGCAAATAATTGATGTCAGCAAAATGGCGGAATATAAAGCAATCCATGATGTCTAATGGGTGTATTTAATCTTAGGATAAAACAGACTAGTTTCATTTATTCACAGCGCCATCTTCACTGTTGTTGCTATTTTTCAATTAGTTTGAACCAAAATTACGAGGTAGGTATTGGGTAGGTAATTCATGATCTGTTATTTTTACTCCGAACCAACTACTAATATTCGATCATTGAGGTATTACTATTACGCTAGAGTAATATAGTTCAATGTATTCGATACGAATAGAATCCTCTTAACGTACATGTTCTACCTACCAAGTGTTCGTAAGAGTGCTCTGTTAATAAAGGGCATGAACCATGCAAGAACGCGTCAATGCAAAAAAAAAAAACACAATAAGTACCTTACATTATCCACGATGATTAGTCATCTCTCTGTATTGTGTATTAAATTGAGTACTGCTACTGGTGAATCTCTTTCTTACAGGCCTTCATTAATTTGTATTCTTTTCTTTTATTCTTTCGTATTACAGACAAAAAACTTTAAATTCGCCAACCTGGTGCCTACAGAAATGTGCAGCAATATTCTTTAACATGTTTTCTACCGATCTTGGTAACTTTAAACATGCTTTTGAGGCCACAAGATGAATGAGATGGCAGCTGCATTTTATGCAAGTTATGTCTAGTACCTTTTCTTTTATGTGCGAAAAAACAGAGTTGTGCTCACCAACCATACTGTTTGTGGTATCAGATGCGAATCCTATAAAGTTTTTAAGTGGAATCGAGCGCACTTTCAGTCAGTTTAATATACCTGCACTTAACCGATTCGTTGCGATGTCCAATTTGTCAAACTTATAGCTGTAGCATACCCTTCACTTTGATAACCAACCGCTCATACAATGCACAAATGAATAATATTAGTAAACAGTTATATGAGACGCGGGCGGAGGGCCGCGCGCTCACACAGTGACTACTGTTTAACTTATGTAAACATTACCAATTATATATATACACAATTCTATTTTAATAAAAAACATTCATTCCACATTCATTACTGCGACTTCACGCCTTTTCATTGCTCTCCCTAACTGATTCTCTAAAGTGCTATCTATAGTAAATCTCTGCTACCTTATATATAATCTCTAAATATAGTGCAAACTAATAGCACTAAAGTAGTGCTCCGACATAGCACAAAAGTGGTGACCCCGAGCTAAACACGCCTGACGCTGAGAAAACCCGAACCGAGCACATCTGACGCGGAGAAACCCCGAACAAGAAACACACGAAGCGGAGAAAATCCCGAGACCGACGCATCTGAAGCGGACAAACCCGAACCAAATTTACCTGAGGTCCGTGAAATAATATTAAAATGTCAAGTCCTTGTCAGTCAGAAGGGCAAGCATCATCGCACAACGTGTCGATGGCTGAAGCTGCTGGCATATCGCTCACCATGCGCATCCCACCATTCTGGCGCGATCGACCACGACTATGGTTCATCAGTTTCGAGGCCGCGACCAACGACCTCAAGAAAGGCCAAGCACAGCACATCCAGATGGCCATAGCACAGCTGGAAAAAACAAGAAATCGAGCAGATAACGGATCTACTCTACAACCCACCGGAGACAGATCAGTACAAGGCGATCAAAGAAAGGCTCATATCCGCCTACGAAGAATCTGACAGCCACCGGTTCCAGAAACTACTGTCAGAGATGGAACTTGGAGATCAGAAACCCACCCAACTACTCCGCCGCATGCGAAACCTTGCCAGAGACAAAGTTCCCGACTCCACGTTACGACTCATGTGGACAAATCACCTCCCGTCACACGTCCGGTCAATCCTTGCAGTCAGCGAAACATTCAGCAGCAAGACTACACTCGAAGAAGTCGCACTACTCGCCGACAAAATGATGGAGCAGACCACATCTACAGAAGTCACAGCCGTACACTCGTTTGCACCACCTACATCAACACCGCAGTCGGATACGCAGTATCTCATCAGAGAAATAAGAAAACTCTCGTTAGAAATAGCCGATCTAAAAGCAAGACCGTCGTATGATTACAACTATCGCTGCCGCCGCAATCCATCTCACCACCGTAGCGCATCGCAATCGCGAAGTCGAGTAACATCACAACACTGCTATTATCATCGACGTTTCAAGGAACAAGCTAGACACTGCACGTCGCCCTGCTCTTTCAAGAAACAACATTCGGAAAACTAGACAGAACGTTGGCAGAGGTGGACACCGTCGTTCAAAAGAATTCACACCGCCTATACATCACCGACAAAAACTCGAAATTATCTTTCTTGGTCGACACGGGTGCAAACATATCCGTGCTACCGAGAAGAAAGGGTCAAGTCGCAATGCCGCTACCATTTCAACTTTACGCTGCGAATAACACAAAGATAGCTACGTATGGCGAAAAAACATTAACTCTCAACTTAAACTTACGTCGCCCGTACAAATGGAAGTTCATAATAGCAGATGTTTCAAAGCCAATACTCGGAGCTGATTTTCTCAAGTACCATCAACTTATTGTCGACTTGAAAAACCGCAGACTTATCGACGGCATCACGAGCTTAAAGATCAATGTCCCTGTACGTGTATCAGATGTTCCTACCGTACGCAGTATTGACATGTCGCAATCATACCATGACATACTAGCTTAATATCCGGAAATAACGCGATTGACATCGATGCAACTGAACTGCAACATCAATGTGCAACATTGTATTGAAACTCGCGGACCATTGGCACTGCCACGCCCGACCCATTCCACCGCATCGTTTCGAGATAGTAAAGAAGGAATTCGAAAACATGGTAGAACAAGGATTATGCAGACCTAGCAAGAGTCCATGGGCCTCTTCATATCGTGCCTAAAAAGAATGGCGATATTAGAGTTTGTGTTGACTATGGCCGACTCAACTCTATCACCGTACCAGACAGATATCCCGTGCCACGCATCAAAGATTTTATGCATCATCTATCTGGTAAAACTATCTTCTCTACGATAGACCTCAACCGAGCTTACCAACAACTGAATGTCCGAGAAGAAGACAGAAAAATCCGCAATCATCACACCGATGGGACTATATGAATTCTCACGTATGTGCCCTGGTTTAAAGAACGCGGGACAAACATTTCAACGGTATATCCATGAAGTACTACAAGGATTAGATTTTGTTTTCCCATTCATCGACGATCTACTTCTGGCATCGAAAAATAAAACCCAACACTGTGGCACTGAACAAAAATAACGTGACACAGCTGCCGTACCAAGCGCCATACGATTAGATGACACGCTTCCCGTGTTTTCAGACATGCGTAAAATGTTTGCTTTACCAGAATCAGCCTCAAACTTATCGAGAAATTTAGTCTCTTTCTGTTTGCGGGTTATAAAATATTATTGAAACTGCACATTGTTTTTTCAATGTGTTATCAGTGGTCTCATGCATGATGAGACTGAAAAAATTCCAGGCTCTTTTATTATGTTAACTAAATCGGCAGCGATTGCCGGTGATATTAATTTTGTTATTATGTTAGTGGCTTTGGTGCGACCTAAAGCCACTTTTTTAGCGATGAATCCGGGAATATATTTGCCATAAAAGGCACTAAATCATCCACTTATGAAATCGGTAAATTTTGCTATGCGATAAACGCGCTAATTTTTTATTCAGTCCTTTTAACAAGCTGGTCTTCGGGCTTGAATGTTAAGAGTTCTTGAATGGGTTTATTAGATGCTATTGTGTTAATGTTGTTTTGGTGCTTTATCGTTGCCATATGTTTATCTAAGGCGGGTTTATGATTAATAACATTGGTGTCACATATTTTCTTAACTTTTTTAATTTTCAACTATCTATATTCTGTACTTGTACGGGTATGTTCATAATAAAACAAATTTTCCTATGGTGTGGTATGTCTATCCCATTTATTCCCAGTTGCCACCGCGGCGATCACGAATAAAAAACTGTAGCCTTGTGATCGCTGTGTTCATTGCTCGCTTTTTCCTGTGAGCGTAGTATGCGACCGAACAACTGTGGCGACCATGCTCAACATAGTGGTTGCGAGTAAAAAACCTTCTACAGACAGTGCCGCCGGCTGGGGGGTTTGCCGCGCGCGGCTCAGGGTTACTAAGCGCTTGGAATTAAGATTGAGTTTCATGCGGACTTCCAGTTTCTGCGACTTGTGCCGGGGCATATGTGTAGTGCCTTATTAGCCTATCACTATTACTGATCAGCATACCACGACTGCAGTACCTGTACTTAAGGTCTATAATTACCAATGAAAAGAATAAATAAATACAAAATACGGTTTGTGTTCCTCGTTTGTCAGACTATACTTATTTTTATTAGCTAATAATATAACTTAACATTTTTTTTTATTTAAGTACTACTACTTGGCTTGATCATTCATAATAAAACAAAAATTATCATTTTACACAGATTTATTGAAAACTATAAAAGCCGTTGATCCCAGTCATACTCAAGTTCTAAAATACAAATATGTATACACAATAATCAAATAAAAGCACGTTGCACAAATTTTATACAAATATACACATTAATCAAATACGAGTTTTCCATTTAATAAATAAATAAATTTCAATTTAATGTATTTAGTCACTTTTATCATAATCGTAATCGTAATTATAAATGTATGTCAATATCTAAATGTATAATACAAACTAGTATTTGCGTGTTGCGCGAGGTGCAAGCACCTCGCGCGTTGACTTTTAAAAAAAAAATGGGGGCAGGGGTGATGGGGGGGGGATGCACAATTATTTCGACTAAAGCATTGCCCCTCTAAATGAATCTGAAAAAAAAATGTTCCAAGTCTCTTAATTTCCGAGATCCGCCTAAAGGGGGTGAGAAGGGGGGCAAGGGGGGCGACTTTGAAAAATGGTTTTTACTTTACCGAGCCTCCTCTATACGAATCCGTAAAAAAGAAAAAATACTGGTCTCGTAGTTTCCGAGATACGATAGGGAGGGGTGAAAAGGGGAGGTTTGCCACTTTTCCCGGGGGTTGAGAGTTACTTGTTTACGAATCTGTCAAAATATACCCACCTCCCCATCCACCATCTGGGAGAACAATTATGTCAATGAGTGAGTGAGTTTTTTTTTTTTTTTTTTTTGTGTGGCATCTCGCAGGTCAACCTCTGAGGCTGTCGGCTGCTTAACCGGGCTTGCCTGTGGTTGCCTTAATTAATAAATTAATTAAAGCCTCCAGCCAGGGCTTATTAAAAAACTTACAAACTATGCGACTACACGCTAAGGGCACCCCCTGTGGGGTACGGACCTCGGCTTAGGGCGTCGCAGGGGGAGGGCAGCTAGGGACAAGCTGGATCATATCATTATTATTATTAATAAGGGAATTTAAAGCTACTGGCTCAGCCTCGCGGGCTGGCTCTGGCAAGGGTCGGGGTGGACTATTACGGGGACGTCGCGGCGGGCCTCGGCGGCGAGGACGGAAGGATGGTCGGTTTTTGTGTTTGTGTGCCACTGTACTTGTTTCCCTACGGCTCTCTTGGAGCAGGGTGATTGCGTCATCGGGAGTGACTAGGGTATGCCTTGGTCGGCGAATCTTAGAGATACGCGAGGGTTCGTATTGGGCGGCCGATACGATAAGGGGATTCCTATGTTGGATTGAAGTTTCAAAGAAACGCTTGGAGACGCGTTTCATGAACTGCTGGATGGTGTGAGTGAGTGAGTCATTTTTTTTTTTTTTTTTTTTTTTTTTTTTTAGGTAGGGCCACTTGTAGATCAGCACACTAAGGCTGTGAGTCTACTTAACCGGACTTTCCTGTGGTGACCTCTAATAAATTAAAGGCCCCCAGCCAGGGCTTACAAACTAAAATATACTTAAAAACTAATGACCGCACGCTAAGGGCACTCCCTGTGGAGTACGGGCCTCGGCATAGCGGGGTCATTTTGGGAGGGCAGCAAAGGGACAGGCTGGGTCATATTATTTACGGGAGTATTTATTGCTACTGGCTCAGCATCGCGGGCTGGCTCGTTTGGCAAAGGTCGGGGAGGATTTTCATTACAAGTACGCGGACGTCGCGATGGGCCTCGTCGGCGAGGCCGGAATAAGGAACGCGTTCTGTATATGTGTTTTCTAAGAGTGCTGGTTTCCCTACTGCTCTCTTGTCGGATGGTGGTGGGGTCGTCAGGCTCGTCTAGGATGTTACGCGGGCGACGAACCCGAGAAATCTTGGAGGGTCTGTATCGGGCGGCCGATACGATCAGGGGGTTAGTGTGGGTATCAGCAGAGGTGAAGTAACGCACTGACATGCGTTTCAACACTTGCTTTATGGTCGGGAGTTTGAGGTCTACGTGGAGATCCTCATTCCTACAGAACCAGGGCGCGCCCGTGGCCTTTCGGAGAAAACGGTTCTGAATGACTTGCATCCTATGGATCTGATTGGGACTGGCATGAGCAAACACCGGACAGGCATACGTCATGATAGGACGTATGCATGTCGTGTATATTCGGATTTTACATTTAAGGGAGAGCTTGCTGTGTTTATTCAGCAGGGCGTGGAGCCTACCGAGAGCGAAAGCGGCTCGCGAGCGAACCGACTTTATGTGCTCACTGAAGTTTAGGAACTGGTCGAGGATCACACCTAAGTATTTGGCTCGCTTCTCCCAAGGGATTGGCTTGCCGAACATAGTGATCGGGCTAGGGGGGGTGAATTGTTTATGCTGGCGAGCCCTGCGAAACAGGACTGCTTGACTTTTGTCGGGATTTACCTCAATCCTCCATTTCCTAAACCAATCGCCTAGTGCGTTGGCTGAGGTCTGGAGGGTATGAGCGATGCTAACGGGATTATGTCCCGAGTAGTAGATGGCCGTGTCGTCGGCAAATAGGGATAACTCTACTGGGGGCTTTTTGGGGATATCGCTAGTGAATAGCGTGAAGAGTGGGGGGGAGAGCACGGCGCCCTGAGGGACGCCGGCTCTGATAGGGCGGGGAGTGGAAAGCGCTCCTTCGATACGATATCTGAAGGAGCGGTTCGACAGGAAGTCTCGAATGATGAGCACGAGACGGTCCGGCACACCAATTTGGTAAAGCTTATAAATTAAGCCATTGTGCCAGACTTTGTCGAAAGCCTTCGCTATATCTGAGTGAGTCAGTGGTAATTATCTTTATATAGTGTAACTAGTATTTGCGTGTTGCGCGTGGTGGTAGGGGTAATATCGGCGACGCTGATTGGTTGTTGAACGCAGCGGTACTAATTATGTCAGTCACTACTTGCGAACTTGTGTTTGTTATAAATATGTGTGCAGGTAATAATTAAGGGCACTCGTTTCTCAACCCTTGAGGAAGCAACATCATTATCCGTGCTGTGTGAAAGTTTTGTGAGTTTCGTTATGGCTGCATTTGTTACGAATTTAGATATTTTTATGTTCCTTCGTGTTGAAGGAGACATGAAAAATTTGACACGACTCTATGAAGCTATTATTGTGCGCATCCCAATCAATCAATCATCAATCAAAATATTTATTTGCTAGAATATGGTACATAAGGTGTTACAGTAGACTAGTTTCAGCATATCCTGCCATAATATAGCGTGCAAATGTGTTCACAATCAGTGTTGTCAATTACCAACTACTTGCCGATTACAGATTCTATTGATTTGTCTTCTAAATAGTCCTTAACGGTATAATATCTTTTAAATAATAGCAGATTGAAAAGTATGTTTTTAAACATTGTCAGTGGTAAGTCTTGTAAGCTATTTGGTAAATGATTGTAAATAATAATCGACATGCAGTATACATTTTTCTTAAATAATTTTAGCCTTATTTGTGGCAGTCGAAGTCTGTTTTTATGCCGTGTTCGGCTATTTGGCCTGTCAGTGTTCGTCTCGAATAAATTGTAGTTTTTCTTAACCCCAGTTGAAATATGTTCAGAAGATTTAGAAATAATTAGGATCTTTTTAAAAACTTATATTAGTAATATGAGTCGCAGATGGGCAAGTGCTTCCAGAAATCAGAAGACGTTCATGAACAGACATGCTGAGTGGTTACAATCAAATATTAGCTGGCCAAATTGCACTACAGTGAACTTATCAGAATTGTTTCTAGCTCAAGATGAAGTTATCGAAAACATATCGTCAAACATTACGAGTACTTCCGTTGATATCGATACTGTAGCAGCTGTGATTCCGTCCACATCAACTGTGGGCCCATCTACGGATTTAGTTCAGATTAGGAAACCGTTTGTTGACCTCGGCAACAAACAGAAGAAAAGACGTTCAGGGTCTCTTCTAGAATACTCACCGAAAGAACTCACTTTCGCATTAGTCACAAGACTTAAGACAGAAAAGAAGAATGACTTAGCTAATATAATTGATCACATAACGAAAAACCCTGATAGTGTTGCGATTGTTCAAACCACTTTGTTTAAAAAGAAAGTAAGCAAAAAATCTTTAGACGAAGATCACGCTCTAGGTCTTTATACATTTTTGAATCTGTCAAAGTGAAAATATTTGTGTTTAAGGAAAGTGCTGATAGATTGTGAAGTTACAGTTACCATCGTATCACAAACTCTTTGGAGCTAAGAAAAGATGCTATCCAAGCGATTTAAAAATTACTGAGAGAGGAGCTAAAGTGAAGAATCAAGCCCCACTGGATCTGACAGTCCAGAAAATTCTTCAGATTACTGGTACCCTAAGGTAAGTTGATTCGTCAAATGAAGGATTGAAGTTAATCATTAAATGGGGTTTCGATGGAGCTTCTTCACAAAGCACCTACAAGCAAAGAAGTGAAGATGTAAACTTCAGTGATTCGTCGGTATTTATGTCAATTCTTGTCCCTCTTAAATTAGTTTCTAATACTATCTCCATATGGGAAAACCCATCACCTTCTTCAACCCATTATTGTAGGCCTATTAAGTTTGAATTTTGTAAAGAGACAGAAGAATATATCAAGCAAGAAGAAGCTTCATTGAAAGAAGAAATAGATAATATTGGTCCTACAAAGTGTGCCGGGCTGAAAATTAATCACGACCTTCATATGATAATGATCGACGGAAAAGTGGCCACTATTATAACTGATACTTCATCTGCATCTGCCTGCAATATTTGCCTTGCAAAGCCAACTGAGATGAACAAGCTGTCAAAAGTATTTTCAAGACCTGTACGAGAAAATGTTTATAAATATGGACTTTCTACTCTTCATATGTGGATTCTTTGTATGGAGTGTATTCTAAATATATCATACAACATGGACTTTAAAATGTGGGCTGCACGAGGTGCTAACAAGGAACTAAAAGCTGCGAAAAATGGGAATTCTTGTAGATATTGTTAAGCAAGGCTTTGGAACTACAAACGACGGAAATACAGTCAGAAGGTTTTTTGGAGATTATGAGAAATCTGCCGAAATTACCAATATTGATAAAGACCTACTAAAGCATTCCGCGGTTATTCTTCAAACAATTTCATCTGGATGTGCCATAGATATTGAAAAATTTAGAACGTATTGTCGAGATACAGCTGAGATGTTTGTTCATCTATACCCGTGGTTTTATATGCCCGCAAGTGTGCACAAGCTGTTCATACATGGTGCAGTTGCGAACACTTTGGCTTCCTACCAATTGGTATTCTTTCCGAAGAAGCCAGTGAAGCAAGAAATAAAGAATTTCGAAAAGTTCGTGAAAATCACACAAGAAAATTTAACAGAATGAAGACCAACGAAGACTTTTTGCATAATTTTTTAATTAGTTCGGACCCATATTTATCCCATATTCGACCAAAATACAACAACTCAAAACATTTCGATTTTTCTTCCGATGTTAAAGAGCTTTTGTTGTTGCCTGAAGTAACAACAGAAGAAACACCACCATCTACAGGAGCTGCAGGCAGGAGTTGACGATCCATTAGCGTAATAGCGTGACAGATTTAGTGATATTGTTATTGTTTGAATTGAGTTAGTAATATAAGTCATTTCATCAAAATAGTCCTTACCAGAACTGCATAAAATAGTCCTTTTCAGGACTACCTGAAATAGTCCTTTTCAGGACTTCTAAAAATAGCTCTTTTCAGGGCTTTATCCATTTCTAATTGTTTCTTTTAAGAAATCGTTAAAAACATTAAGAAAAATCGAATTAAAAATTTGAAACTTTGAATCATCGTAGGCGTCAAGGCCGCAGGGATACGCAAGCAAATTATATGTCGTCATATTAAGGGCAACAAGTACTTACTAGAATATAAGGTTTGGTTGCTATACTTTGATACTAGCCGGAGAAAAAAAATTAAATAGATTTTCTCCCATACATTTTAATTTTCAATATTTTTTTTTGACGTGAAGGAACAATTTTATCGAAAAATTGTAGTAATAAATATTGATCGGCGTTATATATACTATTCGATACCATTTTTTGTTTAGTGAAATAATCATCTTCGATCGAAAGTCCATCATTTTGAAAATCCGGACCACTGTGCGCCCCTGTGGAACATCGGATACGACTGGGTGCTGCGCGGCGACCTCCCTGACGGCGTCAGCGTAATATGTTACGCTGACGACACGCTCGTCCTGGCGCAGGGAGAGTCGCACCAGGCGGCGGCCGACCTGGCGACGCAAGCGGTTGCGACAGTCGTTCGTAGGATCCGGCAGTTGGGACTCGACGTGGCGCTGCACAAGACAGAGGCCATGTGCTTCCATGGCGGTCGAAACGCGCCACGGTCCGAGTCCCACATAACGGTGGAGGGGGTTCGCATCGGCGTCGGGAGGACGATGAAGTACCTGGGACTCGTCCTCGACAGCCGGTGGAACTTCAGGGAGCATTTCCTGAGTTTGGCCCCAAAGTTGAACCGGGCAGCAGCCGCCTTCGGGTGACGACTGCCTAATCTCAGCGGGCCAAACGCCTCCTGCCGAAGGCTGTACGCCGGCGTCGTGCGGTCCATGGCCCTCTACGGGTCCCCAGTGTGGGCCCTGTGCATCCGGACGCGACCACTAAAGTTGGTCGCATGCCAGAGGGTCATGGCTATCCGAATGATCCGGGGATACCGCACGATCGCCGGCGAATCGGCCATCCTCCTTGCCGGATTGCTGCCCTGGGATCTGGAGGCGACTGCCCTCCAGCGCGTCTATGAATGGCGCGTGGAGGCGCAGCGCCGTGGCGTATCCCCACTGCCTCGAGAAGTCGAGGCGCGGCGGGAAGAGCTCCGGCGTGATCTCAGGGCAGTATGGAGGGAACGACTGTCACAACCGAAGGCCGGGCACGCAGCAATTGCGGTGGTAAGACCCCTCTTTGAGGAGTGGCTTGATCGGCGTCACGGCGTCCTGACCTACCGCATGACGCAGGTCCTCACCGGACACGGAAGTTTCGGGAGGTACCTGTGTCTGATGGGAAAGGAGGAAACGCCTGGGTGTAACCACTGCGAGGGTCGCCCTGAGGACACAGTCGAGCACACGGTGCAGGACTGCCCCGCTTGGGCAGAGCACCGACGTGTCCTCACGGCGGCGATAGGCGGAGACCTGTCGCGCCCGGCATTGGTTGAGGCCATGCTGCGGGGCGAGAGGGAGTGGGAAGCGGTCGCCTCCTTCTGCGAAGCAAATTGTCATCCTTATGATGCCACTCTTCGAACTAACAGTAACTTTTAGTTATAAAACACTGTAGGTAGTAGCTGTAAATAAATATAGTTTAGTTTGACGCATACATAATTGCCGCCAAAACTATATTTTTTTAAACAAAAGTAAGCACAAAAGAAATCAATATGGGTATTTTTTTCCTCACGGATAGCAACATTGAATTGTGATAAGTTAGGTTATTAGAATTTTTGTTTGATGGACGATTTACTTAAATATAATGTATAAAATGTAAGTATTTACTTGTGAAATGTAATTTGATTACACGTTTTTTGTTTTCCTGAAGGACTATGACATCCCTTTACGCTACAAACGGTCGTTTTAAATTATTTACTCGCGAGCTCTGTTCGGCAGAATGTGACCTTGAGTACTGACGGCTCGTCGAGCAAAGTTAGCCAAAATGGCTAAGTTTTAGTTGCCTCACCTTTGCACTCGTACTATCCTTCTATGCGTTGTTGTTCTAAGTCTGCATTGTTAGAAGTGCTGCAAACAGGTTTCTCTTCCAACACCCTGCGAGGAACGGATTGTTGTTCCTCACACTCGTCAAATTGTGCTGGTAACTATAAAAAGAATAACCATAAATGTTTAATAATATTTACATTGCGAATTTAATCACTAACTCACGCTCACATTTGTTTAGCTTGCATTTTAACATAGACACAGCATTTTATAACCTGATATAAATGTATCTTTTTCAAAAATTAATCATTATCCATCTCCTTTTGCTATGACTATATCAGGATAAAAATTGTGCAGGTTTAGGCATTAAAATCATATAACTTATATTAGGTTTTGATTCAGTCTGTACGAGAATTTTAATCCTTTAGTTCGCAAGAGATATTTTTTCTCAATTTCGTATTTTTTTTTCTTTTTAGGGGTTTATTTATGGTCAAAATAGCAATGGAAAATTGTTAAAAAAAAATTTACATTATATACTTTTCGAGAAAACATATGTCGTTCATGTACGACATTGCGAATAGGGTTGCAAAATTACGTAATTTTACTGAAAATGCTGGTAAAATACGATTATTTTACGGTCATTTTTATAAATTACGGTAAAATTACCGGCGACTTATGAAGTTTAAAATTTTAATTTGTTTTAAATCTCGCGCACGTAAAGATTCAAAATCATTATGCGATGTTGCCGATTCACATCTTGAATTCTTGCCTTGGGAATAAAGTTTTAGGGGTTTTTAGTAAGCATGAGTCGCACGAACCCAGTTTTCTCTTTTTTTTTTCAAGTTCCAATACTGAACAAGGGAAGAAGTTCCAATAGTGAAGAAGTGACATACACACAAACATACTCACTACATATTTTTTGCACTACGTATGTTAGTGGGTATGAGTACGTTTAATAGGTTTTTTACCGAAAATTACCATGTTTTGCCGTAAAATACCATAAATTACGTAAAATAACATTTTTTACCGTATTTTACCAGGGTAATTTTACCGCTTTACATCCCTAATTGCGAAACACTGTAGGAAGTAAAAGCTAATAAACTCTTTTGAAAAAAAAACGGGCACTTTAGATTTTTTTCTCTACTTCAATGAAGAAGAACAAGAAATAGGTTTTATTAATTTGACGATGTATTGGCATGTTATTTGAAGCATCCTGGCATGATTCTTTACGTTCCAAATTTAAAATTTGAAATTAATAAAAGAAAATAGTACATTGTTCATCGAGGGGAGAAAGTGACCGATTACCAACGAGGGTGTAGTTTGAGGCCCGAAGCACAGCTGAGGGCCTTAATACACACGAGTTGGGAATCGCACTTTCTTCCGAGTGATACATAGTGCTTTATACTATATCTACGAGGAAAATAGCTTTTTGTACATTAATAAATGAAACCGAGTTAAAAGATAGGACCTATGGCCATAGACAGTAGGTACCTCATTTATTTTTCGCGCCAAATTGTTATTCTTATTATGTTCAAATATTGAAAGTTAATGTGAGAATTTGTTCAGCAGCGTGTTGGGAGTAATTTTAAATCAATGTTGAGCAATACTATGTGGCCAGTATCATTTTCTCTTGGTGATAAAAACTTTTTTGTCTTTTGGCATTATAAGAATTTTTAGTTAGCTACTGAATTGGTCTAAATTTAAAAAAAAAACAGCGCGTTAGTAATGGATTTTCATACACTTTTCCCTCCCTCGCCAGTGTCTCCAGCACGTTAGTAATGAATTCTCATACACTTTTGCGACCCGCACATTTGTACTACAGTAATGACGTCCTTTCTGTCAAACTTTTTAAAAAGTAATAAGCCACTTTCCGAGCAGGTATAGTATAAATAATGATTATTGTGGATTATTCTAAAATTGCATTACTAATGGCGCGAATTGCTGAAACGATTTTTAACTGATTACGATATTTTAAAACTTTTTGGATATTTTCTGCAAATTAAACAATTTAATCTTTCTTTTTTTACATTAAATACCAGTTTTTGATATGAGTGAAAAAGCGATAAGGGCCGGTAAAATAATAGCCCTACTTGAAGAAGGTTGTTCGCAAACTTACGTGTCTCAGCGGCTAAATGTGAGTCGTTCAACTGTCCAGAGGACTTGGCAACGGTATCAAGAGACCGGTTCGGTCAAAAGAAGACCCAGTTCGGGAAGAAAACGATGCACAGAACCAAGAGATGACCGCTTTTTGGTGAGTCAGGCGTTGCGGAATCGTAAAGCGTCAAGTGTGGACCTGAAGAAGAGCCTTGAAGAAGTAAGAGGAGTAGAAGTTAGCTTGTGGATGGTCAGGAGGAGGCTTTTGGCTGCCAATATCAGGAGTTACTGCCCAGCTCGGGGCCCTAAATTACTCCGTGAGCACCGTGTTGCTCGACTTCAGTTTGCTCGGAACTGTGCTTCATGGACTCTGGAGGACTGGAATAAAGTATTGTTTTCTGATGAAGCTAGAATCTCTTTGTGTGGAGAGGACCGACGCCGGCGAGTGCTGCGAAGACCACGGGAACGCTATGCGGAAGTGTGTTTCGTAGAAATCACTCCTTATGGCGGAGGCTCCGTTATGTTTTGGGCAGCAATTAATTCGACGGAGCGTACGGAGTTAGTTTTCATAGAAAATGGAACATTAAATGCACATCGGTACATAATGGAAGTCCTAATTCCATATGCACAACCCACATTGACTGCACTTGGGGAAGATTCCATTTTTATGGACGACAATGCTCGCCCGCACCGTTCTGGCGACGTGGAAGCGTACATGCAAGAAGTTGGGATCCGTCGTTTAGATTGGCCAGCTCGAAGTCCTGACCTCAATCCAATTGAGCATGTCTGGGATGTTCTAAAGAGACGGGTAAGATCAGTGCAACCTGCTCCACAAAACATCAGGGAGCTAAAAAGAGTCATTGCAGAATAGTGGGAACTTATTCCTCAAAACTTTATTAAAAATATCGTGGAAAGCATGCCCAGAAGGATTCAAGCTGTGATTTTGGCAAGAGGAGGTCACACTCGTTATTAGGTTTTTAAAAAAAAGTAAAAAAATAATCTTGTCTTTATTGCCGACCACTTCTTATTGTTTGGGCGTGTACATCGGTTTTAAAGAATCTGTAGTTTTTTTCTTTTAATTACCCGAATTCACTTCACGCGTATTAATTTACACGATTATAAGTATACAGACTACGTCAAAGCAATAAATTTCATTTAATTAACTCAAATCGACCTTAGAACGTAAATTTCCTTAGGTGCCCGTTTTTTTGCAAAAGAGTTTATATATGTTGTAGACTACCAATATTGCGCTTTGAATAGAAAATTAGACTAACTACTAAAATTAAAATAAATTGTAAAAAAAAATGTTTATTAGAAAAATTATACAAAATCAGTTTCCTTTGAAATTATTATCTAATTTTCATCGGCATTGAGCAAAAAGAGGACAAATGAGGTCAAAACTGCCATTACCATCGTATAACGTCTTACGTCTAGTCCTAGACGTTGACATGATAATGGTAATAGCAGTTTCTCTTTTCTAGCATGCATAACCTAAGGTTACACTTAACACAACAAACACTAGTATATCCTTTCTTGCAAAACTTGCACCTGCCTTGAGCCACAAATTTTGGTAAGTGGCCTACGTTGTCGTATCGAACAGAATCTGGTGGTCGTGGAGCCACAGGAGTCTTAATTTTTACTGTAGCTTCATTTTCTGTTGCACTTGTATCTATCTGACGTATTCTATTTTTTCGGAACAGTTTACTTACCAACTGCACCCTAAATTGTTTCAGAGTAAGTGTTTTCTGAGTGGTTGGACTGTCTCTTCTATGGATTAGCCAGGCGTTATTGACGCGTATGTCAAGTGCTTGAGCAAATAACGCCATATACCATCTCTTGGTTTTAAAATTGGAGCGGTATAAGGATACCAGCATGTCTGCTAAATCTACGCCGCCCATGTGTGCATTATATTGTTTAACTATTTGTTAACAATCTACGTCCACCCTAGACTTATTTTCCTTCGAATATCTTTTGATTTTTTGTATTGGGTGCGAATCAACAAAAGAACTTGCCAAAGTAACAGCTTTGTTGTCAAACCATTTTACCACAGCAAGCTTTTTCTCATTACAAACAACCTGTTGGCTGGCACCCCGACCTTTCTTTGCCAGTTCTTTATCAGATGGTAACATATCTTGACAGCCTCTCAGTCGGTTGCCTCTGACTGTTCCTAAGCTAAAAATGCCATATTCGTAGCGTAAGTGATGGATAAGCTCGAACGATGTAAAAAAGTTGTCAAAATAGACAATTGCTGGTTTTTCCTGAATAGTCTTGCAAAGAGCTATGACAACTTTTGCTCCAAGACCTAGGCTATTTTCGTAGTCTGTAAAGTGGTGGTTCCTGAATGTATCTTCACCAGCATATGGGATGAAGTCGTACATTATACCGGAAACTCCTGCTCGGAAAAAAATCTTGAAGCCCCATTTCTTGGGCTTCTTGGGTAAATACTGGCGTCTACTCCCTGCTCTTCTGCCCTTGTAAGGGACCATCATCTCATCCACACTGTAGCGCCCTTCCTGCATGAGCAGCAAGCAATTCTTACGAATTTTTTCGAGGACAGGTCGAACTTTAAAATAGCGGTCGTCATTCGCGTCAGTGTTCTCAACAAAATGAAGGTATCGTCTAATTTTTCATATTTTTTAGCGACATAACATCAGCAATTTCCGAGAACCTCAGTTTATTGCTCCAATAGTCACGGTAAGCAGGCATTTGGACCACATCCATCAAAAGAGTTATGCCGATAAAATATTTTATGTCATCTTCAGTAATGTTTACACTTTTCGAAGCATTATTTTGTACCGAATAAAGATTCGTGTTTTCAGTTATAAGATGTATTATATCGTCTGAGAAAAATTGCTGGAAATAATCAATCGGAGTTTTCAGAGCTGCATCAAAAGGAGGGTTATATTGCGGGAAATCTACTATTGCTGTGTGTTGAAATTTGCTTTTTTTGAATTTGAAGTTCATGGGTTTTCTAACAAACTTCTTCACTCTTTTAGTTTGAAGCCTGGGTTCTATAAGTGCCTTTCTCTTGGACCGGGTTGTTGCTGCTGGCGAGCTTGCCAAAGGTGATAATATAGAGGATACTGAATTCAGCGTGAATGGAAGTTGTTCTTGAGGTCGACCAGTAGGGAAAATTTCATGGATGACGGGTGACAATGGAATCGTCTCTTCGTCCGATAATTCGGAGTAAAACTTAGCCGAGTCTTCAATATCAATATCTAAGTCATTTAGAGAAGAGGGATATGATTTTGGTTCGGAACTGCAGTATGAAATATCATCATCTATATCTTCATGTTGGTAATTTTGGATGATTACTTCGTCTTCGGTAGCACTACAACTGCTATCATCCGAATGTGCGTTTTCGGGTGGCACAAGTGCCATAATGGTATGGGTTCGGTGCCATTTTGGCTTAATTTGAAGCAAGCAAAAACGAAAAACATGCACAAAAACCACAAACAAAGCAGAAGAAAATTGTTATTCGTAAAATAAATAACCAAATAAAAGCTAAAACCCTTTAAAAAAAACACTTTTTCCACTACGGAACCCTAAATGCATTCACCCATAGCGTTAGTAATTGCAAGAAGCCCAAAAATTTTATGATATCATAGTTAGTAAAAGACAAGTGTAAAAACGAATTTAAATTCAAACAGTACTTCACAGATAAAAGTGCAGTGTCGTTCCTGAACGACATACGGAATGTTAGGTACTTTTCTGAGAACTGCGCAGTGTTGGTCAACAACAACATACCATTTCAAAAGCTCATAAAATAAATGTTTGTGGATGAAATGAGCAGGTTCTTAATCAAATCAATAAAAGCGTTATTTGCAAAGACATTTTTGATGTATAATTCCCATAATTCAATTTGGGTTGTTACGAACACGTGTAGAAAGATGAAGTGTTACATAGATACATGAAGCGTCAGGGAAATCAGACCAGCTCCCTGAACACTGGAATACTGTGTAGATGATGATGATGATGAACTAGATTAAAATGCTAAACATCAATTATTATTTACCTTGTGTCCGTGCATAACCGGTGTTCTCGCCGCCATCTTGCCAAAATGACACTGAATACTTTTGCGCAACTTGACAGATATATTTTTTTTAGGTAGCGTTTTGTTTTTGGTTATAATTAATGTAAATAAAACTAATAATATAGCAGCAGGACACCAGCAATATTTTTTTCTTTACTATGTCGTTCGGGTACGACGCTGCGAATTAAAGGGTTAAGGATGTTTTATAATTTTCAGAAAAAAAAATTATCTATTTATTCTGACTGATGTGTATTTAAATCTGAAACTTTATACCAGTATTTCAGCAATATAGAGCTGCAGTTGCTGACATGCTTCTCGTCCCTCCTCTCTCTCCATCAACTGGTTTGGATTGGTTACTTGTCAGTAAGTAGGTAAACATAATAAACTTGTCTATTTTCAAAACTTACCAACAACTCACTTGAAGGCAAAGCATCATCGCGCAGTCTTGTTACCTATATTTAAAGTTCGGTTAAAACATTTATCTTCAAAATGCAGGGAACAAATAAAAATATGCTTTGTTGTAGTATTCAAATTTTCAATCCCAAGTATATACAGCCTCCTTCTGCGAAGCAGTTATGCTGCCGAAGGAGGAGGCGGGCCGTTTGAGGGAGAGGATGGCGTCCTCCCTCCAGCCCAGCCGCAGTGGTAGATCGTCGGCCGACATCCGACGCCCACGGCGTCGGATGTCGGCCGACGATCTCCGGCCACCGTAGGCGCGGGCATGCGGACAGCGAGTAAAGGGCAACTCGCTGTCCGACCATGGACCATGCCCGGGTCGACGGCGCGTTGTGTTCCACGCGCGCCTCAAAGAGCGTCAGCAATATGACAAGGCCCCCCTGTAGAGGGCCGAAGCCTGCCGGGGTCGTGGGACTTATCCCATTACCGTGAACCCGGAACGTAAAGGGTTATTGAAGGAACACCGTGGATTTTAGTCAGTAAAAGTCTGACAGTCCCTCCCGTCCTGCCCGGGGTGGGAGGATTTATTTGATAATTTTACCACGACAAAAAAAAAGTATATACAGCCAATGTTCTTTTCTTTCTTTACATGTTGGCAATCTAAAATCATAAAAAGAAATCGAGTTTAAATAATATTCACCTGTCGATATGTTTTATCGATAAATTGAAAATTCCGAACCGTAACTCTAACTCTCTGTTTACTAACAAATGATTTTCATAAAAATTACATAATATCAACAGTAAAACAGTAAATGATTACAGAAAAGCAAGTTTATCTTTATAAACTTTCCCAAAAATAGCAAAATCTTTCAAAATAATAGAAAAAACAAGATATTTTGAATGAATTCGGTTACTTACCTGTGCAACGTTTTATTGGGATGTTTTTGTTGCTTTTCATGTGGCAGACTAACACACTGCACCTACCCATAATAAATGCAGTATTATGCAAGTTCTTACACTATAAACGAGCACAATTTTCGCCTATTATCACTAAATTTTCTTCAAAACACTGAAACAAGCAAGTCGCGATGACAACTGATGGACTTGTTGTTGGCTGTGACAAAACATGGCGGCCGGCCGCAGTTATGTATTTTGTGACGTCACCAAAGTTATGTTGCCATTTTTGGCAATGATAAAACTAATGTTGTCCTTTTTTACATAATTATGATTACTCTCACAAGTTAAAAAGAGATGCCGATATATCAGTAGCTATGCCGTCGAAATGCATAATATTCCTATAACTACTGTTCGTATAGAATGTTTATGCCGTGTCCTCTTTTTTCCTTAGTCTGAGACTGAGATAGAGCCGTCACTCGAAGATTCCAGGGCGCCTGCGCCCTCTGGTAACAAGTAAAAACAACAATGTATGAAGCATATGTATATATATAGCATATAGATATAGCTACCTACAAATCAGGGTACCACTGCATAGGCCGTCCTATTTAATTCCTTTTTATTTAGTACTTTGTAATTTATGTTAATTTAAAATAAAACAATATAATTACAACATCCAATACTTTATTAAAATCTTTTACAATATTTGATGGCCATCTCCTGAATTTTTTCTTCCATATTAAGTCTATAATCGTTTCGTGATTCACACAATAACTTATAAGTATCCTTAGGTACACACTAATTAAATAAGAATATATTATATCTCAAATTTCTTAAATTATTTGCAATTATTGACTTATTATATGACAAATTATTTAACTTTTTTCAAACCTTTGATATTTACAAAGTGTTGCCAAGTGACCGTGTCGCGTTCTCCCCAAACTTTCCCTAAAATCACCCCAAAATTCAAGATTTGTAAAAAAAACCCACAAATGGCTATTCTTTTTTATTATTCATACAATTTTATACAATTTGAGCAATAGCGTCCATGACTAAATTAGCCTCTTCACTCGCGCCGGTTGCAGTTCGGTACATTTTTTCTGAGTTAAACCTGTTTAGCATCTTTGAACTGGGTTTAAAATGAACACATCCTTCTAGCAATTTATATCTTATTCTCAAGATGGATTCGGCAGTGTTAATGGCCAATCTGTTCCGACGTTTGTCTTCATTAATAGCTACTTGAGAGAAGGCTCTTTCCGCAACTGCGTTAGAAAAAGATAAAGACAAAATTCCTAGTGCCAATTTGCTAACATTTCCACGGGTATGTTCTATCACCGACTGCATTTTTGAAAAATATAAACTTCAAGTTTCAACCCAGAACTCTTCGGTGTTTTGCGTGGATTTCCAAGTTGTACGATGCAAATAATTCCATTCTGCGGCAACTTCGGAGCCACTCGGCTATCATCGTGCACAGCATTTTGTTTTCGTGTGTGTGCTTTCACAGATTAGTTAGTGGTTTGATCGCGTTCAGACATCATCAGTCCAAATACTCCCCCAAAAATATTGTCCCTCAATTCTCCCTCCATAACTTTAAAAATCCCCCAAATTTGGGGAGATTCCCTCCAATCTGGCATCACTGCATTTACACAAGTTTCGTTACCATTTTAGTTTAAAATTAAATAATCCTTAAATTAAATAAAAATACAATCCGTGACCACATCCCTCTGTCAGCCGATAAAGAAGATTCATTCATTAATAAATATTAATAAACAGGGGGAGGAGGTAAGCCGATAATTATTATTTTTTACGTAGGAGGGGTTCAAAACCTGGCAAAAATAGTCTTACCTAATAAATAGATGACGCCAATTTCAAATTCATAAAACCAATTTAAATTGCTGATCTGGTAGGTACCTGTAGTTTATTAAGTACACTTAATTTTCCGAAAATATTTAGACACAACTAACTTAATCTAGTTACTTTTCAGAAATGTACTGACCCTACCTAAAGATTTAATTAAGTAGTTAACTACCTAAAAGCCATGCAACTCTGCACTTCTGTTGCTCGTAGCGTATAGCCAGATTCTAAGTAGTTACATACCCTTTATATGTTGGATATTTCAAAGAGGGTAAAAGGAATTCAAAACGTAGAATTTCTGAATTCATTTAGTCCCGTCCTTTTGGTCCGCGCTAGCTTCAGCCCGCGGGCCGCGAGGACGCACGACGTGCAGTGAACAAACTAAATGAAATATTTTCGCGACAATATCGACGTAAATTGGACTGGGCGAATGCTTCGCGCCAGCTGCGATTTATTTGCTACAGAAATGGGACGATAAATTTTTATGCCCATACTTACCCATCTTGAATTTCATTGGTTTGTTATTTGGAGCGTCTCACTTAAAGAAGTTTTTAACTACCTATTTATTAGATATTTTAGTTTAATTTATGTAGTGGGTTTTAAATAGTCGAAAGTTCTTTTGCACCTCCAAATCTTCAGACCTTTATAAACTACTAGCTTTTGCCCGCGACCTCGTCCGCGTGGAATAGTTACTTTGGGCTAACGTTAACACTACAGTACACGCGCCCCTTTTTTTTACTTGAATACACGCGTGGCCTACTATGGTATGCCATTTTAAAATGACAATAACTTGTATATTCCTAATTATCTGAATAAAACAACAAATGGAATTAAAAGGTGTTTAGTTTTCTTAGTTTTACAACCATACTTTTTAGATAAATTATTAAAGTCGTATAAATAATCAATAATGTAGTAAATATATATGAAAAAGTAACAAAAATGGCACTTCTGAGATCAACGTAACTTTTTTTAACTAATAACTAAACTTTATTACTATTTCCTTTGTTTTCGTAGCATTCAGGACACACTACTGCTTGGTGATCGGGACAAATCCATTTATTGCATTTATTGAACCAGTTTTTTGTCGACCGATTTCGGGCTCTCGAGCTGAGTGCACTTCGACCAACTCGTCCTATTTTTGAAGACAAGTCGTGTTGAGACTCTTGGGGTTCTTGAACTCAATTGCCCAAAAGAGCTTCTACCCTGAATTTAAGTTGTCGTGGTAGTGTTTCAATGGATGCCTGGCGAATCAAAAGTGGTTTTATCAAATTAAAAGTTCATTTGGTTGATTCCAACAATGTTCATCAAATCAAAAAATATTACTAGCGGCCATCGACGGCAGTTACGCTGAAAACTATACTGTTTGCACATTTTGTCTAGAACATCTACACTACATTTGTACGATTATAAACAGTAATAATCTCCGGTTTGCGTTCTTCGTTTATATCTGAATTGATAGCTGCATCATAATGCATTGTAGATAGTAAGTTGACTGCCTAATTTCTGTTTGGAACGTAGGACACAAGGGTAGCGTCATTTTGAAATCCAAAAGAGAACTTTTGATAGTCCTAGACTTCGAAGCTTTAAACTCCTTAGAAATTTCGGGTCAAAAGTACCATGATGTAATCGAAAATACAAATCTGTAAAAGAAAACGAAAATAAGAAAAACAAATACATTTTACAATTTGTAAACTATATAAAATAATAATAATTGAATATATATACATTATTAATATGTAGAGCATATTATAATAGCGTTATAAATTGATAATACATGAAAAGTTATATACCTGAATTTGGTACACCAATACACGCGCGGACTACACTACTAGTAGGCCCACGTTTTTGGCGCCAAATTGCTAGTGCATGCATATGCACTGGGGTCGCGCGGGGTACTAAGGTTGTGACAAATATACTAGGCGAGGCTTACCTGGAATCACTAGTTTCTAACGCGCTGTACTAAAAAGTTATTGCAAAAAGAGTTACCCTGGTCTACTATAGTAGGCCGCGCGTGTACTGCAGTGTTAAATTTAACCCCGATTTTGAAGCATTCTTCATTGGCGCTCCGCTCCTATTAGCCTTAGCGTAATGATATATAGCCTATAGCCTTTCTCTATAAATTGACTATTTAATTAAAAAATAATTTTTCAATTCGAACCAGTAGTTCCTGAGATTATCATATATATAGAAACAAACTCTTCAGCCTTATATTATTAGTATAGTTAGCTGTTGCCCGCGACTAGTGTTGCCTAAAATCGGTCTTGGTCTAGCAGTCTTGGTCTTGTTCTTGCATTTTCGCAAGACCAAGACCAAGACCAAGACCGCATTATTGTAGCAAGACCAAGACCAAGACTGAACCCTGCAAGACTTGAGCAAGACAAGACTTAAGCCTGCAAGACTCTTGCGTCTTGCAGTTAAGACAAACTGAGATTTGGGCGTTATTAAGTAGGCATTTGGTTTCAATCCCGATTTTGAGAGACTTTCCCCGGTATCAAAACCGTAGGTATCGTCATAACACTAAACTAAGGGCTGCAGTAGTATCTGCAGTTGGCAACGTGCCGCTCATCTGAAAGAACCCTAAAAGGTATTGTATTGATTAGGTAGGTAAGTACTTATTATATTTCAACTATTTATTAAGTAAGTAGCGTGTTAATACTCACAAATCTGTTCCCATCATCCCATATGATAAAATATACCTACCTAGAATAACTTTCTAGCAAAGTACCTTGTAAGTATCTACCTATAATAAATACACGGTTACTGTTAGATCGTTCTGGAACCGAAAGCCATGAACTCGATCATCGAATTCGAAATGATTGGTACTTTTTTTTTCAAAAAAAAAAACAATAAAAAAACACGTAAAATTAAATTTATTGTTTTTTTTTGTGAAATAATGAGAACTCGAAGTAACGCTTTCTTGCAGTAAATGCATATGTGTGTGTAAACGTAAGTATCCACAATTCCACACCATTCATAAGGATACCTTTATTTCATAGACATATTAGATAAAAATACATACGCGATCTAAATACGTACACAAATAAGTATACGAAAAGCAAATTTAGACTTTATTTCTAAACAGTTAACGGTGAAAATTAGAAATTTTACCATTTAGAAGATGATGACGAAGATGCACAACCGAATCACACGGTTATCTGTATAAAATTAAGGTCTTAATTCGGTTCAATAATTTCTTAAAAAGGGCACCGCTGCTAAATAAAAATGAACACTACTCGACAGACGAAACAATTCATTTTTCTGTTCGAATTGCCTGCCTTTGTAGAAGCCGCCCGACTGCCGCCAAAAGAATGTTGTAGGTTTTATGCAATATTATTTTTTTCCGTCGTCCATTGACTCCCTCAACTGACCCGCAGGTGCACAGCGGTTCCGCGCTACGTCATCACTAAGTAGATCGCGTACCATATTGCATTTATGAATGAAATAGTGGAACCGCTACTAAGATTTAACTCAAATGACAGAAAACAATTGATACAATTCTAACTACTATATTAGATGTCTTAAAAAAAAAATAACAACGCCAATAGTGATTATTACTCGACTGGAGTTAGGTAGGTACTATGTTTCGGCTCCAGAACGATGTAAAAGTAAGCGTAGGTATATTATGCTTGTTTATGTCTAATGTGCAGATCTAACGTTAGTACTCGTAGGTTGGTATGTGCCTAAAATTGTAGCCTACAAAATTATAATTATAAACATTATGTAGGTACCTACTTATGTTTCAAAGTTTATATTATTCTTCTATTCAGCAAAATTTAAAACTAACAGTGAGTCGAGTAGGTCTAGTAACAGTTTCTACGGCAGCCAATGTTATGGTACAGACGCCAGCACATCAAGCTCCTACAATCTGTCAAATTTCTTAACAGATTTTCAACTTTATTGCTAAAGAATTAAGGTTCAAGGTTGGTTGGGAAAATGTAACGTTCTGCGAATAAACTGTTGGTCGGTCGGTGTATTATATACCTACTTATTTGATAATTACCGACAAAGACGCCGCGGTTTGCAACAAGTGTATCACAGCATTTGACACTGTTTGAGCGCCGCATTCACCGACAATGGACAGAGGCACACAAAATTGTTACCTATTTTGGTAGGGTTGGTACAGGAGGATAAAATTAAGTGACCTTGAAGATGTCTCAGCAGTAGGTAGGTATAAATTGAATGCTCTGAGTTTCTTGTATAAATACATTCTCACACTGGTTCGAATTCGAACACTGCTTTCCATAAGTTTATTTTAAAAAAAGCTCTCAAGTAAGATTTAGAGTTTACCATTCAATTACACACAACAAATTATTGAAAAACAAAAATTATGCAAAATTCCATTCCTCATTCCAATTCCATCCCATTCCATTAAACAAACTAATTATTATTAGTAGTAGTAATAATCGTCGTGTAGGTACGACGATTATTTTTCTAAGGAATACAATTTTGTTGTAGTAGGTACCTACATTGTTTCTTACTTACACATACTTACGACAGTACCTACGTAGCAAAGCGCGCCAGTCACGAGTACGACAAATTGCCTAAAAAATGTACCTACGCACACTGTAACACTGTAATGAAATCTGCTAATCTCAACACACACGCACTTCCTTATTTTGGCCGCATAGGTAGGCTTTGCCTGTAGTCTTCTATTATTGGTTGATTAACATTGTACATTGGTGAATGCTCCAGGATAGCCCGCAAAATTCAAATTTTCTTATTTTTTTTTTGCAATTTGCAGGCCAGTGCTAGATTGTTTGTTGATTAAAATATTATTCACGCTGTAAGACGTATGTAGTAACAGAATCATAATCATCAAAATCATCAATACAACCCTCCAAGTTCAAAGGTCGAGGAATGAGTTTGACCTTGAATAAGTCTTTTCTTTAAATAATTACTCGACCTTTATGAACTTGGAGGGTCGTATTGATGATTTTGATGATTATAATTCTGCAACAACATACGTCTTACAGCACGAATCATAATCCAAAATCTAAACTAACGTGTTCAATAAATAGCAATACCTAGGCTAATAGGTATTTGCAAGACTTGCAAGACTTGCGAGACTCTTGCTGCAAGACCAAGACCAAGACCAAGACTGAGAGCGCAATACCAAGACCAAGACCAGGTGTATTGACGCAAGACCAAGACCAAGACTGGCCTAAGTCTCGTCTTGGTCTTGTATTTGGGCAACACTACCCGCGACTCGACCGCGTTTCCGTCGTTTATCGTAAAAAAAGTAGCCTATGTCCTTCCTCACGGTTCAGTGATTTTGATGTAACAGACAGGTTAACTTTCGAAATTTAGTAGGGAAATATAATATGTCAATCTATAATACTGTTGAAAAATATCGCAATACGGAACCTTACAATATTATTGTTAATAGCTGTGCCCGCGACTCCGTCAGCGTGTAACTCCTTGTGTGTTACTAAGTTAATGTATTGGTAATATTGTTTAGATCACGTTCACATGAGGCTTAAGAACGAAAATACTTCAGCGCAAAGCTTCCGGGTAAACTATGTTGAAAGTTGAACCGTCCGACACGTGAACATAAATATTTCTAGAACTGCTAACCCGGGAAAGAGCGACGTACAACTGACCATGCGAGAAACAGCTGACACCGAGATCTACTCCAGCAACACGAAAAGTCTGCTCTTGAGCCTTATTAATTGTCATTGCATAACACACTGATACTGCGAATTGCGTTCTTTTAAATTGGAATGGAAAATTATTTGGTATATCATGTATAACTTTGTTGTTTCTATACCGATTTATATGATTCTTTTTTATGGAATAGTTAATAATGTAAACTTTTTCAATTAGGGGTGACTGAGAGTGTTATAAACGTAAAGCCGGCTCTACACGTTGGCCAACACAGTGGCGAATGTAGTGGCCAGTGCCTATTCGCCAACGTGTAGAGGGGGTCTTTGTGCATCTTGGGTTGTATTGGAATGATGGCCGACGAGTTGGCGCGAGATCCGTGTGGTGTCGGTTTTTTGCAAAAGATCAAAGGGTTGTTGGCCGAGTATTGGCTACCGCGTCCACACGTTGGCCGCGCATTTAGTATGCTACGAGCTCCCAGAACGATCGCACGCACCTGATTAAACATTTTAACCGATTTAAAAAAAAAGAAGGAGGTTCTCAGTTAGTCTTGAACTTTTTTTTTATGTATGTTACCTCATAACTCGAAGTTAGCTCGACCAATTTAGAAAATTCTCTTTTCATTTGAAATGGAATACTTTCTAGTTGGTCCCATTGTTATGAAATCAGGATCTGATGATGGGATCCTGGAGTAATCGAGGGAACTCTTCAAATATTATAGGCACATCTATAGCGTTTTGGTTATATCTTATAGTATCTTGTGCAGTTGCTCTCGAAAAGCACCATTTGGGGAAGTGGAACTGATGATGAAAACCACAGATCACCACCGAAACTACTCAATAATAAGTATTTCATGGATTGCGATTCGATTACTTGAATATGGATGTTAAGCACTTTATGTTCGTCACAATGCATATCGATACCCTAATTTGCAAACCTAATAACTCCTCTAGAGCAAATTTTACAGGAGAGACTTAAAACGTCATAATAAATTTATTTTACGCAATAAAGAAAAACCAAAAATCCCGTTGGAAATTATGCTTTTTATTTAACTAAAAAGACTTAAAAACCTATTGTTTTTTATAACCATTGGGTTTTATAGCGAAAAAAGGAGTTGTTAGATTTGGTTAAAGCAATAATTGAAACTAAAAGTGGAGTTGTTTGTTTTTATCTTAAACTTTAAGCAGAGTATAATCGTGCAAACAAATTGTTTTATAAATGAAAATAATTCATTTTCGTGTGGCAACGCATCGTAATAGGCGTTATAATCACGAGGCATAGATGGCTTAAGTTCCTGTAGATCAAAAAAATTTTTTTCGTGATTTTTCTTCTTTCGTCATATAAGTTTTTTAGGTCCTCCACCCTCACGGGGACAACTTGGGTTTTTCTTTTATTGAGAATCCTCCACTTCTCGCCAAACTGCAGCTTGTACATTATATCTCCATTAGATCTGTACCGCAGAGCTCTCAGTTCAGTAACCTGTAAAAAAAAACACTTGATTTTAGAAAGCCTCCCTGTAAATAATCACTTAACAAACATGTAGAAAAAAGTCTTAAGTCATGATAAGTTGAAACAAAGCATGCAAATTGAAAGAAAATAAGCGTATACCTTTGGATCCCCTTTGGAGAGTTGAAATTCTTTCTGGTGGTAACTCACATTGGTTTCCGTCTCAGGTTCATTCTCCGGTGCAGTAGGCTGTGTATTGATCCGTATTGATTCTAATAGTGTAAGGTTATTTGAAGGAATCTGAGTATCAAAAGCATCAAGGGCAACATCGGAATTAGTAGCAATGGAAGTATCTTCATAGAACTTTGGGAATTGGTTAGCTTGGAACAATGCATTATCAGCGTTAGTAATGTCGTTATTAGCAATATTGGCATTTGGCGTTGGCATTCATTGCTTGCACAGAAAGCAACATTCTTTTAGTTCGTGCTTTAGACATATTCCTGCACCAAAGAGAAAAAACATAAAGCAAATAAAACAAAAAAAGCATCAGGATAGTAAACATCATTCCAAAGTGTCACAATAAATAACAAAATCACCATTTGTTTCCAGTAACGAAATATGCTCAAAATATGTACCTATACACTTTGTCTAATGTAGGATGATACTTTTGACAGATGTCACTTCCTTATTGCTCAATTAAGGCTAAATTAGCATAAAAAAAGTTGGGAATCCTAGCAAAGGTGAGACGGTACTTCACATCCGAACAGCTGCTCAATCTCTATCAAGCCCAGGTTCGGTTGTGTATGGAGTACTGCTCTCATCTTTGGGATGGATCTGCCAACTACCAGCTGGATGCGCTTGAGTCTATCGAGAAACGGGCCAAAAGACTCATTGGCAACGATACACTGGTCGAATCAAAGCTCCAGAGCCTTGAACATCGACGACGAGTTGCTAGTCGATCGGTTTTCTATCGGTTACATTTCGGGGAGTGTGCGATGGAATTACACAATCTAATTCCGCCAAGCCCGTTCCATCATCGGACTACAATACAAACGGCGATGCGCCATCGTTACATGGTGGACATCCCACTTATACGCACTAAACGTTTTGGGAATACCTTCATTGTGCGTACGGCTAAGGCGTGGAATTCCCTGCCGGAGTCTGTGTTTTCCGATAGCTATAACCTAGGGGTCTTTAAGTCAAGAGTGAATAGGTTACTTTTAGGTAAGCGTGCTCCATCTTCGACCTCATCATCACTTACCATCAGGTGAGATGGTGGTCAAACGCGAACTTATTATCAATAAAAAAAAAGCAGTTAGGTTGCGTTTGTTTCCTTATATTTGAATTTTGAATTTGAATTTGGCTTGACATTGCAATAGCAACTTTATACCCTCTACATAGGTCTCAACTGTCAAAAGTATCATCCTATATTAGACAAACTGTAAGATTTCCTATTCAACGATCAAAGAGAGCTACATGTTGTTGTGCATGTTAGGTTGGTGGAAACACATGGTTAGAAAAACACTGCACCAAAAATCTACAAATTTAATTTTCTGTCATCATTATGTACAATTAAGCGACGCGCATGAAAGGGTAAGTAGGTACTAGTAATATTGAAGTCTCGTATACACACACTTCACATGAATAAAATTAACACTTCTGTCCATGATTGTACAATGTACATAGTAAAAATTAAATTATTAGGCCCACAGTATCACAAAAACTTTGCGACAAACATTATCAACTCCAAGCATCACACTAAAATAACCATAAGTCAAATCTAAAAACTCCAATCACCGTGCAAATTTTCCAAAAAACATGTCAAAATAATGTTACAAGGCTATTTAAATCATAAATACACTTACCTTAATATATCTTCTACTGTTTTTAAGCTTCAAACGGTGATAAAACACACTTTAACCATTTGTTTTGAAAATAAATCTTCAGGAGCATGCGTACGCTTTTGTGACGCCATAAAAAATAGCCGACTGCGCGGGAGATATTCGATTTTTTTGTCAAAATCGATGCGTTTCGATTCACGCGGAGTTGTTTGATTTTCAAATGGCGTTTTAAACCAATACAGTTGGGAATCAAGGAGTTATTAGTATTTAAAAAAATAGAGCAAAAAATCTAGTTTCTGCCGATATCAAAATGTCATTTTTCATAAAAAGTGGAGTTATTAGGTTTGCAAATTAGGGTATCGATATGGTGATGTAGAGCTGATGGTGAAGTACCAGGAGAACTCCTCAAAAATTAACGGCTCTGCATCGGGAAAAGCAATATTTTGTAAAAGGTGATAAGTAGTTGACATTTTGGCTTTTGTAACTAGATAAATTACAAACCGACCCACTAAAAAACGTGTTTTTTTTTTTTAATTTTTTTTGGCTTTGTAGTGTTTTGATATGGAAGTTGGTTTTATTTTTTGTTAAAAAGTTTTTATAGTCACGCGTCGGTAACAACTAGTGTAAACAAAATGTCAGTAATGACTAATAACGAAGAAACTTTTCGGTTTATAGAGCTCTACCAAGCCATAAATTATTTGTGGAACCCAAGAAGCAGCAGTTAGCGCCTTAATATCCATTTTAATAAATATGTCCGCACATTGGCCTGAACCGTAGCAAACTGAACGACCTTCCAACGTGTGGACGCTATCACGAACTCTTGGCCAATATGCTGGCCACTACATTCGCCACTGTGTTGGCCAACGTGTAGAGCCGGCTTAAGAGTAGACAAATATTATAATCAGAAAGCTTCGAACTGCTAAGCTATCGGGAGTTACACGTGTTATTGTGAGTCAACCATAAAAGATAGACATATGCTGTCGTGGGATATTTTTTATATAATTTTAAGGAGAACATGTCCGTCATGATATGATTTCTGTGTAGCTTTAACCATTAAGGTTGCACACGCGACGGAAGCTTAAAAAATGGAGTAACTTCTCCCGTTTTCCCAACATTTCCCTTCACTGCTCTGCTCCTATTGATTGTAGCGTGATGAAAAGTATACTATAACCAGCTCAGGAGTATGAAAAATAATAGTACCAAGTTTCGTTAAAATCAGTCGAGTAGTTTTTGTTTCTATAACGGTTATACAGACAGACAGACAGACAGACAGACAGACAGACAGACAAAAATTTTACTGATTGCATTTTTGGCATCAGTGTCGATCCGTAATCACCCCCTGATAGTTATTTTGGAAATATATTTCATGTACAGAATTGACCTCTCTACAGATTTATTATAAGTATAGAATAGATATTGACACCTTCCACTCGCATTATTTTCCTAAATCTGGCCATATATGGCCCTATTTATGGCTGCGTGAAGTTGACTGACTTCTAGATGAATATCTTCCAGTTGCTACTTCTTTTTTTTTATTGGTAAGAGGTTCGCGTTTGACCACCATCTCACCTGATGGTAAGTGATGATGTGGTCGAAGATGGGTAATGAGTCGCACACAGCCAGTTGCTTGGACCTTCTGCTGACTACAGATCTAGACTGCTACTCGGTAACGATATCTTCACCGTTAGGTAGTTCCGACCACTGTCTGGTGAAGTCTGTATACGTCTACTTCCCGCCCGATCCCAGCCTTAAAGGCACTCGGCAGGTGTGGCGATATTAGTCAGCGGATTGGGATGGCATACTTTGCATGTTATCCTTTTCAGCCTACCTGCTTCTTTTCAAATGATTCATCGTTGTGCGCAGACGCCATGGCGGATGTTTTGCGACAGGGGATGGAGAACTACATTCTGTTCTCTGACCTAACAATGTCCGGCAAAGCTCGACCCATTTGACGCCGAATGTGATCGCGCTGAAGCGCTTAAACACGCGGCGTACCTAGCATGGGTCGATGCTCGAAACTGCAAAGCAAATGACGTGGATCAGAACAAGAGAATTTTAAACAGGGCTACCAAGTCCTGCAAAAAGGTTTTGCGGAGGGCTCGGTTTGACCACGTTAGCCGAATTGGGAACAAACTTGCTTCATACCATGCTGGCAGCAAAGCTTTTTGGTCCCTGGTGAAGTCGGTCGAATCGAACTTCTGTCGCCCCTCACTACCACCACTGCTCAAACCTGACGGGTCTCTGACCCACTCCGCTGAGAAAAAAGCAAACTTGTTTGCCGCTCTTTTTGCGGAGTCTTCACGTCTGGATAGTAGTAGCGCTCACTCTCCTGATAAGAGCATGGAATATCGGAACCTTTTCCCAATACCGGTTTTGTTTCGATTTTCAAATTTTTAATATCGATATTCCGGTATTTCGATATTTTTCCGATATTATGGACATAAAATGATCAAATTCGTTTAAACGTTGTAAGGGTCCAGAATTTAGAGACTGTATCAAAGTGTGCTATGGAAATATAAAATCACCGTCATTTATTAAAAATATTTCATTGCAATCTTTTTATCAATTCGAATTTAAAAGTATGATACACAAAAAATATCAATTTCTTAACATACTTTGCTATGCCATTAAATAAAAAAATCAACACAAGATGAAATAACTCCAGCTCTTGGGACATTGTTTGATCAGGAACGCCGTAATCGCACTGGGAGTCAGTTTGGCATATAATACCCCATTTTGCTAAATGGTGCTTGCAGCGGCCTACTTGGGTTCGCAGTCATTGATAGCTTTCCAAATTGGCCACTGCAAGTTACGTCCGGGTGGCAGATGTTCCTGGGGCTGAACGGAATTAGGCGGTGGCGGAAGTTGTTTTTCTACTTAGTGATCATCAGTATTTTATTTTTATTTTATTTTATGCGAGGCCATTAAGAAACACGGCAATGCTCTTGTAGAGTCCCTCAATATCTCAAAGACCTTTGACAGGGTCTGGCACGCTAGTCTACTGAGCAAGCTTTCTGCATTTGGCGTCCCTGCTGGCTTCTGCAACTGGATTTCAGACTTCTTAAGTGAGCGATCAATCCGAGCAGTCATCGCTGGCTGCTCATCGGATTTTATGGCTGTCAATGTCGATGCGGTATTCTTAAGAAGTCTGTTCTTTTTGCGATTCTTTTTGCTGCATATCAAGGACCTGCTCCAGCTCTTGGGTACGCGGATGACAGCACATACTTAAAGATATACTTATCCCATGCGAGAGCAGCAGGGATAAAACAGAGTCTTAGAAGTGCCATATTGGAGCCAATGAATTTAACCCGACAATCTGGTTAAATTCAATCTCTTCACTGCTAAAAGGAGCCAGTTTAAATTATCTCCTACTTTCCGAGGTGCATCTATACAGGACCTACCACTTACCGACCGTCTGGAGCTTTTGGACATGGAGTTGAAGTCTAACTTAAACTTCGGCTCGATCATTGAGTCAAAAGCTTTGATTGCAGCTAAAAAGCTGGGAATCTTTCACAAGGTGAGGCGATACTTCACACCTGTACAGCTTTTAAATTTGTATAAAGCACAGATCTGTTTTTGTATGGAGTACTGCAGTCACTTGTAGGATGGCTCAGCAAAATACCAGCTTGCTGCACTTGGCTCGGATAACGCAGAGCTAAAAGACTCATAGGCGATGCAGTGTTAGCAGACAAGCTTCACAGCCTGTCTCATCGGCGAAACGTTGTTTGCCTGTCAGTCTTCCACAAATTGTACTTCGGAGAGTGTGCGCAGGAACTTCACGACCCGATTCTTCTATCTACCTTATAACGATCTACCAGTTGTACTGCATAGTACCATTCTCACTTGTTCAATATACCATCTTGTTGTACTAAGCGAAACTCCTCTACATTTATTGTGCGCACGGCCAAGGTTTGGAACTCTCTGCAGGCTGCTGTGTTCCCTTCTGCATATGACCCGTCTGCCTGCAAAGCAAGAGTGAACGGTCAACTTCTGGGCTCATCAGCAATAAAACATATAAAAATGTAGCAGAGGGCATTCAAGGTATTGTCTTTGAGATACGATCTTATTTTGTTGCACGTATGTACATAATGCTGGGCCCAAGTGTTGTTCACTTTTATATGGAAATAGTCATTTATAAATGACACTGTAGCATATATATTATTATAATTAACCGATAGGTATTGCTTACATTAATTAAATTCAATGAAATAAGTAAGAAAGATTCTATTGCGTCTGGTTTTTTGTTTCATATAAAATGTCGAAAACCGATATTTGAAATCCAATATCACTTTTTTCAATATCGGATTTTTGGTCCGATATTCCGGTTTTTTCGATATTATCGAAAACCGGTATCCATGCTCTACTCCTGATACTACTATTGAATGCAAGACGTGTATAGCGGACATTCACATCCATCAGAAGGATGTCCGTAGAGTGCTGCGTAATCTTGAAGTGAACAAAGCCAATAGCTTTGTTCACTTCAAGATTACGCAGCCCCGACGGGAAACCAGCAATTGTCTTAGAACTTGTGCGCCTGAATTGTCTGCAATCTTGACACGCTTGTTTCGCCTTTCGCTTGAGACTGTAAAGGTACGAAGGCATGGAAGATGGCTAACGTGCAGCCTGTGAGCCTGTGCCGAAAAGGAGCAGTCGTGCTGACCCGGTCAATTACAGGCCTATTTCAGTCACGTCCATACTCTGTAAGAGTATGGAGCGTGTACTTAATAGTAAGCTCCTGGCATACCTAGATCCTCAGCGACCGACAATACGGCTGCCGCAAAAACCAGTCTACTGGGGATCTTCTAGCGTATGCAATTCATATCTCGAGTGAGGCCATTGAGAAGCACGGGGAAGAACTTGCTGTTTCCCTTGACATCTCTAAGACCTTTGACAGGGTCTGGCACGATATTCTTATTGCTAAGCTTCCTTCTTTCGGTTTACCCACTTAATTTTGCGTTTGGATTGAAGACCTCCTGAGAGATCAGTCCATTCGAGTGGTCATTTGATGGCTGCTCATCTGGCCAATTGGCAATTAATGCCGGGGTCCCTCAGGGGTCAGTTCTCCCAGCAACTTTATTCTTCCTGCATATTAACGATCTACTCATGCCCGGTACCTTTGGGTATGCAGACGACAGCACAGTTGCTGAAAGATATGTGTCCAGCGCACGTGCTGGTGGGTCACAGATCCAGTCTCTCCGTGAGGACATGGTTGGGCGCTTAAACTTGTCCTTGAAGGCTGTTTCCGAATGGGCCGATGCCAATTTGGTCAAGTTTAATGCAGCTAAGACCCAGGCGTGTCTCTTCTCCACAAAAAGGAGCAAATTCGAACCGGTTCCTACTTTCCGTGGTGTAATCGTGTCGATTACTGATCGTATTGAGCTTCTTGGTTTAACACTAACTGCCACCCTCAATTTTGGTCCGTTTATCGAGGCTAAGGCTCAACTAGCATCAAAAATGTTGGTAATCCTAGCAAAGGTGAGACGGTTCTTCACACCGGAACAGCTGCTCAATCAGTATCCAGCCCAGATTCGGTCATGTATGGAGTACTGCTCTCATCTTTGGGACAGCGGCGTAGCTGAAACTTCGGAGGTCTCCCCGCCAAAATCTCAATAAGGCTCTCTATAACCCAGCGATAACCCAAAAAATCCTAAGACCCAAGCGAGTCAACCCTACGTAACCTAGAACTTATTAAACTAGCTCATTTTCCTAGTACTCAAAATACATCGAATTGAGAAGCTTATTAAAAACTTATAACTATATAAATAAAAAAATATTAAATAATCGGTCAATAATCAGTGTACTTATTATTTTTTAAATCTTTAAAGTTTTACCTTATCATCATAATTATTATATGTTTAATTATTTATATGTCATAACGTTTATATTTATTGGTACGAGGGAAACTTACTACATTTAGTTAAAATTCTCTTTAAATTTATTTATTTAAAACTTCCTGTTTTAGGTAGGTTCTTATTGCTTCGGATTCACGAATTTCTGGGTTACATGGGGTTTGCTCGCTTGGGGTTTAAAATGTATACACGTAGATCGCAAAAAAAAATTAAGACACTGAGGCCCCCTAAAGCTGGAGCCACCCCAGGACCTTCAGCTACGCCACTGCTTTGGGACGGATCTGCTAAGTATCAACTGGACGCACTTGACTCAATCGAGAAACGGGCCAAAAAACTCTTTGGCAACGATGCACTGGTCGAGTCAAAGAGCCTTGACCATCGACGAAGAGTTGTTAGTCTATCGGTTTTCAATCGGTTATATTTCGGAGAGTGTGTGATAAAATTACACAATCTAATTCCGCCGAGCCCGTTCCATCATCGGACTACAAGACAAACGGCGATGCGCCATCATTACATGGTGGACATTCCACACATACACACAAAACGTTTTGGGAATACATTCATTGTGCGTACGGCTAAGAAGTGGAATTCCCTGCCGGAGTCTGTGTTTCCCGATAGCTATAACCTAGGGGTCTTCAAGCCAAGAGTGAATAAGTTACTTCTAGGTAAACGTGCTCCATCCAGTAACATCTAGGAACAGTTTTAAAACTTAGACGTACCTAGATCGAAGCTAGAGTTTGGTCTGAAATGTTATCGCGATATGGATGAAGAAGTAAAGATACTGTGAGGACACACATTTTTTTTTAAGATATTGTGTGTATAGGTAAGAAATAAAGGAACCTACCGTGAAATATCCAAAGCGATTACGTGGACACGTCAGTTTTATAAGGTAAATTACTTAATGAAGACTCCAATTCCTACCCATTTCCACAACTTGCTAGATTATATTAAAAGCCCTCATGTGTAATAATCATAACTCAAAAGCAATAGTTTTGGTCTCAATTGGGATCTTAAAGTGCCATTGGTCCAATACGCAGAATCCCTTTATAAAATTTAATCTAAAATTCGATGTGACACTAGGCTGGGATTATTGGCAGCAGGGGAATATGCTTGAATGACGAGACTTATAACACGTCTCGAGATAAGTCGTTTAATTTTATTTGTTATATTATGTAAAATGGCCATTTTTACATAAACACTAGAAAATTGAGTCCTCTATTTATCGGAAAACAGTAATCCGAGGAGAGTAGCCTTATTATAAAAATTGAATTAACAATTCTCATATTTATGCATTTAAACTTTTAAAAATCTTAGTTTGCTGGAGTTCTGTTGCTTTATTTTACAAAAAAGAGAATATCTATAAAGAGGTATTTGGTAATAAAATGTCTGACTTTGTGATCCGTAGCGTAGCTAGCACGGATGATAAATCTTGGTGTCATCCGTGCTTGTTTCGTGCAGATATTCTGCCCTTAGTGCAGGGCAGAATAAAAGGCCGTTTAGCTACAGAAAGTTATTTTTAACTTTTTAATGTATCTTTAAACTACTTTCAATTCTCTGTTGTTTCGTGTCGATTCGTGTTCCGGTCTGAAAATCATTTTGCTACGATTTTACATAATTTTTGTAACTTAGTTAAAAAGCGACTAATCCACAATAATATATTTACAATACTAAAATATAATACAATAGGTACTAAAAGATAATTAATTTTACAAATTAAATAAGTCATTATATTGGACAGCCCCGTACTGGGGCATTGGATACGTCTACACGCCACTGTGGCGTTCAATAATTAGTTGTTTTCTCTTTCTGGTAGTTCTAAGTACTAACATTAATTTTATACTTAAGTTGTTTGTGTACTAACCAAATGGATTCTATCCTAAATAAAAGAATTTTATTTTTTTATTTATTATTATTAAAACAACATACAACTATGGTCCTAGCGATGAACGGTAGCGTAGTTTTGTAGAAAAATCCTTTCCCAGTTATTTCTACGTTGACTCGAAAAGTACTTTTGATGACGATGCTAGCGTATGACATATCTATGCTCGCAGGCGATACCTGGGAAGACGCGGGGTCGGGGTATCCAACTGCGCGGTTTACCACCTCAGTCCACTGATGCGCTAGACTGCGTGCATTTGTATCGATTAATTGTACTAACAGAATTAAACCTATAGTAATACAGACTTTATTTTTATACTGATCTAAAAAAATATATACAAATCAGACGATATATGTAATCTGCTCGCTAGGACTGGTCGAAACAAGCATAGATGTTCTAAGCTTTGAGAAGCTCAAGTGATTTATCAAAAACATTGATCTCTGGTGAGCGTAAGTAATTTTTTGTACGGTCGGAGGTCATTTATCCCCAAATGAGGGACACCCAGGGTAGCACGAGACTCCCACCCCCTAGCTACGCCACTGCAACTCAATTAAGAATCAGGGTAACAGGTGCCCAAGAGTTTTGAAATTTTAAGTAAGTCTGGTATCTGAAATTACGTTTAAAAAATTGTACATTTTTGGCAAAAAAAATTTTTTGAATATAATCAACTTCAAAATTTGAAATCAGGAGTTTTGGGGGGAAGAATTGATTGCGTCCGTAAACCGATTATGGCGCCGTTAGATTATTGGTACATTCGTTTCTTCAGCAAAACCGGAGGGCTCCCTTTGCCGGTACGATGGAGCAACGATGCGAACAAGTTTGTAGCAAAATTAAAGATGAGGATATCATTCAAAAGGACCTAGTTATATCTACCTCGCAGTTGTTCAGCTCCCTACAAACTATCTTTGCAATGAACTCTCTTACAATCATAATAACTCGTAGGTACCCGTGCTTTTATTCTTTGCGCTAAAGATATACCCCAGCAGTATCCATTCAACCTTTGTAGTCGAGTAACTAAACGTGTTGCTTAAAAGCATTGCAGAGGTGCATTAGGTAATGAAGAGAGTAGTTCATTCCACTTTCATCTCATAATTGACTCTTATTTGTCTGGACTAGACTAAACTAAAAGATCGTTAGGTATATAAAGTTATTTATTTATTTACACTTCGTGGTAGAAACGTGACGTCCACCAACCCTCACTGTAGCAAAATAAATACCTGTACCAAAATAAATAAATGCCATGGGGACTCCCATGGCATTTATTTATTTTATTCATTTATTTATTCATTTTTTTATGGCATTTTCCTTTTCATAGAGAGGAGGCCTGTGTTTCAGCAGTGGGAACTAGCTAAGTTATGTTAAGTACATAACATACAATACATAAATATATTTAGTAGAATTAATACTTATGTGAAATAAACCATTGCAACTTTTTTTTAGTTAATAAACGCTGTTATTCAGTACCTACTCTAAAACATTCACAAATGTGTTCAGCACCTAGAGTCTTAGATATTTCAGTGCCGTGCTATCCAAAAGCTTAGGTGCTAAAAAGCGGATAAAGACATAGTGCTACTCTACCGGTATACCTCGACTATGTTGGAGCCGGTTACCAGAATTATCGGATACCGCTGACTACTCGAATATACGTGATAAACTGCCTATCCGATCACCACAACCCAGTAACTGGATAATATAATCCCGATAACGATTATCAAAGATGTACAAATGACAGCTTAATGTGTTTTCCGAGCCACGTGGAAGTATCGATATGTTTTAACCTCTAGAGCCCGAGCGGCACAAAAACGTGCCAGTAAACAAGTAATAGTTGAGCCCCGCTGGCACAAATTTGTGCCACCAAACCCCGACCGATTTAAAACTGTATTTTTAGTAAAGATAAGTCTTAAAATCGTTTATGACCGGGGTCAGTTACGCTTACGATAAGAGCCCGCCCGCGGTGCTTGACGGATGGTTGACGTAAATAATGGCGGTCCTTGAGAGGTTAAGAATTACCGTATCTACCGCCTAACCTGCAACCAGCTGACCGACAAGCGTTGCTTAAATTTGAAGATCTATCGATGCGACTGTTATAATTTAGCTAAGCAAACAAACAAAACTCTGCACGAGTGGATGTGACGTTGATCATGTTACCTTTGGACAGCATTTTTTAATCACATAATATATTTTTGACGTTTTGATAATCGCCTTCCTCTAACTAGAATATCATTCGTCTACGAGCCTTTTTACATTTATTACAGTACTTAGGCAGTCGTGTTCGATTCCTTTCAGATTTTTTACCATAGTCGTATAAATCAATGTGTGGTAAAGTTGTACTTAGGCTCGGCTCATAATGTCAATGTCACCAAGCCCTCTTTTTCTAGTGTTCTTGAACTAGTAAAGATAGTTTCGTTTCTTACAGCCATCCATCACACGTTTACTTTCGGGAAAGATAACGTGCTTGCTTTTAATACCATCTTTCATTTGATAGATATCCGTCTAATTGTAGGTAGGTACTGTGATATACGGTTTATTCCACGTTGTTTACGTGGGTGAATGCCGAATCATTTCACTTGAAAGGTATCACCTCTATCTAGATAAAATTATTCCGAGGTGTAATGTAGACACCAAAGAGTACTTTGTTCACCGGCATGATATCCCCCAGGTGAACAAAGTAGAACAAAACTGATATTATGTAATAGCAATGGTGGTGTTAGGCATCGCGTCGGATATGTTGGAAACCCCTGAAGGCCTCGGAATTGATGGTGATTTCAAAATAACAGTGTTTTCTCAAGAGTTTCTTTCTAAGTCTAAAAGACTTAGAAAGAGCAAATAGGCGCGGCTCACGGCTGTGCCATCCTTGTCTCATCTTTTTTACATGATACTAAACACAAAAATGTCTGTCATGCACTTCGCGGCAAAAAATTAAGTTGTAGCGTAACTATCAACACCCTTTTTAAGATGCATAATGGAATGAAGAAATGAGAAAGTGTTTAATTGAATTTATGAACAACGTGTTTAATACTATTTGGAAAGGATCAACTAATCATAACCAAGCTCACACTTCCAGTGACTACAGTTTCTGCCGAGAAAAGCTTTTCTAAGTAATATTATGTTAGACAGGTAGTTGTTTGTGAAGCTCGATTAATCAAGAGATTTAGGTTTTTACTAGCTTGGCATGGGGTAAGATTTAAATAGAACACATCCAAATGCACACATTTCTTTTTCGGGGTGAAGATGATGATATGATTCCTCCCGCTCTGAATAGAGTGACACATAGTGTCAGACTCCTACTGATTAAAAGCCCACCCTGATCCTTCACTTGCCCATGCGCTCCGGGGTAGCAGTATCCCATTACAGCATTTCCATAATGCTGGTCTGACCACACTACTTGGAGTCTTCTTCTTAGCGTGTCGATTATGTTTTCCATCATGGTGAAAGGATTAGCCAATTGAAAGGAGTCGATTACGACTTGGAGTATTTTTTATGTATTTTGTTTTCTATTCTGCAAGTATTTCAAATTGAAAAGATATACATAAAAATAAACTACAATATTTCCTTGTATGAAACATGCAACATTCATAACTTAGCAATTGCGGGAACAACAGGCGAGGCAGCGGCGTGGGGGACAGTTTTTGAACTTATTTTGCACCATCTCACCAGATGTTAAGCGATGATTTGGTCGAAGATGAAGCACGCTTGCCTAGAAGTAACCTATTCACACTTGACTTAAATACTCCCAGGTTATAGCTATCAGGAAACACAGACTCCGGCAGAGAATTCCACTCCTTAACTATACGCACAATGAAACTATTCCCCAAACGTTTTGTGTGTATGGGTGAGATGTCTACCATGTAATGATGGCGCATCGCTGTTTGTCTTGTAGTCCGATGGTGGAACGGGCTTGGTGGAATTAGACTGTGCAATTCCATCGCACACTCTCCGAAATGTAACCGATAGAAAACTGATAGGCTTGCAACACGTCGCCGATGTTCAAGGTTCTGGAGCTTTGTCTCGACGAGTTTCTCGTTGTCAATGAGCCTCTTGGCCCGTTTTTCGATAGACTCAAGTGCATAAAGCAGATTTGGCAGATCCGTCCCAGAGATGGGAGCAGTATTCCATACACGACCGAACTTGCGCTTGATATAGCTTGAGCAGCTGTTCCGGTATGAAGTACCGTCTCATCTATGCTAGGATTCCCAACTTTAGCTATAGTATTATTTTGCGATAACTTTATGATGTAAAAGGCTATTATGTTGTACACAAAAAGAGAGCTTATTTACACCTCCAAGTAAAAGTAAAAAAACATGTTATAATGTGCTTTTTTAGCTCTCTAAATCGCTTTCTGATTACCATGTTCTACATTTATGTGCTCATTTTTAGGTTTCCGTAGCCGAATGGCAAAAAACGAAACCCTTATAGTTTCGTCATGTCTGTATGTCTGTCCATCCGTCCGTCCGTAAATCACAGCTAATTTATTCCGAAACTGTTAGGACTATACATGTGAAACTTGGTAGGTAGATGTATTCTAGGAACCGCTTTCCGGTTTTAAGAAAATAAATAAAAAATATTGAAAATAAAGGGGAGCCCCCCTTCATTTTAAATATTTTTTACATGTAACTAAAACTGAAAATATTGTTTTTCATGAAACCTATGCAGGTGCGGTATTTATAGACAGATCTTTAAAATGACATTGAGGTTTCTAAATTGATAGAATGTCCCCCCCCCCCTCCAACTTCTGTAATAATGGAGTGAAAAATCTAAAAATATCAAAATATTTCTGTAGATCTTAATGTAAACTTTCAATCAAAATTGGTTTGAACGAGATCGAATCAGCAGTTTTTGAGATACAGCACATTTTCTAAAACCGCAAATATAACTTTGTAATTCATACAAACACTATGAAAAATAAAGTTATTTGGCGTAGTTGTGAAAAATGTAAATAACCTATTAATAATAAGCTATTAATATTTAAGAGACATACAAATATGCCCAAATATGACGCATTGTATACCGATACAAGACGTTAAGTTTTTAAACTATCAATGTCACTGTCTTTTGTAACAGATAATTAAAAATAATAACTAAGTAACATTTTCTTTATTAAATTCAACAAAACGTAAAAATCCGCTAAAAATACAAAAAGGTTTTATCTAGTTGTAAATTGGTGAAGTGAAGTTCTTTACTGAAAAATATCTAGGACCTTTTTAGGACTACCTTAATGATTCCTTATTTAGGTACCTACTTACTGAACATTACGGAAAACGACATTCCACGCTTTGAATTTCATTAGGTTGGTGTCTACTTCAAACAGCCTGAGTGATATCTTTTAGGTGCTTTGGTAGATACTGTATACTTACGTTTTGGGCTGAACAAAATGTAAGAAAACATTTACAAAATGTCTTACATTTACAAATTCTCTAATAGAAGTCGTTATTTTGTAACATTCAGCTTAAAATTTATAATGACACGACACGACAGGACTTTGTCGTAAAAAGTGTTTTTTTTATGGACCTATTGTCACGGAAATTTGATTTTACGAATGAACGATTTTAATACCTGTGCTGCGCCTACCTCTGACGCAATAAACTTTTAAAAAGAGATTTTGGTAACACCTGTTTTGGCCTATGGAAAAGTTCACATGATTTTTTTATAAATTGACAAAGACAATGTTGTTAGAAGCAGTTTGATGGATGTTTTTTCTTTAAAATTTAGTCTTACCAGCGGCTTTGCCTACTTTTTTGTAAGTGATGAGTCTGTACTTAACCTAGATCACGCCTGGTGGTAAGAGATAGATGAGGACGAGGTGTACAATAAAAAGAGTGAGCCCAGAAGATGCTTGTCTTTTGTCACACTTGCCTTAAAAGCTAACTGGTCATTAATATAGTACAATATAGATTTTGTCAATCATTCGCATTCAACTAGAGCTGCGCTATGACGTCAGAGACGCAAAATACAGTTTAGCGTTTATTCAACTCCATGATTGTACAAAGAACTTGCTACATCGGAGAGTGACACGGACGTCACGTTGTCAAAAAGCTTTGCACATTTATTCGCTTGGTACCCTTTCCGTCGAAATTATAGAGTTGCGACAACGCAACGGATTTGCAACGACTATGCGGCAACGCTTTTACGCCAAGAAGATTTCGGTCGGAATTTTTTTTGGTGTAGGTACGCTTCTTGGTGTAAAATGTAACTTGCCTCTATTCCGATATTAAGATCTCTGATTCTCTGATTAAGTAAGGAAATTCTATTAAGTTTAAGGAAAGTTTTAGGCCGTACGCGCACTGCCTTGCGGTGGAACATGGTGCGTTTATTCTACCGCATCGGTAAAATTAAACGCAATCTCGGGTGCGCGCAATGCGGCGAGAAAAACGCACCTTTTGTCTGATAATGTTGGCAACATTGCATACATATTTCTTCGTATTTATACATATTTTCGATGTATGATACAGATTAGCTCTAGATACAGATTTAATATAAATTTCACTCTGTTTTGATAAAATTAATTACCTAGATACCGCATTTATTACGTTACACACACCATTGTACGATTCTATTTTTTTAATTTTTGTCAGTTCGTTTCACTCGCTGTGCTCAGAAAATCCCTCAGAGATTATTGCGTGCTATTCAAGGCTCTCGCATTCGTAGTGTTGCACGTACATAAAATACGTGAATAATTAATATAATAGGAACAAACTTTTATTTCATTTAATAATAATAAAAAATCCCAGAGTGATGCAAATATTGACATTCTGGCTATTGTAGCTAGATAAATTACAAACCAACTTTCAAAGTTTTCGTAAGATATATAAGTACGTTCGTATCCAAAAAAGTTTTTCTCAGGAAAAAACCGGCCTTGTCTAGTTTACATTTACGAAAAATACTTATATATACGAGCGGCCTGGCCCAGCTTTGCTTTTCTTCGACAGTGATAGTACGTCGTTACAAAAAGTGCATTTAGCTATCATTTAATTTAATCATTTATCATTTAGATTCATCTTGAATCAGACTTGTGCCAGCCGTTTCGCTGCAATGAATTTCTTGGTTGAGTCTAATTTTAAATCTTTGATAACTTCTAAACATTTAAATGAAAAAGTAAAGGGCAATTTTTGATCTACATTAAATGACTAAGATAAATAATATACTTATTTGTATAAGGATTAATATTTATTAGGAGAAAATACCTTTTGCAAATAAAGTAATATTTTAAATGAATTGTTTAGAGATAAAAGTGGTTACTGTGAGTCAATTTTAATAATATGTAATGTAATAAATAAAAAATATGAATAATTAATATGAGATAGACATATTCCATCGTGGACTTTTTATGATATACAAGGTGCAGTTTTGGATCTGCAAAACATTTTAGGAGGTAATTATGTTAGTGATTCTCGACCCGAATCAACAATAAAATGGGCAGGTATTTTTTTTTTCATTTTATTCTTATTTACGGAAATCGGTAAGTGTGAACTCCCCTTTTTAAAACGCGACCAATCTGTACGTGTCCTTAAACTGCGCTTTCACACACACAAACAAACGCAACCGACATTTCTTTCATAAATCCAAAGCACCAACCACCGCCCGCTCCCTCTCCCCCGCCACGCCCCCGCGGCCATCGCAAACGCATAAATCGGGTCAATTTATTAGTGTATTTGATGACGCCGGTATGTGCATACGCTTGCAAATTCCGCCCCTCAAGTGCGTGTCGTGTGCGGTCGGGATAGGTACCTACTACCTAGTTGTAAAAATGACGGACCAATACTCCAATGTAGAGTTGGTGGAGATGGTCCGCTTGTATGCCATCAGTGGAGACAATGTATCTGGAGCCATCGAAATGTTCGCGGAGTTATTCCCCAATCGGCAACGTCCCTCACACAGGGTAATGCTGGCTGCTACGCAGAGACTGCGCGATCATCGGCAGTTCGACGTTCCCCAGCATGCTGAAGGTCGCGGCAACGAAGGCCTGCCTGTCGCCTTGCAGGAAGATATCCTGGAATTCTTCCGGCGAGAGCCACGTGCAAGCACGCGGGAGGCTGGTCGACGGTTTGGAGTGCACCACTCCACAGTGTGGCGGCTACTGCACAAAGAAATGCAGCATCCTTTTCATTACCGCAAGGTACAGGATCTCCACCAGGACTTTTATCTGTGGGGAGACGTTAAAAGATTGGTGTACACAGACAAAATCACCAGTGTTACCCAACTACGTGCAAAAGTGATCAGTGCTTTCGACACAATAAAAACGAATGTGTTTGTGTTACGTAAGCTGAAGGAATATCAGCAACGTCGTGCTAGACTGTGCCTGGAGTGTGACGGTGGAAACTTTGAACAATATCTCCAGGTAACATAAGTAGGTAATTTATTTATTTATTTGTACATAGACAATAATTTGTAAATACGATGTTAGCTAAATCAACTTGATTAGTGTAAATAAGTTGAATTAAATTTTTTAACTACGCCAAAAATACCTATCAGACAAAATGAATCACCTAAAATCCCTAACACATGGGTACCTACTTAACTAGCACAAATTATCTTGATGTATTTCTGTCGGTCCTCAGCCCGTTAAAAAGTGGGAAGGAAAATCTTAAATCAACCAATTTAATCAAATAAAAACCGTTCTTGGGGCTGAATTTACCTAAATAGCGCGCCGACTGCGCCGAGTACCTACATGCCTTATTATTATTATTATTAGATGCCTACCTAAGCCCCTGCACACGCTCGCGATCGTAGTTTCACAATTGTGCAACGGGAACTGCTTACGTGCTTTGTAAGGTTTATTTATGTTCGCCTATCATTTTATTCATCAGCTGATAGGTAACTAACGACGCCAACGTGATCTTTTTTTGGCGCAGTTGTATCTACTTTCTACTATTATTATTTATCGTAATAGCCCAGTGGTTAAGGCTTTCTCCTCTCATGCATGAGGTTGCGGGTTCGCAACTGAGCAAGTACCATTGTGTTATTTTTTTAATTCATAATGATGTAAGTACTTTTTAAATTTATCTAGGACATAATTGAAATCCCGTGTTTCGGTAAGCACTTAATTAATGCCTTTGGTTCGAATTGATTTGTAGATCTCGGACGGTCGTTAGGTACCACACGGGTCGGTACGGGTCAACGACCTTACAGCCCTGCCATATGGTCGTTGGTACGGGTAGTCGAAAGCCAGAAAGTCAGACAATTAGTCTAACAAATGGGATTATCAAGTAACTGGTTTGTTGACGTCTGATACGCAGTCGCCCTACGTGATTCACTGGCACTCCATGTAGTGAGCTGCATACAGTTAAACTGAAAGCCGACCCTAACATAGGCTCGGCAGATTGGCCACGGCATTGTAATGATGCTTAAAAATGAGTTATTATTTAGCGAAATTTAAAACAATAATGTAGGTACATTGTGATTTTCAAATTCGAACTAGAACTTAGATGTAGTTCGAATATGACGACCATCGCGGGGCCCCCCGTAACCATAGCAACGACCTTCATTCTAGTTTAACGTACGTCGTACGTGCCGCGTTCGTTTCACACGCACACAGTGACATGACGCGCGATACATCGCAATGGGTGATTCTGTTTTTTTGAAGAGGGTTATTAAGAGTGTTATTCTGAAAAACAATAAAATTGAAAAATCGAAAAGAAAAAGTACTATTGATTATTGACTTGGTATCGTATTGTTATATGATTATTTACGAGTCTCATAACAACCTCCTGAAATATTTTGCAGGTTCAAAACTGCACGTTGTATACATTTCCGTAGTACAATATTTTGACGTAGGTATCTATTGTTGTAGCACTTGCAATGTAAGCGCTCGAAAATCGTTTTTTTTGCGGCATCATCACAAAATATGGAATTTTATAATATAAATACTTAATTAGAATGTTTTGTATTTATAAAAATCTTTGGGAATAAATTGTCCAAATAACAGTGAAAACTGCATCAAAATCCATTGCATGGTTTAAAAGAAGAAATCTTAGGCCTCATTTACGCACACACGGGACGTCGGGCGTCACGTGTGTCGCAGCTTCTTGCGAGAAGCCGCGGCGCGTGAAGCGGCACGTATCATCGCACGCGTAAACACAAACTTATAGCAATATACGATACTGTTCATAGAGATGCGAGACGGGAAGAGTAGTGGTGCCCGCCTCTGCGCCCGCGATGAATCCTCAAGCGTGAATCGAAGCACGCGGCGGGCATCGCAGCGGCGTACGCATCGTCACCTCGTCACCTCATGTCATATTGACTATAAACAGTTGCATATTCAAAATATTTGCGGTAGATTCACCGCAATTTTGCAGCGAGCGAGGCTAATGTTGACTCTACCGCATGCGTTTATTCCACCGCAGCGCGCGCACTTTTATGAAGCTCTATACTTCACAGATTATGCGTTTCCAAAACGCAACGCAGTGTGCGCACGTCCTAAGTTACAAGTATAGTTTAGGAAAAACGGAAATGCACAGATACAAGCAAAAGCAGCCCGTCAATTTAGGCTGTGCAAAATCTGAAATAAATCTGTATGCTATTTGAACTTAAAATCTCTATAATCAAACAAACCAAAACAGAATATTAATCACCATCATCATTGCTTCTTTTAGAAATCAAGGAATAAGCATTAACCACCAGGTAACTGCTGGTGGATCTAGCTCTCAAACATTAGGTAAACAAACAATTTAGGTGTTGATTTGTTTTCGTGTATCTAAAGAGAACTTTCTTCTTAGAACTTCCAACTGAAAGATCTGTATTACAAAATGTACAGAAAGCAAAATAATCACATTTATTATTAGGGTTTGAGCCCTACCACGCCTTTTAGAAGGTATATGTAATATGTGGTTAGGAACAATCTTCCATCTAGTTCCTTAGCACAGCAAGTGAAACATAAAATGCTGCACATAGTAAAAATTAACGTTGTTTATGAAAAAATAACTATAAAGAATAGAATCGTACAATGGTGTGCGTCCAAATCGTACAATCGTACAACGTAATAAATGCGGTATCTAGGTATTTTTTTTAATCTAGGTAAGTTCTGTTTTAGTTGTAAGAGTTAATTTGATTAATACGGTGTGAAATTTGTCTAAAAATCTGTATCGAATGCTAAATATGTATAAATACAAAAAAATCGATATGTATGGGCAACATTGGCAGGCAAAACCTGCGTTTTTTACACCGCAATGCGCGATACTATATACAGTCCTGTGCAATACAAAAATATTTGCGGTAGATTCACCGCAATTTTGCAGCGATGGGCCATCGGTGACTCTACCGCACGCGTTTATTCCACCGCAGTACGCGCACTTCTATGACACTCTATACTTCACAGATTTTGCGTTTCCAAAACGCAACGCAGTGCGCGAACGACCTTATACGTTTCTGTAATCTCAAAAGACGAAACTGTAGGTTAATGATCCTCCTCAGCCAATGGCAATAATGCTTTTTTTTATAAAAAGTAGACCCACGATGCGCCTCAATTTCTCACGGTTTCTCAGCGTCTCTGGAGCTTCGTGCTAAGGTAAAAAATAAGTGTATAATCGTGGTAAGATATAAGTTTTGTAAAATATCTGAAAAATAACAGTTTTACAGGTCAATCATTATTGTTCAGTACGTGAAACCAGCGTTTCCTAGCTGTTTACCTCGAGAAGAAACGTCGGAACCTGCTCTAAGGACAAAGGGTCTTTAGAAGATCATTCAATCGGTACAGGAGAAATGATATGATGATCATTTAGGTTTATATCTGAGTTGCTCTTTCAAGGATAGAAACATACTGATTTGATGGGTCTGTCCAAATGGTGTAAGTATAAAATTTGTCACTTATTATTTATTACATATTATACAAACTAAAAACATATAGTTTCCCACAAAACTGATTTAACGGTTTGACTGTGGTCTTTGAGTTGCACGCGAAGTTATTATGTCTTATCCCGAAGCTCATTAAACTTAGAATTTTAATGAGCTCTGAGGATTTGACGAACAATACCTACTAAAGTTAGGAGAACATCTGAATAAGCTTCATAGAGTAGGTTTGAGCGTCATAATAAGAATATATTTAAGTTAGACACTAAGCAAACTTCAGAAAATAGGCCTTAAAGTTCTCCATGTTAAGTACATTTATCATTGAAGGCATCCCTATAGAAATCTACAACTCCAAACAAATAACTGCAACATAAACATTGCAAATACATCACAATTGAATTAATAGTGTCCCGTTTAATTGCAAGTTGAACGCAATTACCCCGAACTTGCTTAGATAGGTCCAAGAGAGGCAAGAAATGGCCTATAGGGGCCAGTCCCGTAAATATTTCACCCGTTATGAATATTCAGTTCCCCAAGCTTGGGGAAGGGGGAAATCAGGGAATCGTCGTGAAAGGAATAAGCACCTAACTTGGTAAGTTCAGGAGCCGTGTTTGTAATTAGTTGTACTGTGGAGTCCGTTAGCTATCAAATTGAAACTGTTTGCAGAAGTGATTGTATTGAACTGGAGGAGGCAAGACTTCGAGACAATTGATATTGTATTAGTTTCGTTTGGAAGAGATCAGAGTATTCCGAGCTATTGTTTCAGCCGCCGCTGGTACATTATTTTTGTTGGGGGGAATTTTAGTAAAGGTTACATTATTGTTATAGATATTGCTTAGAATACAGATTCTGTATTCTAAGAGATATTGATAGCGGCTCCCGGTCTCATTGTTTGTTTACTTTTTAAAGTGATAATAAATTGATATTACGAAAAATTCTTTCAAAATTATAAACTTCTTATAGGTACATACTCCAATTAACTAAAACATGTAAAACACTTCACCACTGTAAAATAACTTGCTAGTAATGTGAATTCTACCCACATTGCTAATTCTCGTTTATAATAAAATAGTAAATGAATTGCTATTCTCCCGATTTAGTTTATTTAACACAACACAAAAACGAGTTGAAATGAAATGAAATGTAATATTTAGGTAGGTACAAATGATTGCTAATTTACTACATTTACTAGAGGATCTTATGTAGATAAGTCACTTAGGACAGGCATACATAATGCAAATCCTTCACAGACGTCTTATTAATGATAATATAATAAGAATATAAGAATATTCTTCATAGAAGATTCAAATACAATAGTATAAATTGATGTCCTTACTTAATAATGAAAATAATATTGCTCTGCTTATTACCCTTTTTTTCGGGTGGGAAAATTATCGAATGACTTCTCCCGCTCTGGGTGAAGGGGAAGGGAGTGTCAGATTTCTATTGACTAAAAACTCATCTTGTTCCTTCAGCTGCCTTTGCGTTCCGGGGGTTCATCTCGTTTGAACATTCCCGCAACCCTGGACATTCTCGCAATCCCACTCTACTTATCACCCAGTTATATGCACGCTGTGGTATCCTGTAACTGATGAAGCGCATGTAAATTAAGGTTCGTTGCCACTAGTACCATTAACAGTTCCATGATGGAACTACTGATTTTTTTTTTTTCATCACTAGTTCCATTTTAAAAGAAACTGCAAATAATAGAACTAATTTTGAATTTGTTATCACTAGTTCCATTTTAAAATAATCTGAAAGTAATGGAACTAATGTTGAATTTGTTATCAGTAGTTCCACATTATTAATTACTACTCAACAATTTAAGCATTGCCATACAACGAGGCAATGCTGCCAGTATCTTGGGTACGTTGCCAGCCGACAGCGTTGAGGATCAATTTTTTGATGCTGTATTCTAGTTTGTATTTTAAGTATTTTAGTATATAATTATGTATATTTGCTGAAATATATTTTTTAATTTTTAATTGATATTAATATAATCTATACTAATATTATAAAGCGGAAAAGTTTGTTTGTTTGTTTGCTTGAACGCGCTAATCTTCGAAAGTACTGGGTGGATTTGGATGCAATTTGGTATGGAAGTAGCTTGAAGCTTGAGGAAGGTTATAGGCTACTTTTTACCCGACTGCAAAAAAGGAGAGTTATGTTTTTACCGTGATAGAATCCACGGGAGCGAAGCCCCGCGTGAGTACTAGTTATTTATAAACGTATGTCTGTGTTGTCGGAATAATTATGTTTTGCTAAGTGTTTGTTGTTACTAACAAGTTTAGCTAAGGGGTATTGTATTACAGCTACAGCTACTGGGAGGTTGTCGAGGTCAGATAATCAGGTTGCCCCATGTAAAAACACTAATACTCAACTGCATTCGGTTAGACTGGGAAAAGGCTAAGCAGACACGATACTAATACACGGACAACTGTGTGTTAATGTTTGTTTGTCTGTTTTTTTGTTTCTCCGGGATAATCTCTGGAACGGCTGAACCGATTTTAATGGAGCTTTCACTGGAAGATAGAGGAGGATATTCATAATTCCCACGTGATCAGAATTTACTCGGGAAAACCCTTCTGTTTCCGACTCAGCTATAGTAATTAAATCAATAAACTTAACAGATACAGAAGCTTAAAGAAAGTGGCGTTTCGAAGAATGAAAAAATATATTATTGCATAAGTAAAATGTGCCCGACATAAATGCACCGGGCTTTTCCACCATTATTTTAAAACATTGCACATTGTTTTTACTTGGCTTTAATTTAATTAACGTTCCGAATAATTGAATAAAATATTCTGATACGTGAATAATGAAATATGTTAACTTGATTGTTTAAATCTTTGCATAAACTTAGGTAAGGTATGCTAAAATCTAACGTAATTTACTTAAGACACAAGCTGGTTTCAGTCTCAAAAATGTCTAGGCACCCAATCCATTAGGTTGATTTTACTGCAGCAAATTGGCCTTACACAACATAAAGTTCAAATCTTTATCCCGAGAAAAAGGGAAAGCGAGGCAAGACTAAACGAAATTAATGTTCGCATCGACGACAGAATTTTACCCATGTATCTCTGTATTATTGTAACTCTGAGATTTAGAACTATCTGAGCTGGGGGTCGATTTGGGGCACGGTCCTACAGTAAGCGGTTTGTATGCCCACTATGTGAAAAATGGAGGCTAAGCGGTCTGAGGTGAGGTGAGGTGAGGTGAGGTGGTGAGGTGAGGTGAGGTGGTCAGTATCCGGTAAGGATCAGTCCCGAGTTGACGGCGGGAATGTTCTAACGAGATACCGCGGCCGCGGAACGCAAAGTCAGCTGAAAGATTCAGCCTATGTGTTATTACAGGATGTCAACCATCTACTTACCAAATTTCATTAAAATTCATCCAGTAGGTTCGGAGATTAGCGTGTACAAACAGACAGACGTTTTTTTTGCCGTGTTACTGTTTCTTAACCCACCTCAATTATTATTTATGCATAAAATTTTAATGTACAGACACATCTTTTTACTGTTTTATTATATGTATAGATAGAGTTGTGTGCTGTCAATGCTGGGAGTATAATAACGTATACCCACACCCCAGAATTAAGTGAGGAGGAGAAAACTATGTGGTTATAGAGAAAGTGTGTTGCGAGGGGACGGTATTTATATTATTTCATTATGTAATTTTTCAATGAATGTTAATTCAGTAATTGACGAATATAACAAAGGAACAAAAGTTGTTAAAGTGAAAAAACTTCCAAACTGCGACGTCTCATTAGATATTTATAAATTATCTGTTTCTAACGATTTTGTTCGCAAGTTTTTTCATCCTTTATATCATTCCAGTCAGGCTTGATTTTTTCTGGGGTCTTCGAGTCTTCAACTGTCTTCACGCCAAATTTCAGCAAAGTCGGTTGAGTGGTTTACCCGTGTCACTGCACTGATACGGTTTTCACGATGCTGCGTTACCTTAGTAGGTACCTAAGTGGGTTGGTGTGATTAGGAGCGGATTGGATACTTACCCAATCCGCTCCTAATCACACCAACCCGCTTTCAATATGACCAAAACCTATGTAAGTGCTACGAAATCAGTTTGCTAACCTTTTCAATGTTCAAAGTAATTTTATTCGTTTTCAGAGGACGCTGTTGATATTAAAGTAAACGAAGATTTATTAGAATCGTGTTTTTTTTTTATAATTCAAGAAATTTTTAATTGAAAGTTTTCTATTTAAATGTTAGCTAGCTTTTTAATAGTCAGCCCTTTCACACCGACGGAGACATTGGCTAAAAATATCTGTAGTTATATCAAATCATTTATTCCTTACAACTAGATGTATACCTAAAATCATGCTTAGCTTAAGGTAATTAAATACATGTTTCTGAACTAGGTAAACCTGTGTTTCAGGCGATATGTGCCAATATTATCTTAAATATTCACCTACATTCATCTTCATAAATCTGTAGTTATAGTAAGTATCTAATCTATACTAATATTATAAAGAGGTAAAGTTTGTTTTTATGTTTGTATGTAGGGGTAATCTCCGAAACTGATGATGCAATTGTAAAAAAAAAATTGCACTGGTGGTGGTGCACTATAGCTGAGTAAGTTATTTCGAAATTTCTAATTTCGAATTGTTAGTGGTATATTTGTATAATAAGGCTTTTTAAGAAGATTAGAGACAATTTCTCTTATGTCCATTTTCTTTCTTGGTTATTTTTATTATTACTTTTTTATTATTATCATCTTCTTAGCCTTTTCCCAATTACGTTGGGATCGGCTTCCAGTCTAACCGAAACCCAGTAGTTGGGTAACACGATAGCTCTTGGCCAGACCAATGTCAGATATTTTGCTCCCTAAACAATGACACCGCAAAAGTACCAGCGTGGACATAATACTTTTCTAAAATGCGGTTGTTTTGTATGTGTGGCCACCGTGTTAATTTGTGGGGTGGGATTAAGAACAAAAGCTCGTTGATTGGCACAGCACTGGACAATGGTTAGCGCTGAAAAACATATTACCCTATTGTGCTAACGTCACTGTCAAATGTTGTTGTTGGGGTTCCGTGAGCAATGGTGCGAACTGGACCCTTTTACTCTAAGGCTGAGTAGTCAGATACGTTCGGGCTATCACGGGAAATAAGTTTATGCATTTATAATTTATTGTACACCCATATCGAATATTATCTAATAAAGACAAAATACAAAAACATTCTACTGGATGCCTTATCTTAATCCGCGATCTCTTTTAGACAATTAAGAATGCAAAATAATTGCCAGGATACAAAATGGGCTTAGAATAATTGATAGATAGAAAGATAGTTAGGTATACTCTATCATTAGAACTTAAAAATGAATATTCTATGTTGAAATCATATGCATATATTGAATTGAATTTCCATGTGTATTTTATTTATCGTTATATGTGTCCACCCGCAATGACTTTGGTTAATCTGTGATCATGGGGCTTCCAACAGTCCTGAAATATCGGGAACTCTTCACGATAAATACACATGATAAATATCTCGTTTTATGTTCTAACGATACTGTTAATGACCATGTCAGTTTATAACTTAACTTACCTTTGGATGGTTTGATTTTACGAATATTGAAAAAAATATATAAATATACTTAACATAGAAATAGGTTCCCTTAAAAATCTTGTGATTACCTAACCGAAAGGAATAATATATAAAAATACACGTTCAAGGGATAGAGCGTTTTCTGTTCAGGAAATCTAGAAGGAAGTGCATTTCTTTACAAAATTGTTGGTTATTTATTCATTATAACGACTATTTTAAACTTTGAATCCAACGATTGTTTGTATCCCATTCTCTTGGGTTTGGCATTATTTAATAATGATGTAAATTTTTAATAAAATATTTAGAACTAGCTTTTGCCCGCGACTTCGTCCGCGTGGAATAGTTACTTTGGGCTAACGTTAAATTTAACCCCGATTTTGAAGCATTCTTCATTGACGCTCCGCTCCTATTGGCTTTAGCATAATGATATATAGCCTTTCTCTATAAATTGACTATTTAATTAAAAAATATTTTTTCAATTCGAACCAGTAGTTCCTGAGATTATCGTGTTCAAACAAACAAACAAACTCTTCAGCCTCATATTATTAGTATAGCGCGGCGACCGATTACACCGACATAATTGTTCTCCCAGATGGTGGATGGGGAGGTGGGTATATTTTGACAGATTCGTAAACAAGTAACTCTCAAACCTACGGGAAAAGTGCCAAACCTCCCCTTTTCACCCCCCTTCTCCCCCCTCCCTATCGTATCTCGGAAACTACGAGACCCGTATTTTTTGTTTTTTACGGATTCGTATAGAGGAGGCTCGGTAAAGTAAAAACCATTTTTCAAAGCCCCCCCCCTCGCCCCCCTTCTCCCCCCCTTTAGGCGGATCTCGGAATCTAAGAGACTTGGAACATTTTTGTTTTCAGATTCATTTAGAGGGGCAATGCTTTAGTCGAAATACTTGTGCAACCCCCCCCCCCATCACCCCCCCCACTCTTTTTTTTTTTTTTTTTCACAAGCTCGCGAGGTGCTTGCACCTCGCGCAACACGCAAATACCAATTTCTTTTTTCACAAGCACGCGAGGTGCTTGCACCTCGCGCAACACGCAAATACTAGTTATACTATATAAAGCTAAATTACCACTGACTGACTCACTGACTCATTGACATAATTGTTCTCCCAGATGGTGGATGGGGAGGTGGAAATATTTTGACAGATTCGTAAACAAGTAACTCTCAAACCTACGGGAAAAGTGCCAAACCTCCCCTTTCCTCCCCCCCCCTTCTCCCCCCTCCCTATCGTATTTCGGAAACTACGAGACCCGTATTTTTTTTTTACGGATTCGTATAGAGGAGGCTCGGTAAAGTAAAAACCATTTATCAAAGTCGCCCCCCCCCACCCCTCTTCTCACCCCCTTTAGGCGGATCTCGGAAATTAAGAGACTTGGAACATTTTTTTTTTCAGATTCATTTAGAGAGGCAATGCTTTAGTCAAAATACTTCTGCACCCCCCCCATCACCCCCCCCTTTTTTTTTTTTTTTCACGAGCACGCGGGGTGCTTGCACCTCGCGCAACACGCAAATACTAAACCCCCCATTGACATAATTGTTCTCCCAGATGGTGGATGGGGAGGTGGGTTATTTTGACAGATTCGTAAACAAGTAACTCTCAAACCTACGGGAAAAGTGCCAAACCTCCCCTTTCCTCCCCCCCCTTCTCCCCCCTCCCTACTAATGCTTTAGTCAAAATAATTCTGCAACCCCCCCCATAACACCCCCATGTTTTATTTTTTTTCCAAAGCACGCGAGGTGCTTGCACCTCGCGCAACACGCAAATACTAAACCCCCCCCATCACCCCCCCCACTTTTTTTTTTGTATTTTTCACAAGCACGCGAGGTGCTTGCACCTCGCGCAACATGCAAATACGAAACCCCCCATCTCCCCCCCTTTTATTTTATTTTAAGTGAACCGCGAGGTGCTTGCACCTCGCGCAACTCGCAAATACTAAACCCCCTCCATCTCCCCCCGTCACCCCCCCCACCATTTTTTTTTTTCACAAGCACGCGAGGTGCTTGCACCTCGCGCAACACGCAAATACTAGTTTCATGTATAACTTTGGTGTTTCTATACCGATTTATATGATTCTTTTTTATGGAATAGTTCATAATGTTAACTTTTTCAATTAGGGGTGACTGAGCCCGGGTCGACGGCGGTTCCCGGGTCGACGGCGCGTCGTGTTCCACGCGCGCCTCAAAGAGCGTCAGCAACATGACGAGGCCCCCTCTGCAGAGGGCCGAAGCCCGCCGGGGTCGTGGGACTCATCCCGTTACCGTGGCCCCGGTATGTAAAGGGTTATTGAAGGAACACCGTGGATTTTAGTCAGTAAAAGTCTGACAGTCCCTCCCACCCTGCCCGGAGTGGGAGGACTTATTTGATAATTTTACCACGTTAAAAAAAAAAAAAAAAAAAAAAGGGGTGACTGAGAGTGTTATAAACGTAAGAGTAGACAAATATTATAATCAGAAAGCTTCGAACTGCTAAGCTATCGGGAGTTACACATGTTATTGCGAGGCAACCATAAAAGATAGACATAATTATGCTGTCGTGGGATATTTTTTATATAATTTTAAGGAGAACATTTCCGTCATGAAATGATTTCTGTGTACCTTTAACCATTAAGGTTGCACACGCGACGGAAGCTTAAAAAATGGAGTAACTTCTCCCGTTTTCCCAACATTTCCCTTCTCTGCTCTGCTCCTATTGATTGTAGCGTGATGAAAAGTATACTATAACCAGCTCAGGAGTATGAAAAATAATTGTACCAAGTTTCGTTAAAATCCGTAGAGTAGTTTTTGTTTCTATAACGGTTATACAGACAGACAGACAGACAGACAGGCAAAAATTTTACTGATTGCATTTTTGGCATCAGTATCGATCCCTAATCACCCCCTGATAGTTATTTTGGAAATATATTTCATGTACAGAATTGACCTCTCTACAGATTTATTATAAGTATAGATAATACTCACATAACATAAGATTTAAACGCGTTAATATTCACCTAATTCTAGAGCAAAACCAATCATCGGTATTTCGCAAATATTTTGCTTCTTTCTACAGAACCCTGAACTCGCGAGTGGACACAGTCTTAGCCAGTTTTTTATTTATAAATTATTTAGCTCGAGGAATTCTCTGGAGTGTCTGGCGCAAGAAGGCTTTGACCGTACGTACACCTACACTTTCAGACGCTGATGACACATGCCCCAAAAGTTTAGGACAATTTAACTCGTATTCACAATCCTAACTGGATTACTCTGTAACTCAGACCACTTAAAAAGTTAAAACGACTTCTTTATTAAACTTATTTAAAATGGAGTTAAGGGAATAAAATTAAACTAGTTATAATACTCGTGTCTTATTACTATTACTTTAGTGAGAAGTGAAATAAGTTAGTAGTAAAATTTTTATAAATAAGCTGATTACTATTTTCTTATTCTCCACAGCAAACCCTGAAAGTGTTTCGATACCCATGACATAGCAATGCTGCAGTGCTTAAACAAATTGGCCCACCTACTTGATCCGTACGCCATATTAGATTTAAACTAAGCTAACCATGCCACCATGGTGACCTGACGGTAACGTGGCACCAAGGTTTACTTAAAATAATATCTTTATCGGTTGGGAATAAGCGCTTTAATGAAAAAATCCAATTCTCCTAATTGCATATTTTGCAATAAAATTGAAGATGTTCAATATTTGCTGATGGAATGTGTCCGGAATAAAGATGAACGCGACTCGCTGCTGAACGACTTTAAGTTAAACATACTGGATGTTTAAAGCATTATTAAAATCGAAGGAAGCAAAAGGACCATGTGGTTTAGTTTTAATCGTTCAGCAGTGAGGAGCCTAGTAATTTAGTGTTGCATTTTATTATAATACTTAGCGGATTAATTTTGTTCTAAGGTACGATAGGGTTGACATATACTTATTGGACAAAAACCCCAAATTACAAAAATATAAAGATATAAAAAGTAAGTATTCAGAAGGCTCAATTTGACATCATATCATATACTAGCGACACGCTTCGGCTTCGCAAGGGTACAATGTATTAATAATATGCATGTTTCATACATATAAGCCTTCGTCTTGAATCACTCTATCTATTGCTGATAACTGCACCAAAATCCGTTGCGCCGTTCAAAAGATCTAAGCGTAGGTATAGGCAGCGGCAGCGAACTCTCACGCTCTGCTCTGGGTTCAGACCATGATGCGGGGCGAGAGGAAATGGGATGCAGTCGCCTCCTTCTGCGATGCAGTCATGCTAGCGAAGGAGGATGCTGAACGCGCAAGGGAGAGTCAACTCTCTTCCTCGTGCCCCAGCCGCCGCGGGAGACGCCCCAGGCGTCGGAGATCGTGAGCCGATCTCCGGCCACCGTAGGCGCAGGTCTGCGGTTGGCAAGCAGGGGTATTCAGCGGCGCGTCGAGTTCCGCGCGCGCCTTAAAGAGATGTCAGCAGCATTGACGGGGCCCGATAGGACCATTGCCTTACGGGGTTGCGGAAATGTTCTAACAAGGTAACACAGCCCTGGAATGTAAGGGCAATCGAAGAAGCAGGGTGGGTTTTTAGTCAGTAAAAGTCTGACACGCCCTTCCGCTCCACCTACAGCGGGGGGAATCATTTGATGATTTTCCCAACCAGAAAAAAAAGACATAGACAGCAGGAGAAACTTTGTTTTATACTGTTTCAGATATGCATGTACCTACATGCTTTCATCCACAAAATGACTTAGTATTGCCACGTTGAATTGAATGACTTATTGTATAAAAAGTTTGGCTTTCTCTGGCTACGCCAAATGTCGATCAGTCGGCAAGAATATCCTTGAAAAATATTTTTTTATGCATGCACAGCTGATGTTTTTTTTTTATTTCTTGGTAGTAATTAATGCTTTGTTAGTTTTCACCCTCAGACCGATCATCATCAATCAAGCAATTATACCACGAACGACTAGGCAGTAAAATTAATATTGAAGTTTTTTAAACGACAATTTTGTTGACTTGGATATACCTATAAATTATGGATTATATAAATTCTTGAAGACATAGGTAACTCTACAACTAGCCTAAGGGGTTATATTCCACGTTCTTGTTCAAAATTTTTTGAATAAATCAAAGGGTTACGCCGGAGCCCCAAGGCATAGAATCGACTAGCAGAAATAGGTCACTCGGTACACAACCGGCCTTGCAATCTGTCACTTAATGCATGATATCAATCTATGAGGCCGTCGATAACTCGTCCTAAATCGGCCTAATGCAATGTCCCTTTCACTAAATCCTGTCAAAAAAAAGCAATATTTCAAAAGAGGAATAAAGAATATTTTGTGTCTGAGACGTTTCGTCGTTGACGTAGAGAATCCGCGACTACTAGAGCGAAGCAATCTCATTAAACTGGGAGCGAATAAACAAGATTATTCGCAGGGTACCAGTCCCGTCTCTGCCGAGATTAAGGTCCCGTAGGTCAGTATTTTTAAGTCAATTTCTTTTATGAAGCCTTAGAAAATGTATTACTTTGTCTAAGAGCCCATTTTGGACGGGCTCCGTTCAAAAATACTACCTGCGGACTGTGGAAAAAATCACGGACTATCTTGGTGTGAGTTTGAGTAAATGAAGATAAAGTTGTAGCTGTAAATCGTAACCTCTCTGTCTTGTCAGCCGGGATTATTACATGAAATGAAAATACCCTTCGCTGTGCTTCAAGGTTGTCTTTTTTTGAAATGGTTTTTATTTAATTCTTTCTTTCTCAAATATTGAATTAACTTTTCCAATAATCAGCGTTTTCACTTCAATAAGTTAGAAGGTTACCTAAGCTGGCTTCTCGATATTAAAGTAAATTATTAGACGCGCTAGGTTTCCTTATCAATAGACGTTGTTTATTAATGAATTCTACTATTGTTATAAATGTGAAAGTTAGTGAGGATGTATGTATATTTGTTGCTCTTTTACGCAAAAACTACTGAACGAATCTGAATGAAATTTGGTAAGTAGATAGTTTACATTTCATATAGGCTACTTTTTAATCTGGGTGCTCTCACGGGTCCCGTATCTACACGAGAAAACCCTCCCACACGTTCGAAGTCGCGGGCGGAAGCTAGTAAAATATATAATCGTAAACTTAGATGTTTACTATATTATCTTCGAAAAAGCTTTCTATTACTAGATATTTTCGGTGTGCGGGTATAATTCCCGCGCTCTTCGCCTCTTCGCATCGCATCGTTAAACCCAAAATATTGCGCGCCATTGCTCTTTGACAGACCTCAATGCGGAAAGTTTGAGCCTCCGTGAGGTTTGAGCATCTTAGGCATTCATCGAGTCTTATCTGTTGGCATAAAAAAGTGTTGGCAAATACAATGAGGTCAACCCTGAACCATACCGAGAAACAGTAATTATGATTTATTTTCATACATAAAATTGGTATCTTAAATCTCTTGTGTGTAAATAAAACATTTCCGAATGCAGAGCTTGTGCTTGTATCATAAAAATGCTTCATTAAAACTTTATATGGTCGTCTAAGTTTATAATTCCCTCGTGGGATGCGGTGAGCACTTTACATTGAAGTTTCGGACTACACTTTAAACTTGCAGTTGAATTTACTCATAGAGTGTTCTACTAGACTAGCCCTTTTTGTGAACCAATATGGCGTTCAAAATTTTGGTAAAATGAATTTAAGATTTTATTTTTACTAAGATGACAAAACATAATTGCCGTAAATAAACGTATAATTACTAATGTTTTAGAGAATAAATTTGGTGTTTGGTGTGAAAGAGGTATACTTGGTGTGTGAGTCCGACTCGCACTTGACCAGTTTTAATGATTAATTATATAAATACTTTCCCATTCATTATGGATACTTTCCGTAAATCCCAATCCAAAAGCAAAAAGTAAAGCCTATACGTCGCCCTATAATCTTCTCTATCTTCTAGCGAGAAGTCCCATTAAAATCGGCTAAGCCGGTACAACGATAGGCCTCATAAACATACCGACATATAGGTAAAGAACAAAAGTTTGTTTGTGTATTTGTATCTTGTAAATAACTAAATATAAGGACTTGAGAAAACATTTAAAATCACAGACACTTCAATTTTAACTTATGTATACAAGTTGTAAGGAATGACTCTTGACATTTGTACGGGAGTTTTAACGGGATCTGTGTAATATAAGGATGATTATGAGAAAGATTGCTGCTGCTTGCGGCAACGCTAGCGTGGAAAATGTTTTGCGGAAATTTTCACCCTCTCTGTCAAATCCCCAGGGATTGAGTGCTCCTGCCTGGGTTGTGAGAATATTCTAACGAGATACCGAGGCTCTAGACCACAAGGGCAACTGAAGAAACAGTGTCAGACTTCTACTGAAGCCCACCCGGCTTCAGTAGAAGTCTGACACTCCTTTCCACTCCACCCAGAGCGAGATGAGTCATTTTTTTTGTAAGCCATATTTGAAACAGTTCGAATCTCAAATCGAATTGAAATCAGTTCATTGTTTTAGCTATGAAGGCGTAACAGACAGACTCATGTTACTATCGCATGTATAAGTATGATATACGTATGGATACACTACGGAGTACATTCTGGGAACTTAAAAGTTTGTTCTGTAACGTATGATGTAGATTTAAAACATTTGGCTGTGCGGTTTGTTCTGTGTTTCTTGTGCATACAGTGTGCATTTAAGTTGGCAATACGTCGTGTATAAACGTATAAGTGTAGGTAGATATTTATACGGAGTAAGTTATTTGGCCATTCATGTAGTACTTATAAGGAAATGATATTTATTTTATAAATTTAAAATATAAATAAAAATTTATTTATTTTCTTCGCAATATTTGTCATTATTTAGGTTACTATTGTGGGAGACTGATGCCTAAACTAAGCTGCAAGTCTGTATTTCAGGACGCTAGGACTCCACATTTTATTTAACCTTAAGTATTAAAAACGGTAGTTGAACCTGAACATCATTATTAATTGAAAATATATTTTAATGAATATGGCAAATCATATGAGCACATTTCACGGCAGAAAACGTAATTTTATAGTGGTTGTGTTTTCGCAGCAAAAGCTGGGTGTGTATTTTATCATTTTCTCAATTAATCTTTTCTTTTTAACCGACTTCAAAAAAGGAGGTTCTCAATTCGTCTTGAACATTTTTTTTTTAATGTATGTTACCTCATTACTCGGAGACGGCTGGACCGATTTGGAAAATTCTTTTTGCGTTTGAAAGGGTATACTTTCTAGTTGGTCACATTGTTACGAAATCAGGATGTGATGATGGGATCCTGGAGAAATCGAGGGAACTCTTCAAATATTATAGGCATACCTATAGCGTTTTGGGTATTTCTTATAGTACCTTGTGCAGTTGCTCTTGAAAAGCACCATTTGAGAAAGTGGAACTGATGATGAAGACCCCAGATGGCCACCGAAACTACTCAATAATAAGTATTTCGTGCATTACGATTAGATTACTTGAATATAGATGTTAATGCTCGTCACAATGCATATGGTGAAGTAGAGCTGATGGTGATGTACCAGGAGAACTCCTCAAAAATTAACGGCTCTGCACCGGGAAAAGCAATATTTTGTAAAGTAGTTGACATTTTGACTTTGGTAACTAGATCAATTACAAACAGACCCACTAAAAAGCGTGAAAAAACTTTTTACCAAAAAATAAAATCGACTTCAATATAAAAACACTACAAAGCCAAAAATAACTTTAATTTCGGAAGGCGGTGTCAAAAAAAAAAAAAAGAAAATACAAAACAAATGACACGGACTACAGAAATTAAAGTTATTTTTAGTTTTGTAGTGTTTTTATATGGAAGTCGGTTCTATTTTTTGGTAAAAAGTTTTTTTAACATCATTTCCTCTTGTGCGTTGAATAAACATTTTCTGTGTTTTGTTAATTTCTGCACAGCGAACGAAGTCACAGCTAAAAAAAGCCTGCGACTTCATTTGTGTGGATTAATCGCACGTTTTATTTCCGAGATAAGATGTTAGCCTATGCAGTTAAGTGAGTAAACACATATAGTAGGTATGTGTGCCAAGTAAAATATACACTTTATTAAGCACTAGCTTCCTGCCCGCGACTTCGTCCGCAAACCTTAATAAATTATACACGTAAACCTTCCTCTTGAATCATTCTATCTATTAAAACAAACCGCATCAAAATCTGTCACGTAGTTTTAAAGATCTAAGCATACATAGGGACAGACAGCAGGAAGCGACTTTGTTTTATACTATGTAGTGATAACTCAAAAACTACTCATCAGATCTCGATCATGAATTTATATGGGATCACACGACAAGTATCAGTTTTTGAAAATAAAAAGAATCACCACAATCGGTACACTCAGTAACAAGTACCTATTATTTATTGATAATAGGTTCGCGTTTGACCACCATCTCACCTGATGGTAAGTGATGATGTGGTCGAAGATAGAGCACGCTTACCTAAAAGTAACCTATTCACTCTTGACTTAAAGAACAATAGGTTACAGTTATTTATTTGATCTTTATGTACAATAGTGGTACATGGGCGTACTTAACAAGACACACACAACTTAACAAGGCATTCTCTACCAATCAACCTTTTGGTTTGGTGGGTTTGGAGTGAGATAACCACATAAAAAAATTGAGAACCACTCATATACTATTGAAGTTATTACTATTGCCAAGTTAGCTGGCGCGGTTGATAATTTTAAGTCGTTGTCACTAAGCATCCTACGCTAAGGGTTGCGGTTTAGCCTTTGACCCTAACAAATATTTGTATATTGTATAGCCTTATCTGGCTTACGCATATAAGTCTGGGTATTACAGCCTTTAACGCGACTGTTAAGTGCCTGGGTCAAATCTAAAGACATGTGTATACTTGTTCTTGAAAATCACCAACTAGCAAAAGTGTTATAACTTTATACTAGCACTTCGTACGTGACTTCGTTCGCGTGCATTTCGGAATATTTTATAGCCTATAGCACCCACTTATTAATGCACCATCAATGAAAAAGTGATTAGGCTTGGATCATTACTTCCGAAAATTACTTTCTCCATACAAACAAATTTTACCTCTTTTTAATATTATTAGAAAATCATCGATTGACTTCTCCCACTCTAGGTTAAGCGGAAGAGAGTGGCAGACTTCTACTGACTAAAAACCCACCTTGTTCCTTTAGTTGCCCTTAAGTTCCGAGGCGGCGGTATCTCGTTAGAACATTTCCGCAACCCCGATAGCCCCATAAGGCCATTGCCTTATGGGGCCCCGTCACCAGTGCTGACAGCTCTTTGAGGAGCGCGTGGAACACGACGCGCCGCCGATTTGGCCCTGGTCCTTACCGGACGGTGAGCTACCCCTGCTCGCCATCCGCAAGCCCGCGCCTACGGTGGCCCGAGATCGGCTCGCGATCCCCTACGCCCGGGGCGTCTCTCACGGCGGCTGGGGCGTGAGGAAGAGAGTTTCATCTCCCTCGCGCATTCGGCCTCCTCCTTCGCTAGCATGACTGCTTCGCAGAACGAGACGACTGTATCCCATTACCTCTCGCTCGGCACCATGGTCTGAACTAGGGCCGCGCGTGAGAGGTCACCACCGCTGGAGCATATGCTCCATCGTGTCCTCCGGGTGGGCCACGCAATGACGACACCCGGGCGAGTCCTCCCGCTAAATCCGAAACCGGTACCTCCCGAAAATTAGTCAGTACCTGCGTCAAGCGGAAAATGAGGACGCAGTGGCGTCTCTCCAGCCACTCCTCAAACAGGGGTCTTATCGCCGCGATTACGGCGCGCCCAAGTATATACATATGTACCCTACGACAAACAAACAATAATGGTGCTAATTTCGTGGACCGCTAAAATATTAGCTGCTCTTATCCTCAATAATCTAAATATTAGGGATAGGCTATTAGAGGAATACTGGGAATCTGTAATCTTTAGAAACTCATAACAGTCGGTAAAGTAGAAGGCAGATCATTAGGTCTCTGGTCTGACCAAAAAAAAAATCAATTTCTGGTCAGCCAGTTGGTGCAGTGATTAAGTGCGCTGAGGAAATAGGGTACTGGAAAACCTTAGTCCAAAACTCTATTAAAAATGTTCAAAAGGTACCTTTATTAATGAAGAACACGACCGATGAAGAAGTAAAAGTTTTGACTAGAATGTAGTGTCCAATCACTAACAAACTTTGATACAACACAGTAAGTATGTGTCTAGATAGGTTACTTTTATATATAGACGTTAGGTTAGCTAGGTTCTGCCGTGACTTCATCTGTAACCAGGATATATTTATTATGTATTCTATGTTTGAATTTATAAAATAGATTATACATGTGTCAAATTTCATTCAAAATCCATTCGATACACACATACATCCTCATATGTATAGTAGGATAATATATTAGAAAGACATTCAACACAAAAAATTGTGTTCCACATGGCACCCTTTGTTGCGATTATCACTAACTAAACGAATGAGTATTGCTGTTTTCACTTTATTAATATCGGTTTAATCGTCTAGCGCAGTTTTGTCTGAAAAAGCAGGTTTTTTCAGATGCAACGCTAAAAAAAATACGCCGCTAAATTACTATAATCGCGTGCGCTGTCGAAATGCTGAGATATACGTAAAGACCATGTACTACAAAAATGTAGGATTTATGTAGATCTAAAAAAGTCCGCGGTATTACATATCTAACTTTTATAAATAATCCACAATAAGGCAAATTATGTAAAGAAAATATTTAAAAAATAACCCGTGTATTTGTAGTATTATAATTATGCAACCATATTAATACTTACGTTCTCAAGTAATTACAATTTTATATGAAGATAAACTTTGCTTTTTACAGTATGTAATTTGGACTATAGTTTAGGAGAAAATGTAAAATTATAATTATTCAATAACGCTTTTCACCAAACGGCGCGAGGATGCAGGGCGCGTCGAGCATAACTCGCGTCCGCGATAGATACCGCACTGATAGTGAACCTAAACTTGGCTTCATTCCGACTTCTTGGCTAAGAGAATGTAAAATTGTTTGAGCTTTTATAAAGCTTTTATGTAAAGATAAAATATCTTTACATTTGAATATTTTTATTCTACTTTCTGTTTAGTTGAATAAGTCATTTTGATAGGTTGTTGTTTTTTTTTATCCCATTTTTTATGTCATCGTTTAGTTTAAAGTTTATAGTTAGTTTATTCATATTGTTTTATTTTAGTTCCATTGATGTATACAGTTTAAAAATGCGTATTTGTGGTCTATATTTTACGATTCTTAATTTCATGTGCACCTAAAATAGGGATTCAATTCTTATTTGTTGTAGGTAATATATAGGATCTAACTAAGTCGTTACTTTAATTAAAATACCTTCGAAGCAATGACATAGGTGCTATAGTTTTCACTGGACCAGCGGCTAGACAAACGGCACTAATACCTCGAATATTTATGATATCTACAGATTGACCTTTTAGTTTTAAAAATATACAATTTCCTGTAAAGGTAAGTTTCTAAGTCACAATAAATAAAGCGCCGGAGTTGCGGGAATGTACTAACGAGATACCGCGACCCCGGAACGCAAGGGCAGCTGAAGGAACAGGGTGGGTTTTTTGACTGTAGAAGTCTGACACTACTTTCCGCTCCACTTAGGGCGAGAGAAGTTATTCGATGATTGCTATGTTGTTAGATTTCCATAGGCGAATAGCAAGAACGGAACCCTTAAAGATTTGTCATGTCTGTTTGTCCGTCTGACTGTCCGAAACTATTAAGATTACCGAGTTGAAACTTCGTATATAGATGTAATCTGCAAACCGCTCTCCGATTTAAATAAAAAAATATTAAAAAAAAAAACATAAAGGAGAGGCTCCCAATACATGGAACTGGAACTAAAAATATGTTTGGTTTCTCAAACCTGTACGTGCGGGGGTGTCTATAGAATATAGATAGATCTTTAAAAATGAAATTAAGTTTCCTAAAATAAGTTTTCCTTAAATCCAGTCATTTGGAACATACCTATACACTTCCAAAGTAGTAAAATGTGTCCTCTCTAACTTTTAAAGTAATAAAGTCTAAAATAAAAAAAAATAAAAAATATATATACATATGTATACTGTATATTTTAATGAAATATTTTAACTCAATTTTAGTTAGTTTTCAAACAAGATACAGCCAGTAGTTTTTGAGATATAGAACATTTTAAGAAACCGCAAATATGTGTATTTCTTTATGTAAACACAAAAGACTTAAAAGAGAAAAAAATACAGACAAAAGAGCACAAAGGTGCTGCTTACTTCATAAGAAATTTCATTGAGCAGACCTGTGACAGGAGAGTTGAATAAGAGATGATGGACACAGTGTGAATAAATATTAATTACGTAAATTACTAAAAAACCATGTTTAACTAATAAAATAAATTATAAAGATACAATAAACAAATGTATACTATAATATTATAAAGCGGAAAAGTTTAGTTTGTTTGTTTGTTTGTTTGTTTGCTTGAACGCGCTAATCTTCGAAAGTACTGGGTGGATTTGGATGCAATTTGGTATGGAAGTAGCTTGAAGCTTGAGGAAGGTTATAGGCTACTTTTTACCCGACTGCAAAAAAGGAGAGTTATGTCTTTACCGTGATAGAATCCACGGGAGCGAAGCCCCGCGTGAGTACTAGTATAAACATAAAATTACGGGATGATAGAGAAGCAGTGTTCTTTGACCAGGTTTTTGAAAATATGGATCGTTTGAATTTTGTTATTCATACAAACACTATGATTAAACAAAGTTATTTTGCATAGCCACTACGGTAGGTACGCGTCATGGGCGAGTCTGACTCGCACTTGGCCAATTTTTTTTCACATGCCCAATTATATGTTGCTTTATTTATGTAGATCCGGACGCAGAGAAAACCAAAACATACTTATACCACAAGAAAATAGGACTAAAATCTATACTAATCTATACTAATATTATAAAGCTGAAGAGTTTGTTTGTTTGTTTGTTTGTTTGTTTGCTTGAACGCGCTAATCTCAGGAACTACGGTTCTGATTTGAAAAATTCTTTCAGTGTTAGATAGCTCATTTATCGAGGAAGGCTATAGGCTATATATCATCACGCTAAGACCAATAGGAGCGGATCACTAATGAAGAATGTTTCAAAATCGGGGGTTATTTTTTTCCACGCGGACGAAGTCGTGGGCGGAAGCTAGTAATATTATAAAGCGGAAAAGTTTGTTTGTTTGTTTGTTTGCTTGAACGCGCTAATCTTCGAAAGTACTGGGTGGATTTGGATGAAATTTGGTATGGAAGTAGCCTGAAACTTGAGAAAGGTTATAGGCTACTTTTTACCCGACTGCAAAAAAGGAGAGTTATGTTTTTACCGTGATAGAATCCACGGGAGCGAAGCCCCGCGTGAGTACTAGTATTGTATATACCGAAATATTGTAAATTTATTCTTAACAATATAATTAACAACTATCTTTATTTCGCGATTCTCTATCCAGTGCGAATTAGATAAGTATACTTAAATTTTAACATCTATTCATTAATATTCAGAAATCACGGGTGAAACCGCGGGGCACAGCTAGTATCTACATATAGGTTAAAAAACTAAAACTCGATTACAGAAAAGTCACGGTCTAAATAGTATGAAACAACAAATTATTCACATCTGAAATCTTTATGTAAGTGATAGTCGTGGTCGTATGCCACTTATCCCAATGCGAACTCCCTTCCGCTCCACCCAGAGGAGAAAAAAATTGGCCAAGTGCGAGTCGGACTCGCCCATGAAGGGTTCCGTAGTAACTATAATAAATATAACATACTTAATATATTTATTTGAAAAAAAAACCTTACAAATTTTTTAAAACTAGCTTATTAACAATTTTTAAAACTACGCCAAATAACTTTGTTTTTCATAGTATTTGTATGAATTACAAAGTTATATTTGCGGTTTTCGAAAATATACTGTATCTCAAAAACTGCTGACTCGATCTCGTTCAAACCAATTTTAGTCGAAAGTTTACATAAAGATCTACAACATATGTTTTTTTAGATTTTTCACTTCATTGTTATAGAAGTTAGAGGGGGGGACACACACATTTTACCACTTTGGAAGCGTATATCTTTTAAACGATTAACTTTATGAAAAAGTCATTTTAGAAACCATAATGTCATTTTTAAAGACCTGTCTATAGATACCACACACGTATAGGTTTTGTTTTCTGTCGTTACAATCATTTTATTGCATAAATCTGGATATAAATCTCCAACATGATCCTTCAAGCCAGATATTAATGAAAAGTGAATAATAATCATCGGCAACAAAAAAAATACGGATTTGTATGTATTTACAAGTACCTACCTACATATGTACATGTACGAGCACGAGTTCAAAGGTCAAACTGAATTTCAACTTGCATGTTATATAAAAACATACATATATGAATATACATACAGACTGGTCAAGATCATAACCCTCCTTCTTGCATCGATGAGTCGGGTAAAAAAGGCGTTTACCAAATTGGATAGTAACATAAAGTTTCAAATAAACTACCTTTGTCTTTGGAATCCCTTTTTTACGGGGTATTAAGACGTTGATCCTGTTGATGTCTCTAAATAATATGGGTCTTTAGCGTACCCAAGAGACTAGGAGCCTTTAAAACGCCGTAAAAAGTCGCACTGCTGCCGTAGAGAAGTTCGTACAGCGGCCATCGCACCCGCCATATTTTGAAACGTCACAACAAAATGGCCGACCTGAGAACAACGTTTAGTTTTGTTTTGTATTTATTAACCATTTTGACTTCGTAAGCTATACATAGACAAATATGTATGTAATTATAGGATGATGTGGTATAGCTATTTGTACATACATTATAAGCTATGCTGGCGCTTTGCGTCTGTCTGTGTATCCGAATTAATCTTCTAAACTCCTCTCGTAATTTGCATAGTTATGATAATTTGTAATATAGAAATATCGATATTTATTATCAGTTTCTAAAATTCGCACGCCATAACAGGCGCGTCTAGGAGATAAAAAAAAAACTTTTCTAAGGGAATATTCGTGTGCCTAGTTTAATAAATTTAGCAATTGGGTTGCAATATAAATCTGAAAAAGAAATTATAGGTACCTACTTACTTCTGTGCAGAAAATAGAAAACATTGCGCATGACATATAATTACAAGACTCTGGGATGATTTTTGATTATCTAGATATTTTACCTTACATTTCCCGCCTATATTGACGTAGACTTGCTTGATAATCCTGAATAAATTAAAATAAGGATTACGTCTTTGATGTGAGTTAAGAGTGTCGTATTACTGTTTGCAAAGGAATTAGATACCTACTTTCTTAGATATTAAAATAAAATGACTACCTCACACACATAATATTATGTTTCCTCGTGGTATTGCGTTCACGTAATAGAGTGTTCACGTACTGTGTCTTTACATTGAGAAAGAAAGTATGATTAAAAACCATTTTATTAAATACAAGCTTTTTATTATTTCGTTTTATTCTTCAATAAATACCTTCATAGTTATAGGTAAGGATATATTATATAGAGGATATACTTTTAAACCTTTCCGTTACCCAACTACTCTACTTTATGAGTACTGTGAGGTCCTGACTGTGCGCCAGCTGTTTGTCTTGGGTACAGTATTAAAACAACATACTAACCTTGACTACAGTCCGAGCCTGGTGACAAGACGTAGAGGTTTACCAGTCTGTAAGCGGTTGGTACAGTCAAAGACAACGTTTATGCGTAAATTCCACCCCTTCTTAGGTCCATTTCGACGGTGAAGTATCAATACCTCCTAACTGACATTTTTCGAGAAATTGACTTTCTTATTGTTTTGAATTTAAAGGCGTTATTCGCATGTCTTAGTGAAATCTCTGACGTATATTTTTCGATGTAACATCATTAAATTAAAATGTGGAAATACCTCGCAACTAAAACGAAGTGTCTATTTTATGGCATTACCTCCTATCTTTTACGTGTTCATTGGTTATTTTCGACTATCAATTGATGGTGGCATCGCGTCGGCAGTGCGATGATGTACATGGGTGCTGACGAGGCAGGTGGGAGGGTGTTTTATATTTGAGACGTCAGTTTGAGGCAATTCGTGTTTGTTGTTATTTACTCGTCGGTATTGGGAAAAATTTGGTGATGAAAGGCGTCATGACATATTCACCCGTTTTTGGAAAAATATGAACCGGGACCAGCGTAAAGTGTATGTAGTGGGCCTTGTAAACCGTAAGCGTACATGTAAAACAAGTGATCAGGGATCGAGACGTGAAGGTACGTTCGATTACTTTTTGCCAATAAACGAAGGCCAAAATTTACAGGTCTGCAGAACAACATTTTTGAATACTTTGTGTCTTTTTTTTTTTTTTTTTTTTTAACGTGGTAAAATTATCAAATAAGTCCTCCCACTCCGGGCAGGGTGGGAGGGACTGTCAGACTTTTACTGACTAAAATCCACGGTGTTCCTTCGGGGTCATATACAGTTCAATCTTGGATCAAAAAATCGCATGACAGAATTATCCCTTGCCAATAAATTCAAAATACAATCAGGGTCAGAACGTTAAAATCTGGAACACAGCACAAGCTTCTTACCGCACGCTGCTTTTTAGACTATATTCCTAAGTTACCGTCTCACTATGCCAGGAAGGAAAAGTCTAAGTGATTTATATAGGCAGTACAAACGACATGCCACTGAAAACGAAGAGCCTGCGCTTTCTCGCTTTACTTTCGAGAAACTGTTTCACGAGAAAAATCTATCCCTATATACCTTAAAAATGGGCATGTGCTATACCTGCTGTGACCATGCGGTAGGAAATATTAGTGCATCTGACTACGAAGAACACATTAGACGCAAAAATAGAGCGAGGCAAGAGAAAGAAGCGGACAGAAAGATGGCTACATACGGTGAATTTATTTTGCAGTCAATGGATTTAAAGTCCGTAAAAGTATGCCCTTATCTAACAGCCAGCGTACTATGCTTTAAGACTAAGCTAACGGGTCATAACTTTACTGTGTATGATCTGGTTACTCATCAAGCTTCCTGTTATTGTTTTGATGAAATATGCGCAGATCTTACCACTAATACTTTCACATCTTTTGAGTCTGATTATATCGTTAGATATTGTTTGCCTAAAGGATTACCTATAGTTATTTATTCAGATGAATGTACCTATCAAAATATAAATAATATAATGGCAAATGCGTTGTTGAATATTAGTATTGAGCATGAAGTGACTATCACACAGAAATACTTAGAGCCTGGGCATACACAAATGGAATACGACGCAGTCCATGCTGCGATCGAAAGGAAGCTGAAAAATAGGGAGATACATCTTCCCAGCGGCTATATAACCGTAACGAAAAAGGCACGGATAAATCCTTTTCCCTATGAAGCTGTTCAGATAAACTTCGATTTTGTTAAAGATTACAATAATAAAACAAATTGGAGATACACCACCATAAGAACCGGTCGCAAAGCAGGGGATCCCGTAGTTGTTGATTTGAGAGTTATCCAATATAGACAAGATGGCACTATTTATTATAAAATTAACTTTGATGATGATTGGACAGAGTTACCTGCTAGACCGAAAAAGCTGAATTCTGTTACTTACTCACCTTTGCATGTTGCACCAATTCCCATAGCTTTTACCAAATTTAATCACCTTCAACAATTAAAAGAAGTCTTACCAAGGGATTGTCACTCATTTTATGACAATTTATCTCACGAATCATCTTATCGTGTTCATCTGTTTTAATTGTTTTTACGTAAACATGCTTCGTTATATTAGTTTAGTTATTTTATGATTATGCACAAACGAATGGTCCTGACTCCTGATTTAAAATATTGGTGTTTTGTTATGTTTTTATTCACAAATTTAAGATTCTCATTAAAAGTATCGGTATTTTATTGATTCCATTACCTTCTAAATAACATAAAATTATACAACATAAAGAAAAAGTATAAAGTAAATACCTTCTATCTAAGCGAATACCTACTACTCGATCATAAAATATATGAATATAACATATTATGGCAAGCATATATTACTATTATTCTAAATAAAATAAAAAAAATAACAGTTTTTTAACTTGTCCAGAAATTAAACGTTTTTTTCAGTTCCTGTAAAATTTGGATTTTGTCAGTTAGGAGGTATTGGTACTTCACCGTCGATTTATATATGACAAGGTTAACAAAATTATTAACATATACTCACTGAACAAGTCAACATTGAAAAGATCGGTATCTCAGTGGCTCTGGAAATTATCCTATGATCAAACAGAAAATATACTTACCATCTTGAAGTAGGGGTATATGTTTTGGTTGAAACAATAGTTTGCTTTGTTTGGGATAACCCAAACAAAGAAAATTATTATTTTTTATGTAACCATAAGGTTAGATCAAAAGAATCTACAGGCTTTCTTTAACTTTCAACTCACCCTCTCACACACATACACTCACCCTTTCACTTCACTCACCCAGAGGACTGTAGACTTCTAATATATATTATATATATTCTACTACTGTTTTACTGCAGAAATATTGTACATTGCTAAATAAAACTTTTATAATTTGTATGTAAGATCATATAGGGTAGGGCGTAATGCGCTGCATGATGAGACACAGGCTATAAGCCTAGTTTGGCAGCAGATGCTATTAAATAGGCACAATTGTTTTTGTTATTAAGCTTACCTTCTGTTATTAGAAAATTGTGTTAACATGTATAATTATTTTTGGTCTTAATAAATATTACTATTACTATTACTATTACTATAATCACAGGATGCCATACCTATATGGCACCCTGTGATTGGCAAGGTAAGTGACATAATTCTAAATCCTAATTTAGAATTATGTCACTTACCTTGCCATGTATTAAACAAACCAAACATGTAAGCAAAACCGCTTAATCGATTGTTTTAAAATTATGGGATAAGTTTTGACTTACAGATATTTTGGCATACCCAAAAACAGAAAGCACTCAACGCATAATTTGTAGCTTAGTGCAGAATCCTAGGTAGTGATTCCCTTTCCTGTTTATTAATAGCTGTAAGTTAATTGTAGATTGTAGTAAAATATAGTATATTTATAAGTATAGTATGTATATCATAGTATTGTAAAAATATAGGATAAGGTACAATGGGGTTGACGTATCCTTGTGGATAAAAACCCCTAATTAAATAAAACAATAAAAAAAAAGAAAAATACTTAATTTAGTACCAACAAAGCATTAGGCAAGTTGCATAAAACCTTGTAAGAAACTTAAAATCAATTTTTTTTGAATAATACTAATTTTGAATAAAATATTTAATGATAATTAACCGACTTCATAAAAGGAGGTTTACAATTCGTCTAGAACATTTTTTTTAATGTGTGTTACCTCATATCTCGGAGATGGCTGGACCGATTTGGAAAATTCTTTTATTGTTTGAAAGGGTATACTTTCTAGTTGGTCCCATTGTCGTCACGTTTGGATCTGAGGATGGGATCATGGAGAAATCGAGGGAACTCTTCAAATATTATAGGCACACCTATAGCGTTTTGGGTATTTCTTATAGTAGGTACCTTGTGCAGTTGCTCTTGAAAAGCACCATTTGAGGAAGTGGAACTGATGCTGAAGACCCCAGATGGCCACCGAAACTGCTCAATAATAAGTATTTCGTTGATTGCGATTAGATTACTTGAACATGGAAGTTAAGCACTTTATGCTCGTCACAATGCATATGGTGAAGTAGAGCTGATGGTGATGTACCAGGAGAACTCCTTAAAAATTAACGGCTCTGCACCGGGAAAAGCAATATTTTGTAAAAGGTGATAAGTAGTTGACATTTTGGCTTTTGTAACTAGATAAATTACAAACCGACCCACTAAAAAGCCTGAAAAAAAAAACTTTTTAGCAAAGAATAGAACCGACTTCCATATAAAAACACTACAAAGGCAAAAATAACTAGACAAAACTAAAGACACCGCCTTCCGAAATTAAAGTTATTTTTGCCTTTGTAGTGTTTTTATATGGAAGTCGGTTCTATTTTTTGCTAAAAAGTTTTTTTATTAAAGCAATCTCTCGTAGGTACTTAATTAAAAAAGAGACAGAAGCAGTATGTAAGGCCGTGCGCGCACTGCCTTGCGGTGGCCGCAATTCCGGTAGTTCTACCGCACCGGTAGACTCACCGCAGTGCGCGCACTTCTATGACACTCCATACTTCACAAATTTTGCGGTACCGCAATTCCGGTAGTTCTACCGCACCGCAAACTTTGTGAAGTATGGAGTGTCATAGAAGTGCGCGCACTGCGGTGAGTCTACCGGTGCGGTAGAACTACCGGAATTGCGGCCACCGCAAGGCAGTGCGCGCACGGCCTAACGTGTCCGTTTTTCCAATTTTCTTCGCCTGATTGCCTGTTCGCTTTTTAAAAACGGATCTCAATAGAGAAATAGGTAAACCGTCAAAGGTTCTCCTTTTAAATAAAAGCTTTTGAATTTATCACTGTTACCTCAAACAACCTTCGCGATGGCGATGCGCCATGGTTTTTTGTTGGACATCCCAGATGCAACAAGACGTTTTGGGAATTCTTTTATTATGCGTAAAGCTTTTTTTTTTTTTTATCGTGGTAAAATTATCAAATAAGTCCTCCCACCCCGGGCAGGGTGGGAGGGACTGTCAGACTTTTACTGACTAAAATCCACGGTGTTCCTTCAATAACCCTTTACGTACCGGGGTCACGGTAACGGGATGAGTCCCACGACCCCGGCAGGCTTCGGCCCTCTACGGGGGGGCCTCGTCATATTGCTGACGCTCTTTGAGGCGCGCGTGGAACACGACGCGCCGTCGACCCGGGCATGGTCCATGGTCGGACAACGAGTTGCCCTTTACTCGCTGTCCGCATGCCTGCGCCTACGGTGGCCGGAGATCGTCGGCCGACGTCCGACGCCGTGGGCGTCTACCACTGCGGCTGGGCTGGAGGGAGGACGCCATCCTCTCCCTCTCGCAGCCCGCCTCCTCCTTCGGAAGCATGACTGCTTCGCAGAAGGAGGCGACCGCTTCCTACTCCCTCTCGCCCCGCAGCATGGCCTCGACCAATGCCGGGCGCGAGAGGTCTCCGCCTATTGCCGCCGTGAGGACACGTCGGTGCTCTGCCCAAGCGGGGCAGTCCTGCACCGTGTGCTCGACTGTGTCCTCAGGGCGACCCTCGCAGTGGTGACACCCAGGCGTTTCCTCCTTTCCCATCAGACACAGGTACCTCCCGAAACTTCCGTGTCCGGTGAGGACCTGCGTCATACGGTAGGTCAGGACGCCGTGACGCCGATCTAGCCACTCCTCAAAGAGGGGTCTTACCGCCGCAATTGCGGCGTGCCCGATTATGCGTAAAGCTAAGGAGTGAAATTCCCGTAAGCGTGCTTCATCTTTGACCAGATCCTCGCTTACTCATCAGGTTGGTTCAAGCAAGCTTTATAATCTACTTAGCCTTGTACCAACTATGTTTTTTGACAGTTCATTACAATTTAAAAAATAAAATCAGCCTGTGATCAGCTGCTTTCTTGTGTGTGTGATGCTTAGTATTATTATTTTTTAATTTTAATTTAATTTTATATAGCTTAATGTTATTTCATTTAATTTATTTTTACTTTAATTTAATTCCAATTGTGTAACTTAAAATCATATATTCCCATTATATAATAATTCTCTCTTTTCAACATTTTATTCAATTTAATTTTATATTGTTTTTTTTTTTTTTAATATTTATTATTGTTTTGGACATGATTAATTTTGACATTATTATTTAGTTTTCCTTAGATTGATTAATTCATTTTACTTTCCACAGGAATGTTGTGCATACCTGTAAGTGACATATTTGCACTGTATCTCAAACAATAAAAATGTTAAAAACAATAAAAAATAAAATAAATAAATGTTGGGGTAGGCTTCCAGTCTAACTGGATACAGCTGATTACTACTGTTTTACATGGAGCGACTTCCTATCTGACCTCCACAACCCAGTAGCTGGGTAACACGATACCCCTTGACTAGACCAGTGTCAGATTTCCTGCTTCTGACTACCCGTAACGACTGTCATTGATGTTTAAATGACAGCCGGGAGCCAACCGGCTCAACGTGCTTTCCGAGACACCGGGGTATCACACCACCAACTTCCCAACTCCTGGCTGAGAAACTCCTTACAGAAAAACTCAATAGCACATTTTGACTGACCTGAGAATTTTTTTTTTTTATTTATTTATTCAAAAAGGTTCACCAACAGCTTCTGTGTATAAAATATTTTAACAATATGTAACAAATCGTTTTAGGCTTACACAGTTGCCAATTACAGGTTAACCAGCATTCTTAGTAGAAGTGGTAACTAACTTAAGCAAATATTACTAACTTAAGCAAATATTATGGAATCGAATCCGAAACCTCGTACTCAGCAGTCACGCTGCAGAGGCCAAAAGCAATCTTATCAGCAATAAATTAATAGTTTAAAAAACACTAGAAAAACACGCTTTTATAAATGCACGTAAAAACAAAAAAAAAATGTAAAGAAAACCGATAACGGATTTTCTTTAAGTTTGTTATAACCTTGAAACCTGATCGTGTTCAAAGTCCATTACGTGGCCTTTCTCACAAGTGCAAACACGACTATGTTACGATATTCCATCATGGAATGCCAGTGCCTATCTTCCGGCTTCATCGTCAGACCTTGAAACCTAATCGTGGTCAAAGTTCATTACAAGACTTCTAAGAAATCCAAAACAGCTATGATACGATTTTCCATAATGAAGTTCCAGTTTATATCTTCCGGCTCCACCATCAGACCAGTTCGATAGTACCATATTATTGTATTGTCATCAGAACTACATACAGCTGCCAATTTTTATCACGCTACGACCCTTGGAAAATGGTTAAATTAGTTACCTTAGATTCCATTACATAGTTAGTTACATACAGGTCGACCTAATAAAAACGTTTTAATAAAAATATTAAATTTCGTAGGTACTTGAATTTTTTGGTTTAAAAATTAAAGTTGTTTGTAGCTAAGATGACGCGGCCATCCCCGCGGGTAAAGTTTTATTTTAAATTACACCCCAGATCGTATTTAGGGTTCTGTAGTTCAAAGAGATTGGGATCTTAGTTACATAGATTTAATTTTTCCTCATCCTACTAAAATCTTGATTATTTTACGATTGAAATACAAATTTGTTTTGATAGCATATATAATCGATATGCGTATTGCAACGCTTCTTAAAGCACATTCACTAAAAATCGAGGTATTTTATGTATCTTTCATTTTTATATTTTCAGCTATGCCAATCGTTTTCTAAATCAATCATTGTTTTTATTTAATAAAAGACTTGCATTAATTATTACTTTTCAGATAAGAAGAATACTAACAAAAAGTAATTAAAAAAATAAAAAAACCCGACTGCAACCTTATACTCAAACTAACTGAAAAGCTAATAAAAACAAGCCCATTTTAAATTAAATAAAAGTTGGAAGCAGGCGGGGCCCATACCATTATTATAGTTTCAAACTCAAATGGGTCCCGCCTGCTTCCAACTTTTATTTAATTTAAAATGGGCTTGTTTTTATTAGCTTTTCAGTTAGTTTTAGTATAAGGTTGCAGTCGGGTTTTTTAATTTTTTTAATTACTTTTTGTTAGTATTCTTCTTATCTAAAAAGTAATAATTAATGCAAGTCTTTTATTAAATAAAAACAATGATTGATTTAGAAAACGATTGGCATAGCTGAAAATATAAAAATGAAAGATACATAAAATACCTCGATTTTTATTTCCAGCTTTTTAGTTTACAAATGTGAAAGATTTCGCAGACTCAGTTCTTGATACGTGTTTTTTACGATTTGTCACTTTGAATTACTTTTAACCATATAAGTTGTATATATGTTTGTAATCACCTTTTAAAACCCTTTATTTTGATACCCCACTCGATAGGTTTTGAGAAAAAAAAACTTTTTTGAAGGCAAAATATGGCGCCAAAAATCCGCCATTTTGGTTTTTTTTTATTTTGATATACCCAGTGTCACTTTCACAGTCAATACGAATATAAGGATACCTCTCAAGCTAAAATCCGTCGAGCCGTTTAGGCCACAGAGCGTGCCAAACATACATACATACATACATACTCTCGAAAAACATAACCCTCCTTCTGGCGCAGTCGGGTAAAAAGAACCTCGCACTTTATAATATGTCAACAAAGAAGGAATAAAGAAAAAAAACGTCTAAGTAAATGTTGCTGAAGGTACACACTTTAAAAAAATGGTTTCATTCATAAATACAAATTTACAAATACTATACGCTGAAATTTCTAAAGCAATATGGAAAATGAACGTAGAATGAATACTTCTCGTCGTTTTCAAGAAACCTAAAAACCTTAAAAAACCTTATAAAGTCCGGAGTATTTCCTGTAGTTTACGTAGATTCTAGGGCTAAGGTATCTCTTTATATCGCCACTTCAGAGCTCTTCAGTTGTAAAGTATTCTCATTTATCAAAGGTTTAGCAATAGGTAGAGTAAAAACAAAGATAACTCGATCGTAGAGATGGTCTGGGTCTGTTTTTCTCTTGTTTCAGTATTATCTTAACAAGGTGTAGTATAAATAAGACAAGCCGTGAAAGAGGCTCATAATTACAAACGAGTTTTACTATAAAAGAAACTGTTGTTTAATAGGTACATTTTGTCGAATTATTGAAAAATAATAGCTAGGCTTTTGGTTTTGTAGCTCTGGTTTTGTGTTATATACAACGTGTAACAGAATAAACGTAATTCCTGAAAGTAGTTGGTTCAGAATCGGCTTCTGAATCGATTTCCGTCATAAAAAATAGGTGTTAAATTTTGACGGAAAAATCTTTCATTTAACTTAAAATGGAAACACAGTATCATGACAAAATAATCCAATCCTTAATTCAAGGTAATCCGCTCGTGTGCGTGTCGGCCATTAACATTGTTGCAGGAGTGTATGCGTTTGCGTAAGGATTATATAGAACTATTTTATAAAAAAGTCCTAGGTTTGGTTTCAATTTATTTAGTTATATGGATGTTGTTTTAAACTTATAATCTTTTAAACTTATAACTTATATATGTACTAGCTTCTGCCTGCGACTTCGTCCGCGTAGAAGTCGAAAATATTCCACGGGATCCCGTCCCCGACTTGCTTGACAAAGATTATAATAGCTCGGCTAATATGCGTGATATAAAGATAATTTATAGCCTATAGCACTCAGTGATAATGCAGCTACAAAAAAGCGAAAGAATTTTCAAAATCGGTTCGGTAGTTTCAGAGATTACCCCATACATACAAACTTACAAATTTACAAATTTTACCTCTTTATAATATTATAGTATAGATGTATTACTTGTGAGATACATTGTGTTTTTATGCGATGGCCGAGTCAATCTATTTATTTAAAACGTTAAAGATTTTTAATATTGATATGGTCACTATAAGATGTTGTTAGGTTAGATAATTACGTAACAACTTAAGACAGAAGATCCCTTAAGTAGGGACTGAATAAATTAATAACCGACTTGGTATTACATGGATGTCACAACTTTTTACTTTAGAAGAACTGAGTTGCGAGACTTGGTTTTTTTGGCAAGTATTGTCTTTTATGGGATTTAATATTCTAGTTGGGGTGTCTGAGATATTGCGCTTAATCTGTTACACCTTGTATATGTAGGCAGGTACTAATAATATGTAGATGGTGTTATAGGAGCACGTGGCTAAATAATAACAGCTAATAGGTGAAGCGATGCTTGCCAAAGGTCGTCTACGGATGGGTAACATCTTTCTTCTTTCAACGTAACGCATTCTTGGAATTCTCTCTCAATGCTCGTCCAATCCAAAAATTAAATAAACGTCTAAGATCTCATTTTCAAGAAATTACAGAGGCGTTTCTCGTAGCGGCCGCATAAGCATGTCTACACCTGAGGGAGCTGTGTTGGCTGCTCAGAATTCAACAGACAGTCTTTTCGAGGCAGGCTTCAGCAACTATAATAAATTAATATTATGGTAAAGAAAACCTTTTTGTTTTAACGCATTAAAAGAAGACAATTTTGTGCCTGTATTTTTGTTGCTTCGTCTGGAGCTACCTAATAATAAATGGTGATCAGAAAAGAGAAGTCTATAAAATTTCGTATTTATACTGTTGATTTTTAAGCTATACCATGTAAGTGAACTCAAGACAGAGAATCAAAGCAATGACCTAATAAAGATTCCAACACAAAAAAAAGTAAATTTTAAAATAAGGTAGGTACACAGTAAATAATAAGTTGGGTTTCTTAGAAAAATTGGAAATTAATCATGTCACAGTAAATTGTATGTCTATTTTTAATAAATAAAAAATAAAATCAGACTTTATGGTCCATTTATATATTGTTAGTGATGAGTTAGTAGCAAATTGAACTTATATTCGATTTGTGTTAATATTCGATAAGTTTGAACAATGTTGAGCTGCCTGCATCCAATTTGATTTAGTTATTGCATAAATAAGTATTAATAAATATATGTGTTTTGTATATCTAAATATGTTATGAGGAGAGAAATACAAGGTATAATCATAGGAGCGTATAAAAATGATTGACTACAGAGCTTTTAAAAGCAGCAAGTGACTGCGCTTGTCTAACTGACAACGGCAATGCATTCCACAGACGGAATGTACGGAACATTGATATTTTCAAACATTATTGTATTGGTAGGTATAACATAAAATAAATTATAAGTAAAATATATAATTATATTAAATCTTGCTTTTTTATATTTTTCGTACTCTCCTAAGCTTACCCTTTCATTTGATATCCATATCATGGCAGTGCACAAAAAATAACTAGACCGCCATCTTGCGCCGTCTGCCATATGGGATTTAAAATGACGTTACTCAGGTGACCATGCATTGTCATCCTAACGAAACGTGTTTGCAATATTCATTTGTAAGGTTTGATACGACAAGATTTCAAGTTATAATAGCTTGTAAAAAACAAAATTTCAATAACAAGTAACGAAACATTTCAAAACATGACACCTCAACGGTTTTCCGCCAATCTAACATGACGGCCCTCAAAACAATAGATACGAAATCGAGCCATAACTTAAAACATACGTTTAACACAGTCGAAATCTGCTTTTTCGGACGGGCGAACGTGAAAATTAAACTATTATGAAATTTTCAACGAAGCACCTGGTACCCATTTCGTTGGGACGTGAATATATGGCGCGAATATCGCCGTTTGTTATTTGTTTCCGGATATGTTTGCATTTGTCAGCGGGTACACGACTTACGTGATATATGAATTATTTCGAATGTCATGCATACACCGTTCACATTTTTGTTTTCTGTCGTTGCTTTTACTGGAAGGATGTAAAGATTAAAGTATAAAATTTGCATGTGAAGAATGTTTACATCTCACGGTGTGTCATACAAAATTTTAAAGATTTATTTTAACCGATATTAATGAGATTAGGTCCACATATGAACATGTCCGTGTATGACATAAATGACAGGGAAAGAAAGAGTAATTTTTCGGTTTCTATTGTAAACTAACTAATATTATTCCTCTCTCTTCTCTCTGAACAATTTTTCGAAAATTCATTAGCTTTCTATTTAGTCCTATTTTGTGTGAACCAAGTCTCAATGATATTGGTTCTTTGATTTCAATGATAAACGCCTGAAAAGTCTGTATGAAACACCGTGAGGTGTATACGCTCTGATTATAATATCGCTTAAGCTTAGAAAGGTCACAAACACAAAAGTAATCTAGTACCTAGTACCTACTTTAGGATATCAATAATTCTTTGTAAGAGTGAGGTCTGAGGGCCTAGTGTTTCACCAAACCGGAGAATCTCAAGAAACAAGGTACTTATAAATGAAATAATCTTAATAAAACATGGTTTCACGTCGGAATTACTCCAGCGTCTAGGTGCCTTTGCAAACATAAATCTCTCATGCACAAACACCCAGACATAGAGGCCATTTTGGTATTGTGGGTCTAGCAAGAATTAAATTCTATTGTTCTAGAAAACAAATTGCAGATATACCGATCAGATTTTGTAACAAAAAATACGTCGTAATAAAAAGAATATGTTTCGTAAGATATTTGTGAAACTAGTTTCTGCCACCGGCTTGGGATGCGTAATAGTCGGAAATTGTCCCCAGGGAACATATTCCAGGTATTAAAAGTGTATTATGTCTTTTTCCAGGAATTCTTTATTGCGTACCATAATGTTACATAGTCGGTAGAGAAATCTTACTTCTTACTTATCTTACTTATTATAAATGTGAAAGTTTGTGAGTGTATATATTATATTGTATGTATGGATGTTTGTTACTCTTTTACGCAAAACCTACTGAACTGATCTGAATGAAATTTGGTAAGTGGATACTTGACATTCAGATAAGCAACTTTTTATCCTGAAAATCTCACGGGATCGGGATTTATTCTGGAAAACCCTCTCAGGCAAACGAAGTCGCAGGCAGAAGCTAGTAATTATATAAGTCACAATTGTGGCCCTGTCGGGCATAACATAGGATCAATGTAAGAGAGAAGAGGAAGAACACTGAGTCTTTATAAATAAATAAAATAAAATGCTTTTATTTTATCAAGAATATTGAATTCCTAGCCTGGTTGAGGCTTTAATGTGATACTTTTTATGATGTGGTCTTTTTATTGCATGGACCTTTTACGATCGATCCATATGCCAAGTTTCATCAACTGTTATGTGGTGAAGAGATATTGTACAGACGGATAAACGGACAGCTAGAAGAGGTCGTTTTGTATGTATATTATTAGTATGGAAGAAAGCAACGCAGAAAAATCTATCATTTTCAGTTGGTATCGACCAAATTCACGTAAACTGCTCGTTTAAATTCACCTCAACCGTTTCCATTCGAATTGAAACACACCCTTCTTCATATCCGAAGTACTGTAATAATAATATACTTACCGAAATTGAATAGTACAAAATGGAGGGTCTAGAATGGTCTATTTATTTGAACGATATCTATTACACGTTTTCATTTAAAGGGGTAAGCATAGTTCAAATGTAAAAGGACGAGCAATAGTCAAAATTGAGGAAAATTTTAAGTCTTTAAATTTATTTTTGAGCAGAACTGTCTTTTAGAAAGCATGTCTAGCAATATTAATCGGCGAGGGTTGCATGGAAGAAAGTCAGGCTTATGCTCTAAATTTGTAAAATACCATTAAAGAGATTAATTTTAAATACTTATATGTTTCTTCCATACTATTTATTTTATTAATTATAAAATCCATAGCTCTTAAACATATTCCTTTAGTTTACTTGACTACCAACTTTTACAGCCAATTACGGGTTTTCGGTTTAATTATTATAATATTTGCTACAGAAATAATACTCATAAATGGGGTAGCACTATCTTAGCATAGCTACATTGAGGGGTGTGAAAAGTGGTGAAGTGGTGAAATCTCGGAGACTAAGTGGATAATCCTTTACACTAAGCTTGACTTGTCTACATAAAGCACATCTTCAAACACTGCTCCAGAAGCCGTTGAAGTCATCGAATCAATTTCTTTAACTGGCCTGAGGATCTAGGCAAATCTAATATTTAAATACAGAATGGAATCAGGCGTTACTTTGCGGAAATCCATACAAAACTAATACTTGAGGTTTATATCTAGTGTTAATACCGCCAAAAATTAGAAATGAAATGAAATGAAATATTTATTTTGTAAATTGTTTATAAATAACACTTTTACACATCATGTTTGTTTGCGTGTTAAGTTTAGTTTAGCTAGATGTGGCCGGTATTTCCTAACTGACTACTCTGAGAAGAAACACCGAAATAAACTCAGAGGTCAAAGTCTCTTTTAAAGTCCAGACAATTTGTATTTGTTTATGAGAAGCATGTAGGTTCATGTCTGTGGTATTCTTTTGAGGAAATAACCACTCAAATTTGAGCGGACCTGTCTAGACTGTGCAAGCATTTGTCAGTTATCGTGTAGCTCAACTTAGAACTTAAGGAGCTCAATAACTTGACGAACAATACCAAAGTAAGGACATTTGGGTAGGCCACACAAGTACTCAAACTGCTTGACATCATTAAATAAATTATAGATGATCAATCTTGCATGCAATATACAGTACCGCCCTCCCGCCCACAAATATATGCACATGCAGAAGGGATACAATAAAAATAAAAATTCGTGTCAGTGGTTGTTATCGAAGTCCTCTGAAACGGCTTGACTGATTTTACGTTAAAAAAAAAACATCATTATTTGTGTATTCGTCTGAGAATATAGGTAGTAGGCATGTCGTAGGCTATTTTTTGTCCCCAGAAATAATTAATATGATAAATCAACGTTTGATGGGTCAACTAGTATGACATTTGATAGTTACCGTGGCCTTGGAACACGAAGGGCAATGACGGAACACGAATGGGTTTTAGTCAGTAAAAGTCCGGTACACCCTTCTGCTTCGCCGAATCCTTATTTAATAATGAATTAACTATTAATTCCCATCCTTAAAAAAATCTAGTACGACATAATATAAAGGACAAATTACGTGACATTTTGACAGTCGTCTTCTCCAGTTTCATGTAATATGTAGAACCACTGATCCAGATATTTATCGCCATCTTTATATTTTGGTCTACCGCGCTGTCATTTTCAGTCTCTTGGATAAGTATGGGACACCTTTGCTCCATTTGTTATCTACGATCTAGTGACATATCCTGCCCATCTCTATTCAGTTTGTCAGCCATGCATACATCGGCTATATGAACTAGTGTTCTAATGAGCGGCCCAATAGCGCGATATTATTATATCAGTCATAGCAAAAATGATTAAATACCAATAGATGTTGATGGCTTATTTAATCTATACTAATATTATAAAGCAGAAAATTTTTTTGTTTGAACGCGCTCATCTTCGAAAGTTCTGGGTGGAATTGGATAAAATTTGGCATTGAAGTAGCCTGAAGCTTGAGAAAGGCTTTATGATTATGTTTTTATCGTGATATATGTCCACGGGAGAAAAGCCCTGCGCGACTGCTAGTTGGTTAATAAGTAATAGTGTTTAAGCAATGCTAATGTCAAATAAATGACTTCCAAGAAAAATCAAACCTAATACTTAATGGTACAATAATATAAAAAATTGGCCAAGTGCGAGTCAGACTCGCCCATGAAGGGTTCCGTAGTAACTATAATAATATAATATGTATATTTATCTGACGAATAAAAAAAACCTTAAAAATTTCTTAAAACTAGCTTATTTACATTTTTACAACTACGCTAAATAACTTTGTTTTTCATAGTGTTTGTATGAATTACAAAGTAATATTTGCGGTTTTAGAAAATATGCTGTATCTCAAAATCTGCTAACCCGATTTCGTTCAAACTAATTTTGGTTGAAAGTTTACATTAATATCTACAGAGATATATTTTTTTTAGATTTTTCACTCCATTATTATAGAAGTTAGATGGGGGGACACACATTTTACCACTTTGGAAGCTTATATCTTTTAAACGATTGACTTTATTAAAAAGTGGTTTTAGAAACCCTCATATCATTTTTAAAGACCTGTCTATAGATACCACACACGCATAGGTTTCATGGAAAAAAATATTTTCAGTTCTAGTTCCATGTATGGGGACCCCCTTTATTTTAAATATTTTTTAAATCTTTTTTTAAAATCGGAAAGCGGTTCACAGAATACATCTATCTACTAAGTTTCACATGTATAGTCTTAATAGTTTCGAAATAAAATGGCTGTGACATACGGACGGACGGACAGACAGACAGACAGACAGACGGACAGACATATCGAAACTATAAGGGTTCCGTTTTATGCCATTCGGCTACGGAACCCTAAAAAAATAATTAATTACCCTTTTTTAACGTCAACAAACAAAATTTATGAAGATACGAAAATAATGAACATTAGGTAATTATTATATGTACATTTATCAAAATTGTATGTTTATCCAAAAAGTTTTTAGTAAAAGTATACAGACAAATCTATCATTTATAAAAGCAATACAAGTGACTCAAATTAGCACTCGTCGAGCTAGTTTTTTTTTTTAATTTTGCCCAGGATCAAATTAACATATGAAGGAGCATAGTTATGTAACAAAATACCCTCATGAATTAAAAGGCTGCGCTCATTCAATGCATTTAAGACAAAACTAGCTCAGTATTAAATACAAAAATACATTTAAAAAATCCTCTGTACTGAATGCATTGGATGGGCGTGGATTTATATTATATTTATTTAATAACTATACCAAATTGTTAGAATTAGTGTAGTGACGAACTTTAGCGTTAGGTTAAAAACTTTAAACCTAAACCTAAAGAAATGTGCATTGAAACCTTCGATTGAAACAAATATGTGCGCTTGGATTTCGTATCTTTTGATGCGATCTCAAACTTTTAGTCCCATCATTCTTCTGTTTACAAAAGCGAAGATATGTTATACCTACTTATAATTCTGCCAAGTATAAACTTTTTCAAATATCCAAATACGCTTAATCACTATAATTGTAACATATCGATTTCAAAATCGAACAGAACTAAACATGAACACTTGCGTAGGTACCAGAGAAGAGGCTACTTTGTAAGTACCTATAATACCTATAATATACAAGATGGATGCATTACCGCACAATTTGAATGAGCTATTTCAATTTTAAATGTTTAAATAACTAAAGCTTTTCTTGACCTATTTAAACTCAATTTCTGCGCAAATATTTGTTTGTAAGACATCTGCCTAATTTCCCTTGAGAAGTTAAAAGCTAACATAGGGGGTGGAAGTTAGAGGGAGGGGAGAAGGGTAAATTAATGGTACTCGCAGACACTGAGCCAACAATCTGTCACTATTTACGCACTATTGCATTCACTGGCTCTAAAACGTTAAAAAACGTGCTTCACGGGAATCAAGCATATTTAATTTTGAGACTCTAAGAGGATTACCTATGGGAATGTCTGTCCTTTTTACTTCTTGAAATTAAATTACTGAAGTTATTAGAAAGTATTTTGCCTAATTGGGCACAAGTAGCCACTAATTTGGCTCCGAACAACAGCGAGTTGGATACCTGACTGCGGACTAGGCGATGGCAGATATGCCGGTGAAAAGAGAGAAGTGCAAGGAAGGCAGGCCTTTGCCCCGCAATGGGATACAATTTACACATAATGATGAGAAAGTATGTTGCTGAAAAACATAAATGACAATTTCAGACTGTAAATACCGCTAATGTTTTGAAGCGTCAATAACCCAGCTTAGGTGTCGGACTTGTGATCGAGAGGTCGTGGGTTCTAACCCCATCCATTACACTATTGTCGTGAACCCACTCCGAGTCCAGACACGAGCATATTAAGCTTAGTTGGAGGGGTAATGTTAATTCTATACCACATTGCTCGTTCACTTTATAAAAAAACTACTATAGGTATGTTATCTTTTGTAACTATTGACATTGTATTATAATATAAGACTGCCAGTTTTAGGCACAATAACACAGTAAAATATTATCTATACAATATTACCAATCAAATTAACATTACCTCCAGATTGCCAAGAACTTTTTCACTTCTGGTATATAGAAATAACACCTCTTATTACAACCCTATCGTTATGTGTCGCCTTTATAATGAAATATCGAAAGATACCAGAATTAGTATTGACATTTTCGATGCTCGTACCACAGCTTTTAAAAGACTTGTAAGTGCTCTTACTCTCTGTTAATGTTTTAATATATATACTTAACACTGTTTTACACTAATTTAGTTTTTAAACACTTTTTCTGTAACCTGTTTCTTTTTTGTTGTTGTTGTCATGTTGTGCGATTACGCTCTGGGTCACAATCAGCCCAAAACATATTATGTGTATTGTTATAATAAGTGGATTGTAACCTGTTGTAATTGCCTTGAGAATAAATAAATAGATTGTTCCTTTTTTCAACATTTTCTCACACTAAGAACACCATGAGTGCACTTTTTTACTAATAACCACACCCGGAATAACTAGTTGTGGGTCATACAGATATTAAGGCTATTAACGCTTGTAATAAATATAATCCCGCTGGGCTATTAACACTTGTAATAAATATAAAAAAATGTATTTACGAGAAACAAACTCACAACATATAATTAAGATGTATTTTTGTGGAAGCAACTTCAGTTGAAAGATCTAATGTAGGACGTTCCACGTGCCAGACGAACTGATGGCAATAAATATCTAACGCTATACTGTATAAACTTTAAGTTTATTGACCAGTCTTCAGAAATAGCACCTGTGTACGTCTACAATACAGATTATTTTGGCACAAGCTCTTGTAATTATTTTAAAATATCTTCTGACGGTAGTTTCGATGCCGTGAAAACAATGTTTTTCAGGGTAAAAAGTAGCCATGTCACTTTCCAGCCCTTCAATTACTCCACACCAAATTCAAATCGATCCGTTAGCAAAAAGAAGGAAAAACAAAAACATTAACAACGCATCTAACTTTGTTTGTGAGGATGGATCTAGAATGTTTGTTACTTGTTCACGCCAAAAGCAACTTAACGGATCTGAATGAAATTTGGCAAGTAGATAGTTGACATTGAGGATCGGGATTTACGTGGAAAAACCCTCATCCACGAGAACAAAGTCGCGGGCTAAGAAGCTTGTTTATTATAAATGGAAGTATCCAAGTAATTTCGTAATCCATACTTCCATATCAATCGCACGTAAAAGATAATCCGTAAAAGTACAGATCCAATTAAGAAAATTCTTTCTAGTTTTCCGTTTTTGCGTACCTTTGGAAGTTTCCATTTACATCTAAATGAAATATGCTGTTTACATAAATCAGAGTTGTGTTTACCTCTTTAATTAATGAATACTTTTTGTTGGCTTCATTGCGTTCCAAGGTATATAAATTTTCTACGTGAGACCTTCTCACGTAGAAAATTAAATACACACATCAACACCGTCTAGCGATATTTTGGATTTACTCAATTTACTAAAAATTTATTAAAAATAACATACAACATGCATATATTTTTATAAAGCCCATTTATCAGACTATACTCTAGAATAAAAGAAAACTATTTTTTTTTGCGTAAACAATCTTTGACCACAACCACACCACAACAAATCGTGACCATAACCTGGATTTCTTGTTCCAATCTCCTCAGCAATACTCGGTTAAGTAACCCCAGCTTGGAGCATGCCTACTGCCCTTAACATTTCGTCTTTCGTTAAATGGCAACGCTGCATGATGCACACAATAACATTAATTCGAAATTAACCGATAACTTGGTATAAAACTTAAATTTGACACAAAAAAATAGCCAAAAACTACTGTAGGTGAATGAAACCTTCGGACTTCGCTACCATTATGGCGCGTAAATCTTTTGTGTTTAATTTACTTTTTCAAATTCAAATTTAGAATCGTTAAAAAAGGTTTATAAAATAAGCTTTCTTCAAAAGAATTTAAAACTGGCCAGTATTTTTTGAGTTTAAGAACTGTATACAAAATATCGCTAGACGGTATTGATGTGCGTATGTAGTTGTTAAATATCTTCTAACATATTCAAAATTCAAAAGGTTCTTTTTCTGAAAGGTCATGCTTTTCTCTTTAGTATGGCTTAGTTTATTAACTGTCAGTTTACCGTCGTTAATAACCCATGATGACTGTTGTACATGTTATATATAAGTTTCTTTGTTTTTTTTTCTAACTGTAACCCAATTCTTACTTTTTGTTTTCTAAATCTTACATTGTTTTGGAATTTGTTGAATGTAAATTAGCTGCTGAACTAACTGAGTTTTCATAAAGTAATACCGAAGTTTGAAAAGAGTTTTTATTAACTTTTCACTTTTGCTCTCGTTAAAGGTAATCACATTTTGTGAAATATGTACGTTCTTGGAAACCCTGTTAGCTATGAATAGAGGAGTTACTAAGTTTTGTTAACTACGTCATAATAATCATTTTTTTAGGTAAATATTTTCAGAAATGGGAAAATCTTATTTTTTACTAGCTTTTGCCCGCGACTTCGTCCGCGTGGAATAGTTACTTTGGGCTAACGTTAAATTTAACCCCGATTTTGAAGCATTCTTCATTGGCGCTCCGCTCCTATTGGCCTTAGCGTAATAATACAATATAGCTGTGCCCGCGACTCCGTCAGCGTAAGTTAATGTATTGGTAATATTGTTTAGATCACGTTCACATGAGGCTTAAGTACCTAGAGAACGCTTCGACCGCGAGACGCGTCGAGCGCGGCGACCGATTCTCAAAAATAATCCTTATAGCATGATTCAGTATTCACGCGCGATGGCTTATTATTATAAGCGTATTTCATGTATAACTTTGGTGTTTCTATACCGATTTATATGATTCTTTTTACGGTTTCGTAGCCGAATGGCAAAAAACGGAGTCTTTATAGTTTCAACATGTCTGTCCGTCTGTCTGTCTGTCTGTCTGTCCGTCCGTCCGTCTGTCACAGCAATTTTATTCCGAAACTATTAGGACTATACATGTGAAACTTGATAGGTAGATGTGTTCTGTGAACCGCTTTCCGATTTTGAGAAAAAAATTAAAAAATATTTAAAATAAAGGGGGGCTCCCCATACATGGAACTAAACCTGAAAATATTTTTTTTCATGAAATCGATGCATGTGTGGTATCTATAGACAGTTCTTTAAAAACGACATCGGGGTTTCAAAAACCACTTTTCCATAAAGTCAATGGTTTAAAAAATATAAGCTTCCAAAGTGGTAAAATGTGTGTGTGGCGGACACAACCTCTAACTTCTATAATAAAGAAGTGAAAAATCTAAAAAAAATATATGTCTGTAGATCTTCTATCTTCTGGTCCAAGAATAATATTCCTACAATGAATACTTTACGAGAATATTTAATAATTTAATTTAATAATATTCTATTTTAATATTGTATGTATAGTATTGTGGTTTTTTAACTAAGGAAGTGACAAAAATTATGTGGTTTAACTGTTCAGAAAAATTGCTGTATCCTGTAGATCTTAATATAAACTTTCAACCAAAATTAGTTTGAACGAAATCAGTTCAGCAGATTTTGAGATACAGCATATTTTCTAAAACCGCAAATATAACTTTGTAATTCATACAAATACTATGAAAAACAAATTTATTCGGCGCAGTTGTAAAAAATGTAAAAAAGCCAGTTTTAAGAAATTTGTAAGGTTTTTTTTTCAAAACAAATTTATTTGGCGCAGTTGTAAAAAATGTAAATAAGCTAGTTTTAAGAAATTTGTAAGGTTTTTTTTCGTCAAATAAATTTGCATATTATATTATAGTTACTACGGAACCCTTCATGGGCGAGTCTGACTCGCACTTGGCCAATTTTTTTATGGAATAGTTAATAATGTTAACTTTTTCAATTAGGGGTGACTGAGAGTGTTATAAACGTAAGAGCAGACAAATATTATAATCAGAAAGCTTCGAACTGCTAAGCTATCGGGAGTTACAGGTGTTATTGTGAGTCAACCATAAAAGTTAGACATATGCTGTCGTGGGATATTTTTTATATAATTTTAAGGAGAACATTTCCGTCATGAAATGATTTGTGTAGCTTTAACCATTAAGGTTGCACACGCGACGGAAGCTTAAAAAATGGAGTAACTTCTCCCGTTTTCCCAACATTTCCCTTCACTGCTCTGCTCCTATTGATTGTAGCGTGATGAAAAGTATACTATAACCCGCTCAGGAGTATGAAAAATAATTGTACCAAGTTTCGTTAAAATCCGTCGAGTAGTTTTTGTTTCTATAACGGTTATACAGACAGACAGACAGACAGACAGACAGACAGACAGACAGACAGACAGACAAAAATTTAACTGATTGCATTTTTGGCATGAGTATCGATCCTTAATCACCCCCTGATAGTTATTTTGGAAATATATTTCATGTACAGAATTGACCTCTCTACAGATTTATTATAAGTATAGATATACTTACTACCATACTTTATCGATTAACTTTGATCGAAAGTATTGTATTTTACATTTTGTGAAAGTAAGTGTACCTACACTTCTATGTAAAGATTTTTAGCGCGTTCTGAAAAGGCTGTTTAGACATGGCTCAAATTTCATAACATGTAACATTTATTACATGGGAGGCAAACGGGTGTTTGCGTATAGCACCCTCAAAAGATTGGGTTTATTAAGCGTCACACACATAATTAACAAACGCTTGCACTAACTGAACAGGTCAACTAGTATCTATGTGGTCCTTTTCTAAAAAGATTGCTACGGAAATAACCTACATTGTTCTCATAATAAGATTTAAACATGTTTCAGCATTGCAGGAAGCTTTAAAAGACACTTTGACTTAAGAATTTGTTTAGGCGTTTCTTCCCAAGATAGTCAGTATAGAAACACCGATCTCATTTAGTTCAAATTAACTAAATAAAATAATAGTATTTTTTAAATTAGGTTTTTATGTTTTATTGTTTCGTATTCTTCTCAGCAAACCGTTCATTTGTTACGCCATCTTGGCCCGTCCCCATTATTGGATTTAAAATGACATTGTCACCCAAACTAACCGTATAAAGTATGTATACGACATATATGCAATAAATTAAATAGCTGGCAATACTCATAATGAACAACTTTTTATATGAGGCCAACACTGAAATCGCTAAAAAAACTGAGACTGCCCTATACATTTGTGTGTGCATAAGTCGACCAAATGTACTGAATAGTTGTTTTTTTTTCTCGCGATTAAAGTGTTTGTCCCATATAAAAAGATGTTCATTACGATGACTATTGCCAGTGTTTTCATTTATTGCTCCTATGTCGTATCCATACTGTATATACATATACGTTTGAGGATAACTGCTTTTAAATTGAGTTGCAAAATTTGGCCCGAAAATATACTAAACATTTATTAGGAAACATTACAATAAGAGATATTTTTATTCTCCCAAGGGCAAAGGGGTGGGAGAGAGAAGGGAAGGGGCCAGACATTGATCCACATTAGCCTCATTTTGAGAGCCATTGTTTATTTTCTATTATTATTTATTCATTGGGTACTTACATACCTAGTTATCTTAGTTCATGGAAAAGTTAAACTGGATTTTATTTTTTTAGTTCGACTATGTTGTCTTACTACTTGAATCTTTTGGAAAGATTTTGGCCTACACCTAAATCTTTCTAAATAATTTTTACTGCTGTCTTCTTCGGCGAATCCATTAGGAAAGAGTTAAGATCGTCACGCCATCGTTTCTTAGGCGTGCCTAGGCTACGATGTCTGACTTGGGGCACACCTGATACTGGACCATCACTGTCTTCGTACTTTCTGTAGATGTGTCCCGCCCAATCCCACTTCAGCCTTGCATACTTGTCACCAATGTCGGCGATACCTATCCTGGAGCGTATAAGGACGTTTCGGATGCGCTCAGTCCGTTTGGCATTTCGGATAATACAGTCCATCTCTCGTTGGCAAATCTTGATTTTTACCTTCTGAACTCCAGTCAAAGATCACGTCTGAGCGCCATAGGTTAGAATAGGCGGGATACACCTGTCAACTGGTATAGGAAGGTCACCCTTCATTTCATCATCGCGTTTTCATGGACCAGTTGCTCCTTCTCTAATAAATCTGCTGCATTGAACTAGATGCAACTGACTTCCAGTATATCCATTGCAGCGACTGCCTATATTCTCATTCGAGTGGTAAAGAAACAGGTCTGGTGTCAGATATTCCTGCTTTTGACCTTAACGAGTGTATTTTCTGTAATTTGAAGATCTTTGACTCTCGTTAAGGTCACGTCTGAGGCACGGAAGAATGTGTACCTATAATGAATTTTCACCCATTTATTGACCTCGGCAAGCGTTAATTAATCTTGAGGATCGACCAGTGCGAAGTAAGTTATTTAACCACGAGCTCTGAATAGTATTGAATAGTATTAGTACAGACGCCAGCATATGAAGCTACCCGAAAAAGTCAAATTTTCCCAATCAACCGTGAACCTAATTTCTTTAACGATAAAGTTGAAAATCTATTAAAGAAATTTGACAGATTGTTGTAGCTTGATGTGCTGGTGTCTGTACTTTCATGTTAATGGCATTTATTTTAGTTCACGTTTTGATGCCAGCAACTGCATGGAAAGTAATTTATTTGATACATCTAATTTTTACGGCCATCTTTTGCCGCTGATAATCATAGCATGTCGGTACTATAGGGGTCGCTTTTCATTTATTTTGCTGGTTATGGGCGCAATTTCAAAACTTCCAAGCACATACTCATTCCAGATTTTGTCCCTTAATTACAGCAATATGGTTTTGTTTGCTGCCTAACATTTGAAACCATACTTGACAAAATATAGTGTGTGATATACAAAACTGTAATAAGGCCCGCCCTTATTATCTACAGTTTTGTATATCACACACTATATTTTGTATTATACACTTTTTTATCAGATATATAACATAACCAACAGGCCTACTCTTTATGAGAGGAAAGGAGCCGTGAACCACCACGTGGGCCGTGTGCGAGTTAGTGGATGTCGTAAGTCTCCGGATTTTTCGACCTTAGAACTTATCGGTTTACTCAGGTTGTTATGCTTCACAGTTTCGAGATCAGTGATGGCGATGAAAATTACACAACATTATATATACTTACAACTACATACAACTCGTAAGACGTGCCTATACCCATTTGGCCACTACTGTTCAGATGGAGAACACTCTACATCTATAAATATAAAAGCGAAATACCACTCACTGATTAATCACGAAATCTTAGAAAGTACAAGTATTAGGGCTCTCAAATTTTGCATGGGGGTTCCTTTTAGTACGTAGATGCTCGCTAAGACGAGATTTTGCGAAATTCCCACGGGATCGGGATTCACATGGGAAAAACTTCCCACGCGAACGAAGTCGCGGGTAGAAGCTAGTAATTTATAATATTATAGTATACTAGCAGTTCTCCAATTCACTCCAGTTCACCAATCCTGATCCCGTGGGAATTCCGGGATAAAGAGTACTCTATGTATTATTCCAGGATATTAACTTTTTAATACTACGTTACTTAACAAACATTCGGATCCGTTTAGTCATTTTTGCGTGAAAGAGTAATAATAATCCAACTTTCGCATTTAAAATATTAAGTATGATATTATAATAATTCAATTCTAAATATTTTTCATTAGTAGTAAAGTATACTATTTCAAAATCCACGCGGACGAAGGAAGTCCCGCTCAAAGCACTTCGCCCGTGACTATTTCAATATGACGACACATTTCTGAAATACCCCGCGCAATCATCTCATTCGTGACAAAATGTGACTGCAAAAATCTTGTATCACAAAATGCTGGACGTATTTCCTTCAGACGTAAAATTGAAAACACGAGCATACATGTATATTATTTTCCACCTTCATCTTGATGGAGACTGCAGGCACAATACGGCAGAGGAAGACGGCAGATTAAAATATGTTTTCAATACCATTGGCGCAGGTACTCAGTATAGTTATGTCGGCGTCATTACTTTCACAGGACTGAAACGAACGACGCGACGTTTGAATGGAAATCAAGACGACTGGCATAAGCATAAGGAGAAGTAAATGAATATTTGTTCAGGGAATAAACGTGAAGTTTATTTCGCTTTGAAAATAGATAACTGTGGTAGCCCGCTGGTCTAAAATAAATACTGCTAGTTGGAAGCTAATATTGACCCAGCTTCTATTGTTTTACAGAGATGAGGTGACTTTTCAGCTTCACAGTTACAAAAATATTTTATAAGACGACGAAAATATGCTCGTTGCCAGACTTTTAATACTAACTGTATCTGCCTGCGATTTTATTCCATACTTCGCGCGGGGCTTCGCTCCCGTGGAATTTATCACGACAAAAACATAACCCTCCTTTTTTGCAGTCATGTAAAGAGTAGCCTATAACCTTTCGCAAGCTTTAAGCTACATTTATACCAAATTTCATTCAAATCCAACCAGTAATTTCGAGGATTATCGCGATTAGAGTTATTAACAAAGTTTTCTCCTTTACAATATTAGTATAGATTATCTACGCGGGATTTCACGCATCAATTCCGATCCCATGGGAATTCCGGGATAAAAAATAGCCTTATTATCTTCCTTTATCATCCAAGGTGTCAATAAAAATCGCTTCAGCTGCTTCAAAAATTAGTTCGGGCTAACAAAAAGTCAACGGTTCAAGTTTTGTTTGTGGTTTAGTATCGTTATCAATATTCTATTAGCTTCAGTTACTGACTGACTGCCAGACAACGCACAGCCGAAACTACTGGGCACAAGAAGCTGATATTTGGCATTTATTGTTCCTTGGGGTGTGCAGGGGAGCACTAACAAAGGATTTTTGGAAGTTCCCACGGGATCGGGATTAACACGGGTAAAACCTCCCACGCGAACAACTGCTAGTATATCTATAAGCATTTGAGAAAACACAGTTATTTTGAAATCACAGACAGGCTTTTTAATTAGGGTTCGTCATGTCTGTCCGTCTGTCTGTCTGTCTGTCCGTGCGTCCGTATGTCACAGCCATTTTATTCCGAAACTATTAAGACTATACATGTGAAACTAGGTAGGTAGATGTATTCTGTAAACCACTTTCCGATTTTAAGAAAAAAATTAAAAAATATTTAAAATTAAGGGGGGCTCCCCATACATGGAACTGAAACCGAAAATATTTTTTTTCATGAAACCTATGCGTGTGTGGTATTTATAGACAGGTCTTTAAAAATGATATTGAGGATTCTAAATTCACTTTTTCATATAGTTATATAGTTTAAAAGATATACGCTTCCAAAGTGGTAAAATGTGTCCACCCCCTCTAACTTCTATAATGATGAAGTGAAAAATCTAAAAAAAATATATACTGTAGATCTTAATGTAAACTTTCAACCAAAATTAGTTTGAACGAGATCGTGTCAGTAGTTTTTGAGATACAGCATATTTTATAAAACCGCAAATATAACTTTGTAATTCATAAAAACACTATGAAAAACAAAGTTATTTGGCGTAGTTGTAAATATTGTAAATAAGCTAGTTTTAAGAAGTTTGTAAGGTTTTTTTGTCAAATAAATATATATTATTATAGTTACTACGGAACCCTTCATGGGAGAATCTGACTCACACTTGGCCAATTTTTTTATTTACATGTGTTGTATAAAATATACAATGTGTAACGGAAACCCCATGTCTATCCAAAAGCACTAAAGACAACATCTGGTATGGAGTCTCTGTGCAAAGTTTTAGCTCAAAGTAAGTGACTCATAGAATTGACCCCAAATTGTTGATTTCGCATGTTTCTTGAATACCAATAATAACAAACGTGTCACATCACTATGAGGGTCATCACTTTTCACGTCACTTGCCAATAAAACGATAATTCTCTTCGTTCTTCTTAATTTGAAAAATTCGGTCTCTGGTATCAATGTATTGAAATTTCTAATAAGTTCCACACATGTACATATAGGATTAGAAAACCCTTGCCATATCGCTTATTATCATCCAAAGAAGCCGTGCACTTGGTATGTATGTACCCTTTAAATTACACGTTGTATAGGTATAGTCCTCCTGCCCGATTTTGGCAATGGCGGTCAATCGCAGCGAAGATTAGCCAACTGTCTGTCTGCAGGAGATAATATTGTTCACAAGTACGAGTATGTGTAGGTACAGATGCACTCTTTCTTCCTGTACTCTAAAAAACGGCTGTAAACGGCTTAACATGCTTCTCCAAAACCCAGTGGTATCACATCGCCAATTTCAAATCCCTGGGCTACTATTGAGAAATTTGTATTAGGTAAACATTGGTCAACTGCGAGTTGGACTCGCCCATTAAGGGTTCCGTAGTAGCTACGCAAAATAACGTTATTTTTCATAATGTTTGTATTTGACAAAGCTATTTTTACGGTTTTGGAAAATATCCTATATCTCGTTCGAACTATTTTTTGTCGAAAGGTTCATTAAGATGTACACATAATTCTTAGATTTTTCACTCTATTATTTTAAATGTTAGGAGAAAGGGAGGGGATACATACTGTACTGCTTTGGTAGTGTCTATCTTTCAAACTAATGACTTTGACAAGAGCTGTCTATAGACACGCCGCGCGTAAATCAATCAACGAATCAGTCTTTTTATTTCGGACCATAAAATCCATAAAATGTTAGCAACTTATACCTAATAGCTTATTATCTAGCTATTAGATAGGGGTAGCTCACCGTCCGGTAAGGACTAGGGATGTTAGGGAGCTCCGTAACCGTAACCGTAACCGAATCCGAAATAAAATTTTCGGATAACATCGGATAGGAGCGGAGTCTAATTCAGACACGTTATGACAAGTTGGTTTGATCGGCCGGGCGGCGCGGCGGCGAAACACTCAAGTAGACATGCGCAAAACAGTGCGTTAGAAAGTGATGTTATATGACATTACATTTAGTACCGGGGAATGTTGCATTACACCATGACTCTAAACATGACGCGTAATGAAGCGCCACACGAAGGTTATTGTAATGAAATTCTCGCGTTATAAAATGTTATACATCATTACACGAGATGAGATAGCGCGTTATGGTATGATATATCTATTTGTATTTTATTTTCAAATTCCTTAAAAATCTAATATTCGTAACCGAAATTATCCGAAACTAACGGATAATCCGAAACAATTTCATATCCGTATCCTTATCCGTATCCGGTATAATAATTATTCCTATATCCGTATCCAATCCGTATCCGAAATTTCATATCCATAACATCCCTGGTAAGGACCAAGCCCGGGTCTGCGGCGCGGCGCGTCGTGTTCCACGCGCGCTTCAGAGAGTCGTCAACATTAGTGACGGGGCTTCATAGGGCCATTGCTCGCCGGGGTTGTGGGAATGTTCTAACGTGATACTGCGACCCCGAAAGTTAAGGGCAGTTGAAGGAACAGGGTGGGTTTTTAGTCAGTAGAAGTCTGACACTTCCTTCCACTCCACCCAGAGCGGGATAAGTCATTCGACGATTTTCCCACCCGGAAAAAAAGGCTATTCATTTGTGGAATACATTGCCGGTGTCAGTTAGACAAGCACAGTTACTTGCTGTTCTTAAAAACTCTGTTGTCAATCATTTTTAAACACTTCTCTAATTATACCTTGTATTTCTCTCCATATGATATTAAAACATATCTTTATATTTAATATATATCTACTTATTTATGTATCGTATTGTATTTCACTTTAAATGGATTTTTTGTATGTTACATACTTGAAGTAGGTACTGACTTTCCCCTCTCCTCTTTGTTTTATGTTCGTAAAGTCCATCCAAAGGTTGTCTGGAAAATATCGCTATCAGCGGTAAGACCGCCATTGTAACCATAAGTTAAGGAATATTGGTGTGCAATAAATAATATTCTATCTATCTATAACACGCAACGATAGGAAGATAAAATGACATAATAATCAGAGACTAGAAAGGGTAACTTATATAACAGGTGGGTGGGAAAGGTATCACAAGGTTCAAAACACTTCTCATATTTCCTTAACATACATTTTCCCATCAATCTTAGTAAAGAGGTATTCTGTCCATACCACTTAAGACTTATCGTGTTGCAAAAGCCATTATCGGAAATAGGTCACCTAAATCAGACGGTTGAAGACAAACTAATAAATTGTAACTTTCTCCGTTGGGAACGAGTTACATTACCGTATCACTGGCAATTAATTATGCCATCCTAGTGCCGATAAAAAACGGCAGAATCTCAAAGAGATACAAAGTAGCAGTTTATGAAACTACCTCAGGAAGAAGGTTTTCTATAGTAATATTATAAAGAGGAAAAGTTTGTTTGTTCTGTCTTCAAAAATACTGGGAGAATTTGGATGAAATTGAAAGTTTGGTGAAAATTTTGATTAAAAAAGCAAACAAACGCTTTAAAAACCTATTTACTGTGTTTTTTTTTGGGCTAATCACGGAACAACTGAACCGATTTTAATGCGGCTCTCACTGGAAGGTAGAGGATCTTATAATGAATCATATTGGCTACTTTCTAAGTGAAGAAAGTCACGGGGATAGTTGGTATTTTTTTTATAAAAGCGGTTCTTGTTTCTTCACAATAGGAGGTTATATTTTACCTGACTGCGTCGAAGCCTGAAAAGAGGATGGTGACAAGCAGGCGGGACCTATCCCATTATAAAATAAGTACTTATTATGTTCAATTGGGTCCCGCCTGCTTTTCACTTTTTAAAATAAAAATGTGCTTGTTTCTTGCATCTCAGTTGAGCAGTGAGGGTTTTTAGAATTCCTTAAATAACTTTTTTATTACAATGATTAAGACTAAAAGCTTAACTTTCTAACATTTTATCTTGTAAGCCTATGAGTAAATATTTGAATAATGTTTTTTTTTTTCTACTAAATTCAAATATTTACTTCACATACTTTTTAGGGTTCCGTAGCCGAATGGCAAAAAACTGAACCCTTATAGTTTCGATATGTCTGTCCGTCTGTCTCTCTGTCTGTCTGTCCGTTTGTCTGTCTGTCTGTCTGTCTGTCTGTCTGTCTGTCTGTTTGTCCGTCCGTCCGTATGTCACAGCCATTTTATTTCGAAACTATTACAACTATACATGTGAAATTTAGTAAGTAGATGTATTCTGTAAACCGCTTTCCGATTTTAAGAAAAAAATTAAAGAATATTTAAAATAAAGGGGGGTCCCCATACATGGAACTAGAACTGAAAATATATTTTTTCATGAAACCTATGCGTGTGTGGGTATCTATAGACAGGTCTTTAAAAATGATATAAGTGTTTCAAAAGCCACTTTTTCATAAAGTCAATCGTTTAAAAGATATAAGCTTCCAAAGTGGTAAAATGTGTGTCCCCCTCCCTCTAACTTCTATAATAATGGAGTGAAAAATCTAAAAACTTTCAACCAAAATAGGTTTGAACGAGATCGAGTCAGCAGTTTTTGAGATACAGTATATTTTCTAAAACCGCAAATATAACTTTGTAATTCATACAAATACTATGAAAAACAAAGTTATTTGGCATAGTTGTAAAAATTGTAAATAAGCTAGTTTTAAGAAATTTGTAAGGTTTTTAGTTTTTTTTTTCAAATAAATATATTAAGTATGTTATATTTATTATAGTTACTACGGAACCCTTCATGGGCGAGTCCGACTCGCACTTGGCCATTTTTTTAAGATAAAATGTCAGGCCCTAGCGCACAGTTCAAATAGGTAGTTTCTTATAAAGAAGAACCGTTATGGCTACCAGGCACGGTCGCAGCCTGGAATTTGGGGGGGAGGGGGTCACTAACAGCAAAATGTATCGAGTAAATGTTTTTTTATTGCACAATACAAATTTAATTGCACACATTATAAAACAAATGGAAGTCTTTTATTTTTATTGGCGAATCGGGTGATAATATTTGGAACGTCTTATTTTTAAAAAATTTAGAAGATTTTCTATTTGGGGTGTACGATTTTGGGGGGGAGTCATGCCCCCTGTGACCCCCCCTTCGGACCGCGCCTGGGCTACATTAGGTATATACATTAGGTGTAATGTTCTAACTAGATACCACGGCCCCAAAACTTAAAGGCAGTTGAAGGAACAGGGTGGGTTTTTAGTCAGTAGAAGTCTGACACTTCCCTCCACTCCACCTAGAGCGGGAGAAGTCATTCGGTGACTTTCCCACCCAGGGAAACAAAAAAAAGTATATACGATTAGCGTTAGCGCTGTGGTTGAGCGATTGACTGCAAAATTGGAACAAAATAATGTTTGAAGGTCCTATTTTTCAGTGGGAGAATCATCTAATGACTCCTTCCGCTCTGAAGGGTGAAACGGAAGAAGTATTTGACTTTTACTGAATAAAAACCCACCTTGTTCCTTCAACTGTTCTTATGTTGCGGGGCGACGCTATCTCGTTAGTACTTTCCCGCAATAATGGCAGATCCCCACAAACCCGGCAGACAAGTACCAGTGTTCCTGGTCTGGGTGTTTGTAAAAATGCGTATAGGATATAATATATGTATGTACACTACACATAGGATGTAATATATGTATACTACACACAAATGTTTCTATCCAATGAAATATTGTAAGGTGTACAATAAAGTACCTGTTTTTTTATATTGATATTAGGCTCGCGCTTGACCGCCATCTCACCTGATGGTAAGTGATGATGTGGTCGAAGATGGAGCACGCTTACCTAAAAGTAAGTAAGTACCTATTCACTCTTGACTTAAATACACCTAGGTTATAGCTATCGGGAAACACACACTCCGGCAGGGAATTCCACTCTTTAGCCGTACGCACAATGAAGGTATTCCCAAAACGTTTAGTGCGTATAGGTGGGATGTCTACCATGTAACGATGGCGCATCGCCGTTTGTCTTGTAGTGCGATGATGGAACGGGCTCGACGGAAGTAGATTGTGTAATTAATTAACCTATATAATAAATAATTAAATAAATAATAAAATCCTAGCAATATTTTATCTAAAAATAAAACTTTATTCGGCGATATTTCATTAATCAAGCGACAAACTAAGTTATATCTATATTATTAGCAACACTGTAAGTAATTTACCCACAGAAACACCCATTGGTTCAAACTTTATCGTTCACTTCAATATCTCCTTTGCAGGGAACCAACAACGCGTACCAAATACGATCCTCAGGACTAACTAAGTTCCAAAGATAGTTGGGTGTTGGCAAGTGAGATTCTCACGCCAATATATGCAATACCGTATTGAAGAGGAATGTCTTGACCGATTCTAACGATAAAGGTTGATATATTTGTGTATGTGCTGTCAGTGGTATAGGAGTTTTTGTTATATTTGGTCTTAGTTAAGTTTTTGGCAGATCTAAAGCAGGCTCTTTTTACCTGACTGCAAAGAAAGGGTTATGTTTTTCGCGCGTATCTTGTATGTATGTATGTTTGTAATATTCTTTATACCTCATATCTCCAGAATCGCTGAACGGATTCACATAATTGAGATATCGTTAGATTTGTTTTAGCAACCCAAGTATTCTTAAATAGGTGACATTTGAAAAATCAAACATGGCGGCTGTGCGAAGCCATTATACATATTGAAAAAGATTTTTTTTATGTGGAATACTGCAATATGGGTATCATATTAAAGGTTTAACACAAGGATTTCAAAAAGGTATATCATATTTATCATTAGTGTAATACTAGCAAAAATAATACAAAGAGAAAATTAAAAAATATGGACTTAGCTCTTTCACTTTCTGAATCCGGTGGGGTGCCATTGTGACAGGACCGGGAAAGCTATAAAAATGTTAATTCTAAATAATCTAAAAAACCCGACTGCTCAACTGAAATGCAAGAAACAAGCACATTTTTACTTTAAAAAGTGACAAGCAGGTGGACCCATCCCATTAAACAAAAAAAGGCAATTGGGTCTCGCCTGCTTGTCACTTTTTAAAATAAAAATGTGCTTGTTTCTTGCATTTCAGTTGAGCAGTCGGGATTTTTAGATTTTTTAATTAACTTTTTTTGTAAACTTTTCTGTATAAATGCGGTGTTATTCATTAGCTTAATATCGTCATTCTGTATAACGTTTAAGTATATGCGTTTAAGTATAGGCTTTGATTTCATAATTTTTTATTTAAAGGGGAAATCCCCTTTAATTAAAATTATTCATAAAAGGTTTATGAGAAAATGCTAGTGTCCAGGAAACAGTCCTGCGGCTTTATATTTATATTCATTTTTTTATAATGATAAATAAAGAGCTAACTAGTTGTAATTTGATCACAAATTTTCCTAAAAATAATATCCTAAGAAAGTCTAAAACATCGCTTTTTGGGACTTTCCTAGCTTATGTACTATGACGAACTTGAATAAAGCACTCGCCGGAGACTTCTATAGTACAACTCGTTTCGTATCAGGTCACAGTAAACTTTAAATGCACTTATAGTACTTAGGTATAATATAACTGTAACATATGAAGCTTTTTTCGGGGGGAAAATCATTAAGTGACTCCTATTGCATCTGGTGGAGTGGAGTGTTATACTTTTATTAATTACTAGCAGTCGGGCTGGGTTTCGCTTCTGTGGACTTTATCACGATAAAAACATAACCCCCTTCTTTTGCAGTCGAGTAAAAAGTTGTCTATAACCTTCCTCAAGCTTCATGCTCTTCCATACCAAATTCGTCTAAATCACTATGTGGTTCTTTCCAAAATTAGCGTATTCAAACAAACTATCCACTTTATAATATTAGTAAAGATAAAACCGCCCTGCTCCTTCAGTTGTCGTTGAATTCCGGTGCCGCGGTATCCCGTTAGAATATTCCCGCAACCCCGGAAATCAGACTTACATTCGGGCTGTGACAACGTATCATTAGATTAATAGCTTTTGTCCGAAACGTTGCTCGCCTCATGTTTTTGGCACATGACAAAAGCAGCCTATAATACTTTCTGTCCTTCAACTATCTCCACACTAAAAATCACATCGATCCGTTGCTTTTTTGAGGTGAAAGAAGGAGACACTAAACAAAGAAACAAACAATTTATTTATGTATATTATAAAGTTCCTAAGTGTCAGCCGGACTCGCCCATAAAGGGTTCCGTAGTAGCTTGTTGAAGTTTGTTTTTGTATATTTGTGTCAAAACAATGTCATATTTGCGGTTTTTAGTGTGCAATGTCTCAAAAACTGCTGACTGAATCTCATTCAAACTAATACGAATATTAGTTTGAATGAGATGCAGTCAGCAGTTTTTTAAAACCGAAAATTAAATGTTTATGAAAGTGCTTCTTAAAATCTATAGCATATTTTTTTTTTAGATTTTTCACTCTTTTATTTTAAAAGTAAGGGTTTTGTTTTTTTGCTATGCGGCTACGAAATCCTAAAAATGGACAATACGCGTATAACTTTCGGAAGGCTGCACGAAATTAGATAATTCATTTTTGTATTCGTTATTGTCAGGACGAGGTGAAATAATAAAAAATACCTACATAGATTGTGGTATGAACTTCGCTTGGTCAGCTGGCTTATAATAGTACCTACTCGTAGTATGGAGCTATGAATTGGACATGATTTCACAAAAAAATGAAATATTACCGTGAATTTAAAGGCTGTAGTTTACTTACCAAATACTTCGTATATTTTTTTCAGACAGAAATGAATTCATAAATACCTTTATATTTAAGGCTGTCAACATAGTGCCTGTAGTTAAAATTGATCGGGTGATAGGTTTGTTAATTGCTCAAATTGTTTTTATTGTTAATGAAATACAAGTACGTACAAAATTTTAATAATCATCTTTCTGACCTTATCCCATTTTATTGGGGTCGGTGCAACACTTTATTAGACACTAAATAAAGTCAAACTGAAAAAGTACAGATAATAAATTTGTATATACATAGCATGTAGCTATCACGTGGGGCTTCACTCCCGTGGAATTATCACGATTAAAACATAAGCCTCCTTTCTTGCAGTCACAAAACCTTCTTCAAACATCAAGCCACTTCCATACCAAATTTCATTGAAATCTACTTAGTACTTTTGAAGATTAGCGCGTAAACAAACAAACAAACTTTTCCTCTTTATAATGTTAGTACCTATGAATAATTATTCATGCGTTACTTTACTTCAGAGGTTCTCTGTTAATTAAAACAGAAAAAAAGTGTCGTTCACACGTATTGTCTTCTCATTTTATTTGACCTCCTTAAAGATAATATCTATGGCTGTCCTTTCCCATAAAATTGTCCGGACATTAACTTTAGTAAGAAGTTCAAAGAAAAAGCAACATTACCGACAGATAAGTGGTGAAATGACATTATAGCCAAGATCTGACCTACTATCATAAATGAAAAAGTTTATGATCATAGTCCAGAAGTTTTTTGTCATATAGCAGAGAATTTCCAGAAGGTCAAATTCGTACAAAAAATGAAACCCGTGTTTGTACTGATGGATGCGTATGCTTGTTCTGTATTTAACTGTTATAAAAATACATCAAGTAACACATATTCGTAGCATGTTCTAAAAAAAAATATGATTAGGGAAAAAATTAAAGAAATAGGTAGTTCGAAAACTCGTCCTTTAGAAGAAAATTTTTATCCCTGTCATATAAACGGCACAAATTCACCTATGAGAGACTAGTATGTGACATCAAACATAATTAGTGCTATCTGTGTTTATAATTGATTTATAAACGCCTACATTTTTGTAATTTTTTGAGATTTTTTATTCCTTCTTCAAGTTTTGAGTTAATTAATGATTACGGAAAAAGAATTGGATTTTGTTGCTTGGAAAGCTTTGGGAAGCGTTTTGTAACTGAAGCATGTCAATGTGTGCGGGCGAGAATATTCAGCTAGCCTTCTGTGCTATGCTGTGGTGTGGTCCTCTGAGAATAGGAGAGATTAGCCATTGAGGGTATATTGATGTATAGAACAAGATTTCTTCCTTGAGATACTTGGATGAAGTTTTTCTAATGGTAATGGTGTAAGGTTTGAAGAGAACTTCATTGTCCTATCGGCTTAAGGACCTTGGATTTAGTGGTGTGTATTGCTGTGTGCAAATCTATAGTATTCTATCTATACTAATATTATAAAGTGGAAAAGTTTGTTTGTTTGTCAGTTTGAACGCGAATCTTTGAAAGTACTGGGTAGATTTGGATGAACTTTGGTGAGGAAACAGCTTGAAGCTTTTACCCGCCTGCAAAGAAAAAGGTTTATGTTTTTATCGTATTTAAGGCCACGGGAGCGAAGCCCCGCGTGGCTGATAGTACTTTTATACAATGATGTAGGCCTTCGTTGTAGACTAATTTTGATTTTGGCATCACTTATTAAATTAACACAAAATTAATATGGGTGCTGGCAGGACAATTTTCTGGAAGATATAACACTGAAATAAATTTAGCCTGCAGACGGTGAGCAGGGGTAGCTCACCGTCTGGTAAGGGCCAGGTCCGAGTCGGCGGCGCGCCGTGTTCTGCGCGCGCCTCATTGACCAGTCAGCAGCATTGACGGGGCCCGATAGGGCTACTGCCTTACGGGGTTGCGGTAATGTTCTAACGAGATACCGCGGCCTCGGAACGCAAGGGCAAGTGAAGGAACAGGGTGGGTTTTTAGTCAGTAGAAGTCTGACACTCCCTTCCGCTCCACCCACAGCAAGAGGAGTCATTTGATGATTATCCCACCGAAAATACGATTTAGTTCGCGAGATTGTTCATCCTTTATAATTATCATCCCAGTCATGCTTGATTTTTTCGGGGGTCTTCGAGTCTTCAACTATCTTAATGCCAAAGTACATCAAAATTGGTTCAGTTATTTACCCATGAAAACATAACGGACAGACAGACTAACTTTCAAAGTAGAATGCCTTCAAGACTCGGCCAGAACTGACAAAGATGAACTGTATATCATAAAAAAGGTAAATAATTATATAATAGACTACAGTCTATAAAAACTATAATAACTATACATAGTTCGTTTACTATAAGAAGCACACCAAAAAATGTTATAGTTCTTTGAAGTTGACCACTTAATACTTCTAATTTTAACGATAACATGAAATAAACTATAAGATTATTGAATAATGACTATTGAGTTCCTTTTCAACAGCCAAGGTAGTCGATAGTGATACAGAAATCGGAGTCCGGTAACAAAGCAATAAACAACACAAAACTCAAAAAACACATGACACTTCGTCGCTCGTCATAAAGCGTGGGCAAAGTAAAACTTTTTACGATTATCAGTGACAACTACAAGTTTAAGTGTTACCAGCTGTGTTATTCTGTAAGACCTCATTCTAAACTTCGAATCTGAATCCGCTGTGAGTTTATTGATTGGCATTCTAAAAACTCGGTTGTTAATTCGAATTTACACTAGCGCTACCCTTGCGAGCGTGTCAGCGAGTTGAACTAAAGATTTTGACAAATAAAGTATGAGATGACGTGAGAAGTGGCATTCGGTAAGGTAATTCCTCCGTCACTTCGACACTGTTTACAGAATGCAAAATCAAGGTCACTTTGAACCATAAGCGAAGTGACAGTGAATAGCTATGTGAGATGCGAGTTGTTGTTCGAATTTTACAGAATCGACGTATAGCACTAAATAACTATTCTAAACTGTATCGATAATTTAATTGAATTACTTTAAATTATTATAAGAATTACGAGTTATGGATTTAGTAACTAATAAATTCACTTACGTAGGTTCATAATAACATTAATGTAATCGATTTGCAAGTGCAATTTCGTATCGATATTATTTTATTTTGATATTGGCAGCATTTGTAATTGAAATTGTAGATAGAACACGTGTTGATAAATTGAATAACTATTTAAAATGACTCTTAAACGGTGTACTTCTACAGATTTTATTTATTCTGTATAATTCTTACAGTTTTATATAATGTATAAGTTATATAATGATAATATCATTAATTTAGAAAGTCTGTCGGACGCTACATGATTTGAGCCGAAACTTGGCATTCACCTTTGTAGTATTAATATGCCACATTATTAATATATGCCACAGCGGAAGGAGTCATTTGATGATTTCATCCAAAAAAAAGGTTATTTCCTCTGCGGTTTTTTGACTTTTTATATATTGAAAGGGACTGATGCCAACCTCACTTAGTCGAATGGAAAACGTTGTCTACGACCGGTCAAGCGTACTCAGAAGAAATTTATTAAAGCTAGTAATAATCTATGGCTCCTACATTCTCGTTTAGAATATACCAATGATCTTTTTCATAAAATGCTAATTGAACGTCTGTGGCTTACAAATGAATAAAAATATATTGAACCTATTTGCATGCATAACACAACCATTTATTTAATTTTTATTCATTTAAGTTTAAGAATTAGGAACGCGTATTAACGATTCAAAACCAGTCATAATTAGCAGAAATTAGTGAATTCCGCGACTAGGGTTAGTTTAATCAATTTATACCAAAATATGTAAACGAAGGACTTTTCGAGTGAAAGATATCTTAAGAAATTATAATCTTGAACTAAAAAATAAACATTAAAAAAAAACTGACATTTTATTTTGAACATTAAAAACTTAATAGCTTTTCCGCCACAGTTCAAAGACAAAACAACCCTCTTTCATCTATTTTGTATCATATTATAATGCAAAAAACAGTGGTATAACATTTGAGAATTAAGGCCGTGTGCGCAATGCGTTGCGTTTTGGAAACGCAAAATCTGTGAAGTATGGAGTGTCATAGAAGTGCGTGCACTGCGGTGGAATAAACGCGTGCGGTAGAGTCACCGGTGGCCCCTCGCTGCAAAGTTGCGGTGAGTCTATCGCAAATAATTTGTATCGCACGTTTTGTCTGATAATGTTGCCATACATACAGATTTCATTGTATTTGAACATATTTTTGATGTGTGATACAGATTAGCACTCGATACAGAGTTTTATACAAATTTCACACTGTATTGATCAAAGTGACTGTTAAAACTAAAACAGAACTTAGCAAAATAAATTACCTAGATACCGCATTTATTACGTTACACACACACACCATTGTATGATTCTATTCTTTATGGTTTTTTTATTTTTCATATTCAACGTTAATTTAAACCTTCTAATTAAGTTTAACATTCCATATTTTGTGATGATGCCGCCAAAAAAAAACGATTTTCAAGCGCTTATAATGCAAGTACTACGTCAATAGATACCTACGTTATATTATTTTAACGTAGGTATCTATTGACGTAGTACTTGCATTATAAGCGCTTGAAAATCGTACTTACGTAGGTTCATAATAACATTAATGTAATCGATTTGCAAGTGCAATTTCGTATCGATATTATTTTATTTTGATATTGGCAGCATTTGTAATTGAAATTGTAGATAGAACACGTGTTGATAAATTGAATAACTATTTAAAATGACTCTTAAACGGTGTACTTCTACAGATTTTATTTATTCTGTATAATTCTTACAGTTTTATATAATGTATAATGTATATGACGGAGAGGGCACATTAACGTTATCCTTAGGCAAGCCTTCCTCCTCGTACATCTTCAGCAAACAGGAAATAATACCACGAACAGATAGTGTTGATCTTCTTTAATGATTTCACAAACTTTTATAACCGAAATAATCACGAATTCTTGCGATGGAAACGGATGAAGGTTGTGAGGTTATCTGCTCACGCACACGTTGTATGGCAGACTAACTGACACCACGCTACCCTGCTCTCACTTGTCAACCAATGACACTTTGTTATCAAAATGACACTACCCCCGACACTGACAGTGACAGCTGATAGACAAAGGCAGATGGAATGACGTCACTACCGCCATTTGACATCAGTGTCACATCAGCGTCAGTGTCAGCGTCAGTTGTCAATGTCAGCAGTGACAACCGACAGACATTGGCAGATAGAATAACCTCACTACCGCCACCTTGTAACCATTGTTAGAAGTCTCTTAATATCTACGCCTTGCTGCGACACGGCCGTCCTGCGCTTCACACGTCCTCGTGTGGCTCATCTGAAATAGAAAGTTCTGTGTACATTACATTGTTTCGGCCATGCCTGACCAAGATAGGTCAGCTTAACCAGTATATCGCTTAACCAGCGGCATCGCTTAACCAGCGGCATCACTTAACCAGCGGCATCACTTAACCAGTGGCATCACTTAACCAGCGGCATCGCTTAACCAGCGGCATCGCTTAACCAGCGGCATCACTTAACCAGCGGCATCACTTAACCAGCGGCATCGCTTAACCAGCAGCATCACTTAACCAGCGGCATCGCTTAACCAGCGGCATCACCTAACTGGTGGCAAATCCATAGCGAATAACATGGCAAATTATGTACTTACACACTTTTTTTCAAATTACTTTAATGACGTCAAATCAAATTAAATCACTGTTAGCCGTCAAGTTCACAATTATCCTCGAATAAATCCTCAGGAATTTCACTACTGGGCATTTTACGCATGGGCCATGCATGGTGCATGGGCCATGGGCGTATTTGTACGTCCGGTTACCATTAAATGCTTTGAGTACATATCCGTCACTATGTAAGACCTCAATAACGCGGAAGGGTCCCTTAAATTTAGGGTCCAGCTTGCTCTGATTGTGTTATTCATTTTACAGAAGAACGAAGTCGCCTACAGTATAGTTTTGGACTTTTGCCTTTGTACTGTTAAATCTGCCTTAATAGCATTGCCTACTTACGCTCTGTATCAAAGTCCACTTCGAGCTCGTAATCTTTAGCACTAGAGAACATTTTGTTAGCACATGAGTTATAGAGGCCTAGCTACCTTCCCAAGGAACAGTTCAAGAGGAATCGATCTAGTGACCCTATTAATGGTGCAGTTGAGAGCTAGTTGAACTTTCGGGAGAGCATCTTGCCACGACTTTTTCACTAGCCTCAACTGCAGTGAGCATATTTTGGAGCGTACTCAACCCGCTCAACTGGACCGTTAGCACAGGAACTTTCTGTAGAAGTCAGATGCAAGTCGATACAATAGGTTTGCTTGAAATCTGCACTAGCAAAGCAGCGGCCCTGATGAACGATGAGTCGCTTAGGGGTGCCGAACAAGGAAATACTGCTCTTTAAAGCTTTTATGCTACTCACAGAATCAATACGCCGAGTATGACGTAACAAAACGATCTACGTTCTCGCTCCACCTTTTTAACAGGTGTAGCCGGAAGGAGATACCTGGATAAAATATCCGCATGACACATACGCTTCCCATCCTTGTATACAATCTGAAAGTCGTAAACTTGTAGAAATGCCCACCTTTTAGGTACGCACGGGGTCAGATCAACCTTATTGCGGGATGACTTTAAAGAGTCCGTTACGACTGTGAACTTATTGTCGTGAAGGTAATGCCCGAAATGCTTAATGGCTTTCACAACAGCCAGTCTCTAACTCATACAAGTGATATTTGGACTTTGCGGCTGTGGTACGCTTACTTAAGTAAGCCACTATGAATTGTTTGCAACAAATTGGCACCATAACCGATTGCACTGGCGTCTGTATGAAGCTCAATTGGACAGTCAGGATCAAAAATCATTAAGACCAGCTCGGATCCCTATGATCATTTGCCTGATGCCTTCATGTTTGGGCTTGCATTCAACGTTGCCCTTACTGGAGCTGGTGAGAGCGTGAAGAGGAGCCATTATTTATGCAAAACTGGGGATAAATTTTCTTAAATAGGACGCTAGTTCTATGAGCTGACGTAATTGCATGACCGATTTAGGAGGAGGCAGGGCAATTCGATCAGAGATAAGTGGAAAACGGTTTGGTACGGTATTATCGTTTAACTCTCGATAATCTACGCACATGCGGTCAGTGTCGTCCTTCTTTTAACTAAATGAATAGGACTTGCAAACGGAGACAAACTTGGACGTATGATTTTACATGCGAGTAACTCATTCGCCTTATCACGAGCAAGACTACGTTCCTGGGGGCTAAGACGACAAGGTCGTCGATAAACGGTTTTAGAAGGGTCAATAAGGCGAATTTTTACAGGGTCAGTATTAGCTTGGCCTGATGAAGTGCTGCAAACGAAGTAGTCCTTAAACTCAATTAAAATATTTAGCGAACTGGGCTTGCACTCTAAGGGAATGCTACTGTCGATATTTTCACAACTAACATCACTATTATTATCATGGACAGTACATGCAATTATTGAGGATTTAATTTTGGTAAAAATCACTCGGTCAAAAGTAACATGAATTTCTAATTCTTGAGTAAACACTTCCTGCCCAATCACAACGTCATGTAACAAAAATTCATCAGGCAAGGCGTGAAATAGAATATTGAAAACAATGTCGTTGATAATATCTGATGCCCTAATCTGCGTGGTACTGTAAAAACTACTGTACCCAATACCGGTCACCTTTACTAAATTATTTTGGCGTTTACCATGAAATTTTATTGACACTATTTCCTTAATAAGTGAACACTCTGCTCCCGAATCGAAACGAAATGAAAAGAACTCACCGAAGTGTTCTACAACTCCCATTGGTACACTGACTGCGCAGACTTCAACACGCCGCTCCACCGGCTTGCTGGTTGTATTGACAGCGGTCGTCTTCGCTTCTATACTGGCAGCTCGAGGGCATTTTGACGCATAGTGTCCAACGCCCCAACAATTGTAACACGTGATGTCCGTAGTTGTAAACTTCGAAGTGGCTGCAAGTTTGTTTGCTTCTGCGTGCGGCGCTCCAGTGCTACGATTATTTCTATCTTTTCTGAGACGACACGCAGAAATATGGTGGCCCAATCTTCCACAATGTGCACATTTAACCGGAGTCGACATCAGCTTGCGTTGTTTTAGATCAGAGTTATCATTGTTGTAGTCACTAGTTGGTGCCTTTCTTTTAATGTATGATAGTGCCTTTAACTCCTGCTGCATTTTTATCCTAGTTTAGTAAAGCAACACGGTTGACGCGGGGTTCTATTTGAGCTATGTGTGCCATTACAGTAGAGATAGCGATTTGTTCTGTACTCAGGTTCTTCCAGCGTGACATCAAATTATTCAGCTGAGTAGCAGCGTAATTTGCAAGGCACTCACCTTCGTTAGGCTTGCTGTTATAAAGATTGATGAGTGATGAAGCAGCAGTCTCCGAAACATCATAACGAGTGGTGAAGGCTTCTTGAGAATCCTTCCATGTCATGCCGGGAAAAGATACTTGGGACAGCCAAGCCGACGCCTGACCTTTTAGCGCTTCACTCAGAGCTATCATCAATGGAGCTCCAGATAACGATTGGTCCACCATGCACATGTCTGCCGTCGATATCCAAGCACGTGCGTCCACTGATGTCTTCTCGGGGTCGAATGTAGGTAGACAAACCCTGCCACTCGTTGTCGGTCCTTTCATAGCTCTGATTATGGCTAAAAAATTCTGATTTTGTTGCTCTAATAACAATTTCCATCTTTCCTCACTATTGTTCATCGTGGGCTGCGGTGCAGAACGTGGATCACATCCCACTTCTGATGACGGAGAGGGCACATTAACGTTATCCTTAGGCAAGCCTTCCTCCTCGTACATCTTCAGCAAACAGGAAATAATACCACGAACAGATAGTGTTGATCTTCTTTAATGATTTCACAAACTTTTATAACCGAAATAATCACGAATTCTTGCGATGGAAACGGATGAAGGTTGTGAGGTTATCTGCTCACGCACACGTTCTATGGCAGACTAACTGACACCACGCTACCCTGCTCTCACTTGTCAACCAATGACACTTTGTTATCAAAATGACACTACCCCCGACACTGACAGTGACAGCTGATAGACAAAGGCAGATGGAATGACGTCACTACCGCCATTTGACATCAGTGTCACATCAGCGTCAGTGTCAGCGTCAGTTGTCAATGTCAGCAGTGACAACCGACAGACATTGGCAGATAGAATAACCTCACTACCGCCACCTTGTAACCATTGTTAGAAGTCTCTTAATATCTACGCCTTGCTGCGACATATATAATGATAATATCATTAATTTAGAAAGTCTGTCGGACGCTACATGATTCGAGCCGAAACTTGGCATTCACCTTTGTAGTATTAATATGCCACATTATTAATATATGCCACAGCAGCGGGAGGAGTCATTTGATGATTTCATCCAGAACAAAAGGTTATTTCCTCTGCGGTTTTTTGACTTTTTATATATTGAAAGGGACTGATGCCAACCTCACTTAGTCGAATGGAATTCAAAACCAGTCATAATTAGCAGAAATTAGTGAATTCCGCGACAAGGGTTAGTTTAATCAATTTATACCAAAATATGTAAACGAAGGACTTTTCGAGTGAAAGATATCTTAAGAAATTATAATCTTGAACTAAAAAATAAACATTAAAAAAAAAACTGACATTTTATTTTGAACATTAAAAACTTAATAGCTTTTCCGCCACAGTTCAAAGACAAAACAACCCTCTTTCATCTATTTTGTATCATATTATAATGCAAAAAACAGTGGTATAACATTTGAGAATTAAGGCCGTGCGCGCAATGCGTTGCGTTTTGGAAACGCAAAATCTGTGAAGTATGGAGTGTCATAGAAGTGCGTGCACTGCGGTGGAATAAACGCGTGCGGTAGAGTCACCGGTGGCCCCTCGCTGCAAAGTTGCGGTGAGTCTATCGCAAATAATTTGTATCGCACGTTTTGTCTGATAATGTTGCCATACATACAGATTTCATTGTATTTGAACATATTTTTGATGTGTGATACAGATTAGCACTCGATACAAAGTTTTATACAAATTTCACACTGTATTGATCAAAGTGACTGTTAAAACTAAAACAGAACTTAGCAAAATAAATTACCTAGATACCGCATTTATTACGTTACACACACACACCATTGTATGATTCTATTCTTTATGGTTTTTTTATTTTTCATATTCAACGTTAATTTAAACCTTCTAATTAAGTTTTTCTTATTGATAATAGTATTTATATCATGGAGAACATTCCATATTTTGTGATGATGCCGCCAAAAAAAAACGATTTTCAAGCGCTTATAATGCAAGTACTACGTCAATAGATACCTACGTTATATTATTTTAACGTAGGTATCTATTGACGTAGTACTTGCATTATAAGCGCTTGAAAATCGTACTTACGTAGGTTCATAATAACATTAATGTAATCGATTTGCAAGTGCAATTTCGTATCGATATTATTTTATTTTGATATTGGCAGCATTTGTAATTGAAATTGTAGATAGAACACGTGTTGATAAATTGAATAACTATTTAAAATGACTCTTAAACGGTGTACTTCTACAGATTTTATTTATTCTGTATAATTCTTACAGTTTTATATAATGTATATAATGATAATATCATTAACTTAGAAAGTCTGTCGGACTGAAGCCGAAACTTGGCATTCACCTTTGTAGTATTAATATGCCACATTATTAATATATGCCACAGCGGGAGGAGTCATTTGATGATTTCATCCAAAAAAAAGGTTATTTCCTCTGCGGTTTTTTGACTTTTTATATATTGAAAGGGACTGATGCCAACCTCACTTAGTCGAATGGAAAACGTTGTCTACGACCGGTCAAGCGTACTCAGAAGAAATTTATTAAAGCTAGTAATAATCTATGGCTCCTACATTCTCGTTTAGAATATACCAATGATCTTTTTCATAAAATGCTAATTGAACGTCTGTGGCTTACAAATGAATAAAAATATATTGAACCTATTTGCATGCATAACACAACCATTTATTTAATTTTTATTCATATAAGTTTAAGAATTAGGAACGCGTATTAACGATTCAAAACCAGTCATAATTAGCAGAAATTAGTGAATTCCGCGACTAGGGTTAGTTTAATCAATTTATACCAAAATATGTAAACGAAGGACTTTTCGAGTGAAAGATATCTTAAGAAATTATAATATTGAACTAAAAAATAAACATTAAAAAAAAACTGACATTTTATTTTGAACATTAAAAACTTAATAGCTTTTCCGCCACAGTTCAAAGACAAAACAACCCTCTTTCATCTATTTTGTATCATATTATAATGCAAAAAACAGTGGTATAACATTTGAGAATTAAGGCCGTGCGCGCAATGCGTTGCGTTTTGGAAACGCAAAATCTGTGAAGTGTGGAGTGTCATAGAAGTGCGCGCACTGCGGTGGAATAAACGCGTGCGGTAGAGTCACCGGTGGCCCCTCGCTGCAAAGTTGCGGTGAGTCTATCGCAAATAATTTGTAACGCACGTTTTGTCTGATAATGTTGCCATACATACAGATTTCATTGTATTTGAACATATTTTTGATGTGTGATACAGATTAGCACTCGATACAGAGTTTTATACAAATTTCACACTGTATTGATCAAAGTGACTGTTAAAACTAAAACAGAACTTAGCAAAATAAATTACCTAGATACCGCATTTATTACGTTACACACACACACACACCATTGTATGATTCTATTCTTTATGGTTTTTTTATTTTTCATATTCAACGTTAATTTAAACCTTCTAATTAAGTTTTTCTTATTGATAATAGTATTTATATTATGCAGAACATTCCATATTTTGTGATGATGCCGCCAAAAAAAAAACGATTTTCAAGCGCTTATAATGCAAGTACTACGTCAATAGATACCTACGTTAAAATAATATATACGGAAATGTATATATCATAAAAAGGCCTACAAAAACGTCCGCAATAGCATATATCTATCTCATATGGTTGACTCACAGTAACCATTTTTATCTCTAAATAATTAATTTAAAATATTACTCTATTTGCAAAAGGTAATTTCTCCTAATAAATACTAATCTTTATCCAAATAAGTATATTATTTACCTTGGTCATTTAATGTAGATCAAAACTTGCCCTTTATTTTTTTCATTTAAATGTTTAGAAGTTATAACAGATTTAAAATTTCGCAGCCAAGAAATTCATTGCAGCGAAACGGCTGGCACAGGTCTGATTCAAGATGAAACTTTTTATACATATTTATTTTAAATTAAATGATGGCTAAACGCTCTTTTTGTAATGACGTCGTTTGTCGACGAAAATAACTGTTAAGGACTCCGTGCAAAGCCAGGCCAGGCCGCTAGTACATAGGTATTTTTCTTAAATGTAAACTAGATAAGGCCGGTATTTCCCTGAGAAAAACTTTTTTGGATAAGAACGTATATTGACTGGTCTGAGCTTGTTCATGCGGAGTCAATTGATGACAAAATTAACTTCTTTAATTCCAATCTGATCAAGCTGTATGATGTCCATGCGCCTGTTAGGTTGGTCAAGATCAAGCATCTGCCTGCTCCGTGGCTATCAGATGATGTGAAAGGAGTTTTTCAAAAAAAGGCAGCAGCAAAGTCTAGATACAAGTGCAGACCTAACTCCTTAAATCGTGAGAAATACATTGCTATCCGAAATCGCAGCAACTTGGTTTGTAGGGATGCCCAACGCCGCCACATTCATGAGTCTGTTGAAAACGGTGATCCAGCTAAAGTCTGGAAATTTCTCAGATCAATGGGAATTGGGAAGTCACGTCAAGAGTCTATCCCTAAAGATATAGATCTTGAATCACTCAATCATCATTTTTCCACCTCTTGTAGTTTCAATGGAGCTGTTAAAGCTAAAACTCTAGATAATATTTCGTCTCTTCCCACTCCCGATTATTCTCCTTTTGTTTTAATCAATTTGCTAGTCGTGATGTTAAGAAGATTTTTTGTATTTTATCAATCACATAAAATGCTGTTGGTAGTGACTGTTGTTAGTCGCAAGATGATACTCCCTATACTTGACGAAATCCTTCCTGTCATTTGTCATATCCTAAATTATTCCTTATCCTCTGGTGCCTTTCCATCTCTATGGAAAGAAGCTCAAATAACCCCTCTTCCAAAAAAAAGTAATCCTGTTTCTTTTTCTGAATTCCGTCCTATCTCCATATTACCGTTCCTATCCAAAGTCCTAGAACGCCTTATCCATAGCCAGCTTAGTGCTTTCCTCTGTAGAAACAGACTCCTTAATTTTTACCAATCCGGGTTTCCAGGGCATAGCACTACCACAGCTCTTGTTAACATTACTGACGATATAAGATCAGGAATGGACTGTGGGAAACTGACGGTCCTTTCCTTACTTGATTTAAGTAATGCTTTTAACACTGTTGATTTTGATGTCTTGCTCGGGATACTGTGCTCTCTTAACATATCTCCAACAGCTATTGATTGGTTTCGTAGTTACCTGTGTAGCCGCCGACAACGTATTTGCATTGAAGGTTCATTGTCTTCATGGTGCAATACTACTGCTGGCGTACCGCAGGGGGGCGTTCTCTCTCCTCTTCTTTTCGCCATATTTATAAATTCAATTTCTAATGAACTTCTCTCATCCTACCACCTTTATGCTGATGATCTGCAAATTTATTCACAAGCTCCCGTTGAGGAATTGTCTGAGGCGGTGAAGATTGTGAATAAAGACTTAGCGCGTATTTCTGACTGGAGTTTGGATCATGGTTTGAGGGTTAATCCTGCGAAGACTCAAGTCATTATTTTTGGCAGCCCTAGGCTACGTTCCAAAATTGACTGGACGACCCTTCCCCAAATCGTTTTTGATGGAGCTGTTATACCTTACTGTCACTCAGTAAGAGACCTTGGTATTTATATTGATAAGGATTTGTCTTGGGGTCCCCAGTTGCAGGAAGTGAGCCGCAAACTGTTTGCCTCTGCGGGGTCTTTACGCAGACTGCGCAATTTCCTGCCAACTGCCACTAAAACTGCGCTTGCCCAATCTCTTCTTCTCCCTATCCTCGACTATGCTGATGCAAGTTATCCAGATCTCACTGAAGTGCAGTTAGATAAGCTTGAGCGACTCCAAAATTTTTGTATCAGATTCATATTTGGTTTGCGCAAGTATGATCATGTTTCTGAGTTTCGCATTAAACTCAAGTGGCTGCCTATCCGCCTTCGCCAGAAAACACATATTTAATCATTACTCTACAGTATTCTTTTCATTCCAACGACTCCCTTTTATCTCAAAGAACGATTTAAGTTCCTTCATGACACACATGGTAGAGATTTGAGATCATCGGAAAATTTGAGACTTTTGATGCCTACACATTCCACTAAATTTTACGACCATTCTTTTACGGTGCAGGCTATTCGGTTGTGGAATGCATTGCCGGTGTCAGTAAGACAAGCACAGTCACTCGCTGCTTTTAAAAGCTCGGTTGTCAATCATTTTCTTTCAAATTTATGATTATTTCTTTGTTTTTCTCCACACGATGTTAAAGAACACATTACAGTTATATATTTTATATAATTATGTATTGTATTTATATATATATAAGGTGTATCTATTCATACACGAAATATTTTAAGAGATATACCCATAGGTGGTAAGGAAACCATAGCAACAAAAAATAAAAAAATATCTAGGTATATTATTAATAAAATTAAATAATTTAATATTACTTGACACACATAATAAATACTGGTTCTTTCTTATTTTTAAACATCCACTACTACGCTAGTTTACGCGGGCGGCGGTATTTGAAACGGCGCGCAGCTTTTGTGAATATGATCAAAGAAAAAACATGCGCGCGCAGCGGGTGGCGGGGGCGCCTGCTACCCTTTCGGCGCCCGAGTCTCAGTCGCGCGCGGCGTCTTGCTAGGCTAGTCCCACTCGTCCCGCTCAATCCGCGTGTCGTGTCGCTCGCGCGCGCCTTAGCAGACAGCTAACACGCGTCGGGCTCGCTCGGGGAACATATTAAACAATGCCTAACTACAGGAGTACCAGAACATGGTGGTGGTGCTACAATGAGGGTGGAAATATTTTGCTCACAGCACAAGCCCTCTTTTTGAAGCGATTTGGGAGAAGACCATCACTGCAGACCATCCTTGGAACTGTACAGCGGCATATGGACTATAGGATCTACATGCCACCAGCTGCAGACGGAGGAAGGCAACGAGTGCCAGTAAGAATCGAGGACGACATCGTCGACTTCTTTTTGCAGCACCCAATGGCCAGCACATCAGACGCCGCTCGTGTTTTTAACGTGAGCAAAATGACCGTTTGGCGCCTTTTGCGGGATGAGGGGATGCACCCGTTGCACTTCACTAGGGTGGAAGAATTAAAGCCGATAGACTTAAATCCACGCGTGGAATTTTGCCATTGGTTACTTGAAGACCCGACGCGACGCATACTCTGGACAGACTAGTTCACCTTTACGCGCGTTGGGATTTTTAACATCTACAACGCACACTGGTGGGCATCAGAAAATCCACATATTGTTAGGCCGACGCGGTTCAGTGTAAATGTGGGGTAGGGCTAAAGACCTGGTTTATGGTAATGACGGCCATACCATATCAAGTGTGGAACAATTAAAAACGCGAATTGTGAACGCATTCGCAGTGATGGTTAGTGATAGAGACACATAATTAAAAGTGCAAGGAAGAAGGTACTAGGTATGTACATTTTAAATTATTGTAAATAAGTTGATTCTAATTTTTAGACACGTCAAATTATTGTTACTTTAATTCGTAAAAAGCGTCACAATTACGAATTTCTTGTAAAATAGACAGGTTTCCGACTAACTTCACTGCGACATAAAGCCAAAACAATAATAATGTAGAATAATAAGTACCTATTATTTCATTATTGACGGCATTCTTAAAGTTCACATGTTTATGAGTAGCTACTAACAATCAGCTGACGGATACGACTCGCTCGACACATCTTAATAACCTCACAGAGGTCATTAACATGCGAATTCGAGTTGAACCTATTAGCTGTTTATTGGTATTTACCTAGCTTACAGATGAAATGAAATAATTATTTATTTTGTAAATTGGTTCTAAATAGTACACTTTTACAGGTCATTTTTTTGTGTTTTGAGTAAAGCTTGATGAGGCCGGTTTTTACTGACTACTCTGAAAAGGAACACCGAAACAACGAACTCAGAGGTCAACGTCTCTTAAAGTCCATTCAATTCGTATCATCGTATGTGATGTAGGTAGGTAGGATAGATGTAAATGTAGATGGGTAATAATAATAATTGTAGGTTAGGTTCCTTTTCGTAAAACTTTAATGGAGTGAATTTAATAATTTGCCTACTTAGCTTTAAATGGTATTGTAATTTAAATTCACATTTATTATCCATTGTAAGCGATATGTTATTAAAATGACACTAGAATGTGATACGAAGTCTAGCTACATTGGTTTATTTTTAACATCATCACGCCTGATTTCTCGGTAGAGATAGGCAGAGGTGTATTTTCGTAAGTCCACTACAGTTTACCAGTGATATTGTTAGGTCTCATGTAAAATGAGGTGGGGGCAGGTGTTTGAATCCGGCAGAACATAGACTGGAGTGCGGTAACCTTCAGGACGCGAAATAACTACCATGTAGCGCTGTCACGTGGAGACATGCATGCGAAGCGAATACTCGGACAATCTCACCAACACGCGGCTGCTCAACACAGACGCGCGGGGGCACGTCACTTCACCGCGGCGCGGGCGGGCGGGTCATTCATAGAGTATGGAGTAAAGATTTTATGCAAAATGTCTCAAGCAGTTTTAAAATTATAATAATTACGTAAAATAAAAAAAACCATTGATAAACATTTTTTAGTCGTGTTTATTGTTTCTTTACAAGCTATAGGTATATCTCTTAAAATATTTCGTGTATGAATAGATACACCTTATATACTTATATATTTAAATTAGTTTTTTTTCCGTTATGAGTATTTGTAGTACACTTATTTAGCCCTCCCCAATTTCAATTAAAGCTTTTAAAGTCCTTCCAAAGGTTGCCTGGAAGATATCGCTCTCAGCGATAAGACCGCCATTGTAACCAAAGTTATAGAAATAAGGTTATGTAAGTGTGTTCCAATTTTTGGTGTACAATAAAGTATATTCTATCTATCTATCTTACGAAAACTTATTAAGTTGCTTTGTAATTTATATTTATTTGGTTATTCTACCGGTGCGGTAGAATTACCGGAATTGCGGCCACCGTAAGGCAGTGCGCGCACGGCCTAAGTAATAGATAGATGAATAAAAATCTTTTATTCGGCAACATAAGACACAATAGACGAAAATTACACATAATTTGAAACATTATATTACAGGAAAAATACTGGAAAAGTGCGAGTCGAACTCGCCCACCAAGTGTTCCGTACCTTGGGGATACGTTTTTTTTATATTTTTCATTATAAATACGAATTTTTGCTTCGTAGAACTAGATAAAATATAGAATACATTTTAAATTTCAACCCCATATTATTTATTTAATTACAAATTATATGAAGTATAGTTTTCAGATTTTTTCTTGAGCTTGTACTATACTACGATGTTACATGACAAATTAGTTGTTTTAGGTCAAAGGGAATCACCCTATCAGTTTTAATTCCTTTGAGCATCGAAATATGCGTCTTTTGAGGTATAAACGACCGTATCTTTATTTATGTTACTTGAGAAGTTTGATTTTTCCAGAGCTTCAAGGGACTGTAGACCTGAGCATATGGTTTTAGTTACAACCCAATATCTCCACGCTTTCCCGAAATAAAGCGTATTGACAGCCAGACAAACGGACAACAAAGTGATCCTTTAAGGGCGTTAAGAACGAAAAATACACAAACAAAAAAAGGATGTAGATATTAATTTTGTGTGACATGATTTAGTAAATCTGATATAACTTATATGCGCAAACCAATTTTTTAAGTCTTAAGACACCGCACTTTCCTTTCAAATGCAAGTCACATTTTACCAGGAATTGTGGCCAGTAGAATTGTTGGCAAGGCTTTGCGAACAATTCTACTGGCCACAATTCCCTCGATCCTATTTATCCAATTAACTGTGAAGTCCCAGCCACTTCAATTAACTTTAACTATCATATTTCTGGATAACGAATAGAAAATGCTCACTCACTGTTTAAACTCGACTTGACACACGCGTGTACTTCTATTTAAAAGAGAAGAAAGAAATTATAGGCCTAAAACGTCGATAAAAGCGAGAGGCATTAAATGAAACCACATTTACTATGTATAATTTTTAGGCTACGTACGAGTCCCAAAAATAAGATCAATAGAAGCAATAGTTTAATCACAGTTAATTTTTGAAGTGTTTTCTTAGTTAAAACACGATGTACATATCTTCCTGAGCAGCTGACTAAATACTTACGCACAGTTTTCTTGGGTCGTACACATCAATACGACAAAATTCACATTAACGCCGCTCTACATCATAAGTTCGCAATAGAAACACGGAAGGTTTACTTTGATTATTTACCTATTTAAGCATTTTTTTAATGAAGCTTTTTTGTATTATTCTCGTAAACTTATAAAATACCTGTGATTTAATTTAATACCTCTCACTTTTGCTGTCAATGCTGTATAAGAGCCAAAAATCCTTGACACATCCCGTGACTTAAGATCTTTTTTTCTGAGTGGAAAAATCATCGAATGACTTCTACCGCTCTAGGTATAGTGGAATGGAGTGTCAGACTTCCACTGACTAAAAACCCACCCTGTTCCATCAGTTGCTCTTAAGTTCCGGGGCCGCGGTATCTTATCAGAACATTTCCAGCTTTTACAAAGTGCTGCCATACTCATGGCAATGGTGGCAGTGTCTTGGCAACATTGTCTGCTCACAGCGTTGAAGACGAAGGTCTCTACATATTATTATATCTGTTTGTATTTCAGATTAAATAGTTTGTTTACAAGTTCAAATAAAATGAAGTTATAAAATCGCTAACACATGCCCCACAGTGGGGCAAAATGTCCTTTTTCAAAGTACGTCTGTTCTTCAAATAACACTCGAGTTCACTTCTTCACCTTCATCTTGGTTCGCGTGATGTCGCCTAGTACGAGTATTTTACGAGAATATAATCAAGTAATAACAATTAGTTTTATGACAGGCTTTTAAGGAGGTATAAAATAATGCTTTAGTAATTGCACATGTCTCAGTTTGATAAGGGTGAGTACTAAGCGCATACGTAAGAAGAAAAGAAAAAGAACAAAATATAATATAATACCACAGGAAACGACATTACATGCATACAAAAATTTTAAATTTATCGAAATTAATTTAACCTAGTGTATGTAAAAATTCGCCCAATGCGAGACAGACTCGCCCATGAAGGGTTCCGTAGTAACTACGCCAAATAACTTTGTTTTTCATAGTGTTTGTATGAAATACAAAGTTATATTTACGGTTTTATAAAATGTACTGTATCTCAGAAACTGCTGACCTATCTCGTTCAAACTAATTATCGTTGTTTAGTTTTTTTAGGTTTACACTCCATTATTATAAAAGTTAAAGGGGACGACGACGACGACGACGCATTTTACCACTTTGGAAGAGTATATCTTTTGAAAAATTGACTTTGAGAAAACGCGGTTTTAGAAACCTCAATATCATTTTAAAGACCGGTCTACAGAGACCACACACGTATAGGTTTGAAAGAAAAGAAGAAAGAAAGAAAGAAAAAAACTTTATTCAGCACATGCCACAAAGCACACAACACAAAGTATACAAAAATATAAAAAAAAATAGTTTCAGTTCCATGTGTAAGGAGCCCCCTTAATTTTTTTTTGTCTAAAAATAGGAAAGCGGTTCACAGTATCATCTACCTACCAAGTTTCACATGTGTAGTCTTATTAATTTCGGAATAAAATGACTGTGACATACGGACGTACAGACATGACGAAACTATAAGAGTTTCGTTTTTTGCCATTCGGCTACGAAACCTAAAAATAAAGATTTAAAGATGGATATTTCCCAAAATAGGCAAAAAACGAAAATTAACGTTACTAAGGCTTATACAGGGTTAAATGTAAAACACTGAAAACCTCTCAGGACTATGTTACTAACATCATAATCAACAACTTTTGTTCTATGACTTTTAAGAATTCGTCAGATTTTAGTTCACCAGATTTTCATACAAACATAAAAATATTTAAATTGAACGCCCTAAATGTTACGAACTCTATGCGAAGCAAAAGAAAGCAATTTATACTATCGCTTTCTTTTGCTTTGCATAGACGCTACATGCGTTTAGGGCGTTCAATTTAAATATTTTTATTTTTATATGAAAATCTGGTGAACTAAAATATGACGAATTTATAAAAGTCATAGAACAAAATTTGTTGATTATGATGTTAGTAACATAGTCCTGAGAGGTTTTTGGTGTTTTACAATTAACCCTGTATAAGCTAGATTAGCAAGCAAATATGATTCGAACATTAAAAGACTCAATTACTCAGGGTAGTTTTCCATATAAAATAATTTTGATTAACCTTTTTTATATAACCATGAATGATTTGCCTAGAAAGCCGGCCCAGTTATTTAAGAAATAATGGTTCAAATGAGACCGAATGAAATTATTATAAGTACAGTCGAAACCGAAAATAACGATATCGCTTATAATGACGGATCGGTTATTACGGCAAGGTCCCGGCAGAACCCTATATAAGCAATTAAGTAAACATACCACCTATAATATAACAACATCGGATATAGCGACATATCGCTAAAACGACGAAACTATCGAAATGCATTGCCTATAGCGACCAAATGTCACATTTGTTCCAGAAAAACAAAACGTTTAAGGATTATTTTGACTTGCCACTGCAATTTTTTTAAAGATTGTTTTCTTTTCCGATATTTTATTTGAAAGCAAATTCATACGCCGAATATTTATATCATACACATCTGTAAATTAAAAACATATTAAATAAGCATACATACATGTTTGTCTACTTGTGTATATGTATGTATTGCTTATAATAACTACCGGCTATAGCGTCCTAAGTTAACCGGTAAAAAACCGGTTATAACGACACTGAAGGGACCATACATCCCTTCAGTGTAGTTATAACCGGTTTTGACTGTACCTAGTATTCTATTGTAATAAAGGTCACATACCAGTGCATGAATTGTAACTTTATACCAATTATCGTTCTCAATTACGACTACTACTACTATAGGCCTTTACATCTATTTGCAGACGATTAACGGCAATATCTGCGAAGTGGGCTTTTGGTGGCTATATATAGATCGATGCGGGAGCGGGATCACTTGCCGTAGTTGATGTAGATCCGCGTCGATATCGTATTGCTCTCTTGCCAACGAGTATCTTGCTTTAGGCAACCTTTCGCTCCCGGCATTCAGACCATGGTGCGGAGCGAGAGGGAATGGGATGCAGTCGCCTCCTTCTGCGAAGCAGTCATGCTAGCGAAGGAGGAGGCTGGACGCGAGGGGAGAGACAATTTTCTTCCTCACGCCCCTGCCGCCGCGGGAGACGCCTCGGGCGTCACGAGATGATCTCCAGCCACCGAAGACGCGGGTCTGCGGACGTTGAGCAGGGGTAGCTCCCCGTCCGGTAAGGACCAGGCGCGAGTCGGCGGTGCGTCGTGTTCCGCGCGCGACTTAAAGAGCAGTCAGCAGAATTGACGTTGCCCGTCTTATAGGGCCATTGCCTTATAGGGTTGCGGGAATGTTCTAACGAAGAACGTAAGTGAAGGAGTGGGGTGGGTTTTTAGTCAGAAGAAGTCTGACACATCTTTCCGCTCCACCCACAGCGGGAGGAGTCATTAGATGATTTTCCCACGCAGAAAAAAGCCTCCACCTCTATCTTATAAAACCTAAAGAATACGAAACATATACAGAACCCTCTACTGGCTACTAGTAGAGGGTTCAATGTGTAATCTAGCCCCGTTTGCACTCTCTCGGTTTTGCTCACCAGCCATACCATATCACATAACGTGCAACTGCTTACTAATTGCGTAACCATTGCAGTCGCCGGCAATTAGGGCAGGGGTGGCGAACATTACGTTTTTGTATCACTGTATTTTGTATTCCAATAGAGAGAAAAAGAAAAACCAATTCTGTGTCAATGTTTAAAGAGTTCATTTATTATTATAATTAATAAATGAACTCTTTAAACATGGTACACGAGTTAGTGAAATTGACGACTTTCCGATTGCGTATTTGCTCGCACAAGCTAGTTATTTATTTATTTACTTTATGGAGGACTTAAAGCTAAGAAAACCATAAAAAAAGGAATACATAGTCGCCAGAGAGCCAATAACAAGTCCTCACGTTTAGACTTATACTAAAATAAAGTTATAAGCAATAAACAAGCAATAATAAATCTAATTATAAAATAAAGATACAATTTACACAGTAAGAATACATAATATATAAAGATTTGCTTGCAATGAGTCAACAGCATAACGGAACCACTAACGCTTGAAAAAGTTTAAGCTTAAGCACCTTCTGGCTGAGTTCACACTAGTTGTGAAAGGATCCAAATCATACTGCTTGCATATCTCATTAAAAGTTCTGCTTGCGCGCACAATAATTTTGCCTATAATTAGATGATGAATGAGGTATACATATAGGAGGATTAAAGCGCAATATTTTGTTAGGTACGTTAAAATAAAATTTAGAAAGTAGTTCTGGACTATCAATATTATTGTGGAGGATTTTCAATAAATACAAACAGTCTGCAATATTACGCCGATCTACCAGTGGCAACAGATGGTACTTCTTACAGAGTTGATGATAACCTGCTGAATGATATGGAATCTTTTGATGGAAACAAAGATATTTGATGAACCGTTTCTGTATATTTTCAATCCGGTCGATGTATTTTGTGATGTCCGCTCCTGACTACGATTTAGCTTAATTATCATACTTACTCTTCCTTTTGAGGCTCAACTTTTGGTTTGTTCTCCAAAGTAACTGTCTTTTATTTTATCCGGTAGAGGGACCTCGACCTTGGCCTTTCTTACTTTCCTCTATATATTCTTTCCTGTATGGTTGAAACAAATCTGTAAATAAAGTTAAAGTGTTGTTCAACTGTAAGCGTGTTAAGATTTATTATTATTGTGCCGCGAGTCGCAAGGCACTTGGCTAGCCTTACGTTTACCATCCCTGTATTAGGAAATAAATTGCGCGTTAAAACGCGTATGAGATTATAATTAACGCGTTTTAATGGCTGCCGTAAGTTCCCGAACATGCATTTTCGCTATGCAGATGTGATTAAGGGGAACTGTGATTACTAGAGTAGTAAACGACTACGCGTTTTAGTTTTACAAAAATGCACTGTACTGTGTCTGTAACAAAAGCTATTTTTCGATTCTGTGTTATAATAAGGCTGAATTTTTGTTATCGGAATGACTGAGATTGATTTTAATTCTCTTTCTGTATTTGAAGGGCGATTTGTTACCCAATTACATCTATGGTCAACATTAAAATGACCATACATTAAGTAATATAAATATCTATCGTGTTCCCCTACGATTGTAGAAAAACCCATAACTATTCCCTGGCTGGGGGCCTTTAAATTTAAAGATCACCACAAGATCGTCCGGTTAAGTAGTACCACCCTTAGTGTGCTGAACTACGAGTGGCCCTATCAAAAAAAAAACCATAACTAAATGGCTAAATTACTAAAATGTAATGAAGATTCAGAAATCATAATGGTCTGGTTATGCTAAGAAAAACACACTAAAACACCAACATATTATTATAATTATACATGTTGCTTTCTTTGTATGTAGGTAAGACTTTTTTCTTTGAAGCGAGTACATCATTTTTGATAATCCTTTTTTCCTGTTAGATTTGGACTTAATGCGACTGTATAGCTCTGAAGTCTTACCCAATTAATATATTTCAATCAGACCATTAAAAGCTACTTTTGAACGTCGCTATTCATACTTTCTTTTAGTGGTACTAAGAGTCTAGACACATTTACCTAATATTTTTATTATACTTTTTTTTCAAGTAGTTTAAAAATTTAGTGACTTGAAGTTGAATCAGCATGCTTGTTATCGTCGGTGTTCCAGCCGTATTGGTACCCAGTAGCTTGATGCGTGACGATGGCAAATGACCGGATGGCATGTCATTGTTTCCTTGGAAGATGGGTAGGCCTTTAGTGTGGGACGTAACATGTGTTGATACTCTCGCGGCATCCCATCTTCCCAGTTCAGTGAGAGCGCCAGCACAACTGCAGCTGCGGAAAACAAGCGTTGTAAATACAGTAATCTCAGTAATAACTGTATTTTCAATCCGTTTGGGGTTTCGGCCCCAAACGGTTCTCGTCGAAATCCTTTTGGGGTCAATATACCTATTTATTGAAAGTATGTCTTTCTACTGTTTTCGTAACTACTTATTTCTTTTCAGTTAAACCTGCTAGATGTAGTGTGTTGATATTGCTTAGGTATTTATATTGCGAGAAAGTATTCAAGCTGCCCAAGTGCCCATTCAATAAGAAGATTTGGGTACAGGAATATTGTATTCCATGCAGGTCCTCGATATTAAGAGCACATCAAACTCATTCGGTACCTGTAGACTTGCACTTTGAAAGGAGTATTAGGTATTTTGCAGTGGATCCCCATGAGGTACTTTATATTCCCTGGTTCATACCAGGTAATATATAGTGCCTGACGGATTTTCGGGAAGGTTCTAACGAGATATCGCAGCCGCGGAATGTAAGGGCAGTGAAGGAACAGGGTGGGTTTCTAGTCAGTAGAAGTCCGGCACTCCTTTCAGCTCCACCCAGAGCGAGAGAAGTTTCCACTAAAAAAAGTAATATAAGAATAAAACTTTAATAAATGAAAACAGAACCTCTTACGTTATAATAGTATATGTTTAGTTTAGTATATATTAAGGTACCTATAATATGTATTTCAAGTGGAACGTTTACAGCAAGTCCGTATGGCTTGATGGCTTCTACATATACCTGCACTTGTTATGCCTATGTCTATTGACAGGGCATAGCACCAACAGTTAATATATCAAATTACAAGCGTCATTTATTTATAACCATTAAGAAAATCTAAAATACTTAAATAAGTCAACAAAAAATTCATCCTCAACGCTGTCGGCTGGTAACGTACCCAAGAGACTGGCGGCATTGCCTCGTTGTAGGTACGGCTAAGCTTAGTCTATTTTATATGTCCAGAAGAACTTACATAATAATGCTAACGCCAACTCCTACAGTAGGTACATAATTTCTTACTCTAACCGTGAAAGGCACAATATCCTTATAGTCTCTTGGGACACAGGACGTAACTTCTAGATAGCTACCATTAGAAATGACAAAATGATGTCAGTGTCTTTTAGGACTCTTAATTAATTTAAATATAGTGAGGCTCAAGAAGATTCCACCAGAAACAAATTAGATCTTTTTCAGAATTCGGAAACCCTATGGCTTGTTTCCATATATCAATGACAAAAAAATGAAAATTACGGATTTACAATTATAAATTATAAATGCAAAAGTAACTTTTCTATCTGTTTGTCTTTCACTGCTTACTTTCACATCTAACCACTTTACTGATTTTGATGAAATTTGGTGCTGAGATGGATTAGACCTTGTAGAAGGAAATGGGCCTGGACATAGATTTTTCAACTGAAAAAAAAGAACTTAAACCTCAAACCTCACGTAAAGTTTTTTTTTAAGAAGCTAGTCTCACATACACATTAATCAATGATTTTTGATTGATTTGGAATACGGATCTAACACTTAAATTTCGAAATAAACAAGCAAGTAAAGATAATTTCATAGTTAATTATGCTCCCGACTGCATGTCATTGTGTTCTTAACGCGCAAGTGTGAAGTGATTTACCGTTATCATAAACAACAACCAAGGAATGAGATAAACGAACTAGTACGGAAAATAGTTACAGAACTGTGCAGAAGGTTGAATCTATACAACGAGCTTAAGTAGATCTCAATTCAAGCATTATTATGGTTACAAGTTTTTGTGCTTGTACTTGATGTATGTATGTGTAGTGTGTCTATGTTTGACTGTGATTTGTTCATTGTATCATGTCAATAAAGAAACGCGATATCTAATTTTAGTCGTAGCTGCTTAGCTTATTAATGTAATGAAAGCTCATCTGCTAAGCCTTTTCGTAACGTTAGGATCAACTTACATTGTAACCGGTGTGCAGCAAAGTGCTGGTGTTTTAAATGGCCTGTTGGTCTAGTGGTCAGTGGCCCTGACTGCTATGTTCAAGGTCGTGGGTTCAATTTCCACCCAGGATAAATGTTTGTGTGATGAGCACGAGCATTTGTTCTTTATTTGGGTTAATTTATCTATAACTAGCGACCCGCCCCGGCTTCGTACGGGTGCAATGTTTATATTAAATATACTATAGAATGTCTTTATATACATCGTTGACAGCCTTTTTGTCATTCGACATACATGTTCTCTTTAGTAATTACTCTTGAAAGTGCGACACATAATTTACCATGGGAAAAACATTCAACGCTCAAATCTAAGCAACATAGGCACGCGCGCCGTGCCTCCGCCGGCACCGCACCGCAACCGCTATGTCCTTGCATTTTAAATCTGTAATATCTTCGAAACTATTTATTTAAATTATATTCTGTAAAGCAATATTGATTTATATTAAATGCACAATGTATTTATGGTACTTAATTGGATAAGGATTGATGCTGTATTGCTTAAAATCGCTTCGTAAAATATGCTCGTATTTCTCGTAAAAAGTAAAGGATAAAAAATGTTTGTTGTGGGTTATCTATAAGAGATAGATAGATGCCATCAAGGACATTTTTGTTGACCTTTTTAAGGTGTACAATACTGTAGTACAATATTTTGATCTATCTCGTAGGGTTCAGCCAGCGTTTGCAAAACAAGCGCAAAAAAGTGTTTATTTGCGACATCACATTAGAAACCTCAAAAATTATCAGTGTTCCTCTACTATATTATGCATGTTATATACTTAAAAACCTTCCTGTTGAATCACTCTTTCTATTGAAAGAAACTGCATCAAAATCCGTTGCGTAGTTTTAAAGATTTAAGCATACATAGGGACAGACACAGGGAAGCGACTTTGCTTTATACTATGTTAAGATTAAGAAGATATATGTATGTATTTAGAAATATATATGTATGTTTATAAGTTGTCTAGTACTCATAGCACAAGCTCTGCTTGGGACTAGGTGGCGTTGGTTAAAAAAAATGCAGTGACTAACCTATTTGACCGTTACTGGATTACTGGGTACCCAGCTACTGCTGAGTAACGCGATATCCATTGGCAAGACCAGTGTCAGTTTCTCGCTTCTGACTAACGGTAACGACTCTTAGACATGTACTAATCGGGTAAATGTCGGCTTCAAGTCGGGACCAACGGCTTTCCAAGGCATGCAGAAATCTACGTGAAATATTTTAAGGTTGTCGCCCATCTACGGACTAACCTCAGCTAGCGTTGCTTAACCTTGAAGATTAATTGTCACGAGCCTTTATTTTATTGTCCTTCTACTCGGACGTTTCTTTTTTTTTTGTAAAGAAAAGTACGATTTACATTACTTTTTGTCGGCCTGTTAGATTTACAGAAAAATATATACAACGTGTAACGGAAAGGGTATATACATACCAAGTGCACGGCTTCTTTGGGTGATATCAAACGATATTGGAAAGGTTTTTTATTTTAATCCTATCTCCTTTCTCGCACCGACATAAGAACACCGCCTTTACGCTAGGCTACTACAGTACTAGGCGCACAGAATTACGTTTTTTTTTTTTTTTTTTTTTTAGGTAGGGCCACTTGTAGATCAGCACACTAAGGCTGTGAGTCTACTTAACCGGACTTTCCTGTGGTGACCTCTAATAATTAAATTAAAGGCCCCCAGCCAGGGCTTACAAACTAAAATTTTACTTACTACTAATGACCGCACGCTAAGGGCACTCCCTGCGGAGTACGGGCCTCGGCATAGCGGGGTCATTTTGGGAGGGCAGCAAAGGGACAGGCTGGGTCGTGTTTAGGGGAGTATTTATTGCTACTGGCTCAGCATCGCGGGCTGGCTCGTTTGGCAAAGGTCGGGGAGGATTTCTATTACAAGTACGCGGACGTCGCGATGGGCCTCGTCGGCGAGGCCGGAATACAGAACGCGTTTTGTGTTTGTGTTTTCTAAGAGTGCTAGTTTCCCTACTGCTCTCTTGTCGGATGGTGATGGGGTCGTCGGGCTCGTCTAGGACGTGGCGCGGGCGACGAACCCGAGAAATTTGGGAGGGTCTGTATCGGGCGGCCGATACGATCAGGGGGTTGGTGTGGGTATCAGCAGAGGTGAAGTAACGCACTGACATGCGTTTCAACACTTGCTTTATGGTAGGGAGTTTGAGGTCTACGTGGAGATCCTCATTCCTCAAGTACCAGGGCGCGCCCGTGGCCTTTCGGAGAAAACGGTTCTGAAGGACCTGCATCCTATGGATCTGAGCCGGACTGGCATGGGCAAACACCGGACAGGCGTACGTCATGATAGGACGTATGCATGTCGTGTAAATTCGGATTTTACACCTAAGGGAGAGCTTACTGTGCTTATTCAGCAAGGAGTGAAGCCTACCGAGAGCGAAAGCGGCTCGCGAGCGAACCTTCTTTATGTGCTCAGTGAATTTGAGGAACTGGTCTAAGATTACACCTAGGTATTTGGCTCGCTTCTCCCAGGGGATCGGCTTGCCAAACATAGTGATCGGGCTGGGGAGGGTGGGTTGTCTATAGCGAGCCCTGCGAAACAGGACTGCTTGACTTTTGTCAGGGTTTACCTCAATCCTCCATTTCCTAAACCAATCGCCTAGTGCGTTGGCTGAGGTCTGGAGGGTATGAGCGATGCTATCGGGACTTTTTCCCGAGTAGTAGATGGCCGTGTCATCGGCAAATAGGGCTAACTCTACTGGAGGGCTTTTTGGGATGTCGCTAGAGAATAGCGTGAAGAGTGGGGGAGAGAGCACGGCGCCCTGAGGGACGCCGGCTCTGATAGGGCGGGGAGTGGAAAGCGCTCCTTCGATACGATATCTGAAGGAGCGGTTCGACAGAAAGTCTCGAATGATGAGCACGAGACGATCCGGCACACCTAGTTGGTATAGCTTATAAATTAAGCCATTGTGCCAGACTTTGTCGAAGGCCTTCGCTATGTCGAAGAATAGGGCCCCCGTCATCAGACCGCGTTGAAAGCGGCCGCTAATGTGCTCTACGATGCGGTGGGCTTGGTGGACACTGGAATGATGGGCTCTAAAGCCAAACTGCTCGTTAGGGATTAGGCTCTTTGCCTCGACAAAGTCCTTGAGCCGATTAAGAATAATCCGCTCGTAGATCTTGCTGAGGGCGCTGAGCAGACTTATGGGTCTATAACTAGTCGGGAGGGACTTGGGCTTTCCGGGTTTTGGGATACCTATCACTATAGCCTCTTTCCAAGCTTGCGGAAACAAGTTGTTGGACATGGCGCCATTGAAGATGGCAACCAGTAGGACTATGATCGTACGTGGGAGGAGTTTAAGTGCCCTAGTGGTCAGTCTGTCAGTCCCGGGAGCTTTCCTAGGTTTGAGTTTCCTGATGATCTCCTCCACCTCGTCTTCCGTGACGGGGGGGAGGGGAGCATCAGGGTCCTCGACAGGGGGTAGGGCAGATCTACGTTCTACCTCAGCATCCACGTGGGCAAGGTGGGCTGGGTCGACTGGTTGGGAGCTGGGAGAGCACTGGGCCTCTAGGCTGTCGGCTAGGCATTCAGCTTTGTCTTCGTCGTCGAAGGCAATGCTTTGATCCGGGCGGATAAGGGGAGGCATTGTGGTAACCTCAGTGGCGCGCATTCTCCTCTGAAGTTGCCAGAAGGCAAGGTGGGTGGGTTCCAGTTCGCTCAGGGTCTTATCCCAGCCGGCTTCACGCCACTCTCTGATGCTGTTACTTACTTTGCGCTGTAAGTACCGCATGAAAGTTTTGTTATTCTGGCAGGGGAAGGCTCTGTAGGCACGGACTGCTGCGTTCTTCTCAGTCAGCAGGGCCCGTACATCGTCCGGGAGCTTCCGGCGCCAGTGCTCTGACACCGGAATCTCCCTTGAACAGTCGTTCAGGACAGATTGTACGTGCTCTGTGAGTGAGTCGATCGCAGTCGTCGTGTCGGCGGCGGACTGGATGTGGTCGGGGATCTTGTCCAGGTGAGGAGACGTGTTGGATTTCAGCAATTCGCCTACTTTCCTCCAGTCAGTGATCACCTGTGTGGGAGGGGAGCGGTTAGGGACAGAATTACGGAAGAGATTTATCGTGATATTTGCAAGTAACGTGGAAAGTTATTGACCTACGTAGTGCGGTGATACGATTGTTATGATTTCAATTTAAGAAACTTACGATACCGTAAATTTGGTATCAATTTTTAGAGTATTTTATTTTGAGTTGAAACCCTTTCAGTATCGTTTGATATCATCCAAAAAAGCCGTGAATTTAAAATTTTGCAATAGCCGGCTAAGCGTATCTTTGCTCTGTTGGCGACATCAATAGAATTAACGCAAGTATACATGCACTCGCTATACGTTAAGCGATTCAGTTTATGCGTAATGCTTTTTACCTTGTTATATGGAGTCGACTATAAGGCACAACGTATGGAAACAAATCTCGTCAAGTATGATATTGTATTTTTGTGGTAATTACTAAATTTTTCAATTATACCAGAACTGGCTGCTACTGAAAATTGTTTTTATAAAAAAAACACGACTGTTTTATGCCGAACCCGTGACTCAAAATTCCATTCTCAGCGACCACTAACTAAAGATGCTAGCATTGATAACGTAATCAACCTTCTGTACCATATATTTTATGATATAGTGTTGGGGGCTAATGTAAAGGGCGTGTCACCCGCCGGATGTGCCCGAAACGGAACACTTACCCCACAGGGTAAATACGCCCCGCACTAAAAGCACTCTTAAGAAATGAAGTGAAATCCTCGAAAATATTATCTGACGCCAGTGAATTTACTACTCAGTTATTCTTGATATTTCCACACACTTTTTGGTGCAATTGTTCGAAGGAATCGACGCGACGTATGCTATTACTCGTCTACGTAACTCGAAAAGTATTTTATAGGATAAAGTTGGGAAGTTTGGGGAGCATCTGTCGTCACGTAAAGCACATACTCATCGAGTTTTATGTACAAAAATCAATTTCGTAACTTCCTGATGACGTGTTATGATGTTGTAACGGTGTCAGATATAAAAACATACTAAATATTTGTGAATTTATTTGTGCTATGTATGTTTATTTATTTATTAGATCGCTTACTGATAAATATATTGTATTAGCTGCTGCCCGCAATGAAGTTGCTCGCGTGGCAGAATTTTCCATGTAAATCCCGATCCCGTGGGAATTCCGGGATAAAATAAGTAGCCTATGTGTTATTCCAAGATGTCAACTATCTAGTTACCAAATTTCTTTAAAATCCATTTAGATTAGCGTGTACAAACAGACAAAAAGACAGATTTTTTTTTGCCTTGTTACTGTTTTTGTTTCGTGTGTGTGTAACTGTAAGTGTGTAACGGTTTTATTGTATGTATAGATTTAGGTAACTGTTAAAAGGTAGAGCACTGGTGTCTCAGTCGCAGGCATGAATCGAATTTTTAGAAGTGCTTTCAAAACGGTGTTGTTTTATGATTTTCCTCAATGTTTTCACATTGAGGAAAATCATACCGGATTTTCCTCAATGTTTTCACATTGAGGAAAATCATACCGGATTTTCCTCAATGTTTTCCAACACCGTTTCCTAAGATTGAAAAATACGAAGACATGCGATATACACTAACCCAAACTGAGACTGCGTGGTGGATAATAGCTCATTCCCTCTCACTGAGAGGAGCCCTGTGTTCCAGCTGAGACGTAATAGGCTGTTTAAAGTTAATCATAATCATAATCTTTATTCTCTCAGTTTATTCTCTAGTTAAACGGTAAGACGCTGTGGTAGTAGTTTAGTGGTAAACTGGGAGTGATGTTAGAATCCAGTTTGTCATTGACTTCCTTATTGGCTTCACTGTGACAGCTAAGTGGCAATTGTCTAATAGCTAGGGTGGTATGGTAATATCGCGGGTTCGAATCCCGCCCATTACAATATTGCCGTGTACCCACTCCAGATATAAGCATATTAAGCTTAGTTGGAGGGGTTAACAAGATTGCTAGTAATATGAATTCTACCCATGTTAGTTCTCTTTAAAAAAAAAACTACCACAAATCTTCAAATTATGAATAAATCACAAAGGAGTGTTGTTGATTTTACAAATCATTACTTTTCGAGGTCAGCATGTTAGCCCATCCAAGTACTGACCTCGATTAGCGTTGGTTATCCGCGAAGCTAGACCTTTTTTTTTTTTTTTTGGGGTGGAAACCCACCCTGTTCCTTCGGCTGTCCTAAATTTCCGGGGCCGCGGTTACTTAGTACTTACTTAGCGGTTACTTACTTAGCAACGATTTCCTCAGTCAATTATAGCCCGTTGCTGGATGTAAGTCCCTCGGCTGTTGTATCCAGTATTCCCTTTTGATTTTTCGGTCCATTTAACATGGGGGTGCCCCGGCTTAATTTACATTTGTTTGTGTCAAAAGATCGAGTGTAATGCCCTGCTGTGCCTTGTACCCTCATCTCAATGCTTAGAGGGCATCACTACTTTGCTTAACCTATTTCAAAAGTGGAAATAAGTACGTTTTTAAATAATGCGAAAATAACGCTGGCAATATTATGAATAGCGTTATGAAACCCAAATTTTTAAAGAAAATGTAGTGTAGTGTATCGGAAATGATTACGTTTCGGACGCTACTTCGGTGGTCGACATTTAAATTTATAATTCGCATTTTCTTGTCCGGGATAGTTATGTATAATTTACGGCATTTAACAACGCCTATGTTAAAATAAATTTTCTTTTTCATTCATATAATTATAAACATTGATTGGCTGTAATGTTATCATCCGTAAAATAATGAGATGCCTGATTTGCATGGAATGTGAATTTGATTTTAACTATGACGGTGATTTTGCTTTTTTGTTTTATAAAATATTTTTGTTTCAATTCATACCATGCTGTATTTTATTGATCTCGTTATTCGAAATAAAATAATCATATTTATATAAACCGCGTAAATTTTAACGTTCGCTTGTATCAAATTAAGGAATTCATAGGTCTTGCGTTATTGTCACCTGATGTCGCTTATCCAGTCTCAATACAAATTGTATTTTTCTTAAACACGGTGAAGTGCATAAAAACCCGATCTAAGGACACGTCTAAATCTACGGGGACAAAATTACGCCCATTGAGTAACAATTTGGGATATTTTATACAACTTCTGTTAAATTGGTAAATCGTGACCTCGGGCGTTACCTCCTTTTCAATAGAGGACTCGTGTTCAACAAAGGTCTGCATTGAACCGAGTTGATTGATCGAGCTCGCTCCGGAAATTGCGACGAAATACATTTTTTATTCTTCCGTTTATTGCATGTTTTTATAGCTTGAAAAGTAAACATCATCTTTGTGAAAACGAATAAAAAAGAAAACGAACATTCACTTTGGACTTATTTATTGAAGCTTTTATGCTTTACAAATTTTAATAAACTTTAAAGAAATTGGAGGGTAGTTGAACAATTAGGAGCGGTCACAAATATATAGCTTAAAAAGATTAGCCTACTATAATTAATAGGCTAATCTTTTTAAGCTATATATTTTAAGCTAATCCTTAAGATAGTTTTTCTTTAAAGTAGTGAGCATCTATTGTTGTTCATTTAAAAGCACTTGTTGAGACCTCAACAAGAAAAGCCATGCAACGGACAATTTTACTCAACTGGCTAAGATAAGTCGAGCAAGTCAAAGTAACTGCAATCTTGTTCATTCATCTCTGAACTTATAAAAAGAGAATATATTTTCTTTAAAAGAAGTTGAAGACTTCAAGTAAACCTTATTTTTCTGTTGCATTTTCAAACTAATATAATCGAATGAAGAGTGCTTTTCACTTTGAGTGGCGTTTTTGATGAACTCGTTCGAATAGTTTAGCTGTGCCTGCGATATCTTGTGCATGGGAGACAATATTACTTAAGTGATGTTTCCCGCGTAAATTCCGATCCCTTGAGAATTTAGCGATAAAAAGAAGCCTATATATTGCCTTAGTTAAATATATGTATATTATTATATAAGAATAATCGGTGTAAGTCCCATTGATATCAGCTCATCCGTTCCAGATCTTAGCCCGGACAAAGATTGATGTTGTTTTGAGATCAAATTAATGGAAATTAATTAAATCGTGACAAAAACTCTCGCGCTGTATAAAAGCGATGTTTGTAAGGTAAAGCATTGTTTTCAGAACCGTTAAACAGTTTACCTGAAACCAAATCTTACTGTATTTTTTTAATTCGGATTCCAAGTGAAAAATAATGCGAACATTTTCTGCGTAGTCGACATCGTTTAGGTAAATTCAAATCATTTACAAGTTCAATTGTTTAGAAAATACTTATCCAGTTCTAGAGCTGACAGGGACGAAATTGCCACTCTCAGAAAGGCCATGGTAAAGCGCATGAATTGAACCTTAAATCTCGTTTCCTAATGGGGTGACGATAATCTGGTCAAATTCATCGCTCTGAAAACACAGGCTTGTCTTTTCAGCGCTAAAAGGAGTCCTTTTGAATTGACCCCTACTTTCCAAAGTACATCTGTGCCAGTTACCAATAGCCTGGAGATTTTGGGCATGGAGTTGACGTCAGACCTCAACTTTGGCTCAACCATCGGGTCCAGAACTCAGATTGCAGCAGAAAAGCTGGGAATCCTACAAAAGGTGAGGCGGTACTTCACGTTTGGACAGCTTCTAAATCTGTATAAAGCACAGGTCCGTTCCTGCGTGGAGTATTGCAGCCACTTGTGGGATGGCTCTGTAAAGTACCATCTTGCTGCTTTGGACTCGATCAAGCGTAGAGCTAAAAGGCCTATAGATGACGACTTGCTGGTGGATAAGCTTCATAGCCTGGCTCATCGGCGAACCGTTGCATGCCTTTCGGTTTTCTACAGATTGTACGTCCGGGAGTGTGCGCAGGAGCTCAATGACCTGATTCCTCCATCTCCCTTTCACTATCGGTCTACCAGATGCACGGCTGGGTACCACTCACATTTGGTTGATATACCGTCTTGTCGTACCAAGCGCTTCTCTTCCACATTTATTGTGCGCACAGCCAAGCCTTCTCAGGAATTCTCTGCCGGCTTCTGTATTCCTTGCCACTTATGAGTTTTCAGCCTTTAAAGCAAGAGTAAATCGGCATCTTCTGGGCTCGCTCGTCCCATTTTAGACCTCATCTATCACTTACCATCAGGCGAGATCGATGTCAAGAGTGGGCTCATCAGTAATAAAAAAAAATACTAGATACTAAATTTTACGCATTAGTTTATATTTGCTGAAAGAAAGGAATAATTAAGGGATATCCTTCACCAAAAGCATCAGTTGCACAATCCTAGCTATGCTTAAGAGGGGTTCTTAACCACTCAAGGTAAAAGAACTATCTTTGTGTCAATTTTATAACAAACTAGTAGTCGCGCGGGGACTTTGCTCCCATGGAAACTCCACAGGGAGCAGAGCCATAACACTCCTTTGGAGTCAAGTAAAAATTAGCCTATAACTTTGTCAAGCTATTTCCATACCATTCCATATCTACATACGAAGATTAGTACGTTCAAACAAACAAATTTTCGCTTTATGATAATAAATTAAGCGTCAATAGCCTAATGGCTAAGGTGACGGACTTGTGATCGAGAAGTCGCAAGTTCGAACCCCACCCAATACACTATTGCCGTGAATCCACTTCAGACAATAGCAAATTTAGCTGTTAACGGGGTTACTAGTAATATGAATTGTATCCACATTGCCAGTAATCTTTAAAAAAATAAACATTGTGCGCACAGGCAAGATGTGAAACTATCTGGCAGCTTCTGTGTTCCGTGCCACATATGACCCGCCAGCCTTTAAAGCATGAGCGAACAGGCATGTTCTGGTTTCACTCGTTCCATTGTAGACCTTATGTGCCGCTTAACATCAGGCGTTATATAGATCAAGAGTGAATTCTTTTCGCGATTTCAGGGATGGCTCTTATTAAGAATGGTACATAATATTAATGAGTATTATGACCTCGTCTTAGGTTTTGCGTATATTAGAATTCGTAGCTATTAATTTAATTTAAAGTAAGTAGCTAATTATATAAAATAAAATTGTAATATTTTGGCACAAAATAGGACGGTGATATGTATGCGAAAACTGCGCGGTTGACCGCCGACTACCCAAGATACGAGCATAGCTCAGTTTGGGAGTCGTTGTCTCAAATTAAAATGCCTCTGTTCATCCACCTCACTCAAGTCAATGTTTGTTTCTTGTATTGTTTTTATTTTTGTACTTATTGAAGAATAAATATTTTATTATTATTTCCTTTATTTTATATACCTCTCAAAAATTACATTTTTAAATATTTTTCTATAAAAAAGTGACAATAAAAAAACATTTAAAAATATAAAAAATGGCAGTCCACTGGTATCGGGAACGGGGTCCAAGCTACCGGTGGTTAGGTCTCCAGAGAAAGGAACCTCCTCACAATACGAGCTGTATCGAGGAGAACTGCCTTCTGTATCAGGCCCTTTATCCAGCTGTGCAAAGCCAGCTTCGACAGATGGTCGTCGAAGCTTTTAGCTATCAGCCCATTGACTGATATGACAATCGGCACAATGACAGCCGAGTCCACATCCCACATGTCAACAACCTCATGAGCTAAGTCGAGATACTTAATGTGTTTCTCTTTCTCAGCTTTCACGAGATTCTCGTCATGTGGGATGGTAACATCGATTATCATTGCGCGGCGCACTAATCGGTCTATCACCACTATATCAGGCTTATTGGCAACAATAGTCCTATCAGTGATGATAGACCGATCCCAGTACAACGTGACATGGTCATTTTCGAGAACTGGGTCGGGCACATACTTGTAATACGGTACCTCAGAATCGACAAGTTTGTATTTCAAAGCAAGTTGCTGGTGGATAATTCTGGCTACTTGGTTGTGTCTATGCAAGTACTCGCCGTTAGCTAGACGAGAACAACCGGAGACAATATGTCTGATGGACTCACCAGGACGATGGCATGCCCGACACACGTCAATCGTCCCGTCCTTCATAATATGTCTCCGGTAATTATTCGTCAAGATAACTTCGTCCATAATTGCACAGACAAAACCTTCAGTTTCTCCGAAGAGATCCCCGAAGCGTAGCCAGGCAACGGAAGCTGTCAAATCTACATCGGACCCATAAAGAGCCCGATAGTAGCGACCATGAAGTTCCTTGCTTTTCCATACCTCCTTGCGGTCATCTGGGGTAAGTATAACAGGTTTGTGCCAGTTCTCTTTAGCCATAGTCAGCGGGGTGAGTCCCTTGTCCACTGCAATCACATCTCGGTGCATACCCACATCGGCTTTAAGGAAATATTCCCTGAGACTGCAAATCTCGCGGTTGTGGAGAGTTTTGGCATTTAAAAAGCCTCGACCTCCACATTTCCGCGGGATATACAGTCTCATCACCGATGATCGTGGGTGATGCATCCGATTTGCGGTTAGCAGTGTACGGACCCTCCTATCCAGGGCGTCCAGTTCGGTTTGAGTCCATTTGAGTATGCCGAAAAAATACATCAACACCGGCATGACCCAACCGTTGAAAGCGCGCACCTTATTTCCTCCCGACAAAAGGCTGTTTAATACCTTTGTCAGGCGGCCAAAGAAGCGCTCCCTCAGCGATTGCTTCATGTCAGCAACATTAATGCCCGAAGCTTCCGACATACCCAAATACTTATAGGTTTCGGTTAAGCAGAGAGATCTAAGGTGTATGGAATCTGAAAGTTGAATTCCTTCAGATTCCATAATCTCTCCTCGTTTTACATGCATGATTGCACATTTGTCCACACCAAATTCCATCTTGATGGCGCTACTGAAAGTTTCAGTTACCTTCAGTAGTTCCATCAGTTGCAAGTTGTTGGGGGCAAAGAGTTTCAAATCATCCATGTAAAGGAGGTGGGATATACTTTGACCTCCTCTTCTCAACCGATAGCCCAGGCCTGACTCCTCTAGCATTGTACTTAGAGGATTCAGGGCCAAGCAAAACCAAAGTGGACTCAAACTGTCACCCTGAAATATTCCCCGTCTGATCCATATAGGCTCATCATTCCCTCGGATCGGTCGACATCCTGGATAGCGAAGTACCGTCTTCCATTGCCTCATACATGACTCAAGGAAGGTGCGTAGAGTTGGGTCTATCTTATAAAGCTCTAGCACCTTGATAAGCCAGGTATGAGGAACAGAATCAAAGGCTTTTTTATAGTCTATCCAGCATGTCGATAGATCTTTTCGGGATCGACGAGCCTGTTGGCTAATGGCCATGTCAATGAGGAGTAGCTCCTTAGTGCCACGGGACCCTTTCCTACATCCATTCTGAGAAGCGGACATAATTGAGTTGCACTCAATGTGCATATTTATTTTCACTCTCAGGATGGACGTAAGAACCTTATAGACCGTAGACAGGCAGGTAATCGGTCTATAATTTTTGGGTTCCATGGGACTACCACTCTTATGAAGCAAGTGGGTACAGCCTGTTGTTAAAAACTCTGGTAGAGACCCAGTCTCTAAGGATGCCTGGAATTGAGAAGCCAAAAGCGCGTGCGAGCTGCTATACCACTTGAGCCAGAAGTTGTGCAGTCCATCCGGTCCTGGAGACTTCCAGTTTGGTAACGGATGAACTGCTTTGGCTACATCAGAAGCGTTAATGATTATTTTATCCATTTGTGGTATAGCTTCACACACGCGTTCAACTTCACGCATCCAGTCACCCTCAACATGACAGACGGGTACCGACCAGATGTTGCGCCAGAATAAATTCGTGTCGGTATCATCCGGGCGGCACACGTCAGTCACATTTTGATTGGGTCGCTCCCAAGCTCTGTATACCCACCTTTCATCGCTCTGGAACATGCGATTCTGTGAGTACCGGTCAACCCGCCGCTTAAACCGTCGGATACGGCTTGCCCATGCATAAATTTTCTGCTTCAGGAAGTCAATGCGCTCCGTAATGTGGGGTGTGTATTCTCGAGGGCTGATTCCAGTCCCCGAGAAAGCCCGCCGTACAAAACGCATTACACGTGGGCGTGCATTGCCTTCCTTGAAGCAGTATAGTTTGCCGATGAGTGTTCTGGCCTCATCGATACGCCTCTCGATCCTATACTGCCAGGCTGGTACAGCAGGTTTTGGTCGAATAGCTTCATCGTTATTAGGGAATTTAACGTTAGCTAAGCGACATGCCGCAACAGCCCCGCAATACAGGATTGAGTGCGTATCAACGAGGTTTTCGCTGCTCTCAAAAATGTTCTCAAGCAGCGAGTCCAAAGCACACATCAGCGCCCTATTTTTTTTGTGCATGGGTAACCGTGGTAACCGGGGTCTAAGTTCGGGCGGAGCCGATCTATACTCGCGAAGCGCATCCTCCAGTGCGCTCCTCAGTCGATCGTTGCATTGGCTACTTACCGTGACAACCCTATCATCTAGCTCATTATTATGACTATAGAGCCGCGATGTCATTGCGCTACTAGTGGGCGCTTGTACCACGGCTTGTGTCGGGGACGAGATGATATGGTTGCTCAGTACCTCTGAGCGCAGCCTATCAAGTGTTGCGTCATCCAACCTGTGGCTACGCTGGATGACCCGCACCTGATCAGACAGTCGTTGGGCCGAGACGTTGACAGCTGGTTCTAGGTCCTGGAACAGAGACAGCATCCTGACACGATACGCAGTGAGGTTAGTTCCCCCCTCTGTAGACCCATAATATGCGCGCATGACGTTTTCGTTTATGGACTGAGTCCATCTCATGCGCTGCACACCACCGGTAGCGGGGACCCGACTCGCAGCCAGTTGGCTCCTAAGTCCCAAGCTGTTCGGTGGCCGGCCTCTCCCCTGCCGACGCACAGGTGTTGGCGACGTCGGCGGAGAGAAATACTCGTCGCTCGAGCTCGACGCGGATGCAGCCGCCGGTGACGTAGGTAATCCTAAATCCGGTGGCGAGGCGGAGCTGAGCGACGGGTCCGGGGGTGGTGGGCGTGCACGTTGCGAAGCTGCTCTAGTAAGCATCATCAAGTTTTGTTTGTTAACATAGTTATTTCTTGCATTGTTTAGTGATTGGTGTCAATGACAGACCACTTGACAGTTGTCGATGGATTATACATTATCTTCATTTTCGTTATAATATCGGTTGTTTTTTAGATTTATGTTATTTATCTTGGTTCAATCTGTCCTCTTTTCGTAAATATTGAGAAATTTGTATGGGAAAACTTATCACTATATTTTGCGAATTTATTTTGTAGGAACTGAAAACAAAACTTGATTTGACGGCTAGTGTTGCCAGCTTATTTTTATTATTATTATTATTATTGTATATCTTGGATGAGACTTGCACGGGAACGTGGAATATGGAAACAGACAAGATCGTCCTATACCTAACAGTGCATGAAGTCAAGCAGGGGATAATGACGATGATTCAATTACTATTTACCAAATCATGCTAACACAGGATCAGTTGAGGGTATAATTCTAATAGCTGCTCCCAATACGCCCTTATAGATGCTCTATACACTCGCTGACCACTACAAATAGGCTTCCTTTGTTAGCTAACGGAGCGTACAGGCGCCTTTGTAAGCTCGTAATGCAACGATGTATTACAAGACTGCTATGATCTCGTTATAGGAACCAAACAGATCGTGTACGAGTAATCAAGTAGTCTACTTATCTACATAATTTGAAATGCGTGAGTGTCTGTGGCGTTGTAGCTCCAAAACGAATGAATTGAATTTGAGTTTAGAGCTATAAGTATTCTTTTTTCTCTCATAGAAATACGGTTTTCATATGAGACATTAAACTGAATTTTAAATCAAATACTCTGGTCAATGATCTCAAAAAAATGGAACTTGAAAGTCAACACAATAAAAAATTACCATTTATTTATGAGCATATTACATTATGAGTTTATTATGCCCTTGCCGTTGACTTAGGATGATGAAATTTGGCATGAAGTAATGTCATTGATTGTGCAATTGATGTCAGCACATGTAAAGGAAACAGTCTGAATACGGTAAATATATTGTAAAATCGCTACTATTGAATTTTTATACTTAGATAAGTTTTTACAGTACTCTCACTGCTCGAGTCCAATACGTCCTTAGCCCTTTTTTGAAAGATGAGTTGATCGTGATTGTTCATAGTTCCATAACTTTGAACAATCACGATCAACGCATCTTGATAAATAGGTAACCTCCATAGGTTACCTATTCAGCAATGACTCACGGGTTGAGTCTAAGTTCCAAATTCAACATTGACGCCGATTTACCGGCCAGTCGGTTTTCTATCGGCTACTCACCAAGCAACATCCATTCTCAAGTGATCTTCATCAATAAAGTGTCACAAGTGATTTTGGACACCGTGTGTAGTTCAGAGAATCGTCAGATATCCGGAGGCCTCCGTGAGGAATTTGGGAAATCTGCCGTGCAGTGAGGTGATTTGTACTCAGTTTTCCTTGAGGATTTGTCTGACCCGTGCGAAATCGTAACACTAAATCTCTTACATTTATATATTTATCTCGTCACAACTACAGTCCATTAGCTACCCCACATTTCTGATATCCAATACTTTGCAAAACAGCTGACATAATTTTATACAGCATTAGACGACATCCTTATAAAGTTAAAATAACCTTAATTACCAACGTAATAATGTTTGCTGAGAGAACATAATACTTGCTAGATAATGTTATTTGTTGAATTATGTAAGTGTTACCTTAGCTATTTAGTTGATTGTGATATTAGTTTGTAGTCACTTTAATAGATCAAAGATCTGTGCTCAAATATAGACGAGATGAATCTTATTCATCACATTATTGTACTAGTTATAATTGCTTATTGGGGCCTTGTTGACAAAGCAAGCTAGTGTTAGGGGTCGCTATTTTTTTATTACGTAAATTAAATTTAAACGCAAAAAGACTAGTTTCCAGGCCAGTTAATATTTGATTTGAATATTTTGTACTGGCATTACATTGTCAGTTAGGCCAACACATTGTCGTCTGTGATTGGTTAACGACTTAATCGATTGACTTGACATTTATAATAATAACAACACTTCTCTTTCATCTTCGTCATTTCTTAATGCAGTTTTTTTAGTGTGAGCCGCTCGGTGCAAGCTATTTCCATCAGCTCTCTGTTTCAACTTGTGTGCGTGGTTTCATCGGTCCAGTAACATGGAACATTCTAGATCATGCTTATACAAACGCGTATCATTAGATGTTCGCGTGGTAGGTTTTTTCTCGCGTAAATCCCGATTCCCAATTTCGTATTTGTCATAAACACTGTCCTTTTCTTCATGTCTCTGTGTTTTTTTTTCTAATACATCAAGTTTTTGAGAAACATTTGGTGACAAGTAGACAATATGAAAAGATTTTTTTTTCCAAAAAAATTTCATGATAACTGAAAATACCTACTAATCATTGTAAATATTACTAGTAGTCGCTCAACTGGCGAAATTTGACCATAATATTACAAAAAATTTCAAGTTTAGGGGCACAAAAAAAGTCCGTGTAAAGTGGTGTTATGATTTATTAATATGGATTTTTTTTACGACTGACTTAACCTAAAGCAGGATCAAACAGCGTGTGTCATGAAAGTGGAACTAGATAAACGTCACTTGGCCGATTAGCTTGAATTCCGTTCGATCACACCCGCGCAACTGCGACTACGTGACGTCACAGACAAGCTGTCACACAGTCGCTGCAAGTCGACTCAGACACGTTTCATGTCCTAGAACAGACTGAACGGACATATATGTACATATAAACTTATTACAAAAGTAGTTGTAGATAGATAGATAGACAACATATTTAAAAGCAAAATAACACAATTATACACAAATATATAGTAAAAAAAAATACCACAAAAATGTATAAGCACCCAATAAAATATTGTTACGCCAGTCGTTTAGCGAAGTACGTCGAGAAACTTCGACAGAAATCTAGAATGTTCGAGACACTAACGCCATCTAGCAGCGAGTAGCAGTACTGTGTATCTCGAGTAGCTTCCTGGAATATTCTTGGCAGTATAAACAGTGAGTCAATTTTACAAGAATGTTCTAGAACTCATAGACCGGGGTATAAATAGATCGCAGAGGAACGCAGATGGCTTATTTCAAGATCCCAGGCGATTTAATCGAAGCTTTACAAGTGAATTTTGGTGCGATTTAAGTGTTGGGTGACAAGTATTGTACTGTGAATACTTGTGTTAATTTTGATTTTGTGTTTATTTAATTAAAGTGTTAATTTTGGTTTAATTGGCGTTAAATATTTTTATCCCGAACCCCAGCTCGTAACAATATTTTTTTAGTAAATTAAAAAACGGCGGTGTGTGTCTACAAGTTGGACCAAAGGACCAAATCGGAGTGCAACTCAGCATGTGTCAAGCAAATATGGCTGGCACTGATATTCTGCTAGATCCCAGTAGCGACATATGAACTTTGGATTCACAAGAATCGCTAAAGAAAAGTAAAATTAAATCAAATAAATAATCGCCTATAACCTTCCCACTGCTGGGTCAAAGGGTCATTCCCTCCCATAGAGAGGAGGCTCTCTATGGGAGGGAATGGGCCATAAACTACCACGCGTGACAGCAGGTTGGTGAATGTCAGATGTCTTCGAATTGGTCCTAAGACATTCCGTTTTCTTCCTGGTAATTTTCATTATCAGTTTGAAATTAGTGCTGATGATATAAATTGCTAAAAGTAATGTTCTGGTACTGGGCTCGAACTCACCTATAACTTTGTAAGTCGGGCCTGTACCTTTGGGTCACTACTGCGCAATGAAATGAATAAAACTTCAGTTATTAATAAGTCTCGATGCTGCATGCATGATAAGAAAAGAAGAAAAGAAAGAAAAATAATTTATTGCACATGGATAGGAAACGATATGCATACAAAACTAAAAACTTATCAAAATTAATTAAACCTAGTGTTAGTAATATACATAGTAGGTAGCTGTTTTAGTTGATATAATTAATTAATGTACACGCCAGTATCCATTTCACCGGCCAGAAAGAAAAAAAAGAGGCCAAGGATAACGTCCTTTCCCTTTTCCATGGAATATCAGGACTTTGCCTCTAAAAGAGACTGACTTTTGAGTTTGTGTAAATAGAAAATTCAGAACAAGAAGGGTAGACATGTAAAAGTGCTATTTTCAATTAATTTACGGAAAGAAAATATGTTATGACATACCTTTATTTATATCTTAAGAAGGTTATAGTGATTGGTAGCCCTCGACAGAATAAAACGTTTTAGCCCCATTAGATAACGAGAGTCAGCGTAAATGGAAAAATACTAATAAGAAGTAGTAGAAGAGAGCTAACAACAGTTACAAAGTAATGCTTATTTGTTAAGAAAATAAGTTACTATTTAAGATTTCAATAGATAACATGTTTAACCAAAGATCTTGAGCAGTCCTTAATAAAGAAGATATACAAGATTTTCTGTGTAGGGTATAATATCAAAGGCGGAGTGTTTTAGAAATACGAGTTGTACCTACTAATATAAAATTTCGCCAATTAGTATAGGAATTCTAAAAGCTAGCAAACTCGAGGAGTAATAAGCAGAAAATTAGCCAGATCCCTAAACACTTTGAATGTTGAAGGAAACAGCACTTTGAGCATTATAATTCCATCTCAGACTTTCATGTATCAAAACACTTTACCTTAAGTGGAGCCTTTATACAAAGTGAGTTAGCTGTCCTTAAAATTTACTTTGCTTAAAATTTATGTGAAAGATAATAATATTTTTCCTTTTAATTTCGTTGACGTGAGGTTTTCCGATGCCACTAAGTGCAAGCAGTAAAACGATGTTTATTTCGATAAAAATTTCATACCTAAAAGTTTGAAACTTGAAAAGGAACTGCTTGGAACGTTAAACGTTTCTTTAAGTTTGTGTACTTATTTTATGATTTTAGGGTTGATGTTGAGGCAAATTAACCGAATTTTATATTTGTTTCTGGTATGAGCTAGCATCTATCAATACTTAAAATATTTCGAAACGATGTAAATCCATCAATCTCTTAAATTTTCGAATTTAGCGTTCAATGTCTTAAGTTGATTTTTTAATGATCATTAATGAAAATCTATTTGTATAAAAGCGAAAGGTCACTGACTCAATCATCAAGAAATCTCAGAAACTACAAATGCTAGGTTTCTCAAACTCTGCATGGGGGTTCCTTTTAAAACGTTGGTGTTCGCTAAGATGGGAGTTTTTGAAATTCTAACGGGATCGGGATTTACACGGGAAAAACTCGAACGAAGTCGCGGGTAATAGGTAGCTAGTAAACATAAAATAGACTTGTGTGGAAAAAGCTGTTTTATTGCGGACACCTTTTTCCATACAAGTTTGTAACTATGCTAAAAAAATTGGCCAAGTGCGAGTCAGACTAGCCCATGAAGGGTTCCGTAGTAACTATAAACACACATTTTACCACTTTGGAAGCTTATAAATATCTTTTAAACGATTGACTTTATGAAAACGTGGTTTTAGAAACCCCGAAGTCGTTTTTAAAGACCTGTCTATAGATACCACAAATGCATAGATTTCATGAAAAAAATATTTTCAGTTTTAGTTCCATGTATGTGGAGCCCCCATGTATTCCCCTTTATTTTAAATATTTTATAATTTTTTTCTTAAAATCGGAAAGCGGTTCATAGAATACATCTACCTACCAAGTTTCACATGTATAGTCCTATTAGTTTCGGAATAAAATGGCTGAGACATATGGATGGATGGACAGACAGACAGATAGACAGACGGATAGACATGACGAAACTATAAGGGTTCCGTTTTTTGCCATTCGGCTACGGAACCCTAAACCTCCGTATCGCACAATGTCCCATGCAGAATTACGCAATAGCGGGAAACCACCCGTGTAGTTTGAAGCGGCGGTTTGACGCTGCATGCGGCGGTCGTATTTCTCCCGCCTGTGAACCGCGGTGGAAAACCGCGCAGGGTAGTATGCAGCATACAACTTCTATATTAAATTCTAGTGCGGTGCAGAAGCGGATTCCCGCGGCGGGCGAACCGCCCGTATAGTATTGCCCTTAGTATTGTATCGTCCTTGAGAAAACACAGTTATTTTGAAATCACAGACACTTCAATTTTATTATATAAGTAGAATATATGTATAAATTACCAAGATTATCAACTAATACATTCCTGTACATATTTAGGTTTGAAACTTGATTTGACAGTATTGAGTTTCGACGTGTGACTGTTCAAGTTGGTTCTCGTAGGATTAAACATTAACTCGTTAGTCTCTGGCTGAAATGAGTTTGGACTTTGATTTAAACGTCTTTGACAGGCCTGAGGTTTGGCTTAACAAACTTAGGAATATAGCCTGGCCTTGCGGCCAAACGTTGCTTACCTGTCGGTCCACTACAGATTGTATTCCTAAGAGTGTGCATAAGAGCTCCATGACTTGATCCTGCTCTCTTTGTTTGTTTATTATACCATCTTGTCGTAATAAGCACGCCTCCTGCACATTTATTATGCGGACGGAAAAGGAACTCTCTAACGGCTTCTGTTTCTGTATGTGAAGTGAATAGACGTCTTCTGGGCTCCTTCATATCATTGTAGATCTCATCCATCGCTCTGACCTCATCAGGCGTGATCGTTATCAAGAAAGGGCTCATAAATAAAACCTTTTTGACAAAAACTTTTAACTGACTTCCAAAAAAAATACTGCAGAAAAATAACTTAAATATCGAAAGTCAGGTGCCAAAAACGAAAATAAACACAACAAAGACACAAACTAAAGAAATTAAAGTTTAAATTACTTTCTTTTAGTTGGTCAGTTTATAATTTACTTAGTTAAAAAAGCCTAATTGTATACCACTTATAACACATACAAAATATTGCCGTTAATTGTTGAGGAGTTCTCCTGGTAATTCACCGGTCGTATGAATCAATCAGTTTCACTTCACCATATGCATTGTGACGAACATATTGTGCTTAATAACCATAATCAAATAATCGAATCAGAACCCATGAAGTACTTATTATTCAGTAGTTCTGGAGGCCATCTGTGGTCTTCATCATCACTCCCACTTCACCAAATGGTGCTTTTGGAAAGCAACTACACAAGTTACTATAAAAATACACAAACCGCTATAGATGTGCCTATAATATTTGAAGAGTTCCCTTGATTTCATAAGGATTGCATAATCAGATCCTGACTTGATGACAATGGGACCCCCCTGAAAGTATACCCTACGTAACTAAGTAAAATGACTTCGTTTTTCGTAGTGTTTATATGTAATACAAAGTTATATTTGCGGTTTTAGAAAATGGGCTATCAAAATATGTAAAATCTCGTTATCATATATATTTTTAGACTTTTCACTCTATTATTATGAAAGCTACAGGGAACACACACACACATCTTACTACTTTGGAAGTGTCTATCTTTTAATCGATTGAATTTAAGAAAAACTGGCATGCCATTTTTAAAGACCTGTCCATACACACCACGCATATTTAGGAATGATGAAAAAAATATTTTTATTTTGAGTTCTATGTATAACCAGCCAGACCTGATAAAAATCAGAAAACGGTTTACAGATTACATCTACCTGCCAAGTTGCATATGTGTGGTCCTAATAGTTTCGGAATAAAATGGCTGTGACATACTGACGGACAAACAGTAATAAGGGTTTCGTTTTTAGCTAATCGGCTACGGCACCCTAAAAATGAAACAATAGACACCAGCCACTGAAACACAGTTCATAATCTTTGAATAACATTTCCACAGTCACATCACACCTTCCTTGCAAATCATACAATCAAATTGCAAATGCATGATAATAATTTTCTTTCAACTTTTGATTCACTTATATGATCTAGTTGATATGTATTTCATGTCTCAAGCCGCAACTTCACTCACGTGAGTTCGGAATTGAAAGGGAGATTATCCTTAAATCCGTGAATCCTATTTGCGGGATTGACGGCAGTAAAAAGGGAGCTTCTATGGAAATTAAGGTGCTACGATACAATCAAGTAGTAACACAATATTTGTGTCGGATCGGTAAATGCTCGTGTATGAATCGAAAAGGTGTACGAAAAAAGTTAAGACTAAAATAGAAAGTAAGTAATCTCTTCCGGTCTGTACTCTTTTTCGATAAAGTTCTTAACTAACTATTTAGTACTAGGTATCTTGTTGATTGCCGTAGTAGCGGGAACGTGTTTTTCAGCATTAGCTTATTTTTAAGATACTAATGGAACATATATTAATAACATTGAAAATAAAAATACAATAACTTGTTCTAACAAGATACAACGGTCGACCAATGTAACGGCAACTGAAGGTACAGACAGGGTGGGTTTTTAGTCAGTACAAGTCTGTTTCTCCCTTTCGATCCACCCGAGTAGAAAAGAGTCGTTAGATGACGATACGATGTTACGATACATATGGTTGAAAAATTCAAGCATAATTTTCAAATTTTGAACGAAATGTCAGATTTTAAATAGTTATTGGTAATGGACACCACGCCTTTTTTACATAGATTTTTTTTTCATTGCTGGTGAAGACCTCCCTATTACTCCCCTCGTCTGTCTTGCGTGATCTTGGACCTGATCTTGTTTATATTAAAATTTTAAAGTTCCTTAGCATAAAGTAACAAAAAAGGGTTGAATAATTTATAGAATACAGATCTACATTATGGAGTCGGGATAGTTGACTTATTATTGTTTGGAAACACTATCATTCTTCACTTGAATTTGGAAATAGATTTTCGTTTTCTTTTTTCTTCAGGTGGAAATCATTATGGATATCCTCCGTTTTTCAGATTCAAACTGTATAGAACAAGGGAGGGCCGTGATCGCTGGCAAACTGGCTTCAACGCGGCCCCCGACTGGTGCCAGCCCGAATCTGCATACCCTGTGTGTCTCTGCGGGTCCCGTCTGCGAATGAAATAGTCTAGAGTAACTCGAGTTGAAACCTCGTATTAGAAGACGTGTTATAGGCCTTCTTTAAAGTAAGTCTATGAGTTGGAAAGCAGAAGGCAAGATACACTGGAAGGATCGATATGGCAATGCTTTTTCAATACCACAAGTGGACGTTTGTCAGCAGAAATGATTATTATTGGTACGAGCTCAAACTCAAATCAATCTAATGAAGACACAGCTGGCGCAGTGGTTAAGTGATCGACTGCTGCGCTTTGTGTCTCGAGTTCGAATACAGCGTCGGGACAAATGTTTCTATGGCCTACAAATATCTGATCCGGGTCTGGTACTGGAAAGAAATTATAGGGTGGGGCAATGTTTAAAAAAAAGGCAAAAATCACCTGTAGATAGTTAATATAAATTATATGTACATAATCTTGCCTATACAGTTTTCTACAATTCGTTAACTATTTCTTCATAATTCCATAAAACCGTAAAGAACAATTCTTGTTAGTACTGCACACTAACAATGGAATAAAATACACTTACGTTCTGAGATATTGGCGCAGTAAAAGCCAATATAATGCCATCACTAAAACGTAGCGTCAACCCCACAGATTTTATTATCCAACTCTTAGAAATATGACTGTTTGGCTTTTACTAGATATAATAATTTAAAAGCTCATGTTGTTTTTGTCGGAAATGTTATTAGAGAGACGTGGAAATCTTTTTTGGAGAGATTCTAGTCAACTATTTACATGATGATTCAAATTTAAAAAATATAATGTATTAATATTTTATAAAAGAAACGCCTTATTGACTGATTGCAATACTATTCACCTTTCCACTCTCTCTCTTTTTGTGGTGGACCCTTTATAAGTGAAGATCGCGATCACCAATCTTTACCCAGCGATCTGTCCGGCTTTTCCATTTTTTGCGGTCAGTAGCTAATCGGACCACTTCCTCGAATCTATGGGAGCTGCTTTGCTTCAATTGATCAGAACATCTCAATGGGATCTCTCTCTGAACATCATGTCCCTCCACGTTGGCACAGATGACCCGTTATTCTAAATTTTCATCTTTACATAATGCCTTAAAAGCCTTAAAATTTAACAGCCTTCTGAGAGTTATAGCTGACAGACATGATGAAAGCCCCATTATCAAGCATCTCATAGAGAGCACCCTGTCAGTTATACAACACGAGTACTAACGTAGTTTGTAAGTAAATTTTCTGTACTAACTAACTTCTGTAAGTATTTTCTGTAATAGTATATAAGTACTAACATAGTATATAAGTTAAATATGTTACTAACATTTAGAATTGTAAGTTTTTATTATTGTGGATCTTGTTGTTTGAAATACAGAACGATTATTATTATTATAACCTAACAAGATCTAAAGAAGTCCACAAACATTTATCAATGAACTAGCTGTTGCCTGCGACTTTATTCTCACTTTCTTCATTCTTATTCATACGTACCTACATGCGTTTGATTCCGGATCTTCATCAATATCCGTCTCAAAATTTATCAAATCAAAGTTCAGCAGCTTATCAATGCAAGCGTAATATACAGACAGAGAATCTTGTTTTTATAATATTAAATGTTGACAGTTTATTTACTACTTGTTCCGTCCGAAGAGAATATCTGCATGCATATTTTGGTTGGCAACATTATATTCTATAGTCTTTGACTTTTTTTCACCTTGACAGTTAATCTGTTCCGTTGTTGAAATAATGTCCGCTCTTGGGACCCATTGATTTTGTTGTAATTGGAAATATCGTGTTCAATCACCCGTTGTAACCGATAATTGGGTCGCGATTAACGATAAGTTGAAATTGTAATCCCGAATTGACGACAAACCTGGGATATTTTGAACCATAACGCCGTATTGACGCCAGACCGCATGGCACGCGAGTTTGTTGAAAGCAATTGTGAATTAGTGATAAATAGCTGCTTCAATCTGGTGCGAAGTTTGTGCTGTGATTGCTGCCGGACCGCGTTGTGAGGACCTGCATCTTTGAGAACCTTCGTCCATCAACACTTGCTCACATTACACCTTTCAAATATACTCACACACACACACACGGACGTGATCAAAACAGATCCTCGCTTGGCGTCTACAGCTCAGGTAAGTCTAGGCTATAAGTGTACCTATTTATTAGTATTATGTATTGGTAGGGCCCAAGAGCCCATATTGTGTTTGCAAGCAACGGTCAAGCTCCACGTACCGTGGACAGTTCAGCATACCAGTTCCGTTGGCTGGCTTGGTACTGAACACTACTTATGAGCCCGCTCTTGACCGCGATCACACTTGATGGTAGGCAAGTATGGATTTATATGCTGTACATGTCACTTACTCTAGCTTTCAAGAATTCACCGAAAATACCTTCCTAAATAGCTACCAATATCAAAGCCATTCCAAAACACCAACTTTCTAACTCAAAAACTGGCGAAGGTAAACTAAAAACGTCAATAGCCAAATGGCTAAGGTGGCGGACTTGCGATCGAAAGGTCGCGAGTTCTAACCCCACCCATTACACTATTGCAGTGAACCCACTCTAGGTACAAGCATATTTAGCTTATAAGTTTTTAAGCTAACATGGTCACTAACAGTATCATTAGAACTTAAAACGGGATATTCACCATGTGTATTTTTTAGGATTGGTTTCAATTGTCGAGGGCCTGGAATCCAGTGGTTCAAATGTGTAAAAACCGAAAAAGTTCCTTAGAAAGTTCGCGAGTCGACACGGTGAGTTTTGTGTTTCGGGAACAGAATCGAGTGTTTAGTGATACATGTGACAGTGGTAGCAGTGTCGCTAACAGAAAACGAACGAGAAAGAGGGTAGACCGATTTATCTGCTCATAAACTTCCACCCGCAATTACTTCAGTTCATCCGTGATCATGGCGCTTGCAACAGTGCCGAAATATCGGAAACTCAAAACAAAAAATACACATAGTAAATATCCCGTTTTAAGTTAATACCGATTAATTAAAGTAATAGTCCCATAGGTATATATATATATACAACGTGTAACGGAAACCCCATATCTATCCAAAAGGGCTGAAGACAACATCTGGTATGGAGTCTCTATGCACAGTTTCAGCACAAAATAACTGACTCAAAAACTTGATACCAAATTATTGGTTTCATATATTTCTTGAATACCAATAATAACAAACGTGTCACAGCACTACGAGGGTCAATAACTTTCCACGTCACTTGCCAATAACAGGATAATTCTTTTCGGTCTTCTTAATTTGAAAAATTCGGTCTCTGGTAACAGTGTATTGGAATTTGTAATAAGTTCTACACACGTAGACTTAGGATTACAAAACCCTTGCCACATCGTTTGTTATCATCCAAAGAAGTCATGCACTTGGTATGTATATACCCTTTAACACGTTGTATAGCGATACGAGAATACAATTTAGGGCGATAGGTATCACCTCTGTTGATTATCATCCTATCACCTCTTACTATTTTTAATTTAATCCGGTTACAACCCTGGGTCTGTAACGTATATTGTCCGCTGCGTATTTGCTATTGTATATAGGTACCTAATACCCAAACCATGCAATAAATAATCTATTATACATGTCATTATCTAAACGTCTTAGTAATAGAAAACTTCAACAAATAATAACAATAGTCCTGCAGACCCTTTTTCGGCCAATTTCAGCAGAGATTAGCCGTCTGCGAAGGAGATATTATAGTGCAAAAGTACTCTACTCTCATAGCCTGATAAGACGGAAATCTAACACGACCGGAGAGAAATTGGGCGGAGGACCAACCGCTTAACGTGTTTTCCGAGGCTCGGGGGTATCAGACAGCCAACTTCCAGACTCTGGGCTACTACTGAGAAATTTCTATAAGAAAAACCCAATAGCACATTTTGCCCGACCAGGGAATCGAACCCAAGACCTCTTTCTCCCTCTCGCGCCCGGCATTGGTCGAGGCCATTTTGCGGGGCGAGAGGGAGTGGGAAGCGGTCGCCTCCTTCTGCGAATCAGTCATGCTTCCGAAGGAGGAGGCGGGCCGTGTGAGGGAGAGGATGGCGTCCTCCCTCCAGCCCAGCCGCAGTGGTAGACGCCCACGGCGTCGGACGTCGGCCGACGATCTCCGGCCACCGTAGGCGCGGGCATGCGGACAGAGAGTAAAGGGCAACTGGCTGTCCGACCATGGACCATGCCCGGGTCGACAGCGCGTTGGTTTCCACGCGCGCCTCAAAGAGGGTCAGCAATATGATGAGCCCCCCCCTGTAGAGGGCCGAAGCCTGCCGGGGTCGTGGGACTTATCCCATTACCGTGACCCCGAAACGTAAAGGGTTATTGAAGGAACACCGTGGATTTTAGTCAGTAAAAGTCTGACAGTCCCTCCGGCCCTGCCCAGGGTGGGAGGACTTATTTGATAATTTTACCACGATAAAAAATAGACCTCTTTCTCAGCAGTCGCGCTTACAATACCTAGGCAAAGTAGCAAAATCTAGTACAGAATACTGAATTTTGCTTGTTTTCCGGAAACAGATATACCTACGTGTTTCTTCCTAGTGATCAGAATATTATTCTGTTTGTATATTGTTGTTGTTGTTAGCCGAAAATGGTTTTTTCATCAATTATATAAAGTTGCCATTTAACTTGAAAATGGCCGTCTCTGAATAGATATATTTAGATATTATAAAAACAAATATAATACAGGTGAAAATAAAAGGGAAATTATAGGGCATCGAAAAATTTAACCAAGTATCATATGAGCTATTTTTATACTACACTAGTACACACGCGGGGCTTCGCTCCCCTGAATTCTATCACGGTAAAAACATAACTCTCCTTTTTTGCAATCGCGTAAAAAGTAGCCTATAACTAGTGTTGCCAGGTGTCCCGATTTTCGCGGGACGTCCCGATTATTAGGGGTTTGGGGACGCGTCCCGATTTGCCGCTGATCGGGACGCCAAATGTCCCGATAAATAAAAAAATTAACAATAAGCATTATTGTTAGAAAAAATAAATCAAATTACGCATCACGTTATCATGTTGGTTGCAATGGTTGGTTGTAACAATGCGCTCAAAATCACACGCATCAGATCACTAGTGCTATATTTTGTTACTTTACTCGCTTCAGAGGCCTTAACCAAGTAACTAAATTTTCTATTCTACAGCATCAGAGATACGATCGTGTGTTTAACACTTTGGCTTTGCTCAGTCAATCGATTTTTGTTTTCTCTATCAGAAACACGCCTGTGGGCGCATACAATTTGGTTTTACTCAATCATTGATCATCGTTCGTCCATTCATTCGGTATCCGTCAGATCATAATAATTATTACTGCGGTTCATCATACGGTATTTTCAATTTTAATAGCAAATAAAATATCCTACTTCCTTCCTACTAATTCCTACTAATATTATAAATTCGAAAGTTTGTGAGGATGAATGGATGTTTGTTACTCTTTCACGCAAAAACTACTGAACGGATCTGAATGAAATTTGGTATGTATATAGTTGACATTCTGGAATAACACATAGGCTAATTTTTATCCCAATATTCCCACGGGATCGGAATTTGCGCGGGAAAACCTTCACACGCGTACGAAGTCGCGGGTAGAAGCTAGTAAAAATATAAATTATTTGCAGATAAGCATTAAATTTTAAAGTTTTACAGGATGCAGTATCATGTCTTGAATACGAAAAATTGCTGTGAGCATCAGCAAGTGCTTACTTAATATTACTATTATTTTGTGACCTTCAAAACGTCACAAAATAATGGTAATTTTAAGTAAGCAATTCAGCTGAAGTCTGAGGATTGAAGATGAGTTTGTGGTATTCCCATGCAGCAACTTATTTAAAAAAATGTCCGATGATTAAGTTACGAAAATAAAAAATGACTGCTGTGCATGGTACAAAAATGTCTCATTACACCAAAGACCAAATATAAACTCAACAATAGCAAATAAGATTTATTTTAAAAAATTAATGAGTTCTTCAACATGGATCAATTATATGAAGAAGTGTGTACACTCAAAGATCTGATGCCGCTACAAAAACGCAAATCATTTTTAAGGACAATCAAGACTTCCAAAATCTTCTGAAGCTATTTTCTTTTTAACCGACTTCAAAAAAAGGAAGAGGTTCTCAGTTCGTCCTGAACTTTTTTTTTATGTAGGTTACCTCATAACTCGAATACGGCTGGACCGATTTAGAATTTTTTTTTCCGATTGAAAGGGTATAGTTTCTAGTTGGTCTCATTGTTATGAAATCAGGATCTGATGATGGGATCCTGGAGTAATCGAAAGAACTTCAAATAATATAGGCAAACCTATAGCGTTTTGAGTATTCCTAATAGCACCTTGTGTAGTTGCAAGAGTATTTTCACAACCAACTCTTAATTTTATCTGTGAGGTGAAACCATTTGACACCGGAGCATGTCAAAGCCGAGATTCAAATATAAACTAACTTCAGCATGACTTGTGGTGAATTTCACAACTACGTAATAAAAAACAAGGGCCTTCTAAAGGCAGCAAAAAGTAATGAAAAATATTAATTAAATAAAAAAATAATTATCTGTAAACTACTTTCATACTTAACTTTGTTGATTTTCACTAATATATCAATAATTTTCAGTTATCAGATTATTTTATTTGTATACCTATAGGTAATTTTATGGAAATGGGTAATGTTTTTATTTAGGCCTCCTCAAATGGAGTGGTATCCTGGAGACCGGATCCTGGAGATACCGCGCAGATACCGACTTAAGTGACGGTAATACTAAGAGTGTAAATGTTACCCAAGGTGACACCGCTCCATTTAGTTGTGTTTTCCTTAAAGTTGATTGGGCATGCTTCCACGTGTTTAGAGTAGTCTATCAAGCAAGTCTGACTATAACATTTTTTTAGAATAAAGATTCATCGTTTTATATACGACGAAAACAAATAAATAAACATTACTTAAAAAAAAACCTTTTTTTCGTTTGTCCCGATCTACAACACCAAATCCCGATTTTCTTTAACTTCTGTCCCGATTTAAAACAAATCGGACCTGGCAACACTACCTATAACCTTCCTCAAGCTTCAAGCTACTTCCATACCAAATTGCATCCAAATTCACTCAGTACTTTCGAAGATTAGCGCGTTCAAGCAAACAAACAAACAAACAAACTTTTCCGCTTTATAATATTAGTATAGATATATAAAGTATAAAGTTAGTTTCTCAGAAATGAGCGACAGAACCTTACAAGCGAGAAATAGCTAGTTTCATCTATGTTTAATTAAATAGTAGTGAAAACGTTATCAATATTTTTTATATACGAATAAATAACTGTGTAACAATGGTTTATTTATATAGAATATGAATGTATTTCTTAAGACATTGTGATTGGAGCATCCTTATAAGCAAAATACAGCTTTTGTACAAGGAAAATAAGTATTTCAGCACGAAATAATTTAATCGTGTTTGTGATTTACTTGACATACTGCTCTAAATTCACACTGCCAACTTATAGATAGAATATACTTTATTGTACACCAAAATTTATAAATACACCTATTTAACAATATTGCTTATTCTATGCTTACAATAGCAGTCTTACCGCTGAAAGCGATATATTTGGAAGAACTTTAAAAACTTTAATTAAAGTTGGGAGGGCTAAATTAGTACATATACTCATAAAAACCGAAAAATTAATAAAAATATCTAAATATATGCATACCATATTTATATGTATACAACTTATTAGTGGTCTATGTCTGACTCCGGTTCTTTAACAATTTTCTTACAAAATTTTATCAATGACGGTTAAGCGGTTTAGGTGTTGCCATGACCATTTATTATTTATAATAGGCATAGATAGATAGATGGAATATTTATTTATTTATTTATTCTTCTCAACAAATTTACATTTGTGTCGAACAGTGGTTATAAATGTTACAATATAAAAAAAAAAATAGTCGTTATAAAGCAAACACTAGCTGCACAATACATTGGTCCCAACATTATTAGTCTTAATATCAATAATTATAATAATCTAACATAACAAAATTCAAAACAATTATACAATATAAATTCAATAAATAAAAAATAACAATGATACAAATGTCAGTAAAATTCATTAAGATGAATATTCTTTATTGTACACCAAAAATTGTAACATACTTAAATAACAACTTTGCTAAAAGGAGGTCGGCAAAATTAGGCCCACTAGCAGTGTAACAGTGGACACAAATGAAATATATATTAAAAAAAAACTTTTATTTAATAGTTATTTATCGTAATTTTTATACGACTTTTAATCATGGGGTAGTGAAAAACACAATAAAAAGAAGATATAGCGGAAGTCATTGTGAATAAATTATCTGTCAGCCATGTGATCTGCATTTCCTAATTCCAGGGTTACCAGGGGTTTAAATAGTATAATATCGTATGTAGAGGGGTCATGATTTCTCATTATTTTGTATATTATTATTAAAAAAAGATCCATTTTGAAAGTCTAAATATATCAGTTCACGCATTACGTAAATATTTTTGTTAATTTCAACGTTTTTGGTCCATAATTACTGTGGTTTTGTGATGATTTCGATAGTGGATAAAAATGCTAGAAGCCAAATTATAAAAACTCAAGAAACGTCAAATGAGCTGAAAAATCAATCAATGTCATTCGAAGGCGCGACTTCGTAATTTCGTTTTCGTTCAATAATTATTTATGAAAATTAATAAAAAAGAACTTAATTCAAACTACTTTTAGTTTGAATTAAGTTCTTTCAAATGACCTTAAATGTTTTTACTTTTCATAACCTAAAAAAACGTTTTTGTTATCTCGTTATTCTCATGATCAATATTGATGTTGATGTTTTTATAGTAAATAGTGTTTATTACCAGTTAATTTAGTATTCATATTATTATTGTCTGTTGAGTTGAAAAAGTGGGCCGGACGAAGTATAGGCCGTTGCCGGAGTCCTTTGGTTACAATGGCGGTCTTATCGCTGAGAGCGATAAACATAGTGTATTACATTCTCTTTGAGAGCGATATTTCCAGACAACCTTTTGGACGGACTTTACAAGTTATTGTACATTGCAAGCTATTATTATAGCATATTAGGGGTTGATTTTTGAACAAAAATGCCAGTACATGTTCAATCAAGGGCTTTCGACTATCTTTGTGCCAATTTTCATTAAAATCGAATTGGCGGTTTTTTTTAAAAAACAAAGTTTCAGCCGCTTAGGTGTTGATATTTCACTTTTCGAGGTGGAAGTCCTCATGTTTGTCCTCCACCCTGGGGCCGGCGAAGAGATCTGTTAGACTCGTATCAACTAAAACCACCCCGTGTTCCCTCGTACACGTTGCGGGGGCTACGGGAACACACAAGTATTCTTCAACGCGGCCCCCTGCTAGTGCCGACCCGCCTCTGCGGGCCCCATCTCTTTAAGCGGCGGTAGTGAGGTGTATAGCTCTCCCTATGACTTCTGAGAAGGGCGAGCGTGATTCCGACCCCTTGTGGGAGCTAACTTTATTGGGATCGATTTTCAGTCCAACCGGGTGCAGCTGAGTAGGCAGCATTCTACATGGAGCGACCTATCTTATCTTCATCATCTAGTTACTGAGTAACACGATGGGTAACCCCTTGAAAAATGCCCCTTGAAAAATAAATGTTATTAAATTAAAATAAAATAAACCGGCTGTCATTCGGACGTCTTTGACGGTCGTTTTGGGTAGTCAGAAGCTAGAAAATCTGATATTGGTCTGACCGAGGGGTATCGTGTTACACAGTTACTGGGTTGTGGAGGTCAGATAGATAGTTGGTTCACGTAAAATACTCAGCTGCATCCGGTCAGACCCCAATATAGTTGGAAAAAGGCTAAGTAAATGATGAATTAAAATAAAATAAACAAGCACATGTATGTTGCGTCTCTACTATCTGAAATAATGGGTGTGTGAATGTGTAGGTACATATTCGCTCCATTTTTTATCACTTAACTCATAAATTCGTTATACATAAAAGAAATCCGTAAATCCAACAAACTACTAACAATAACGACCGTGACACTAGTCCTATAACGTACTATTAAAGTTCCGGCGTATCCTCACTTTGCAATGAAGCTGTCTCGCTCTGCCACCTATAACTTTACAGTTTGTGAACAGAATACATGTTTATACAGTACAATAAAAAGTAAATATTATGAAAATATATTTAATAGAAACAAACATACAGCTGAAATTAATTTATTCATGAAAAATGGGGGCTTTTCGACATCCATCAGACAATGATGTATTTTAATTAGAATTTGTAATCTTTTGATCAATGATCATTCAACTGAAACATCAAACATAATGTCAATAAAAATGCAAATTGTTCAGCACACTGTTTGTGCCAAATAATATAAAATATTTCCTGTCAAACTTGACATGCCAAAGAATTTTAAACCTTGTTTAAGTTCGTACAAGGAGTTAATTAGTTCTGACAGAATGTACATTTAACAACAGAAGTCGATTTCGTACTTGTTTCGATTTTATATTGGTCTTATTGTTGTTGGAGCAAATCGTCTAATCATGATCGCTGGGAAAATATGGTCAGAAATTGCTCACAATAGGTTTGCAAGGAAATATAGGAGGCCTTTACTCATCAGTGAGATACAAAATTGGCTAAGAAAATAAAATACGATTTTTATTTTGGATTGTGAACTATGTAGTTTTCTTTTTATTTACCTGCTCTGAAGGATTTTCAATTCGCATCACCCATTCACCTACATAATGCTTAATAATATTATAATGATAATATAAAGTAGGTTCTTTTGCTTATAGACACTTCTGAAAACACTAAGTAAGTAGTAATTAGCCTTCCACGAATATTTTCCGACGGTAATCTAAAAATACTCAAATGCACAACCAAAATTTGAACTAAGATAACTTATGATCTACCCGTCTACTCAACTTTATTGAAATCTTTTCAGACTTTAATTTGTGATTGATTGTCAAAAAACTTTAACATAAAAAAGGTGAAGACTTCTTGGTATTGGTGACACTTTTGTTGTTAATGTTACCTGTTATTAGGATGACAAGGTTTCTATGAATCCACTAGAGCATATGATATTATCAGCGGTTATCGGTTAATTGATTAGCCAATTACCCATTAATGAACTGATTTTGAACTACACCAGAATATTAAGTTTTAATGAACGTTGAACTGCGTTTAACAGTGCATTATTAGATGAGGTAACCTAGTAACGTGATGTTTTCCTAGCAGAACGTGAAAGTGTGACCTTTTTGCACCTGGAGCTACGAAAAAAAAATCTAGCCTTAGGTACTTTAGCCTGAACTTTTGGGAAGAAACCTAAGGAGTGTGGGCTTCTTACCCGATTTAATCCGCCCTAGTCATCACCACTAGCACACAGTGGTATTTTCTTCTAAGAAACCACTACGGTGCCACTTTGTGCAACGCCTGTTACGACATATCCCTGGGAGGAAATAGATTCAAGGTGAAACCTACATGGGTTCCCATAAACTCTGTTTATTTAAACTATATGTACAATGGAATTAAATAATATATTTAATACTAATATCTTCCACATTTATTTTTAATACGTCAATGCAACGGTTATATTGAAGGAACATTTTGTTTTTTTTTTTTTAATTTTCTATTTTGACAGTTCGTATTACAACTGTCAAATCGTTGAATAATAATATGGATCCAATATTTATTCCATTATAAGTAAATGATACGAAGTTATGACGCTGTAAATGTTCTTTTATAAGCTATTTACAAGTAAATTAGGTGGTTTCCTGAAATAAATAAGGTAACTAAAATAGATGTATTCTTACTGTAACTTTCTTGAATCTGTTACAGTTATATTTCTATCAGCGTAATAGTAATAAATCTAGTATTACGGTCACGTAGGCATTGCTCAATAGTTATGATTTACACTGTTCTGTTTTATTTTTTCTGGCTTACTCGGAGCTCCGGAGCGGGCAAAATTTTATTAAAGAAATGAAGCTTTGACTGAGTTCCTAGCACAACTTCGGAGAAATAGAAAAAGGGTGGTTCATAATAAAAGCAGAAGTCGATAAAATAAAGCGTTAGAAGTTCTTCCAATAAAATGATATAATATTATTTTTTAAACCGGGGTTCCAGAATAATTGGATACAAAATACATTTCTTTGGTACAAACACAATAAAAGTACAATTACTCAAATCACAACACTAAAACATAGAAATAAACATCAGGAAAACATGAAAAAAAATCCAAGAAGAATGAATAAGTAGTTATAATGAATAATGTATGAAAGAAGTGTGATAATATGTACAGACCCACACGTCAATTTAATAAGAGAGGGAGAGAGAGAGATTATATATTTTTTTTAGTATATGTATCAAACTTAACATAGTCTTTAGGCTTAAATAACAGTTTGTTACATTCTTAACAAGTGTTGTTTAATTATTTTTAACCGACTTCAAAAAAAGGAGGCTTACAATTCGTCTTGAACTTTTTTATTTTTTTACTAGCTGTGCCCCGCGGTTTCACCCGCGTATAATCCTACTACTATTATTAATGTGTAATTTTATGCGTCAATCTAATTCGCAATGGATAGAGAATCTCGAAGTAAATATAGTTTAATTTAATAATATTGTCAAGAATACATTTAGAGTATTTTTAAACTGCTGACCCGATCTCGTTCAAACCAATTTTAATTGAAATTTTTATTAAGATCTACAGCATATATTTTGTTTTGGTTTTTGACTCCATTATTATAAAAGTAGCAGGGGGTGGGGGGTGAAACACATTTTACCACTTTGGAAGCGTACACACCAGAGCGTTTTGGGTATTTCTTATAGTACCTTGTGCAATTGCTCTCGAAAAGCACCATTTGAGGAAGTGGAACTGATGATGAAGACCCCAGATGGCCACCGAAACTACTCAATAATAAGTATTTAGTTGATTGCGATTAGATTACTTGAATATGGATGTTAAGCACTTTATGCTCGTCACAATGCATATGGTGAAGTAGATCTGATGGTGATGTACCAGGAGAACTCCTCAAAAATTAACGGCTCTGCACCGGGAAAAGCAATATTTTGTAAAAGGTGATAAGTAGTTGACATTTTGGCTTTTGTAACTAGATAAATTACAAACCGACCCACTAAAAAGCGTGAAAAAAATCTTTTTAGCAAAAAATAGAACCGACTTCCATATAAAAACACTACAAAGGCATAAATAACTTTAATTTCGGAAGGCGGTGTCTTTAGTTTTGTATATATTTTCTTGTTATTTTGTATATATTTACTTGTTATAAGTTATTTTTGCCTTTGTAGTGTTTTTATATGGAAGTCGGTTCTATTTTTTGCTAAAAAGTTTTTTTTATTCATTCTTTTCTTTTTGTTTTATTACATGCGTGTGTAAGTTATTAGCTTTATTTTTTATCACTGTACTACTAGCACTCTAAGGACAGAAAAGTGTACAATAAATGTTTTGAATTGAATTAACGCCAAATACTAAACTGAGAAACCAGCCCCTTATCTTTAATCCGAAAAAGCAGAAAAAAAATCGAAGACCTACTAAAACGATAACCCAAATGCCGGTTTATGAATCGGTAAAACCACAAATTCTTTTACTATGCTGCACTTAAATAGCGATCATGATTATAATTTTACATTCAGCATAATATTGAAAGATTTTCCGCCGAGCAGATGATATGGTAATCAAGGCGCATCCAGCTTCCAAACGGGAATATTCGATATTCTAATGTAAAGTAATAAAAGTCCTGTATTAGCATTGGAAACTCTCGACCTGGGAATGCCTGGGGTTGGTTGGTACACTTTGCCCTGTGACTTATTTTATATGTATTGTGTGAACGTTAACAGCGGTTCTAAAGTCAAATTGTGTTCAAATAATGTGGGGTATATAATAATAATACTAAGTTTTGGGAATACTTTCATTGTGCATACGGCTAAGGAGTGGAATTCCCTGCCTGAGTCTGTGTTTCCTGATAGTTATAACTTAGGGGTCTTTAAGTCAAGAGTGAATAGGTTACTTTTAGGAAAGCGTGCTCCCTCTTCGACCACACATCATCGTTTGATCACCATCAAGTGAGATGGTGGTCACACGCGAGCCTCAATAAAAAAAAACGTCTTTTATTTCTGCTAGTCTATGTAAGAACGTTGAAATATTTGTGTAAATAAAATATAAATGATACTAATATAATAATAATCTTTATTACTCAAAAAAGGTTTCAAAGCAACACATGGTTAAATAAAATGTTAGCATAGAATGAACCATAAAAAAAAGAAACATGTGTCAGTAGAGACCCTGACTCCTAAACTAGGTATGTCCCTGTAACTTAGGAGTCAGTGTTCTTCAAACATCAAGCACAAGCAAACCATTTTACGAGTATACAGATTGATTGGAAAATAAATATACAAAAATATTAAAGGTTAAGCTACATAAAACAAAAAAAAAATTTTTAGAGATAAACAAATTAGAATGAGTGCGTGTGTGTTTTTCGTTTTTGTGTGGAGGAGGGGAGTGTGAGTATGCGAGTGAATGTGTGTGTGTGTGTACAGACTGTGTGCTAGGGAATGTGTATACTATGAATGAAATGCTTTTTTTTTGTAAAAAAGAGAACTCGTAATGTGATTTTCACCATATGGGTGAAAATCACATTACGAGTTCTAATAATAAGTAATATTACTAGTACTCTTTATATGGGTGAAAATCACATTACTAGCAATCTTGTTAATCCCTACTAAGCTAAATATGCTTGTGTCTGGAATGGGTTCACGGCAATAGTGTACAAAGGGTGGGGTTCGAACACGTGACCTCTCGATCACACGTCCGACACCTTAGTCAGTAGGCTATTGATACTTCAATTTACTTTATTTAAGTCGTTATTTTTCATTTAATGGTGGCCATAGTTGTTAGTATTAGCGTATGGAGGAGCCCGTGGCTAAATAATACCACACTGGTCGAATTTGAATGTTAAGCAACGTTTGCCGAGGTCGGTCTGAAGATCAGTGACCACCTTATCATATTGCGATACTTTTGTGCCTCGGAAAGCACGTTAAGCTGTAGGTCCCGGCTGTCATTTGGACATCTTTGGCAGTCATTACGGGTAGTCAGAAGCCAGAAAATCTGACACTGATCCGGTTAAGGGGTAGCGTTTTACCCAGCTGGAAGCCGACTGCAACATAATATAATATAATATAATAATATAATCTTTATTTGCACTAAAAATTATTACATAAAACCAGTTGAGTCTCTGACTCCCGTGCTAGGTGATAAACCTGTGTTACAGGAGCCAGGTCCCCTCTCCCGGGAGGAAATGAAAGGGTTAAATTAAAATGAAAAACAAAAAACTACTTAGTTAAACTTAAAGATAAAGACAAACATTATACCAAAGAGTTTATGTGATTGCGTGTGGCATACTTGTGTGTGTGTGCGTGTTTGTGTGTGTTTGTGTGTGTGTGCTCGCTTCGGCGGTCTTAGCTGACGTAGGATTGGTATCTTCCGAAGATCTAAGTCTTGTTATTGATAAGAATAAAATTCATAGAGCTGTTTCAAAAGCACGGACCAAGGCCGGCAAAGACATTGATACGATTGTAATAAAAAGTATCTACTTTGATGGATGAAAGGACAAAACACTCATAAACGAGAAAATAGGCGACCGGTACCACCGCAGAGAAGTCTTGCAAGAACACATTTCAGTTCTCACAGAGCCGGGATCTATTTATTTGGGACATATGATGCCAAGTCGTGGCACTGCCAAAGGGATCGTCTCTTCTGTCATATCTTTGTTAGAAAATCAAGGGTTGAACTTGGAAGAGGTGATCTGTGTGGGGTGCGATGGTACTGCTACGAATACAGGTTGGAAGGGAGGTGTCATTCAGTACCTGGAAAACTATTTAAAGAGACCGTTGCAATGGTGTGTTTGTATGCTTCACGCGAATGAATTACCGCTTCGTCATTTGTTCATGTCTCTGGATGGTAGCACATCTGGGCCAAAAGAATATTCAGGACCTATTGGAAAACAGCTAGCTGCTTGTGAAAGTAAACCTCTAGCGTCTTTTTGTGCAGTGTCTGGCAATTTGCTAGTATTACCTGATAATATTGTGAAGGAACTAAGCACGGATCAAAAGTATCTGTACGAAATGTGTCATGCTGTGATGGCTGGTTCCTGTTCCCTTGAGCTAGCGAACCGCCAACCTGGAAAAATGGCGCATTCGAGATGGCTCACTACTGCCAATCGCATACTCAGACTTTACGTAAGTACTGTTTCGTTGTCAAATAATTTGCTGCTGCTTGTGAACTACGTGGTCACAGTTTACGCTCCAGTTTGGTTCCTAATCAAGCAAAACTCATCATTTAAAGATGGAGCCAAGCATATTTTTTAAATGGTTATATACTCTCGATTTTTGCCTGATAGTCAGAGATCTATTGTAAATTCGGTGATCGAAAGAAACGCTTTTTTTGCGCACCCAGAAAACTTGCTTATTGCCATGTTATTCGACGATAGAGAGCATATTCGAGAGCTTGCATCTCGCAAAATATTAAAGGCCAGAGAAGCAGAAAAGAGCAACTCTCGCAGGGTATTTAAAGCACCAAAGCTTAACTTCTGTGCGCGAGACTACACCGATATAATATTTTGCAAAAGTGTGAAATATCAGCTCCACCAATTTTGCGACACGTCTCCAACGATGAACTTAGAATTAAGGCTAAAGAACACATCCTCGACATTATTGACTTTCCCTGCCACACACAGTCAGTGGAAAGATGTGTAAAACTAGTGACGGAGGCTTCTCAAAGCGTCACGGACGCTACAGCTCGGGATGGTTTTATTAGGAACAGATTAAAACCTCGCTCAGAATTGCCTAATTTTGGTCACAAAAACCAGTTCCGTTTTTAAAGTTGCCATTGATTATTTTGTCTTTAAACTATTTTAAACCTTGCTTTAACTCATTGTTGTACCCTTAAATTTAATAAAAACCATTTAAATGTTATTTTTGTTTGATTTATAGTTTATATTAGGAACCCCTAAAATAGCAAATTTGAAAAACTTCAACGACTGGTAGAGGCCTCAAGGTGCCGGATATCTAATTAAATTTTATAATAATCGTAATATATGTGTCAAAACGCAACTTTTGATACCTCTTGCGTAGCCGTAGCTCATTTTTTTTCCCCCATACATGAACGGCACATGCCCTATTATTCATGTCGCTTTAAAAAGAGATCTTCGCAAGAAGTGGTTAGAACTTGGTCGAATTCATTCAAAAAATGTATCAGCCAAATCAAATTTATTTTTTTGTGAAGATCATTTCTATGTAAGTAAAAAATTTCAACAGAAACACAGCACACACACACAGCACACACAGCAGAACACAGCAGAAGAACAAAAGTTAGAGTTCGTGGCAAAATAGTTCGCCAAAATCCTGTTATAAATCCTTGCTCCATCTTAAAATGTTCACATCACCAAAACAATATATTTTGTCTTACGCGCCAACCTCAGGCGCCAACCAAAGATAACCTGTCACTTGTCAGCTGTCAAAATATGAAAATATTGAACGATGACGTCAAGTTTTCTGATTGGTGTTTCTAATCACGTGACTCACAGATAAAAAATCTCGTTTTTCTCAAGGCAAAATAAAATAAATTAATAATAATCTTTTCTTTTTTTGTACTATTTTGTGCTTCATATCAATAGATTTACATAATTAAATAGATATTTTCCATTTTTTAAAATACTGTCCACTCGCGGATTACTCTAATTACAACACTAAAACATAGAAATAAACATCAGGAAAACATGAAAAAATCCAAGAAGAATGAATAAGTATAATGAATAATGTATGAAAGAAGTGTGATAATATATACAGACCCACACGTGAATTTAATAGGAGAGAGAGAGAGATTAAATATTTTTTTTTAGTATATGTATCAAATTCAACATAATCTTGAAGCTCTTTTTCCTGTCATGCGTATTTTAGCCCGCACGCGGTTCTCGTCCGCATGCGGACTGCCCGCATCCTATCATTTGATACATGTTTTTCCTGACATGCGGCTAGCACACGTGCGGAACGCTTAGACGCTGGCGCGCAGCCCGCGTGTTCTGCCTTCAGTGTTGTTTTTACTGTGAAGCGGGTTGCACGCATGCTCATAGTCCGCATATAATCGCAAGCAAAAATGAAAATTGATTCAGAAAGAGTTATTTTTGAAGTGCACCTACACCCTTTGTTGTGGGACAAGCGGAATGAACTTTACAAAAACCGGGAAGCAAGGGCAGCTGGTCGGCTAGAAATTTGCAAAGAAATAATTCCAAATTTCGAAAATTATACTAAGGATGAACAGAAAGATTTTGGTGATAATTATTTTTTTAACGTTCATGTTTGTGCACGAGTTTACCCACTGGCGACACGCACAACACTGCAGCAGCAAACGAAATCTTTGTCCTGTGTGGCCCGGAGCGTGCTATCACCCGCATGCGGACGACATCCGCGTGTGGGCTAAGATACGCGTGACAGGAAAAGGGCCCTTAGGCTTAAATAACAGTTTGTTACATACTTAACAAGTGTTATTTAATTATTTTTATTCTTCTTTTCTTTTTGTTTTTTTTTGTATATGCATGTGTAATTTATTAGCTTGTTTTTTTTTTATCAATGTAATTGTAATTAAACAATGTTTTGAATTGAATTAACGCCAAATACTAAACTGAGAAACCAGCCCCTTATCTTTAATCCGAAAAAGCAGAAAACTATCGAAGACCTACTAAAACGATAACCCAAATGCTGGTTTATGAATCGGTAAAACCACAAATTCTTTTACTATGCTGCACTTAAATAGCGATCATGATTATAATTTTACATTCAGCATAATATTGAAAGATTTTCCGCCGAGCAGGTGATATGGTAATCAAGGCGCATCCAGCTTCCAAACGGGAATATTCGATATTCTAATGTAAAGTAATAAAAGTCCTGTATTAGCATTGGAAACTCTCGACCTGGGAATGCCTGGGGTTGGTGGTACACTTTGCCCTGTGACTTATTTTATATGTATTGTGTGAACGTTAACAGCGGTTCTAAAGTCAAATTGTGTTCAAATAATGTGGGGTATATAATAATAATACTACGTTTTGGCAATACTGTTATTGTGCATACGGCTAAGGAGTGGAATTCCCTGCCGAAGTCTGGGTTTCCTGATAGTTATAACTTAGGGGTCTTTAAGTCAAGAGTGAATAGGTTACTTTTAGGAAAGCGTGCTCCCTCTTCGACCACACATCATCGTTTGATCACCATCAAGTGAGCTGGTGATCACACGCGAGCCTCAATAAAAAAAAACGTCTTTTATTTCTGCTAGTCTATGTAAGAACGTTGAAATATTTGTGTAAATAAAATATAAATGATACTAATATAATAATAATAATAATCTTTATTACTCAAAAAAGGTTTCAAAGCAACACATGGTTAAATAAAATGTTAGCATAGAATGAACCATAAAAAAAAGAAACATGTGTCAGTAGAGACCCTGACTCCTAAACTAGGTATGTCCCTGTAATTTAGGAGTCAGTGTTCTTCAAACATCAAGCACAAGCAAACCATTTTACGAGTATACAGATTGATTGGAAAAAAGAATACAAAAATATTAAATGTTAAGCTACATAAAACAAAAAAAAAAAAAATTTTTAGATATAACAAACTAATTAGAATGAGTGCGTGTGTGAGTATGTGTGGGGGAGGGGAGTGTGAGTATGCGAGTGAATGTGTGTGCGTGTATAGAGACTGTGTGCTAGGGAATGTGTATACTATGAATGAAATGCATTTTTTTATTGTAAAACAGAGAACTCGTAATGTGATTTTCACCCATGTTACTAGTATATCTATAATCTTGTTAATCCCTACTAAGCTAAATATGTTAGTGGGTTCACGGCAAAAGTGTACAAAGGTGGGATTCGAACACGCGACCTCTCGATAACAAGTCCGACACCATAGCCATTAGGCTATTGACGCTTTAATTTAATGTATTTAAGTCGTTATTTTTCATTTGGTAGTGAAATTGTCATAGTTGTTAGTATTAGCGTATGGAGGAGCCCGTGGCTAAATTATACCGCGCTGGTCGAATTTGAATGTTAAGCAACGTTTGCAAAGGTTGGTCTGAGGATGGATGACCACCTTACCATATCGAGATTTCTTCGTGCCTCGAAAAGCACGTTAAGCTGTTGGTCCCGGCTGTCATTTGAACAGTAGGCGGGTGGGGCAAAAAGTGCTATAGGGATTTTTAGGGTTTCGCAGCCGATTGGCAAAAAACGGAAACCTTATAGTTTCGTCATGTCTGTCTGTCTGTCTGTCTGTCTGTCCGTCCGTATGTCACAGCCATTTTATTCCGAAACTATTAGGACTATACATGTGAAACTTCGTAGATAGATGTATTCTGTGAACCGATTTTGGATTTTAAGAAAAAAAAATAAAAATATTTAAAATAAAAGGGGGCTCCCCGTACATGGAACTGAAACTAATTTTTTTTTTTTCATGAACCCTATGTGTAGTATTTATAGACAGGTCTTTAAAAATGACATTGATGTTTCTTAAATCACTTTTTCATAAAGTTAATCGTGTAAAAGATATACGCATCCAAAATGGTAAACTGTGTGCCCGCCCCCCTCTAACTTCTATAATAATGGAGTGAAAAAAAAATATATATGCTGTAGATCTTAATGTAATCTTTCAACCAAAATTAGTTTGAACGAGATCGTATCAGCAGTTTTTGAGATACAGCATATTTTCTAAAACCTTACAAATATAACTTTGTAATTCATACAAACACTATGAAAAACAAAGTTATTTGGCGTAGTTACTACGGAACACTTCTTGGGCGAGTCTGACTCGCACTTGGCCAATTTTTTATAATTTCTCAGTAGTAGCCCGGAATTTGGAAGTTGGCAGTGTGATACCCCCGAGCCTCGGAAATCACGCTAAGCTGTTGGTCTCGGCTGTCATTTGGACATCTTTGACAGTCATTATGGGTAGTCAGAAGCAAGAAAATTTGACACTGGTCTGGCTAAGGGATAGCGTTTTACCCAGCTGGAAGCCGACTCCAACATACATGGGAAAAGGCTAAGTAATAAATAAATTAAATAAAATGCATTTAATCCAAGTAACGTAACTCATATAAGATTAACATAATTAGAAACACACACACCAAATATTATTTTCAAAGAATAAATTAAAATGAAAATGACAATTACAAAAAAAAAGAACTAAATGAAATAAAAATGTCAATAAACAAAATAAAATGGTTAAAATAAAATTGTCAGAATAAAATTTTCTATAAATGAACTATGCTATAATTGAATAGAGAAACATAGACATTATTAATTTTAAAATATTATTAAATTTCTAGTTATATGTAGATCTCCGCAATGTTTGACATACGGACAATCTACCCTGTCGGCAATCATCCTCAAGACTATGTTAGTGCTAAGCAGATGAGTTATAACGTAGTATGCACGTAACTGCATATAGGGAAAATGGAACACAACGGTTTGCACTGACCTCAAGTAAAATAGAATATAGGTAGGAATTCAGACCGTGGGTAACACGGTAAGGTGTCAGCCAAAACCGCCAAGACTCGTACATATTTTCCGAACCATTTCGCCCCACTTTGGACTCGTCAGTCAAAATCTTTTGACCTCTTTGTAATTTTTAAGTAAGTATAATTCTCTTCTAATTATCAATCAAATGTTAAAGTGTGCCCAGTCTCTGTAACGACATCCTTACCTATAATAAAACAAAGTTTTCTGCCGCCTTTGTCTGTTTGCAATTAACTCAAAAACTACTGAACAGATTTTCATGCTGTTTTCGCCATGGATAAAGTGTTTCATGAAGAAGGTTTAATTGTATATTTTTATAAAGGTTTTTCGTCAGTTAGCATAGGACGTCGGCGCAAAGCTGGGTCGGGTCGTTAGTCATTTATAAAAGAAGTGTGATCTACAATATATAATACCAAATTCTTTGGAAGTTTATTGAACCATAGCTTCTGCAGTGCACAATTTTCTTCAAGTGACATAAAACGAAATTTTGTTTTTCTTTGCTACTCAATAGTATGGCTTAAAGTGTTCTGTATATGATTAGATCTCAAATATTTAATAAACTTAGCCTTTGTACAGAACATGGCATACTTTCATTTTTATATTTTGTATGAATGGCAATGTCAAGAAATGATTAATATCCTAAATAATACTGCTACAACAAAGTAAACTGATTAAACAAAATTGGTAAATAGGTAAACAAGTTAGCAATTGATTGATGATATGACCAAACTGTAGCATTATATACTACGCATATATAAATAATACAAGTGTCCAAAATTAGTTACAAACAAATGTTCTGATATTAATAGCCCCAGGGACTCATAACATGCATTGCTCCGTTTGACCAATGTTGGCTATCCCTCGAGATATGTTTCCAGATATAATTAGTTTTTAAGGATTTGTAGTAAAATGGAGCCGAATGAAATACTATAAGGTCGCTCCGTTCATACAGACTAAAAGCACAGTTATTTCTGATATTTTAGTTGGTAATTGGTAAGTGAGTAGCATAGTGGTTATATTTCCCATATCAATAGGCCAGCCATTGATTCCAAAGTCGATCAAAGTGACTAAAGTCTAAGTTGGGAAAAATGTTTAATTAGTTTTTCCATTACGGATTTTATGGGCCGGAGTTTGAAGTTGGTGGTATGATCCCCGTAACCAAACAATTTTATTGCTGTAAAAAATCTCTCCTTCAAAAATAGCGTTGATTGTATCACTACCTCATATCACGCGCTTTGTACGTCCTGCTCCCCAATGGTATGGGTTAATCTCATGTTAACAGTGAAATTCTGTCACATCAAAGGCCTAAATGATCCAGCATGCAACACGAAAAAAATACTCGTCTCTCGGTAGCCTCAGAACGTAAGATCTGCTTAAGAAACAAGGTGGGTTTTTAGTTGATAGAAGTCCGAAGTTCCCTTCCGCTCTACCCAGAGCGGGCTAATGAATGGTTCATTAGCCTGTATTTCGACTATCAGTGCTCAACACGCTTTTTCTTTAGCCTAGTTCGACTACAGAAGACATTGAATAAAATATAGACATTGACATTCATATGTTTAAGAGCACATGTAGCCTAAGTTGTTACAGTGATATGTGGTAAGTTTTGAAACTCGAGTCTACTGTTTTTATACAGATGTGCTTCTCTGGTGCACCGCTTGTGGACCGGTCCCTAGCTTATCCTGCACTGTGTGACTAGCAGACTCGAATGTTTGTACGTAAATCAGTGCTGAAAGCTGTCCACCTCGATGTTTGGCATGTGGCAGTAGTTCGCATATCATCATGGCTTTTTAGGTTAAATGATTAGACTAGGAATATTAATATTGTAACAGATTAACTCTTAATGAATTGAGTTATTTCAGGAGGTGAAACTTGCCTACGTTTTGGTATATACCCATATTTAGTAGGCTTATTCGAACATAATGTACATACCTGCAAGTAATGAAACGCCTTGCCTTTTCTAAAGTACATATGTCGCGTCCATCATCCAGTGTAATCTGATGTAGATTAGTACAAGAATTTTACACGAAGTGACTGTCTGTGAAACTTCCATAGCTCAATAATTTGTTAACACCGTCCTCCACCCTTTGTCAACTGACGCTGGGTCTAGTTTAAAATTCTTTTCAATGCAAGTAGGAATCACGATATATTAAGTGGTGACCAATCCGCGGCCTGACCTCGGTAAGCTATGCTGTTTTTTAATGATGGGAAATCATCCAATGGCTGCCTCCCGATCTGGGTGAAGCGGGAGGGTGTGTTAGACTTTTACTGACTAAACCCCATCCGTGTTCCATCATATGGCCTTCATGTTCCGAGACCGCGGTAACTCTTTCGAACAATTCCGCAACCCCGGCAGGTAACGGCCCTCTTGTGGGCCCCGGCAATTTTGCTGACAATCATTGAGGCGCGCGTGGAACACTACGCGCCGTCTACACGGGCCTGGTTTCAGTCGGGCAGCGAGCTACCCATTGCTCGCAGCCCGCAGGCCCACGCCTACGGTGGCTGGGATTCACCCTGTGATCCGCGACGCTCGGAGCGTCTCCTGCGGCGGCTGGAGCGCAAGGGCTGTGAGGGCCTTGAGACCTGCCTCTCCCTCGCACGTCCCGCCACTTCCTTCGCTTGCATAACTGCTTCGCAGAAAGAGGTGACTGCTTCCCATGCCTCCTCGTTCCGGACCATGGATTGAACCAGGGCCGGGAGTCTCGAGGTCGCCGCCTATCGCCCCTACGAGGACACGGTGGAGCTCTGCCCAAGCCCCTGCTTAGGCAAACCTTCACTGTGTGTTCCACCGTATCCTTAGGGCGATCCTCGCAGTGGTGACACCCCGGCGTTTCCTCCCGCCGAATCCAACACAGGTAACTCCCAAAACAACCGTGTCCGGTGAGGACCTGCGTCAGGCGGAAGGTGAGGACGCTATGACGTCTCGTTAGCCACTCCTCAAAGAGGGGACTTACCGCCGCTATTGTGGCGTGCCCACGGTAAGCTATGCTTAGATATGGAAATCAACCGGTACGAATGTTATTATTTAGCTACGAGCTTTTTGTATACTTAAGGTTACATAGTTAATAAATATGTACAATATTTTTTACCGTAACAGATCAAATAGCAAACGTTATTTTTAGTAATGATTTATTTCCCTGGAAATTTCCCTCATTTAATCAAATAAAAAGTCTCTCGTATATAATTACGTTAAAGGACTTCTTATAAGTAGTTGATGTTATAACTGTTTCCACTAAAAATACTCGCAATAATATGATGAAACCTACCAGGAATACCTATTAAGTAAAACGTTCCGTTAAAAGGGATTATAATCGGGTAGGTACTATAACTTTTGTTGAACGTAAGCATGCGAATTGACAGCAAGATTCCACCGAATTGACAAACTTCTTTATTTTAGGCAGTTGTCCCACCGCCAGCGAGGAAACGATTTACTGTCGGCTTATTTCTCGCTCAAGAAACGTACAATAGATATACTTTCTGTGTAAACAAGAGAGATGCATATATTAATAGTCGATCGCTGACTGTTCACACTGCCGGCGAGTACTTGCTTCACTAGTTCCGTCGCTTAACGACAAGAGCTTTCAAAGATAATACTCGCTCAGCGATCACTTAGCGGTCAGAACTCACGCTGAGAGACCAACCAGATGATAACTCAGCGAGTAAACTATCGGAACAACACACTCGCTGCTCGCCAACTCGTTTTCAGATGCTAGCTGTACTCGCTACTCGCTACTCGCTCATCGTCGGCGGTGGGACAACTGTCTTAGAGAGTTCTGCGACATTCTTCAAACCGTACTGGGCTTGCGTGGTGGATTACTGCCTATTGCGTCTTATAGAGGTTTGTGACATAGTATTGTGAACGTTATAGACTGACGTCACTGGGCAGGTTATATTACTTGCAGAACAGATGGTCGATGAGACCGCAAGAGAGTTGAGAGGTCTCCCACAAACAACACTAAAAGACTTATTTAACTACATTTTAATCAATATGTATGTCTTCTATATACAATTAATTAATTTTAAATAAATTTGAAGGGTCAGTCTGTTATAACAAAACGACATGGTATTGTCATCTGGATATCAGGTACATACAAATAAGTTCTTTTGTTAATTGCATTATTGTGTTCTGTAAACTTACTATCCCGCCGTACACTTTCTATACGGCTAGAAATAGACGCGAATAGTTTTTAAAATATAAAATAAACGTGGTTGGTTGATGTCAGAACTTCTCACTTTATAACAAAATTTCCATTTCTTTTTAACAAATTATCTCTTAACTTCATTTGTCTGCTTTTCTTTAACTTTATTTCCGTTTCCTTACGAGCATGCCTATCACACTTAATAGGCATGATGGAAATAGATAACAGTGAAAAGGTGCTCTTTGAAGTCCATGAAAAGAATAGGCAGTTAAAATGTGAAATGTCTCAGCTATACATTCAATTCACTGAGACTATAGAAGCCTGGGATAGGCACCAATTAGTTGTCGACGGGTTAGTAAATGTAGCTCAGAGTACGAACAAGCTCTAAATGACAGTACTTATAACAACAAGAGTTACACGAGGTTCAATGCCAAATATCCCAACTTGAAACAACAAATTTAAATATAACAGCCTCGTTAAATCAAAGTTTATTTAGCGACCTAATGCCTATTGCCCCCACATGGTTCCATTAATAAACCTAAGTTAATACGAGGCATGCCATTTAAGTTTTGTCGTTTGAAGAAAAAAAAACACAACTAGAAAATAGAGGCGTTTAGGCAGCATCATCATTATTAATTTCATCTCATGTATCTTGGTCCGATATTAGACTGGAATTTCCACTGGCGACCGGACATCCATCATGTATGTAATAAGCTGAGGTCTATATTTACCAAGTTATCAATTCTTAAGTACAAACTGCCATACAAAATACTTTGAATATTGTAACTAGGCATGGAATTTAGTTTCGGAGGGAAAATCATCTAATGATTCCTATCGCTCTCGGCGGAGCGAAAGGGAGTGCCAGACTGACTAAAAATCCACTCTGTTTCTTCAATTGCCCTTACGATCTGGGGCCGCGGTATCTCGTTAGAACAATTCCACTACCCCGATAGGCAAGGGCCCTATCCGGCCCCTACAATGTGTCTGACTGCTTTTTGAGACGCGGGTAGAATACGACGCGTCGTCGACCTGAGCCTAGTCCTTTCCCCACCCCTGCGTCGAGGACATTTACAATTTACAGCTGCAAAGGGGAATGCCTATAAAATGCTTGAAATGGACAAAAACTACGAATAGTCCTAAATTATTTTTAAAATAAAATATTTCCAATGAATTAATTTTCAAGTTTATGAATGTAGGGTATAAAAATATAGGAATCATATAAATATTTAACTTGATATCCGTATCATCAATTCTTATTTTTATTGAAGGTCAATGTTTATTTGACACAAGTGACATTCAGCCAAATAGGAGTCGTCAAATAATCCCTAACGAAGTATTTTACAGAATGAGTGCACAGTTATAATTAATTAAATATAATTTGACCTAACCTATGTGTACTAAAAATCTAATCAAAATAATATAGGTACTCATATCAATACATTTAAAAAAAATATAAATCGTATCGTAGCGTAGCCTGTATTAATCATATGTCATTTGCCTTACTGACAGTTTAACATTACTGCATTTTCGATGGTTTGTTTACTTGATTCTAGCGCTTGCGAATTGAGTTACGAACGGTTGCTTTTTTGTTATATAACGACGACTGTGGCCATTTTTAACCGACTTAAAAAAAGGAGGTTCTCAATTCGTCTTGAACTTTTTTTTTTATTTCTTTTTTTTATGTATGTTACCTCATAACTCAGAGACGGCTGGACCGATTTGGAAAATTCTTTTTGCGTTTGATAGCCTTTCTACCCTATTACATATAAACACTATGAAAAACGAAGTCATTTTACGTAGTAACCTAGGATATACTTTCTAGTTGGTCCCATTGTTACGAAATCAGGATCTGATGATGGAATCCTGGAGAAATCGAGGGAACTCTTCAAATATTATAGGCACACCTATAGCGTTTTGGGTATTTCTTATAGTACCTTGAGCAGTTGCTTTCGAAAAGTACCATTTGGGGAAGTTGAACTGATGATGAAAACCACAGATGGCCACTGAAACTACTCAATAATAAGTATTTCGTGGATTGCGATTCGATTACTTGAGTACGGATGTTAAACACTTTATGCTCGTCGCAATACGTACGAGTATGGTGATGTAGAGCTGATGGTCAAGTACCAGGAGAACTCCTCAAAAATTAACGGCTGTGCATCGGGAAAAGCAATATTTTGTAAAAGGTGATAAGTTGTTGACATTATGGCTTTTCACAAACCGACCCACTAAAAAGCGTGAAAAAATTTTTTTTACAAAAAATAGAACCGACTGCCATGTCAAAACACTACAAAGCCAAAAATAACTTTAATTTCGGAAGGCGGTGTGAAATAAAAGAAAATCCAAAACCAATAACACCGACTACCGAAATTAAAGTTATTTTTGGCTTTGTAGTGTTTTTTTGTTAAAATTTTTTTTAAGGATTTTGATTTTACTTCTGTACGCGATACCCATTTTTGAACCCGAACTTAGATTGGACCTGCCTAAACGACGACTTGGCATCCTTAACCTAGACTTAATCTATATTTCAGAAAAAGGTTTGTAACTGACGTCTACCTAGTTTTTTGATAATTATTGAAGTTGTAATGGGTTACCTACGATTTGTAGTAACATTTGGCGTATATTTCGATGTTGTTAATTTCAGGTATTATTTTATTTGGCCGATGGGCATTCCCTTTTAAAAACTATTGTTCCACCGTACTGAAAGAATATGATAGTGTGGCATCGAGTTATTTCGGCTAACATACATGTAGTTTTTTTGGAATTAAACTAAAATTGCGTTAAATGTGTCTAATTAAGAAGTTAGCTAAAAAAACATTGCTGGAACAGGGAAACGTATGCCTGCGAGCTTTGCAAACAAAGCTTTAAATTCAATGTTGAATGTGTTCAATAATTAATGAGCTAGTTCCAGGAATAACTCTGTATTATGTCAAGTTATACAACGTGTAACGGAAACCCCATATCTATCCAAAAGGACTGAAAACAACATCTGGTATGGAGTCTCTATGCAAAGTTTCAGCTCAAAATAAGTGACTCACAGAATTGACCCCAAATTATTGGTTTCATATGTTTCTTGAATACCAGTAATAACAAACGTGTCACAGCACTATGAGGGTCATCACTTTCCACGTCACTTGCCAATAAAACGACAATTCTCTTCGTTCTTCTCAATTTGAAAAATTCTGTCTCTGGTATCAATGTATTGAAATTTCTAATATGCTCCACATATGTACACATAGGATTAGAAAAGCCTTGGCATATCGTTTATTATCATCCAAAGAAGCCGTGCACTTGGTATGTATATACCCTTTAAATTACACGTTGTAGTAGGACTTTAATATAGTCATATCTATTATAATTACTATTTCTGTAGAAAAGGACATCAATACCATCTGATAAGCATTTCCTTAACTAAGTCGAGGTCGGTTTCTAGTCGAATGGCATACAGCTTCGTAATAGTATTTTTACATGTAGTGTCCCATCTGACCTTCACAACCAGTCCCTCTTTTGTCAGATTTTCTAGTTTCTTACTACTTTCGACGACTGTTAAAGATATACAATTGATAGCCGAGACCAATGGCTTAAAGTGCGTTCCGAGACACGAAGGAATCTCGATACGTTAAGATGAAAGAAGAAAAGAAAGAAAGAAAAAGTTTTTATTGCCAACATACAAACGACATGCTAACAATATTAAAAACTTATACAGGGTTAATTGTAAAACACGGAAAACCTCTCGGGACTATGTTACTAACATTATAATCAACAACTTTTGTTCTATGACTTTTTAAAATTCGTCATATTTTAGTTCGCCAGATTTTCATACAAAGATAAAAATATTTAAATTGAACGCCCTAAATGTTACGGAGTCTATGCGAAACAAAAGAAAACGACTTATACTATCACTTTCTTTTGTTTCGCATAGACTCCGTAACATTTAGGGCGTTCAATTTAAATATTTTTATCTTTGTGATTAAAAGATGAATTAGTCTGTTGCGATATATTATTTCTTAAGTTCTAAGACTGAGCTAAATTTTAGTTGTACTAGGTGTTGACCGTGACATGAGCTTTTGCCCGCAAAAATCCCGATCCCGTGGGAATTCTAGAATAAAAAGTGGGAATTCTAGGATTTTTCATTCAGGTCCGTTAAGTAATTTTTGTGTAAATGAGTAAAACTATCTATCCTTACAAACTTTTGCATTTATAATGTTGTTAAGTAGGAACGATAATGAGAAGTAGGGTACTATAAGATACTTGAAGCAAAACACTGTATTCCTTTTAAGAAAATTACGCGTAGATATAACAAGACGACACTGCCAGGGATAAAATAGGCACAGAAATAAAGTTTACTAAGAATTATCAAGGCAAAAACCTGATAACACTTTTTGCCTAACCGAGGAATAGAACCTAGAACACCAAGTGTAAGCTGTTTTAAAGTATAAAATATACTCTGTGACCCATACTTTAGCATAAACCATAGGACAGAAACTCGAATGGTTATTTGGTATAGGAGTATATTAAATCTAGGAAAAGCTTGTTTTCCTCCGCATCTGCCTTTCCCTAGAAATTATTATAAGCTTTGTTCTCGCTGTCGTAGTTACATGGAATTTTACTTCGTCACCGTATTACGTTGTATATGTGTTGAGCTTGGAAAACAGTGAGATGTACGGAGAAACATACGGTGTAAATATAAAACGAAAAAAGCTACCGATCTAAACTGAATTCCTTTAAAATTCTACCTGTTTCCTAGTTCTGGTGACGGCAACTGAAGGTGGTAGATTTCTTTCTGTTTGGTTTTTTTTGTTCAGTTCATCCCACCTATGACCAACCATAAAATGTTTTGGCATTACTTTCATTGTACCTACGTACAGGTGTGGAGTGGAATTCCCTATAATAGGTTACTTCTAGATAAGCGTGCTTCATATTCGACCATATTGTTACGCCAGTCGCTTAGTGAAGTGCGTCGGGAAACTTCGACATAAATCTGGAATGTTCGAGACGCTAACGCCATCTAGCGGCGAGTAGCAGGAATGAGCATATCTAGTCAAGACACTAACGCCATCTAGCGTCGAATAGCGGTACTATGTATTTCGAGTATTTTCTAGGCAGTATAAACAGTGAGTCGATTTTATAAGAATGTTCTCGAATTCATAGACTGGGGTATAAATAGAGCGCAAAGGGGCGCAGAGAGTCAGTCTTATTACGAGGCGAATACGAGATATAATCGAAGCTTTACCAGTGAATTTCAGTGCGATTTAAGTGTGATTTAAATGTTAAGTGACAAGTGTTGTGTGCGAATAATTGTGTTATATTTTTATTTGTGTCTAATTAATTAAAGTGTTAATTTTGGTTTAATTGGCGTTTATTAATTCTATCCCGAACCCCAGCTCGTAACAATTTGGTGTCAGAAGTGGGATAGAAAAATGCCGGTTTTACCGAAAGACGATATGGAAGGTGTAAGAACCAGAAATCAACGCCAGCAGGAGATCGACCAGAGACGGTTTGAAGGCTCACCATCGCCAGCACCGGGTGGAAATCAGCAGACGATGGAGGCGTCTACGAGTACTTCCGGAGTTGCTTCAGTGACTACGTCTCCGGCTATGCTGCAGGAACAAGCCCGCCGCCAGGAAGAGGAAGCCCGCCACCGTGAAGAACAGGCCCGCCGCCAGGAAGAGCAGGCTGCTTGCCTTCAGGAAGAGCTAGCCCGCCGCCAGGAAGAACAAGCCCGCCGCCAGGAAGAACAGGCCCACCGCCAGGAAGAGCAGGCTGCTCGTCTCCAGGAAGAGCTAGCCCGCCGCCAGGAAGAGGAAGCCCGCCGCCAGGAAGAGCAAGCTGCTTACCGTCAGGAAGAGCTGATGCACCTCATGAGGGAAATGAATGCGAATTTCTGCAAGGACCTTAGTGCAGTAAAAGAACGAGTGTACCAGCAAGAGGAACGGATTACGGGAGCTGAGAACCGTATCTCCGGAGCTGAGAATCGTATCTCCGGAGCTGAAATCGAGATCGCTGATATGAAAAAAGCTCTGGGTGTACTGAAGTCTGGAGATTTGACTACAGTTCCTGTGGCCGCTGCTCCTTCGGTGCAAGGCTTCAAGGTACCTCCGTTTGATGGAAGCTCTTCATGGTCGGCCTATAAGATCCAGTTTAAAGCCGTTGTCAAGGCGAACGGATGGAGCAAAGCGCAGGCTATGACGGCGCTTACACTGGGCCTTCGTGACCAGGCCCTACCCATTCTAGAGGCCCTCGGGAAGGAGGTCACCTACGAACAGTTGCTAGAGGCGTTAGAGTCTCGCTATGGTGACGCACATCTGGAACACGTATTCCGTGCTCAGTTGAAAGACCGGGTACAACGAAGTACTGAAAATCTACAGCAGTGGGCCCTCGAAATAGAAAAGCTGGTCCGAAAAGCTTACCAATCATCGCCTGCACTCATCGACGGTAATTTGGTCCAGGCGAATGTCGATGGGATTCGTGACTTGGAAGTGAGGGCTGCTGTGAGACTCGGGCACCATGAGTCTCTGAAGGACGCCTTGGCTCATGCTCTGGAAGTGGAAGCCGTACGACAGGACCATCGAGCACACCGCATCAGGGAAGTGGTGTCATCACCTACCCATGGCATTCGACCAAGGTTTAGCCCTAGGTGCTACGAGTGCGGAGAAAAGGGCCATCTGAGATCCAGTTGCCCGAAGCGAAATAGTGAAAGGGAAGAGAGATCTCAGGAGGGTCAGGTGGCTAACCCAACCTTCCAGCAAGCAGGGAAACGAGTAAACGCCAGGACCGCGAGGCGGGTGCTGGCTGGTTTTGAAAAGAATTTCGATCACACAAGCCCATGATGGAAACAGCCTAATCAAGAAAGGCGAAATCAATAGAACACTTTGCAAGCTGACGAAAGATACTGGTGCTTCTCGTACAGTAGTCAGCACTCAACTTGCAAATCGCTCTATTGAGGACTTCTTCCGGAACCACGAGAAAATCCAACTCATGACAGCAACCGGCCAGCACATACCCGTCCGAGGCGAGAAGAAGGTGGAGATGAAACTGGGAGAAAGGACTTTTTGGCATAGAGTCATTGTGGCTGACATAGTGGATGATTGCATCCTAGGTTTGGATTTCATGAGAGACCATCATTGTGAGATCGACATTAACCAAGGAATATTAAAATGTGGCACAGAAGAAATCTGTATGGAAGGTGGATCATCAGGAAAAGTCTACTGCCTGAAGAAAATTACCCTTCGTCCTAGATCGGAAACCATTGTGCCAGTAAGTTTATCACAAAATTTGGGACAAAAGCGTCGGTGCTTGTTTATTGAAAGAACGGATAATGATCATCCATGGATAATGGCACGCACTCTGGTGAGGCCCACAACTACTTCAGTGGTGAGGATTTTGAACCCAAGTAATGAAGAACACATAATTAAAAAGGGAACATTGATGGGCACCTGTGAGGAAGTTGCCTGGATACGCCGGTGCCAAGAAATATCCAGTAGCAATAAACGTAATAGCACATTTAATGTGTCATCTCTTCTAGAAGGCTGTCACAAGGATCTGTCTGAAGAGGAAGTTACATTGGCTAAGAAAGTGTTGCTTCGGTACGTCGATATTTTCTCTTCCAGTGATGCTGATATTGGAAGGACCGGACTGGTTCAGCAAATATAAATACTGGTAACGAATTACCAATTCGTCAGCGGCCAAGAAGATTGCCAGTTGCACGAGAGAAAGAGGTAGAGGCCATGATTGAAGGGATGGTAAAGGATGGTGTGATAGAACCTTCATCCAGTCCATGGTGTTCTCCCGTAGTGCTAGTCAAGAAGAAGGACGGCAACTTACGTTTTTGTGTCGATTATCGGAGGTTAAACGATGCAACAAAGAAGGACAGTTATCCACTACCAAGAATTGACGACACTTTAGACACGCTGACAGGAATGAAATGGTTTACAACCCTAGATTTGAAAAGTGGCTACTGGCAAGTGGAACTAGATCCTAAGGATAAGGAAAAGACAGCATTTTCTATGGGAAAAGGTCTGTGGCAATTCAAAGTAATGCCATTTGGTTTGTGCAATGCGCCAGCAACTTTTGAAAGGCTAATGGAGCTGGTACTCACTGGGCTTATTGGAGACGCCTGTCTGGTATATTTAGATGACATTATTATTGTCGGGCGCTCATTTCATGATCATCTTAGGAACCTGGAACGTGTGCTAGCGAAAATCCGTGCAGCCAATCTGAAGCTAAGTCCTAAAAAGTGCTCATTTTTTAAACGACAAGTGACTTTCCTGGGCCATGTAGTTTCGCAAGAAGGTGTGCAAACTGATCCGGACAAAATAATCACTGTTAAGGATTGGCCAGTACCAAAAGACAAGACACAGGTCAGAGCGTTTCTAGGGTTGTGCTCATATTACCGCCGGTTTGTGAAAAATTTCGCTGATATTGCTAAGCCATTACACAAGCTCACTGAAGAGAAGCGAACATTCTGCTGGGAAGAAGACTGCGACGCAGCTTTCCGCGAATTGAAGAAGCGTCTGTGTGATACACCTATTCTTGGATTTCCTGACACTGAGAATGAGTTTATCGTAGACACAGATGCAAGCAATACCGGAATAGGTGGCGTGTTATCACAGCGAAAAGGAGATAAAGAGGTTGTAATAGCCTACTTCAGTAAAGCTTTATCAAAACCAGAAAGAAATTATTGTGTCACGAGAAGGGAGCTACTAGCAGTAGTAAAAACATTGCAGCATTTCAGTAAATATCTGCTTGGTCGAAAATTTTATCTGCGGACCGACCATGCTGCATTAAAGTGGCTTTTGCAATTCAAGAACCCTGAAAGGCAAGTTGCAAGGTGGATTGAACAACTGCAAGAGTTCCACTATGAAACTGAGCACCGTAATGGAAGATGTCCTGGCAACGCGGACGCGCTATCAAGAAGACCTTGCCCTGAAGAATGTAAGCACTGTGTTAGGCAAGAAGAAAAAGAAATAGTACCCGTCAAGATGCTGAGAACAGACCTGAGCAATGAGTGGAAAGAAGCGCTACAGCGTGCGCAGCAAGTTGACTTAGACGTCAATCCCATTCTTGAATGGAAGAAAGCCGCTGCTCCAAAGCCTAGTTGGCATAACGTCGCTGGAATGAGTACCACAACAAAAAGTTATTGGGCACAGTGGGACAGTTTGGTGATCCACGAGGGAGTATTGTGCCGCAAATGGGAAAATGCTCGAGGAGACCATTGTCACCTACAAATGGTCGTACCAAAGGCGAAGGTACCTGAAGTTCTACAGCTTTACCACGACGGATGTTCAGGAGGTCATATGGGAGTAAGAAGGACTCTGTTAAAGATACGAGAGCGATTTTACTGGAACCACTGCCGAGACGACGTAGAAGACTGGTGCCGTAAATGCACTAGTTGTGCAGCAGTTAAGGGACCTCAAACACGCAGTAGAGGAACTTTAAAGATCTATAATGTGGGAGCCCCATGGGAACGGATAGCGCTGGATGTTGCGGGACCATCTCCTGAGAGCGAGAGTGGGAACAGGTACTTTATGGTCGTAATGGATTATTTCACAAAGTGGCCAGAAGTTTTTGCCATTCCTAACCAAGAAGCTACAACAGTGGCAGATAAATTGGTGAATGAAATATTTTGTCGCTACGGAGTACCCTTGGAAATTCACAGCGATCAAGGAAGAAATTTTGAGTCCCAGGTATTTCAGTCATGTCGAGTAATGGGTACTCATAAAACCAGGACCACCTCTTATCACCCGCAATCCGATGGAATGGTAGAACGTTTTAACCAGACATTAGAGAGATATCTGGCTAAAGTTGTAGAAAGCAGGCAAAAGGATTGGGACAAACACATTCAGCTGTTACACCTGCTTTCGTGAACTTCGGACGAGGGCTTAGGTTGCCTGCAGACCTAATCACTGGTATACCGCCGGATGCACCTTGTAGTGTAACAGACTACGCGAGTGAATTGCGAAACAGAATGAACGACATATACGAACATGTCAGACAATCCGGTCAACAAATGTCTCAGAAGGTGAAGACTCGTTACGACCGAAAGATGAACAATCAAGGATTTGTAGAAGGCTCATTTGTCTGGTTGCATAATCCAGTGCACAGCAAAGGAAAGTCACCGAAATTACAGGCAAAATGGGATGGACCATATCGCGTTGTGAGTAAGATTAATGACGTCACTTATCGGATCCAGAAAGGTCCTTGAGCTGCGCCAAAGATTGTTCATGTTGATCGACTGGCGCGTTACTACGGGTCTAATGATGCTCGGGTCGAGCATGTCTTAGGAGGGGGCAGTGTTACGCCAGTCGCTTAGTGAAGTGCGTCGGGAAACTTCGACATAAATCTGGAATGTTCGAGACACTAACGCCATCTAGCGTCGAATAGCGGTACTATGTATTTCGAGTATTTTCTAGGCAGTATAAACAGTGAGTCGATTTTATAAGAATGTTCTCGAATTCATAGACTGGGGTATAAATAGAGCGCAAAGGGGCGCAGAGAGTCAGTCTTATTACGAGGCGAATACGAGATATAATCGAAGCTTTACCAGTGAATTTCAGTGCAATTTAAGTGTGATTTAAGTGTTAAGTGACAAGTGTTGTGTGCGAATAATTGTGTTATATTTTTATTTGTGTCTAATTAATTAAAGTGTTAATTTTGGTTTAATTGGCGTTTATTAATTCTATCCCGAACCCCAGCTCGTAACAATATCATCTTTTACCGACAGGTGTGATAAACTCCTAATAAAATTAAGAAACTTCCCAGTAATAAACGATTGAACGATTTATATTTGAACACGAAACTACCGATTGAATGTAAGATTTTTTGAGCCAAATATGTTATTCTAGCTAGAGAATATATCGTAAACATTAAGCATAATTTTATTTTGATTTGCCATTAGGATAATCATTAAGTATATGAAAGTAATCTCTTCCTTTCCTAGAAAGCGACTTAACCGTCTTCTAGGAAAGGAAGAGTTAGTTCGTAAAGTACACATTCATTATATTTAATACATTGTCTAGTCGCCCCAGGTATGCTTTACAATGCTTGAATATTGTATGTAATTCCCGAACACATAATTTCGGTTCAATTGTTTGAGAATAACACTTTTAAATTTAGAAATTCACAATCAAGGCTAGTAAAGAAACCTAGTTAAAAATAATAAAACGATTTATTACAAGAACTGAAATAAACTAAAATGATATTCTATGATATCGATATTTTCATGAAATAAAGTAATGCATGTGCTAATTACTTTTGCACATTAAATATCATATTCTGCTTAGCCTTTCCCAACTATAAATACTAGTGTTTTACATGGAGAGACTGCCTATCCGATGTCCACAACCCAGAAACTGGGTAGCATGATACCTCTTAGACTTACTGGTGTCAGATTTTCTGGCTTCTTACTGCTCATAACAACTATTAAAGATGTACAAATCCTTGACCTTGCTGATGCAAGTTATCCAGATCTAACTGAAGTGCAGCTAGATAAGCTTGAGCTACTCCAACATTTTTGTATCAGATTCATATTTGGTTTGCGCAAATATGATCATGTTTCTGTGTTTCGCATTAAACTCAAGTGGCTGCCTATCCGCCTTCGCCGGAATGCACATATTTTATCATTACAGTATTCTTTTCAATTCAACGACTCCCTTTTATCTCAAAGAACGTTTTAAGTTCCTTCATGACACACATGTTAGAGATTTGAGATCATCAGAGAATTTGAGACTTTTGATGCCTACATATTCCACAAAATTTTACGACCAGTCGTTTACGGTGCAGGCTATTCGGTAGTGGAATGTATTGCCGGTGTCAGTAAGACAAGTTCAGTCACTCGCTGTTTTTAACAGCTCAGTTGCCAATCATTTTCTTTCAAACTAATATTCCTTTGTTTTTCTCCACATCGTGCGGAGAAAAACAGAAATAATCAATAAGGTTAAAGAACACATTATATATTAATTTTTATGTACTTATGTATTGTATATATATATATTTGTATATTTTTATTAGTTTTTTTTTCCGTTTTGATGAATATTTGTACAATAGTACACTAATATAGCTCTCCTCATTTTAATTAGAGCTCGTAAAGTCCTTCCAAAGGTTTCTGGAAAATATCGCTCTTAGCGATAAGACCGCCTTTGTAAACAATTTTTATTTACTAATGTTGTTATTTAAGTGTGATTCAATTAATGGTGTACAATAAAGTATATTCTATCTATATATCTATCTAAATGACTGCTGTATATTTAGCAAGGACCCATTAATCGGATTAAAAGGTTAACCGGTTAGACGTTTAACCCATTTGTTTGATTAACCTTTATACGGGTTAACCCGTATACTATTAAGGTTAATCTATAAAATATTGCTGATTAATCTGAATGAAAGAGACAGAACCTGTAAGTTGCACAATCTCGGCTGCGTCGCGGTATCTTACGTCACACGCGGCTGTTTGTTGCTCGCGTTTATTTGTCGCTCTTTTGTTGAATTTTTCACTTATTCAAAATTATGTGCGTAACCATGCACAGTGGAATGAAAATGTTTGGTAGGTAAGTGTATGGTGAACATTAAAAATTCAATGACAAAAGCAAATTGAGAAATGTAGGCAGGTAAGTAGGTAGGTGTCTTTTTTTAGTAAGTAGATAGTTAGACGGTAGAACAGGTTAGGTATCTTTTTTTATTTGTTTTACTATATTTATTGGTTTACTTTGTTCTGTATATTTCACACCTGAAAGGTGTTCCGAGGTGGGAATGTTTTACCCGTAAATATACAACATTATGTTTAGTATATGCGAAATGTGAATATAGTTCATTCGGAATAAGTAACTAAATCGAATCTAATATTTTATAAACCTTTTTTGTTTTTGCCCCAAAAATATTTAAAAACAAGTTACAAGTTGGACACTTAGTAGCATATATACGTAATGATACGGCGCGCAACACAGGTCACGCAGCACGCCACTAGACGCGCACGGCTCGACGCACTATGGGACCAACCGGTATTTTCCATCTCAAAATTAGTTGGGACAAAAGTCGTGTTACTGAAACTGTTTTGATTGTTTTACATTCTAAGATGATAAAGCCATCCGACATAATAGTAAAACAAAAATACAAAAAAATTTTAGGTTCATAAAATTACACCCAAACTTTATACTTTGATAATTTGATATTAACTAGACTAGGTACTCGTTATGGAAGTTCAACTTAAGATATTTTCTGTTCTTCAAGGGAATGTATAAGTATTATACATTTTTAGATTGCTCAAGATTTCTAGTTCATAACTACGTTATTTTGTGATGAAAAATATATTTTCGAATTTTTTAATATAATTTTTAATTGTCATACGGAAATTTTACGTCTATTTAATTTTCAAGTTGAGGTTTCCTTGTTACCGATGGCTCCCGATGTCAAGTTAATGACATGTTTAGATACCTTACCTATTCAGTAATACAAAAAAAACCTGCGTCATTGCTGCGCCATTTCGAACTAGAAGCAAAAATGTCGACCTAAATAATTATATTTTCACACGATATTTTTTTTTTGCGGTGACCATTTTAACCACACGTATGATAAAAATCATGTTGCATAGTTCTCATATGTTGTTGTAATTATAATAAGTATTAGTGTGAAAACTGTTTTTATCAATTTTCTTATTGGTTTTGCACAAGTTACTGAAACTAGGGTCCTATAAATACTCGGGTTTGCAGCGTATTCATCAAAGTGTCCGGATACCTTCCTTCGGTAACTGTGAAAAAGCTGAAACAAGTTTAAAATGAGTGAATTTGTGTGTTTTCGACGCGATATATGTGCTCAGATAATAAGCGGGAAAAGTACTTCAGATATTGAAAAATATTTGTTGGACAATTTCCATTTATCAACAACAGATGTGAGCACGGTTATGCAAAGTATTCAAAGAAATTTGATTACGATTTCTAACCAAAAATGCGTGAAAGCTCAAAGAAAACAAGATTGCTTCGAGAGCCATAACACAAATTGGTTAAATGGCGAGTTTAGAGTACGTGAAAAAAAAAGAAAATCCTGACGTGTTCGGAGAGTACGAAAAAAACGTAAAAACTTGGAATTACTCCAGGAGTATGGAATGGGGCATGTGCATTACGCTTATGTTCAAGGTTTACGATCTATGGGTGAAAATGATGAAGCTTCGATTGTGAGTATTACGAGAAATACAGAAAAGGAGGAGAAAAAGTCATTTTACGAAGTCCAGATGGTGTACCTTCCCATACCAAAGAAGAAGCATTATGTATATATATTGAAACCGATCTACCCAAAGCTCAATATTCCTACCTGAGGCTGAGACTTGTTGAGAAAAACTTATTTTCGGTATTTCCATCATACCAAATTTTGGCTGAAGCAAAGAAGGATTGCTATCCTCTTGCGTCAAGCATATCCGTAACGAATATAAGTGCTAAAGTGAACCTTCAAGAACTCTTAGGTCATACTGCCTGTCGTATTTTAAAAATAGACTCGGTTTCGAAAAAGTTCATCCGTCTCAAACTGTATAGCAAATGGGGTTGCGATGGATCCTCGGGACAAAGTGAGTATAAACAAGTTTTACCGGAAGAAAGTGAACAAATATCGGATGCGTATGTAGTGTATGCGAATATGTTTATAGTTTCACTTGTACCATTGAGACTAATAGATGAATAAAGTAAAGTAGTTATATCGCAAAATCCAACATGTTCTTCAGTTAGATATTGCAGACCCATTTCTCTGGAATTAGCAAAAGAAACTCCTGAAAAAACTACAGCTGTTGTAATTGAACTTGAAGCAAAAATTAATGAATTAAGTCAAACGCAAACGCCTGCAGCAAAATAAGGTAACATGAGCAAGACATGAGCTGTTTATGACAATGATCGACGGGAAAGTTGCTCAAGTGTTAACGCAGACTCCATCGAGTGCTTCATGTACTATTTGTTGAGCAACTCCTAGACAGATGCACAATATAACAAAAGTAACTGCAAGTATTGAGAATGAAGATACGTTTAAATACGGGCTATCTACCTTACATGCTTGGATAAGATCTATGGAAATGATTCTGCATATTTCTTATAACCTAGGATTTGAAAAGTGGGCTGAATCGACTCCAGAGAATAAAAGATTAAAGAAGAGAAAAAGAAAGCACGTTCAAACTCGCTTCCGGAAATTGCTTGGTTTACACATTGATAAGCCTCGTCAAGATTCTGGAAACAGGAATGACTGAAATACGGCAAGGAGATTCTTCCAAACCTATCAATGTTCTGCAGAAATCACGGGTATCGATGAAGAGTTGATCAAGAGATTATACATAATTCTGCAAACTATGTCATCAGGATTTTCTGTTAACGCAGTAAAGTTTGGTGAATATACGCTGAATTTGCTTGACTCCTGTAGACTTCCTCTGTCACTAAAGTGCGTATGAATATAATGCCGTTTTTAATATATTGTACATTTATGTCCATAAATGCACGGTGACTTGGCCGTTGACTTCGATGTATTAACTAGTAAAAAAAAGTGCATAGAGTATGGTTCAAGGCCGGTTACATAAAATCTAACTATATTAATAAGGAAATCGAGTAAAGGTCCTTAGACTTGGCTTCGTTTTGCTTAGAGATTTCATTATTTTTTATAGAGAAACAAGCAGCTTAGGCGAGGCTTGGCTAATTTTTTACAGGATGTTTTGGTGGGATTTTATATTTTGTACATTGATTGTATTAGCTTGGTCCTTATCTTGTAATGCAAAACCAGTAAGCAACATAGCCGCCGAGCGCTACATCTAAGCTAATGGCCAATAATCGATAGGCACGCGGTGCCGTCCCACTGTGCAGCCACAAAATAGATAGGTACAGAAGTCAATCTACATAAAAAGCGCGCTCGAGCAACGCACTCATAGACACCGCTCACGGAGATGATATCTTGGCGCAATGCAGCTCAATGCGAGCGCGGGTACCTAATAATAATAATACCAGCTGTTTGCAGCGAGAAGAAATGTACCATAATTCCGTACACAGAGAGTTGAGATAGTTTTAACCGCCGCACGACCCACGAATGTGTTAGGGTTGTACCCATAAATATAATATTATATTTCTATGGTTGTACCTATGATGATATTGGTAAAAAACGAATGTTGTAGAAAAACATTTTTTTTTTTAATTTGTTGATCAAATATGTTTCAGTTTAATAAAATGATAGATGCATTTTTTCCTTCCCTGATTTCCCGATTATTAAATTTTAATGTCTAAAATATCCGAAACCGCGTAAATAATTGTAATAAATAAGTAATCAAAATGGAAACAGTAGCAAAGCGGAGGAAAATCAATTGATTTTAGGTCGATCCATTATGACGTTGTCAAAATTATTTAAAAAGGTTCAGGCAGGCGTGCGGCAGCCCACTGTCGGATGTACCGACGGCGATACGCGAAGCGGTAGGCATATAACGCGTGGCCTTGAGCGAGTGACGGACGCCTGGTTTTAGGCATACTTAATCAGATCACTATAAGTTCACGTAGGTATAAAAATAAAAAAAAAAACATGTGGGCAATTCACACGTGGTAGAAGTGAAACCTTCAATGTTGGCTTTTTTTCTTATGAATTTATGTGTCTGTCTCTTTTTACTGTCACTTTTTTGTTTCATAAACTTTCAAATCACAATGATGCTAAAGAAGTTTTGACTTCAAAACAGGTTGGTAATAACGCTACTTATGTATGTGCTAATTATGAGATCAAAAACTTTTTTAGCAAAAATTAGAACCGACTTCCATATCAAAATACTACAAAGCCAAAGATAACTTTAATTTCGGAAGTCCGTGTTATTGGTTTTGGATTTTCTTTTTTTTTTCACACCGCCTTCCGAAATTAAAGTTATTTTTGGCTTTGTAGTGTTTTGATATGGAAGTTGGTTCTAATTTTTGCTAAATTTTTTTGTCACGCTTTTTAGTGGGCCGGTTTGTAATTTATCTAGTTACAAAAGCCATAATGTCAACAACTTATCACCTTTTACAAAATATTGCTTTTCCCGATGCATAGCCGTTAATTTTTGAGGAGTTCTCCTGGTACTTGACCATCAGCTCTACATCACCATATGTATTGTGACGAGCATAAAGTGTTTAACATCCGTACTCAAGTAATCGAATCGCAATCCACGAAATACTTATTATTGAGGAGTTTCAGTGGCTATCTGTGGTCTTCATCATCAGTTCAACTTCCCCAAATGGTACTTTTCGGAAGCAACTGCTCAAGGTACTATAAGAAATACCCAAAACGCTATAGGTGTGCCTATAATATTTGAAGAGTTCCCTCGATTTCTCCAGGATCCCATCATCAGATCCTGATTTTGTAACAATGGGACCAACTAGAAAATATACCCATTCAAACGTAAAAAGAATTTTTCAAATCGGTCCAGCCGTCTCTGAGTTATGAGGTACTTAGCATACATAAAAAAAAATTGTTCAAGACGAATTGAGAACCTCCTTTTTTGAAGTCGGTTAAAAATAACAAAGTTCTACTAAGTACCTACGACAAACGACGATATGTACAAGTACAAACACACTCACAATTCAACCGTGTCGGTCGGTGAAATGCGCTAGAATCGAAATATTATTTTTAATATTTTAGCGTCGAACATTAGTCAATATTAAAAACTGTGCAACATTAATAGGGCTCAAAGTTCAATGCATTCTGCGCGGTGACTACGAGAGTCATGTCGGTACACGATCAAACACCGCGTGGTAGTTATCTCTGTCACTTTCTTGCAGATGTTTTATGTGCTAAAATGCACCTTATGTCGAAACCGGTTCTTATAGGCTGATTAATCCTATAATACGGGTTAACCTTTATTGAGGGTTTTTTAACCTAATCCCAAAAATTAACCCGGTTAAAACCCTCATACGGGTTAACCTTTCGGTCCCTGATATTTAGTGACGGGCAGTATATTTTTGCAAAAAAAAACAATATTTTAAAAGTTAAACGTATTTTATTATTCGATTCCAATATACACACACTTATACATCGTGAAGGTTAATTAATTCAATATTCTAAAATATTGATAAGCTCCGTCGTGAAGTATAATTATGTAAAATAATGAAAGAGTTAAATACAATTTGAATATTAGTTACAAGATATTTCTTGTTGGTTACGGCCCATTAAGCCCATACTTAATATTTAGGTTATCAAGATGAATTTAGATTTATTTTGTAAACTTTCGTACATATTTACTGAAATCCTCTGAATAAAATTAGTAAGATTACAAGAGTTCTTGTTGTTGAAATATTTCCCGAACAGAAGTTTTACAACAAACTCAACCGTAATAATGTTTTATTTTAAGAATCATATTTTTATTTATTTATTAATAGCTACTGTCTATTAAATACTAGCTGCGCCCGCGACTTCCTCCGCGCGGAATAGTGACTCTCGGAAACATTTTTAATTTTGTAGACTAATTATTTTGAAAATAAAACTCATACATAAATGAGCTATTTACAATATTTTACTGCTAATAGCTTATTTAAGTACATTTTTTCTAATCAAAAGTCTAAAAAATAAGTTTCAAGCTTCTAGCTTTAAAAATGACGTAATTTCCATACAAACTTTCATCCCATATTTCAACCCCTTACAGCCCTTTTTTCGCATTAAAAAGCAGCCTATGTCCTTTCTCAGGCTAGACTATGTCCGAACCGAATTTCATTAAAATTGGTTTAGTAGTTTAGGCTTGATTGCGTAATACACAGACAGACAGAGTTACTTTCGCATTTATAATATTAGTAAGGATTATAAAGAAAATCTAAATTTATTTTATAAATCTTCTCCTTCTTAGTAGTATACTCTTGTAGTATAGTCCTCCTGATCGATTTTGGCCACTGCGGCCAATTTCAGCGGAGATTGGCCATCTGCGCAGGAGATATTATAGTGCACAAGTATGAGTGTACTCTCATATCCCAGTGGGACGGCAATCCGACACGACCGCAGAGAGGTAAGGCGCAGGACCAACGAGGCACAGGGTTATCACACTCTTGGCAGAGTGGTCGTAGCCATGTATATGGTGTAGGGGGTGAGTCTCTATCGCTGTTTATCCTCTTACCAATTATTTATTTATTTAAACTTTATGTACAGACGCCAGCACATCAAGCTACAACAATCTATCAAATTTATTTAATAGATATTCAACTTTATTGCTAAAGAAATTAGGTTCAAGGTTGATTGGGAAAATTTGACAGTTTCGGGTAGCTTCATGTGCTGGCGTCTGTACAATGGTGTTACATGGACTTAATGCAGCAAGGCATTCTCTACCAGTCAACCTTTGGGTTAAAAAAACACATTGTGGTAGGTGTACGAGAAAATGGAATGAAATAACATATTTAATACTAATAAATATATATTATGGCAGATTTTGGAATGAGGCGCCGCATTTAATGTTTTGTGTCATTGCGAGAGTACTAGACTATGTTTCCGTGGCCTTTCTTGTTTTGTCCGATCAGCTGTTTAGTTATTTATTTTATATATATAAGTACATTTTCGTAATTTAATTACCAGCATGTCTATTACACAAAGAACCAGGGACGACAGACGTTTTTCTGGGTGCTGGTGGAGGAAAGGTGAACTTTCAAAACAATAAAATAAGACATAATCAAGACAATTGTTTCTACTTTCAGCAAAATCTTTGGGCAGTACATCACCATGCTATTGCAAACACAACAAGTGAATCAATTAATTGACTGTAATGTGTTTTGAGTAACTACTGCATTTTAGTTTAGCTGTTGGTTGTTGGTTTGATACTATATAACATTAAATCGTGTAAAATTTATAACACTTTTTTATTGTACAATTTTGGTTAATGGATAGGACTTATTTTATTATAAAATTTCTGCTTTCAGTGTGGATGGAGGATGAATAATCTAGATGTTTTATAACAAACCTACGGTGTTTACAATAATGTGGTGCTGTATTGAAGGTACTTTCTTCCCACTTCTAAGTTTGCCCATCTTGTTTCAGCTTTCTGAAACCAAAGGAACAGCTTTTAACCATTACAGCAGACTACCAGGGTCTGAGGACAGAAAGCTATAGACAGATAGATAGCTATGTAGATAGTGGAACTCTGTGATAGGTTTAACTCCTATCAGTTTTATATATATATACAACGTGTAACAGAATAAACGCAATTCCTGAAAGTAGTTGTTCCAAAATCGGCTTCTGAATTGATTTCCGTCGTAAAAAATAGGTGTTACATTTTGACGGAAAAATCTCTTAAAATGAAAACACAGTCTCGTGACAAATTAATACAATCCTTAATTCAAGGAAATGCGCTCGTGTGCGTGTCGGCCGCTAACATTGCATAAGTGTATGCGTCTGCGTAAGGATATTGTATGACGCACATACGTTTTGCGTTTAGTAAGGATAACTATTTTATAAAAGTTGTCTAGGTTTGGTTTAGGGATGCATCGATATGCCTTTTTGCCGATACGATACCGATACCGATACTCTTATAAAAATATCGTCGATACCGATACCGATACCGATACCAACGATTAGTGAATTAAAATTAAGGTAAAATATATAAAACACAAGTTGGTTAAAGTTATTAATTTTTATTAAAAAATATAAACAGTCACAAACTTTGAATAAGATGTTAAGAATTAAGGGTAATAATTAATTTAAAATAAATAACTGTTAATAATTAAAATTAACATTAATAAGCTTTTTGTTTAAAAAACAGAGTATTCTCATGTTTTGAGGAGAAAGCCGATTTCGCAAGTCTGTCTGTATAAGACCTGCGGTGGAAAATAATCTCTCAGATGCTTGTGCCTCTTGTTGACCAAATCAAACGGCTCCATGTCAACACATATTTCCTCAGCAATAGTGCGAGTTATATCTTTTTCCCTAATATCATCGTCGGTGTAAAGTGTTTTCTTATCAATTATCTCCGTCAGAGTTGCTTGTCTCTTAGATTGTGGACCATTGTCGTCATCACACTTTGTTTTCTGGAGAGTTGTTTTTGACGCTAAAGCGGTGTCCAATTCGCTCGAATGGTGCCTCTTCATGTGAATCCACAAGTTTAATGTATTATAATTTTTAGAATTGATGCCACGGGACACATTTTCTTTACAATAAAAACATATTGCTTTGGAATTATCAAATGTGGAAATTTCAAAATGATTCCATTTGGCACTTTTGTGTTTTGAAGTTGACATGATCTTACTGTTTTTTTAATTCAACCAACGACTCATAAACGATATACACACAAACTGATTGATTACGATATGTAATTCTGTATTTTATTTAGCATCGAAAAAATACTACGCGCGATAGCAGTTAAAAGCCAACTAAAGTGTCTAGCGAAATGGAATACGCGGGGACAAAGGAGGTGAGAGAGACAACAAACTGAATAAAACGTGGGGAATCCCCGAGCATAGATAGTCCGTGCCTCGTTTGCAACGAACTAGATCAAACAAGATGCGCATTTACATTACTTTTTTAAAGCGCGAAATTTGAAAAGTATCGTTGTATCGGCAATAAAAATATCGCCGATGCCGATATATCGGCAAACCCAAAGTATCGCCGATATATCGGTATCGGAATCGGTATCGGATGCATCCCTAGTTTGGTTTCAATTTATTTAGTTATGGATGTTGTTTTAGACTTATAATTTAATATTATAATTGGGGTGTCTGAGGTATTGCGCTTAATCTGTTACACCTTGTATATCTAAATATCAACCCAGTCTTGCTTCTTAAAGTCTCATTCTGCTAATTCACACGAAACCCTTATACATTCAAAATCGCTCTATCCATTGGTGAAAACTGTATGAAAATCTGTTCAATTGTTTTTGACATTAATGCCGTCCTGAAATCCTGGGTTCGATAGGTACCCTGGTCGAGTATAGTGTTATTATGTTTTCTGTCTTGATTATTCTAGTAATAACCCGGAGTCTGGAATGTATACGATAGCAACAGGCTCACCCCCTTTACATGCAACTGTGTAGCTTTACTCTCCGTCTCACCCTTTAGCAGCTACCCTAGCAGGAGTGAGTTATTAATACATGACCGGTTACTGACGTTTCTGCAAACCTGGGCAAAACCAATTATAATTTGATTCCCGTCGAGCTTAGTACATACGAGAAGGTATCGAAGTATCGGACAGAACTATACCGACTGATGAATAATACGACACAAGTTAAAAGCTGCACTGACAAAATGTTCAAAGTTACGAGGCACATCGGATTGGTGGGCAATTCGGATCAACATAATAAATAAATAAAAACATAATAAAAAAAATGAACAATATTCGTAATAGTACAATAAATTAAATGCAACTACAGCAGTGCCTCACTTTGATGTATTTAACCGACATTAAAAAAAGTAGGAGGTTCTCAGTTCGTGTTGAACTTTTTTTTATGTATGTTACCTCATATCTCGAAGACGGTTTGAACGATTTGGATTTTTTTTCGATTGTAATTGTATACTTTTTAATTAGTTCCATTGCTATGAAATCAGGATCTGATGATGGGATCTTGGAGTAATTGAGGATACACTTCAAATATTATAGGCATACCTATAGCATTTTGGTTATTTATTATAGTACCTTGTGCAGTTGCTCTTGAAAAGCACCATTTGGGGAAGTGATACCGATGATGAAGACCACAGATGGCAACCGAAACTACTCAATAATAAGTATTTCGTGGATTGCGATTCGATTACTTGAATATGGATATTAAGCACTTTATGCTCATCACAATGCATATGGTGATGTAGAGTTAATGGAAAAGTATCAGGAAAACTCCTCAAAATTAACGGCTCTGCATCGGGAAAAGCAATATTTTGTAAAAAGTGATAAGTAGTTGACATTTAGGCTTTTGTAACTAGATAAATTATAAACCGACCCACTAAAAAGGGTGAAAAATATTTTTTAACAAAAAATAAAACCAACTTCTATATCAAAACACTACAAAGTCAAAAACAACCTTAATTTAAGAAGGTGTAAAAAAAAAGAAAGTACAAGACCAATAACACCGACTACCGAAATTAAGGTTATTTTTCACTTTAAGTTATCGAATGTGATATTGAAGTCGGTTTTATTTTTTGCCAAAAAGTTTTTTTCTTTCACACCTTCAGACAATCGTTACGTATTAAATGTTCGACTTCTTGTAGCGATCCGAATCATCCACAGATCCGATTCGCCTCAGTTAACTTCTATTAATTAAGTAGAATAACACTTTTTAAATCCTCTGCTATTCTTTTATGATTATGATATGATTTAATTACAGAATCTAAAACAGTGTACTTAGTCGTTTCTCCGTGACTAATCGCTCCATTCATTCGGCGCTCTTCTGATGGTTATCACTGTTGATTCTGGCTGTCAGGAGCTGCAATGGTTGAGAAAAGGAAGTGCGGTGGGTTTGTCGAAAAATAAACACATTTAATCTAGTTTGAATTGACTTCTTTATACATATTTTTATAAATAAACAAATTGTGTCTCAGCCAAGTTCTTCACGACCCTTATTTAACTGGCTGTATCTGAACGTCGGTTGACTTACAGACAGAATTAATGCTTGACATGTTAGAACAGCAATAACTCCAACAACTTAGTGGCTTTTATAGCCCACCAAATATATAGAACTATGTATGGCTGTATTGTATCACTAACTTTGTTCGTCAATAAGATATGAACAACACAAAAATATACACACAAACATACATTTTTGTGTGCAAATAAACGTATGATTACACTAATAAAGACTTAAATTGTTTTTATTTTAGAAATATCTGCAAGTAAAAATACCTAGTTAATGTCCGAAAAATATTTTGAAAGTGAGCGCAAAACCATGATACGATGTACCTATGTAGTTTGCAAGTTACTGTAATTGTATTCCCTGATGGGTTAGCTACTGTATCGTTAACTATAAGGGAATGCTCGGTCGCTGTGTAAGAACGATACGGAAGTAAAACCACGCGAAATATTTGTGTGGTTCTAGAAAGTAGAATATTATTTAATTATTAAATATAAGTTAGCCAAAAAAAGCAAAAGATATTGAGAAAGTCGTTTCTGCACTGATGATTATTGTTGCAACCATGAGTAGAACAGGGATGTGCACAATGGATCAAGGAGTTTAGTATACAATATAAAACGGGCTGTTGCAATGACGATAAGTAAAACTGAGCGATTTAGATACTTATTTTAATAAAAAGGGTAACATATTTTTTTTTTTTAAGTCATCGTACTTCAGACTGTGTCTAACCACTTTTTTCACATTTTGCTCTTATTAATGTTATACAAATTTATAATATCGGTGTCGTTACAACACATTATGTTCGCAAATGTGTGCTCTTGGCATAAATCATTGTTGCAACAGTTTTATTGCTATCCGTTACCTCCAAGCAACCTCTTTGTTGTGTCGCATGGTCACACTCACTTCGCCCCTCCTTTCACAGTCCGGGAAGTAAACATGAAGGTATACGGTTTCAGTACAACCTCTGTGCTGCGAACCCTTTGTTTACCTTCAGAAGATACCTATCGTTGATTGTTAGGAAGTTGCTATCGTGTTGTTTGAATTTCGAAGGGTACAAAATATGAATCCTTGTTATATTCGTAAGAAAACAATCACTAAACAATCTTATTATGTTGACTGGTTAGCTAAAATGTTAAATCAACTGTAATAATTATTGCACAACACTTTAAAAATGTCAAGTTCTTTCTAGTTACATTTCAGAACGTAATAAATAACAAAATACAATGAATTTATTTAGTTCAGTTTTCTGGGAATTAAAAAAGGAATACTCTGGACCCGACACTATGATATACTGTTGCTTGAACGGAAAGTTATCTTTGGGTGATTGGCTAGGAGTGAGTGTGTTGGTGGATCCTTACATGCTTGGTTCATGGTTCATGACTGTATAGCTGTGAAATAGCTTCTGCCGACTCGTATTTTTTTGAGTGCCGTTATTGAACTTAATAATGCTCTATCTATGAAAGCTTAATTATAGTTCCTTTTATGTGTATAGAGTTAGAATATAAATAATTACGGCCCAATAAAGAAAAAAACCAGACAAGTGTGAGTCGGACTCGTCCACCGAGGGTTCCGTACCGGGAAAGGATGACGACGATATTTTTCTATAAACTATGATTCCCTTGAGAGTGTCAACACGCGTTTCTATCTTTTTTTTACGTTAATCGAGAAGTTTGATTTTTTCAGAGCTTCAAGGGTCTGTAAACTTGAGTAGGTATATGGTTTTAATTTCAACTCAATATCTCCACGCGTTCCTGAAATAATGGGTCTTGACAGACGGACAACAAAGTGATCCTATATGATTTTTCTTTTGAGGTATGGAACCCTAAAAATATCTAATGTATAATAGTGTTGGTAATTAGCGATTTATGAAGAACAACATGCAGTAAACTCCATAGTTATATACGCGTAAATCATTTTGAATAGATTTTACCGAAATATTTTTAGCTTAGTGCAAACACAACCGTAGAAGCTTCATTGATTGGCTAAAATGGTTTGACAAATATTTGATGATGCAAATTATATTTCTGTAATTTTGGTGAACATTTTCCACGAAATACTAGTTCGTTGTTATTCAATTACAGGAGGAAATATATACTATGATTATTTTAGTGAATGTTTTATGTACATAGTTAGGTTTAGTAATTATATTAGTTTATTTATAGTTATTGTTAAAGTATGTAAGATTTTATTTCTTAATAAATATCTAGTTATATTTAACCATTGAAATTAATAAACTAACAAAATTTTAGTGAATCTATATAGGTATATAAAAGCGAAATACCACTCACTGATTAATCACGAAATCTCAGAAACTACAAGTAGTAGGGCTCTCAAATTTTTCAAGAGGGTTTCTTTTAGTACTTAGATGCTCGCTAAGACGGGATTTTGCGAAATTACCACAGGATCAGGATTTAGACGGGAAAAACTTCCCACGCGAACGAAGTTGCGAGTAACTGCTAGTCTTTGATAAATACTGCCATAAATAAACTATACTGATAAAACGTGGATGAAAGTTACGTGTGGAAGTAGCTTGAAGCTTGAATAAGGTTATATATTGGCTACATTTTATCCCACCGCAAATGAAGGAAGCCGAAACTAAGCCTCACGCGACTGTTAGTCAACGAGACGCTCGGCTGGGTACCACATACACTTGGTTGATATACCGTCTTGTCGTAACAAGCGCTTTTCCTCCACATTTATTGTGCGCACAGCCAAGCTGTGGAATTCTCTGCCGGCTTCTGTGTTCCCTGCCACTTATGACCTTTCAGCCTTTAAAGCAAGAGTAAATAGACTTCTTCTGGGCTCGCTCGTCCTGTCGTAGACCTCATCTATCGCTTACCATCAGGCGAGATCGAGGTCAAGAGTGGGCTCATCCGTAATAAAAAAAAATATTGGCCAAGTGCGAGTCAGACTCGCCCATGAAGGGTTCCATTGTAACTATAATAATATAATATAATATGTATATTTATTTGACAAATAAAAAAAACCTTAAAAATTTCTTAAAACTAGCTTATTTACATTTTTACAACTACGCTAAATAACTTTGTTTTTCATAGTGTTTGTATGAATTACAAAGTTATATTTGCGGTTTTAGAAAATATCCTGTATCTCAAAAACTACTGACCCGATTTCATTCAAACTATTTATATTTTGTTTGAAAGTTTACATTAAGATCTACAGAAATGTATTTTTTTAGATTTTTCACTCTATTATTATATAAGTTAGAAGGGGGGGGAACCACATTTTACCACTTTGGAAGCTTATATCTTTTAAACGATTGACTTTATGAAAACGTGGTTCTAGAAAGCCTTATATCATTTTTAAAGACCTGTCTATAGATACCACACACGCATAGGTTTCATAAAAAAATATATTTTCCGTTCTAGTTTCATGTATGGGGATTTTATTTTAATTTATTTAATTTTTTTTTTTCTAAAAATCGGAAAGCGGTTAACAGAATACATCTACTTACTTAAGTTTCACATGTATAGTCTTAATAGTTTCGGAATAAAATGGCTGTGACATACGGACGGACGGACAGACAGACAGACAGACAGACAGACGGAAAGACATATCGAAACTATACGGGTTCCGTTCTTTGCCATTCGGCTACGGAACCCTAAAAACAGCCTATAACGTTCCGATTGCTGGGACACAGGCCTGAGGGAATGAAACAAACCGACAGGTGGGCCCAGTGCAAATTGGTGGATGTCTAATGTCTTCGGATTTTTGGTCTTAGAATATGTCGGTTTCCTTTTAATGTTTTCCTTCAGCGTTTTAAGAGCAGTTGTTATGATATAAATTCCACAATATGATTTGCTTGCCTGGGTTGAAACCTACGACCAACAACTCGTTAGTCATGAATACAATGTGTAACTTAAAGGGTATATACATATCAAGTGCACAGCTTCATTTGGATGATAACAAATGATATGGCAAGGGTTTTGTATTCCAATGTCTACATGTGTTGAACTTATTAGAAATTTCAATACATTGATACCAGAGACCGAATCTTTCAAATTAAGAAGAACAAAGAGAATTATCGTGTTATTGCATGGTTATTGCCAAGTCACGTGGAAAGTTATTAACCCTCGTAGTGCTGTGACAGGTCTGTTATGATTGGCATTCAAGAAACATATGAAACCGATAATTTGGTTTCAATTTTTTGAGTCACTTATTTTGAGCTGAAACTGTGCATAGAGTCTCCATACCAAATGTTGTCTTCAGCCCTTGTCGATAGATATAGGGTTTCCGTTATACGTTGTATAACCATTGAACCATCACTGCTGCTTGTGTCTAGAGTGGGTTCATGGTGATAGTGTAATGGGTGGGCTTCCAAACCACGACCTCTCCATTACAAGGCCGACATCTTAGCCGTTAGGTTATTAACGAATAACGCATCGATTATTTTTTACTCTGAAAATTGATTACTACATTCTCGCACGACACATTTCCATCGCACATCTCTGGTGGAAACGCACCCTTAAAGTCGTGCAAATGACTGCCGTGATCAATGACTTTGTTTGGTTGCTGAATTACGGAGGCTTTTCGATATATTAACATTGTGTTAGAATACACAATAAAGGTCTATCTAACTACTACTACTAGAATTCAATAATTGCTGAACCTTTGTCCGAAGTAAAAGCTACTTAGGTCACGGGAAGAGGCGTCTAGTCGAATCTTTGAACCAACAATGAGCTCCCACTCTCGAATGTTTGGGTTGGCTGCCAGTTTAACAGGACGCTGTTTTTTTTTATTACTAATGAGCCCGCTTTTGACCTCGATCACACCTGATGGTAAGTGTAAGATGAGGTCTACGATCAAACGAGCGAGCCCAGAAAATGCCTATTCACTCTTGCTTTAAAGGCTGACGGGTCATATGTGGCAGGGAACACAGAAGCCGGCAGAGAGTTCCACACCTTGCGTTTACATGCGTACTAGTGATTTACATGGAGTGACTGCGTATCCGGCCTCCACAACCCATTAGTTTGTTAACACAATACCTCTTGGCCAGGCTAGTGTTAGATTTAGATATAACAAGTCTTAGGCTGCGTTTCCACCAGAGATGTGCGAGGATGCGTAGCGAGGGATGTGTTTGTAAAGAACCAATAGAATCGCTTCATTTACCTCGCCTCGGTCAGCACAGCTCTGGTGGAAACGGCTCAGCGGAGCTAGATTTTTGCGCATACAAAACAAGCGAGGGATGTGTGCGAAGGATGTGTGCGAGAGATGTGTTGCGAGGGATTTATTGCGCGGAATGTGTGTTGAGAAGGATGTGTTGCGAGGTTTGCGCATTTTCACAGCTCCGCTACACATCCAGCTTTGGTGGAAACCCCCACACATTTTCACAGCACAGCTAGACATCCTCACACGACACATTTCCATCGCACATCTCTGGTGGAAACGCACCCTTAAAGTCGTGCAAATGACTGCCGTGATCAACGACTTTGTTTGGATTCTGAATTACGGAGGCTTTTTGATACGTTAACATTGTGTTAGAATACACAATAATGGTCTATTTAACTACTATCAAACACCATTTACATAATCATGACAACCCACAGAAAACTATTGCAATAAATACAGTATGTTCATATCTTATAAGCGACAAAGGAAGACACGTTTCTTTGGTAAGTAATAAAGTGATCGTCAAATCGTAAACTGGATTACGATTCTCATTTCTAGCAATTGTCAATTGTTATCCATTCGCGGCCTAACCTCGGCTTGCGTTGGTGACCTTGGATATTGACTCGTACGTTTGTTATTATTTCAGCCACGAACTCCTCAATGAAATGAATACAGGACTATTAAGATACGTACATAATATGTACGCAACTTTCAGATAATATGACGTATATAATCATATCTGCCGTTTGTTGTACCAATTTCTAAAATAAACACCAGCCATGTTTTCTTTTAATCTCAGATCGAGATGAGGTCATGTTATTAAATTGTGCACACTCGGTTAACGGTTTTTCCGACTTTGTTTTTGTAGATATTTTACGACTTTTTATCTGATTTCGGAGGAAAAAGGAAGGTTGAAGTATATACGAAGATAAAAGTAATGACGATACGGTTGGCGCAGTAGTTCAGCGATTGGCTGCTGTGCTGTGTGTTGCAGGTTTGATTTCCACACCAGAATAAACTATGTTGATGTAAATGTATATGAATTAAAAACTATGTACATGAATTTTTCAGAGTTGTTACGAATCTGGGTGTTTGTAAATATACATTCACGATCAAGGAAAAATTTCTAGTGTGGGGCATTTTTTTATTTAAATTAGGCAATTAACGATCAATGAGCTTTGTGACGGATGACATTTATATTAAGGCGAAAAGCAAAAATGCTGTTCCTTTTTACGAATATTACGCTAACTTTAGGCCATTTTTCTCATGTAGTACTGCATTAAACATACATTAATTTAAAAATATAACACACACTATCATGAGTTTCACGTACACATACTGATTTATTGAACCATGGTCGAATTTGGACCACTCAGTGACATATGTAGTATGTATAATTGTATATTTACAAATACAAAATATTTATGCACCGAAATATTCCTCCACATCGCCGTAATCTGAAATCGTGCCCGTCTGGGCAAGATTTTATGGGAAGCATTGCCACGTTGAATGTTAATTCTTCGGGCAAAATCCGTGCCAGGCCTCTGGTCACGCAATGTGTCGATCAGTCGACGAAAAATGACCTTGAAAGCTTTTGTTGTTGAAATTGCAGCTTTTTTCTGAAAACCGTCCATAAATATTCCTTAAGCCACTCAAACATTTTATTGGACACAATTGAAATACGAGATAAAACGACAATATTTAGGGATTAAGCCCGCCATTGTTGTTCGAGATTCACTAAAAATGCTTTAACAGAGAATAACGTCAAACTGATTTATATTAAGTGCAAATGGATTTAATGTTTTACAATATAAAGCTGAAGTTATTACGTGGATTATATTTATCATCAATGAATCAATTTTTATTGAGAAAACTGGTGTTTAATTCTCTTCTCGTATAAATTTTCAATTTTACTTCCAAGAATATTATGAAAGAGTATGGTCGGTTGAATGAAGCGGTTTTAAGATAATCAAGAAAAATATGTCCATTAGTAATTTTTTGGCCCAATATAATACTCAGAATATAATTATATATTCATTATTGAACAATAAAATATCCTTAGTTGCTACCATTCAATTAATTTAATTTATTGATATAGCACATTATACATTATAATTGCATTTTACCATTCAGAATTTCCTAGAATTTCAAATGGAATTTTATGTAGGTAATCAACTTTATATTCAACGATTGAATATAGAGAATTCGGTGCTATAGTTGTATCTTTCTGTGCAAATATTCGTGCAAAAACTTGTATTTCGGTATTTTTTATGACATTAACATGAATATTAAAAAAGCGTTTTATTTAAAAGAGAAAATTAAATAAACTAAACTAAAATGAACTCATCAAACTTTTGTTTGTTGATGGGGCCGCATTTTCTAAGGTTATCCATCACATTAAATTGTACAGCAGGTATTACAAGTTGTTAATCTATACTTATAATAAATCTGTAGAGAGGTCAATTCTGTACATGAAATATATTTCCAAAATAACTATCAGGGGGTGATTAAGGATCGATACTTATGCCAAAAATGCAATCAGTTAAATTTTTGTCTGTCTGTCTGTCTGTCTGTCTGTCTGTCTGTCTGTATAACCGTTATAGAAACAAAAACTACTCGACGGATTTTAACGGAACTTGGTACAATTATTTTTCATACACCTGAGCGGGTTATAGTATACTTTTCATCACGCTACAATCAATAGGAGCAGAGCAGTGAAGGGAAATGTTGGGAAAACGGGAGAAGTTACTCCATTTTTTAAGCTTCCGTCGCGTGTGCAACCTTAATGGTTAAAGCTACACAAATCATTTCATGACGGAAATGTTCTCCTTAAAATTATATAAAAAATATCCCACGACAGCATATGTCTAACTTTTATGGTTGACTCACAATAACACGTGTAACTCCCGATAGCTTAGCAGTTCGAAGCTTGCTGATTATAATATTTGTCTACTCTTACGTTTATAACACTCTCAGTCACCCCTAATTGAAAAAGTTAACATTATTAACTATTCCATAAAAAAATTGGCCAAGTGCGAGTCAGACTCGCCCATGAAGGGTTCCGTAGTAACTATAATATAATATACAAATTTATAAGACGAAAAAAAAACCTTACAAATTTCTTAAAACTAGCTTATTTACATTTTTTACAACTGCGCCAAATAAATTTGTTTTGAAAAAAAAAACCTTACAAATTCTTAAAACTGGCTTTTTTACATTTTTTACAACTGCGCCGAATAAATTTGTTTTTCATAGTGTTTGTATGAATTACAAAGTTATATTTACGGTTTTAGAAAATATGCTGTATCTCAAAAACTGCTAAACTGATTTCGTTCAAACTAATTATGGTTGAAAGTTTATATTAAGATCTACAGACATATATTTTTTTTAGTTTTTTCACTCCATTATTATAGAAGTTAGAGGTTGTGTCCGCCACACACACATTTTACCACTTTGGAAGCTTATATCTTTTAAACGATTGACTTTATGGAAAAGTGGTTTTAGAAACCCCGATGTCGTTTTTAAAGAACTGTCTATAGATACCACACATGCATCGATTTCATGAAAAAAAATATTTTCAGGTTTAGTTCCATGTATGGGGAGCCCCCCTTTATTTTAAATATTTTTTAATTTTTTTCTCAAAATCGGAAAGCGGTTCACAGAATACATCTACCTATCAAGTTTCACATGTATAGTTCTAATAGTTTCGGAATAAAATTGCTGTGACAGACGGACGGACGGACAGACAGACAGACAGACAGACGGACAGACATGTCGAAACTATAAAGATTCCGTTTTTTGCCATTCAGCTACGAAACCGTAAAAAGAATCATATAAATCGGTAGAGAAACACCAAAGTTATACATGAAATACGCTTATAATAATAAGCCATCGCGCGTGAATACTGAATCATGCTATAAGGATTATTTTTGAGAATCGGTCGCCGCGCTCGACGCGTTTCGCTGTCGAAGCGTTCTCTAGGTACTTAAGCCTCATGTGAACGTGATCTAAACAATATTACCAATACATTAACTTACGCTGACGGAGTCGCGGGCACAGCTATATTGTATCATTACGCTAAGGCCAATAGGAGCGGAGCGCCAATGAAGAATGCTTCAAAATCGGGGTTAAATTTAACGTTAGCCCAAAGTAACTATTCCACGCGGACGAAGTCGCGGGCAAAAGCTAGTAATAAAATAAATAATTTTACTTAAATTAAGAAACTGCATTATTTAAACAAAATAAATGGCATTATCGGTAAAAAATAAATAATCCTTTATAATATTAGTTTACTGACCTCTAAAAGCGGCAACGCTGCGGTAAGTGATTGGACAGCTGATTACGTTTATGCAGTACATGATGTTGTGAAATATTAAAATGGAAAAAAGGTCCCACGGCTATAATATTATTGTTTATTATTAAATTAGTTTAATGTATATGATAAAATACCTAATATAGAGTACATGGTTTCAATTAATGTGATAAGCTAATCGCCACGCTGTAAATGCTACGAATTTGATGCGACTGGTATAACTTAAATGTAAAAGGACATCTATTTTTGATAAATTGTAAAGTACCCATAACAACTATTTGTTTTTTTTTATTCTGAATAGGTTCGCGTTTGACCACTATCTCACCTGATGGCAAGTGATGATGTGGTCGAAGATGGAGCAGCAGGGAATTCCACTCCTTAGCCAGATTTGTAGATCAGACATACAGAATTTTATTCTGGTGCAGGAATCATACCTGTAACTCACAGGGCAGCAGCCAATCCTTCAACTAATGCGCCAACTGAGATGTCATTTGAAATTAAACAAAATTTTCATTTAAGCGTAATATTAGAAAATGCTACTTAAATCCTGTCATTCTTATTTTGGTCTTCGTCATAATTGTTACGAGTTCTCTCAATCTCCGTATTTAATAGCTTTTTTATTTTAATAAAATATGAACAATATATTTGTATTTTATTAGTATTGTATATTATTTGTATATTCTATACAAATAATAATACAATGTGGTCTTTTTAACCCAAAGGTTGACTGTTAGAGTACACCTTGTTGCATTAAGTCCGCCTATGTACCACCATGTGTAACGATACCTTCTACTTCTCCAATAAAAGAGGGTAAAATAGATGTACCATTAAATTTAATGTAGTATTAATAAACAGTATTTTATAAACAACCTGCCTACCTATCTACCTATCCTAGAAACCGGCCTACCTACCTATCTGACACACTCTCAGGAGAGAAGAGGAGGAGGTTTAGAGTATAGTACTAGCGGTACGGCTTGGCAGACCACTCCAGGATCGCCTTCTACTCCACGATGTCTTCGTCGTACAGCAGCTTGAGCAAGGCGGTCTGGCAGTAGGCTCCCAACAAGGCGTCTGGGCAGCAGGCTCTCAGCAAGGCGTCAGGGCAGCAGGCTCCCAGCAAGGCGTCAGGGCAGCAGGCTCCCAACAAGGCGTCAAGGCAGCAGGCTCCCAACAAGGAGTCAGGGCAGCAGGCTCCCAACAAGGCGTCAAGGCAGCAGGCTCCCAACAAGGAGTCAGGGCAGCGGGTACTGCACTTCCTCTTCCATCACTCTTCGTCAAAACTCGTCGAGAACTAAACTCTTCAAAAACTGGTCAAAGACTGAACTGCCGGAGAATTTTTTTTTTTTTTTTTTTTTTTTTTTTTTTTTTTTTTTTTTTTTTTTTTTAGGAAGGGCCACTTGTAGATCAGCACACTAAGGCTGTGAGTCTACTTAACCGGACTTTCCTGTGGTGACCTCTAATAAATTAAAGGCCCCCAGCCAGGACTGCCGGAGATGGCCCCCAGCGCCTTTTATACCCAGCTCAGCGTTCAAAACCATTCCATTCTCATTCTGTACCAGAATTCAAATTGTAGAGTCCAAAATAGTCCATCTTGCCAGTTATTTGATCAGCCAGTTATATTCGAGCATAATTTATTAAACCTCTTCGATAAAATCTGAGAGTGTGTTTTAGAAATTTATAATTATAATTTAAAATGCCGTTAATCAGTACACAACCACAATATAATATACAATATTAAGCTAGTCCTATCGATAAAAGTGAATAACAATTATATAATAAAAGTATGAACAACCTTTTTAGTCTATTAGCCATTCAGTGACTACAAAGAAGAAGAAGTTACAGTTTGTCAGCCTTGACGTGAAAAATGTCATGACAAGAAAATATTTGTTTTGATGGATGAATTATGGATTATGATTACAAAGAAAATGTAAGTTATTTGGTATTTGTAATAACAGATACTATATTTCCCCATCGACCCCGAGAAAATTTTTGGTCTAGAACAAAAATTTTGTAAGGTTAAAGTTTATCCACATTCATATAACTTACATGCCTCATTCAATCACACCAACATCTCACGAAGTTAGGTCAGGTAGGATTCACATTCAATGATCACTACTCGACCTGATTAGTACATGACAGTAGGCTTGTTTTCGGAGTCTGTCAGTCCGCTCACGTCGAAAACCCATCAAATAAAAAACAAGATTTAGCAAAGGCTTATTTTTACGAAGTTGCTAGCCGCTTCGATCAACTTTAGAGTCGATAACATAAAAAACAAGGTTTAGCAAAGGCTTATTTTTACGAAGTTGCTAGCCGCTTCGATCAACTTTAGAGTCGATAACATAAAAAACAAGGTTTAGCAAAGGCTTATTTTTACGAAGTTGCTAGCCGCTTCGATCAACTTTAGAGTCGATAACATAAAAAACAAGGTTTAGCAAAGGCTTATTTTTACGAAGTTGCTAGCCGCTTCGATCAACTTTAGAGTCGATAAATAGTAATAAACTAACTTGGAGAGTTAGAAAGGGAGAAGGTTTGGTAATATGTACCTAAACGCACTTCTAAATGATATCTGATTAGTTCAGATAGAAGAGAAAAAATAAAAATTAAGAGAAGCCTCTTAAAGTTTAAGAACAAAGTTAAAGAAAGAAATAAAATAAACTATTGAGTTTCAATAAGCCGAAAAGAACTCGATAGTTAAAAGAAGAGAAGAAGATAGAGATGAGTCATGAATATAGTACGGAAGATGAATATATTTACATAATTATATACTTAAATCGTTGTTTAGTTTTTGACGATGAGTGGAGTATAATTCTATCCATGACTGAAAATTAATATTATAGATAGCAAAAGAAGGTAAAGAGGGAGAGGGCAGGTAAATGAGAGGGTTAAAGAGTGCTAAAAAAAAAACTCAAGAGGATAAATTAAATATAAGAAAGAGGTTGAGTAAGAGTAAGATCACAAAAAAATAAAAAAAAGTGTTATAAGAGGTTAAAGAGGGAATAAACTAGTGGTAAAAGAGGTGATAAACTAGTGTTCGTGTGAAGAGGAAGTCTAGTATAGTGTTAGTGTAAAGAGTGAGTCTCCTATCCTAGAACTTAATATTAAAAAAGAGTCTAAGCCAAAAAGTGAGTCCAAAGAAAAAAGTTACTAGTAATAGTTTTTTTGGAATTTTGAAAAAAAAAAATTAAACCGACTAGCTATGATTTTACGTTGGGTGCCAAACTGTAACGATACCTTCTACTTCTCCAATAAAAGAGGGTAAAATAGATGTACCATTAAATTTAATGTAGTATTAATAAACAGTATTTTATAAACAACCTGCCTACCTATCTACCTATCCTAGAAACCGGCCTACCTACCTATCTGACACACTCTCAGGAGAGAAGAGGAGGAGGTTTAGAGTATAGTACTAGCGGGACGGCTTGGCAGACCACTCCAGGATCGCCTTCTACTCCACGATGTCTTCGTCGTACAGCAGCTTGAGCAAGGCGGTCTGGCAGTAGGCTCCCAACAAGGCGTCTGGGCAGCAGGCTCTCAGCAAGGCGTCAGGGCAGCAGGCTCCTAGCAAGGCGTCAGGGCAGCAGGCTCCCAACAAGGCGTCAAGGCAGCAGGCTCCCAACAAGGAGTCAGGGCAGCAGGCTCCCAACAAGGCGTCAAGGCAGCAGGCTCCCAACAAGGAGTCAGGGCAGCGGGTACTGCACTTCCTCTTCCATCACTCTTCGTCAAAACTCGTCGAGAACTAAACTCTTCAAAAACTGGTCAAAGACTGAACTGCCGGAGATGGCCCCCAGCGCCTTTTATACCCAGCTCAGCGTTCAAAATCCATTCCATTCTCATTCTGTACCAGAATTCAAATTGTAGAGTCCAAAATAGTCCATCTTGCCAGTTATTTGATCAGCCAGTTATATTCGAGCATAATTTATTAAACCTCTTCGATAAAATCTGAGAGTGTGTTTTAGAAATTTATAATTATAATTTAAAATGCCGTTAATCAGTAGACAACCACAATATAATATACAATATTAAGCTAGTCCTATCGATAAAAGTGAATAACAATTATATAATAAAAGTATGAACAACCTTTTTAGTCTATTAGCCATTCAGTGACTACAAAGAAGAAGAAGTTACAGTTTGTCAGCCTTGACGTAAAAAATGTCATGACAAGAAAATATTTGTTTTGATGGATGAATTATGGATTATGATTACAAAGAAAATGTAAGTTATTTGGTATTTGTAATAACAGATACTATATTTGGTACATAAAATTTAAATAAATAAAAAACAACAAGTGCATTTCTCAAATATTCTCAATCAAATTCACCACCGAACGATCTAATAAATAATAATACTCTAATAATACTCTAATAATCTACCAATATTTGTTAACATACAAGATATTGCATACCTTTACTCAATGCTTGCTTCTGTCAAACTAATATCATTCAAAATCAAAGCCAGTAAATCCTATATTATATTTAAGTTGGGTAATAGGTGCCTTAACTAAGCGAGCACGTCTCTGCACTCGTGTCATTACATATTCCAGCAATGTTGTTTCAAGTAAGCCAGTAATGCGCTGAGTTAATGACTGCAGCACCTTTTTTTTTTTTTTTTTTTTCTCGCTGAGAAATGACAGTTACGCACTTCCGCTCGCTGGGGGGGCGAGACGGGGAGTGTGGGACTCCCTGTCGCATGACGGCGACAGTATACCCACTAAAACTCAGCGGTGTTCCCTCCGGCGCCTTGTTGGGAGGGCTGTGGGAGACATTCTGCGTCCACGGCCCTCTGGCGCGTGCCCGCCTAGATGGCGGGCCCTACGTGCCCCCCGGGCTGGGGGGCGACGGGAATGGCCGGGAACACCTGGCCACTCCCGTCCGGCGCTGGTGAAGGCGCGTGCGATGCAGGCAGGGGTGCCCCCGCACCCGTTGCCTGCTGGCCTCCACCAGGGAGGAGTCGGAGGTGCTCGTCATACTGACGTCTTCTCCGACCCCTCCTCCGCCTGCGGAGCGCCGGCGCGAGAGGGTCGTCCTCGCGCGCGCGCTCCGCCGCCTCCTTCTGCGACATGACCTGTTCACAGAAGGAGGCTACCGCCGCCCAGGACCCCTCGTCCCCCAGCATGGCGTTGATCACGCCGGGGAGCGAGAGGTCCGGCCCGATCGCCGCAACGAGATCGCGGCGCGGCTCCGACCACGACGGGCACTCCTCCAGGGTGTGCTGCGCCGTGTCCACCGCCGCGCCACAATCGCAGCACGACGGTGTCTCCTCCCGACCGATGCGGTGCAGGTAGGCCCCGAAGCATCCGTGGCCGGTCAGCACCTGCGCCAGTCGGAAGGAGACCACCCCGTGCGACCGATCGAGCCACTCTTGCAGGAGCGGCCCGATCGCGTCGAGTGTGCGGCGACCGAATACCGCGGTGGCGAGGTCCGTCGCCCAATGCCGGACGACGGCTTCCTTTGCCTCCCGCCGGACGGCCTCCCTCTCTCGCGGGGCTGGGCGCTCTCCGTTCGCCCGCCGCCCCGCCGTCCACTCGTACACTCTGGCGAGCACCCACGCCTCGAGCTCCCAAGGCGGGGTGCCCGCCAGAGCGCACGCCGCCGCAAAGCCCACCGTGCGGTAGGTCCGCGCCACCCGCTGGGCTATGGCCCTCTGCGGGGCCCGCAAGGCCGCGGCATTCTCCCTCCTCCGGAGGGAGTCCTCCCAGATGGGGGCCCCGTAGGTGGCCATACTCCTCAGGATGCCGGCGTAGAGTCGCCGGCATCGGACGCTGGGCCCCCCCACGTTGGGGAGCAGCCACGAGAGGGCGCCCGCGGTCTTCAGCAGGCGCGCCGACAGCCCGCGGAAGTGCGGGCCGAAGCGCCACCTGCTGTCGAGCACGAGGCCCAGATATTTCATCTGGGCCCCAACCGCGATGCGGACGCCCTCCACGTGGATGTGGGCGTCGGGCGGGGGGCGCTGCCGCTGCCGAAGACCGTGGAAGTACACGGCCTCGGTTTTGTGCAGCGCCACCGTCAGGCCGAGGCGGCGGATCCTCCCCGCGACGAGGGAGCCGCCCGCCGAGGCCAAGTTGGCCGCCTCTCCGAAACTCTCCCCCCGGGCGGTGAGGAGAGTGTCGTCCGCGTAGCAGACGACCCTAACGCCCCGGGGGAGAGTTCCCCGCAGGAGCCAATCGTAGCCGACGTTCCAGAGCAGGGGCCCCACGACCGACCCCTGTGGGACGCCGGCTTCGGCGGGATATCGCCGGACTCGGCCAGACCTGTCCACCAGGAGGACCTCCCTGTCCTCCAGGTAGCTGGCCAGCAGACGCCGCAGGTATGGAGGCACTCCGTGGAAGCGGAGCGCCTCCATGATGGTAGAGTGGGGGATCGAGTTGAAGGCGTTGGCTATGTCGAACGACACCGCCAGCAACCCGTCCCCCGCCTGCATCGCCTCCTCCACCTGCCCCTTGAGGCAGGCCAGTGCGTCCACCGTCGAACGCTCAGCCCGAAAGCCGAACTGAGCGTCCGACAAGTCCGGTCCGACATCCCGCAGGTGCTCCTTTAGGCGGGCGGCGACTATCCCCTCGAACATTTTCCCGACGTCTGCCAGGAGCATGATCGGCCGGTATGCCGAGGGGGAGTCCGCCGGGCGGCCCTCCTTGCGAAGGAGGCACAATAGGCCCTCCTTCCACGGTTTCGGGAACCTCCCCGACGCGAAGCATGCATCGAAGAGGTCCCGAAACCGCGCCTCCATTTGGGTGGCGGCGATCGCCACCACCCTTGCGGGGACCCCGTCGGGGCCCGGAGCCTTCCTTCTGGCGCGGACACGGTCGATGGCCGCGCCGAGCTCCGACTCCGTGACCGGCGGGGCTTCCTCCTCCTCCGCCTCGTGCGGCGGCGGCGGCGGCGGCGGCGGCGGAGCCATCACTGGCGGGGTGAAGTTGCCCCTGCGCGGAAACAGGGACCGCACCACCCCGTCCAGGAAGGAGGGCTCCAGGGTCTCGACAACGGGGGGGCCGAAGGGGCGCAGCTTGCTGCGCGCCACCTTGTATGGCCTCCCGAAGGGGTCGTTGTCGAGACCCTCCAGCATTTCGGCTCTCGCCGAGTCCTTGGCCGTGGCGATGGCCCGATCGAGGACCGTCTTGGCCTCCACGTACGCCTCGTAGAGGCGGTCCTCGTCGGCCAAGTCTCTGCGACGCCGCCGCCGGCTCCGCGTGTAGGCCCTCCTGGCCCGCACGCACGCTGCACGGAGCTCCGCCAGCTCCGCCGACCACCAGTACACGGCCCGTCTGGCTGGCGGCCGGCGAGACCGAGGCATGCTGGAGTTGCACACCTCGGTCAGGGAATCCCCCAGCTGCCGCGCAGCGGTGTCCACGTCCAGACCGGCGGCGGGCGGCGACAGCCAGTCCTGGATGAACGCCGCCTCCGCCGCCGCCTCCCTGTCCAGGTGGGTCAGAGCCCACCGCGGGAACGGCGATTGCCCCGACCCAGCGGACTCCGCGGAGCCCCTGGCGGAGACGATGTCGAACCGCACGTAGCGGTGGTCCGACAAGGTCTCCACCAACTCCACCCGCCAGTCCACGACGCGGGCGGCTATCGCGGGGGTGGCGAACGAAACGTCCACCACCGACCCTCCCCGCTGCCGCACACACGTGTGGACCGCCCCCCTGTTGAGCAGGGAGACGCCGGACGTGGCCGCCCAGAGCTCCACGGCGCGACCTCGGACGTTGCACGAGGCGGCCGGGTTGCCCCAGGCTGTCGACTTGGCGTTCAGGTCGCCCAAGACTACGACCTGACGCGGCGCCGCCCTGCCGACCACGGCGGCCAGGACCCCGAGAAAGTCCTCGAAGTCCTGCAAGGAGCGGTTTGGGGAGAAGTACACGGCCACGAGGGCCGAGTCTCCCCACGCGGCGGCCACGTATCCCGGTCCCCTCTCTAATAGCGAGAGGGGAGGGGAGTCCGTGGAAGACCGCGCCGCTAGTGCCACCAAGCCGTCCTCGTCGCCCAGCCAGCTGCCGGGGATCGAGTACGGCTCGGCGACCGCCGCCACGTTCACCAACCACTCGGCCATGACCTGAACCACCAGGTCCTGGGCCGCTTTGCAGTGGTTGGTGTTCGCCTGGAGGAAGCGATGACGGTCGACCCTATCCATCGATCGTCATTGCTCCCCCCTCTGTTGCCGCCGCTGGAGCTGCGGCGGCGACGACGACGGCGGTGGCGGCGGAGGCGGCAGGTCGGACCTGCGCCTGCACCACTCCCTTTCTGACGGGGGGCTTGCAGCTCCCACCCGCCATCTTGTGGTCGGCAGGGCGGCCACTGGCGGCGCACGTCACGCAATGTGGCGTGGCGGCGCCGCAGGCGGCATTCTTGTGCCCCTGGAGCCCGCAGCGGTAGCACGCGTCCCCCCAGTCGGCCTTGGAGGGACACGTGGCCCGAGTGTGGCCGAGTGCGAAGCATTTAAAACAACGCATCGGCCCGTCCTCAAGCGCCCGCACTACGGCCGTGCTGAGCCCCAGAGGCAGCCGCCCCTTGGTCGCGGCGAGGAGGGCCCTGGCGGCGACAATTGGGCACTCCACGCGCGTGGTGCCCATGCCGCGGCGGCCAGGCCTGATGGGCCCGCACCTCACCGCGCTGGCGTCGCAGCCACCCGCCGCCGCGACGGCCGCCACCACATCCTCCCTGGTGGCCGAGTCGTCGACGTCAGCCACCTCCAGGGGTGCGGTCTTCGCGGGCCTGGCGACCGTCGCCGCGTCCGCAATGACCTCCCGCAATTTTTTTGCGAAGAGGTCGGCGTTGCTCTCGCGCCGCTCCCCCCCGAACTCGAAAATTCGAGCCCCGGTCATTGTCCGCCGGCAGGTGATATTGCTGATCCCTAGTTGCGTGGGATCAGCGTTGGAACGAGCCCGTCTGAGGACGGACTCGTACGTCGCCCCCCGCTCCGCGGCCTCCGGGGTGATTGTTACCACGACGGCCGCGGTTCGGGGAGGAGGAGGCAGTTTCCTGCCGGCGGCTGGAGCCGTTTTGGCTGGAGGAGCGGTCGCTGCGGGCGCTGCGGACGCTGCGGGCGCTGCGGGCTTCTTCTTGCCCTTCTTCACCACCTCCGTCCACGACATGTTGGCCGGGGTGGTGGACGGAAGAAGGGCGTCCTGGGTTTGGGGAGGGGCCGGCTGGGTAGCGGAGGAAGGCCCGGGCACCGGCTCGGGCGCCCCCTCTGGGCTTGTGTTGGTAGGGGCTTGCGGAGGAGGAGGGGCCGCTTTGCTCCTCTTGCCCCCACCTTTGCCCTTCCCTGCGGGCTGGGCGCCCCACACAGGCGAAAAATCAATAAAAGTCGGACAAAACCTAAACATTAATTATTTTTCTACAAAATAGCCTCATAAGGGTTGGTATGTGATAAAAAACGCATATTGTGATTTTTGGACATTTTTATTATACATCATCAGTAATATTTGGTTCATCCAATAGATTTAAAACGTCTGGGCACATAGAAACAGATTATTTTGTGATTAGTTTCCTTAGTCCTGTAATGGATCGGAAGACACCATAAGTCTTTTAAAAGTATCTTCCATGGCTAATTTTCTTGAAAATGTTCTTGAAAATCGCTCTCTGTACTTTCGCACATCTTTGTTTCGACTTTCTTGTGCATCTTTGCTTATTAACCCTATGGCTATTTAGAATTCTCTATTACATTTGATCCATGGACTTTGAACTTTGATTGAACTTGTGAAGTGTTGTTGACATACAATACCATGGGTAATTCATCACAAAAAAAGAAGCTGTTTTGGTGCAAAACGCCTTGAATTTGACCGCATTGGTTTTGTAACCACTAGACATTACTTTTAAAATGGTATGCAGTCGATTTATGAGCCGATGATTAACACCTGTTATTTCAGCAACTTCTGCATGCTGAAAAATGGCACGTGCAGTATTACCATAAGTCGATGTACCTCCACCATGTCTTGGTTTATCAACATGTAACCCAAGTTTCTGCCAAAATTCTGTTTGTATGCGGCGCTTTTCAGCTCCTATCAAGGATTGACTGTGTGCGTCTCTTGCTTGCCATTTCGCAACTTTTAATTTGTAGCCCAGATGCAATATGAACTCCGCAAACCTTATCCAGGCATGTAGCGATGAAACACCATAATTAAGGTTTTCTTCAGGTATCGGCTTTGACACGCAGAATTTGATCCTGTTGAAGTCTTTCGAGGTGACTTTACAAATATAGCAACGCATGGCATATTTCGTGTCCGTTAAGGCGTTTGTCATCTTCCAATCAACCATGGTCAATATCAACTTGTGTTTAACTATACATTCTTCCTCCATTAAAACTATTGTTGGTGATAAAACTTCAATCTCGGATTGAACACTTTGAGTTGCTAATCTAGATAGTTCTACAGTTTCATGTGCCATCTCTAACTTTAACGGACGGATGGTGAGGAGGGGCGAGGATTTTGCCAGATGAGCACAGTTTTACCATGATCACGCACGAGTTGAACTGGCTAAATAGAAGTAATTAGCATATTTGCATCAGACTGTTCGACATTTTCAAATCTCTGTTTATTTTGATATCAGGCGAAGATTTTGTAACTGATCCTTTGTAAGCGATTGTATGACTTCAATAAGAGACAAAAATAACCTTTGTGCAGTGTGGTCCATTAAATTCTGAAGAGGAGCTTTAGCATTCGTTTCGGTGCAAAAAATACCTTCAGGATAACACCTTTTTTTTGCTTCAGTTATAGTCTCATAATTAGGATACAGACTGCAGTTCATCTCCATTGCTGAAGATTGTAAAGTGTTGTACTGAAATTTAGACAATTGTGCTTCAATCACCAACGATAACGCTTTGTCTGACGAAAGGCTCGCGTGTGTTTTGGGAACGCCAAAACTGCTACTGGCACCAGCCACTGTAACTTGCTTGATGATCTTTGATGTTTGGATATCACCACGTGCATGATATTCTACCTGGGCTGCAAAAGCCAGTTCTTCAGGTTCTAATTGTTTTCGAACATCTTCTGTCTTTCTACGTTTTGTGCGTTCGGTACATTCTTCAGAGCTCTTATAAGGTCGGCCACCAAGGCTGCGACTTATCTTTCGAGTATGAATCGTAACAGGAAATGTAATGTAGGTATCGAACCAGTCATTGTTGGCGTTAACACACCGAGAAAAAATTATGTGTGATTGAAGAAGTTTTCTCTTATAACCATTCACCAATCTTCTTAGGGGTCCCTAAGAAGATTGGTGAATGATTTGTTTATTTAGTAATGATCCCTTTATTTCATTTTTAAGTTCATTCACTTGCAGAGCACGTTGTATTTTTTTTCCAGATAAGATATTTTATCTTGCTCCTTTTTCGAAGTTTCCTCCCTATAGTAGGCAATTAGAGTCTTTATTCTAAAGCTCACTTCCTCGTCAGTTGATCCTAAATCAATATCAAACTAATATTTAGTATCAATTAAGTAACCGATTCCGGGCAAGACATTGTTTTGGTTTACGTAGAATTCGTCCAATACAGAAGTGGTCGACTAAAAAAACAATTTTGTTAAAGCGTCGCTTATGGTCGCATAAAACTATGATTGCATATTGAAAAACAAAGTCCATGCTCTCTAAAAATACTAATATCAAAGCCCGATCTCTCGGGAAGTTACACTTTACCCTTTTGTGAAGTTTAAAAATATGCAAAACAATACAATGTCACAGTCATTATTATTTTTAATATAAAATATCAAGCATGACTATCAAAAGTAGATATTAAAAAGTAGTTTATTACCTCCTGGAAGTGAATCCATCGAAAAACCAAAGATGTTCAAGAAGAAAATTATAGGATCGTAATAATTAAAAGCAACACTTTCACTCTTAAACACATCCGCTGTTGATCAAGTCGAACTTTGGAGTGAGACCCAGGCGCATAGATGACAAAAGGTTCGCGTAGGTTCGCGTGGCGTGCGCAGGTAGCGTGTATTGTTTATCTGACTTGTTGGTAAACCAGGTTTTTATTTGTTTGGAGTACTTTTAATTTTTTTGGTTTTGTCCGACTTTTATTGATTTTTCGCCTGTGTGCGCCCGCTGCCGGGCCCGCCTGGGGCACGGGTTCCGGCTCCACCTGTGGCGAGCTCTTGTCCGCCGCTAGCGGTGGGCGGAGTCGCCTTTCCGGCAGGAGCCGGTCCTCTATGCCCGCTAGGCAGGCCCTGGTAAAATTCCTCTCCTCCGCTATCACCCTCCTGATAATTTCCTCCAGGTTGGAGGAGGAGGAGGGGATGGAGGCCACCACTGCCGGTGCCCGTTCGGCCTGAATGGGCCGGGCCGTGGCCTCAGCCAGCTTTTGGTGCAGCTGGCTGACCTCCAGCTGCAGGCGGTCGACGCGCGCCTGCAGCTGCCGCGTCTCTTCCGTCGCGTTGCGCTGCGCAATTTCTAAAATTATTGCGCGCATGCTCGCGGCCCGACACTTCAGGGCCTTCTGGAAAGTGCCCTTCAGGTGGGAGGATTTGGTGGCGATCTCCATGATCTCCTCCTCATCCTCCTCCGCCATCCGCTCCAGCTCTCCCAAGGAACGGTCCGCGTAGTGCAGGAGGGACGCGCCGTACCCGGACTTGGCCCGGGTAGCGCGCGCCCGCTGCTCCTTGGCAGCGACCCGCTCCTCGAGGTCCTGCTGGACCTGCGCCCGCTTGGCCAAGTTTGGGCGGCGCTCGGCCTCCGATAAGCCTACCTCTAGGGTGCAGGGTGAGGTGGACGTCGAAGCCTTCCTCTGCCTCGGCTTCTTTCTCGCCTCGCTGACCGACTCCGAGCCCCCGGAGCCAGGCCTCAGGAAGGCCCTCTTTCGGTTTTGGCGGTCGGTTTCGGCCGCCGACGTGTCCATGACGGACGTATCCGAATCGGACGTCACGTCCGACTCGGGCACTTGACCCCCCAAATGGGCCCCTACGAGTTTCCTCGACGGGCCCCCAGCTGGGCCCCTAGATGGGCCCCCAGTTGTGCCCCCAGTTAGGCCCCCAGTTGGGCCGCCATTCTGGTCCCCAGGTGGGGCCCCTGATGAGGCCCCAGTTGGGACCCCCAATGGGCCACCCGTTGGGCCCCCAGGTGGGGCCCCCGTTGGTACCCCAGGTGGGGCCCCCGTTGTGCCCCCAGGTGGGGCCCCCGTTGGGCCCCTAGATGGGCCCCCAGGTGGGCCCCCAGTTGGGCCCCGAGATGGGCCCCTAGTTGGGCCCCCAGTTGGGCCCCCACATGAGCCCCCAGTTGGGCCCCCCACTGGGCCCCCCGCTGGGCCCCCAGATGGGCCCCCACATGGGCCCCCAGTTGAGCCCCTAGATGCGCCCCTAGTTGGGCCCCCAGTTGGGCCCCCAGTTGGCCCCCAGTTGGGCCCCCAGTTGGGCCCCCAGTTGGGCCCCCAGTTGGGCCCCCATATGGGCCCCCAGTTGGGCCCCTAGCTTGGCCCCCGCATGGGCCCCCAGTTGGGCCCCTAGCTGAGCCCCCAGCTGGGCCCCGAGATGAGCCCCCAGATCGACTCCCGGATCGGCTCCCAGATGTGCCCCGAGATGAGCCCCCCGCTGAGCCCCCAGCAGGAACCCTTGACGCAAGCCGTCCCGAGGCGTCCCGCAGCGGTATGCTGGAGACTCCTTTCTTCTTCCCGGCCATATTAAAATAAAAAAACAAAATTTATAAATTAAGAAAATTTATAAAGTTAAAAACCCCTCATTTTAGTAAAACCCCCTCAAAAAACAAACCCTCCTTTTTAAATTAAAATATATTCTACAATAAAAATATCATTTAAAATAAAATATCCCTAAAATAAAACATATAGGTATTAATTTAAAATAATCCCTCAAAACAAATTCCCTCAAAGCAAAAACATTCCCAATTTAAAACCCCATAAAACTATTTTTTATTTCAAATTTAAAATGCCTTTGCAGTACAATATTCGGAGCGGAGCGACACGTCCGTCTCGTCCGAGTCGCAGGCACCGAATGATGACTGCAGCACCTAGTCAGGGAGAGATAACTTATTGCACTATGTTACCGGGTGTTTCTTGGTCATATTAATTACAATATTACCTAAGTTTGTTCAATTGAACAAATTTAGAGAACTTAAGTTTTTGAGCTTACTGAAGCGTCAATAGCTTAATGGTCAAGGTATCGGACTTGTGATCGAGGGGTCGCGGGTTCGAAGCCTACCTGTTACACTATTGACGTGAATCCACTCCAGACACAAGCATATTTAGCTTAGTTGGAGGGGTTGAAAAGATTGCTAGTAATGTGATTTCCACCCAAATTGCTATATTTTCTGTTTATATAAATAAAATAAAAATTTGGCTGGTAGTCATTGGTTTAATCGCGATTTCTTGCAGAAATCTCTTGCATATCCCGGAACAAAAAGTAGCTTGTCAATTGCCCTAAAACTCCTCTATCTTCCAGTGAAAGTCATATTAAAATTATTTAGCTGTTTTAGAGATTAGCACACATAAACAAAAATACGGGCAGACACACAGTCAAATAAAAAAGTGGTTGGTGTTTTAGTATCGTGTAAATAACTAAGTCCTTTAAAAACACGGTTATTTTGAAGTCAGAGACAGACATGTAAATTTTATTTAAACCTTGTTGAAAGTTATTTGAAGTTGACAAAACGCATGAATCAGCTCCATACATAAACTTCCACTCCTCTTAACATCCAGGGTGGTTCTGGAAACCATAGTTTGTGAAGTCAATGACTGCATCGGTGCGTCAATAGCGGGTAGTCGATAACTTATTGACGGCAAACAGCTGACTGACCTATTTCTCAGTCGACTTGCCGCTTGCTAGGTTTGGCAAACAGCCTGCACACTGGTGCGTAAACATATATGGCCTTATGATTCGTTCATTAGATAAGGGTATGAGTTCAGATAAGGGTAGGCGGAAAATTCTTAATATGACTTCTCTTCACTCTACGAGGAGTGGAAGGGAGTTTCAGACTTCTATTTTGACTAAAAAACATCGTTAACGGTTACAAGAAACTCTAAAAAATATTTTGTAGTTTCATTACAAAATTTTTACAAACTTTTATGAGAATTGCGATATCACATTACCTACATGTGATGTGATTTATGAGAATTGCGATAATTCTCATAAAAGTTTGTAACAAAATATTAAACAAAACATTTAAATTTAAACAAAAATTTTTTCCAAAGAAAACTAAACTAAACCTCATCTATCGCTTACCATTAGGCGAGATCGAAGTCAAGAGTGAGCTCATCAGTAATAATAATAAAAAAAACTACAGAGTATGCATAGCTTTTTATAGTCAAGGAATTACAGGTGCGCAGTATATTTGATCAATGACCCCTATGCTAGGTGGTACCTGTGCTATAGCGGTCATCTATCCATCCATTAAGTGTATATTTTAATGATGTTAATTAGTACCTATAAAGGAGAATAAATGATACTGAAAAATAACATGCAGAGTCTAGTAAGAAAGGGTGTGGTGAATGCTGAATGTAAGTTTAGAATCAGTAAGAAAGTGTGTATATGCTAGTGATTGTGGACAAGCCAGACTGTCCGTTCCTGTTTTCAACCGACGACAAAAAAAGGAGGAGGTTATCAATTGGACGCGTATATATATATATATATATATTTTTTTTTAATGTATGATCACCGAGTACTCAAAGACGGCTGCACCGATTTGGAAAATTCTTTTTTTGTTTGATAGGGTATACTTCGAAATTGGTAACATTTGTCACCAAGTCAGGATCTGATAATGGGATCCTGGAGAAATCGAGGGAACTCTTCAAATATTATAGGCACACCTATGGCGTTTTGGGTATTTCTTATAGTAACTTGTGCAGTTGCTCTCAAAAAGTACCATTTGGGGAAGTGGAACTGATGATGAAGACCACAGATGGCCGCCGAAACTACTCAATAATAAGTATTTTGTGGATTGCGATTCGATTACTTGAATATGGATAGTAAGCACTTGGTGCTCGTCACAATGCATATGGTGATGTATAGCTGATGGTGAAGTACCAGGAGAACTCCTCAAAAATTAACGGCCCAGCATTGGGAAAAGCAATATTTTGTAAAATGTTATAGGTAGTTGACATTTAGGCTCTTGTAACTAGGTAAATTAAAAATCAACCAACTAAAAAGAGTGAAATAAAAACATTTTACCAAAAAATTAAACCGACTCCCAAAAAACACTGCAAACTGAAAAATAACTTTAATTTCGGAAGTCGGTGCCAAAAACGAAAATACAAAACTGAAGACACCGACTACCGAAATTAAAGTTATTTTTCACTTTGCAGTGTTTTTTGGGAGTCGGTTTAATTTTTTGGTAAAAAGTTTTTATATTGGACCTGTTTGCATAACGGCGGGTCTAGTGCAGCAGACGGACTGAAATACATGAATTAGATTTTGGGATATTTAATTGTAGTTGATTTTAATTTTGTAAATTTAATTTTATTATTTTGATGTAATTGATTATTTATTGACAAATTGTTACTAACATAGTATAAGTTACCTTACACTTTATGGATTTTATGTCTGATTTATAATAAATAATAATAATAATTATTATTATTCCCTCAGTTGAACTTACATCTGGGGTCGAAAATTTCCGCAACCCCAGCTGGATAAATTCTTTGCCTGTGTTATTGATATCGGGTAAACTGTTCGGGTTTTCTGATTTTAGTAGCACTAAGTATAAGTCAGTAAAGACAGTGCCATAAAAGTATCATAAGAACTATAAGCGGGATATTTACCATTTATTGTTTCGAGTTTCCGATATTTCGGCCTTAACATTACAACACAACTTCAATTGCTTTAGTTCATCCAAGAACAAAGCGGTTTATTGTTTCAAGTTTCCCATATTTCGGAAAAATAATACACATCATGTTAAATATCCCGTTTCAAGTTCCAATTATATAGTTAGTGACCATATCAGCTAAGATACTTATAGTGCCACTAAAGATCAGCAAATCCGTAAGGTTTACCCGACATCGATAACACAGTCAAACACGTTAACTAGCCGGAGACGCGGGAATTTTTTAACAAGATCTTTCTGCGAAACTTGCATTTTCACAAATATAGTATCTAACCAATCTTAAATTTTCCTGTACATTAACTCTAACTCTAGACTCTTTTTTGTTTTTGGAATAAACTTAGTACACATACCTACACAAGATAGCAATGTCTTGAGAAAGAATTTATAGCCTTTTCGATAAAGATTATTTAACAACGAGGTTTAAAGTTGTAATGTTTCCTGATAGCTGTAACCTAGGAGTCCTTAAGCCAAGAGTGAATAGGTTACTTTTAGGTAAGCGTGCTCCATCTTCGACCACATCATCACTTACCATCAGGTGAGATGTCGGTCAAACGCGAACCTAATTTAAATACAATAAAAAAAAACATTTCGTACTTTTGTAAATCTAGTCCACTAATGTCGCTGTCTGTTTATCAAGGATCTGAAAATATTATTTTTGAATATCCTCATCCTTTGAATACCTCCTCCTTGCCTCCTAAGCCGAACTAGCTGATCCACAGCGCAATGATGTCAACTGAGAGAGAAAGAGAGTGGTGGCCCGGTAGCCATGGGACTGACTTACGAAGTGTAGGTCATGGATTCGAACCCCATCAGTTACTTTGAGTAATTTATATAATTTCCATTGCTCTCAAAACAGTGAAGAAAAAGATCTTGAGGAAACCGGTATGTCTTAGTTTGGACCGAAAGGTACAAATGTGTTACAACAACACATGTGTGTTATCGACTAACACTGGCCACTGGTGAATTATGTCCCATCCCCTCTTATAGAGATGAGGCCTATGTGATGTGTCCTAATACCGAAAACGTTATAGGCTAGTTATATATGTGTGTAGTCTTTATTCTTTTTTGACTAAAAAGAACGAACCTAATTTCGAACGAAATTTACAGCAAAAGCGAGACATACATTTTATTATTCATGTATTTTCGATAAACACACGGGTAATCTCCGACGGGTAAGGGTGTGTTATAGCACACGCTTGGTTTATCAGTGATAGGGTAACGCAGTCCCAAGTGACGAGAAAGCTATTTTAAGGTAATTTTCGCCCGTCGTCTAATTAAAAAGTTTACTTTATATTTTAGGTAAATATCGATCAGTTTATAAGGTCAGTCTATAGATGGATTACCAGCTATGATACCAGGACGTCCTCAGTAAGTTAAAACCTCGATAAGCTATTGATCTACGGCTGTCAGAGGTAAATATTTGGACAGAAAGCACGGTAATTAAGAAAGAAAATACAACAACGTCTTGCCAAGGGGTATTGTACTACGCAGTTACTGGGTTTTTGTCGAGTTACCACTCGTCTCAGGGCGCATGACATTCCTAAGGAGATATCACGGCCCCGCAAAGGCAACTGAAGAAGCAGTGTGGGTTTTTAGTCAGTAGAAGTCTGACAATCCCTTCCGCTCCAACCAGAGTGGTAGGAGTCATTTGATGATTTTCCCACCCAGAAAAAAGGTTACTTGCCACTGGGTTATAATTTTAAGTGTGCTGTGTGACAGGTTACAAACTTAGTGCGCTGAGACAGCAACAGATTACACTGCGTTAATATCATTTAGGTGATACTAATTTATTATTCATATCACTTAGTATTTATACGTTTGTGGTGAAATTTTTGTTACTAATATTAACCCTCAAGCGAGCCCATATTCATTTGAAACAGTAACGGTCACGCGTGACCTTAAAGGTCTACACGTGATTTCAGGGTTTTAAAATACCAATTTATCAAAAATCGTATTTTAATTTTTAGTTTTGAGTAATTATTAAAACAATTAAATAAACCATTTATTTAAATTGCAAACAAAATGCTTTAATTGTATTAATAAAGAATCAAGTATATACATACGAAACGCAAGATTTGTTTATCTGTAGGTCATGTTTTTGTTTCAATATTTACTACAAAATCGGTTTTCTCTTCATCGTAAAAAAAAGCAGGTGCGTATAGTCCTTTTGGCGCCTGCTCCACGTCACAAACAAATGGAATCCTTTATCTATTCAATCCACTCTGAAAAGGCGCGGAAAAGGAAAGAATGCAGTAGGTTTCGAATGTAGTAACTAATGACAGGCTACTGGAAATTAAGAGAACTTGTGACTATATGAACCAAAATGTATGAAGTGCGATCAGTTTGACACCGCGTAAACACTAGACGGTTAACAACTTCACAAACTAAAATTTAGTGTCAAAGCAAAAATTTAATACGTTTCTTATACAAAGTATGTGTTCTTAGATACAGATATAAATTCATGTATATAGAGAATCAAGAAGAAATAAGTTTTAAATTTATTATTCACTTTTCTCGGGTGGAAAACCATCAAATGTTTCCTTCTGCTCTGAGTTAAGCAGAAGGGAGTGCCAGACTTTTACTGACTAAAAACCCACTCTGTTCCTTCAATGACAAAGAAGGGAATACTGTAGTTTTTAAACGTAGCGAAAAAATGGAAGGCAAAAGAAAATGAGGAACACTTTTGACTAGAAATCTGGAGTATAAGAACGATTATGTATCGAAAGCGGTCGATTCGATGCCGTACGACCCGCTCAAATGTTCATTTTAATCTTTAAGACAGAAAAATAGATCAATATCGATTCACGATTATGAAGATTAAGAAAAAAGAATAGTTGAACGCTCTTGCGAAATAATGTGGAATACGATAATCCTGAAGGTACTTCTCCCAATTTGCATCAGTTCGGTGAAGCCGAAGTGGGTCTTTGTGAAAATTTCAGCAGAAACGATAATAATAATGCAACATGGTTTTAAAACATATACACACACAGACAAAGCTACTTAAAAATATAAACCAGCTGTACAAACAACGTATGGTACTTCGTTGAACAAAATAAATTAAAGAGCAAAATAACTAAAACAATATACACAAAGCAGCTTCTACTTGCAATCTAGACAATGGTTTATTTTCCAAAGTAGTTTTTAGTATAAGCACTTACTTGCTTCTGTAAGTAGTGTTGCACCAAACAAATATAGTCTTAAGACTCGTAAGTAAATAAAGTCCCTGATGAAGTGCATGTTTTACTTAAGATATTTAAGTTTAGAAGGATCCACATTCAGGGATATACGAATGTTTTCAGCCAGCTGTATTTGTAGTTGAGAAATTGCATTAGTGAGAGTCGGACTTCAAAAAACCGGTCATGTGCAAAAAATTTCTAACGCAACATATTTTTATTTTCACACTAGTGTGGCCAGGATTCACACGGTCTCCACAGAACAGTATCCACGTTTTTTTTTCCAAAGTTTTGGTTTTGAAATATTTTTTTCTAAAGTTTAGAGAGAAATCGATCATTTTGCCCTTTGTAATTCAGTAGATAATGTTCAATTTTAACGCTTATTCTATATTTAGATAGATAGATACATAGAATATACTTTATTGTACACCAATAATTGAATCACACTTAAATAACAATATTAAAAAAAAATGGGTATAATTTTCATCAAACGTGCATCAAACTCGTATATGTTTGACAAACCGTTCAAACTACCTTTGTAAATGATCATAAAAACTTTTTACCAAAAAATTAAACCGACTCCCAAAAAACACTGCAAAGTGAAAAATAACTTTAATTTCGGTTGTCGGTGTCTTTAGTATGTATTTTCGTTTTTGGCACCGACTTCTGAAATTAAAGTTATTTTTCACTTTGCAGTGTTTTTTGGGAGTCGGTTTAATTTTTTGGTAAAAAGTTTTTATTTCACTCTTTTTAGTTGGTTGATTTTTAATTTACCTAGTTACAAGAGCCTAAATGTCAACTACTTATAACATTTTATAAAATACTAGCTTTTGCCCGCGACTTCGTTCGCGTGGGAGGGTTTTCCCGCGTAAAATCCCGATCCCGTGGGAATTTCGGGATATAAAGTAGCCTATGTGTTATTCCAGGATGTAAAATATCTACTTGCCAAATTTCATTCAGATTCATCCAGTAGTTTTTGCGTGAAAGAGTAACAAACATCCATCCATCCTCACAAACTTTCACATTTATAATATTAGTAAGTAAGTATTAGTAAGATTGTTTTTCCCAATGCTGGGCCATTAATTTTTGAGGAGTTCTCCTAGAACTCCTCAAAAATTAACGGCATTAATTAAGCATAAAGTGCTTAATATCCATATTCAAGTAATCGAATCGCAATCCACGAAATACTTATTATTGAGTAGTTTCGGCGGCCATCTGTGGTCTTCATCATCAGTTCCACTTCCCCAAATGGTACTTTTTGAGAGCAACTGCACAAGTTACTATAAGAAATACCCAAAACGACATAGGTGTGCCTATAATATTTGAAGAGTTCCCTCGATTTCTCCAGGATCCCATCATCAGATCCTGACTTGGTGACAAATGGTACCAATTTCGAAGTATACCCTATCAAACGAAAAAAGAATTTTCCAAATCGGTTCAGCCGTCTTCGAGTACTCGATGATCATACATAAAAAATAAAAATATATACGCGTCGAATTGATAACCTCCTCCTTTTTTTGTCGTCGGTTGAAAATAGTTTGAGTCAAACCAAAATTTACGTGTTTGAGTCAAACCGTTGGACCGTCTCGGGGGGGCCTGTACATTTGATTTTTTATGTTGATAGGCAATTTGACCACCATCTCACCTGATGGTAAGTGATGATGTGAAATGTATACACATACATAGTTGGGAAATACAAGGTGTAGTATTTACGTACATTTTGCAAAAAAGTAGTGCCAAATTTTCACGTTTTTACGTTGGATTTCAGGAAAAGCTCAAGACTGTATTTGAGAAGTATTTGTAACCTACAAACTTATATGGAACATTCGGTGGGCGACTCGCACTTGTCTGGTTTTTTTTGGATTCTTTGCCGGTTCTTCCATAGATCATTTCCCACAAATTCGCTCACAATTTTTATGCTGCATGACAATGCAATAATAAACACTATTATTTATTAAGTTATTGGATCACTGGGATTAGATTGTATACAACTCGGATTTTCAACCGATAAGTACCGATGGTGCTTGTGCAGTAGGGTGTCCCGAAAAATTTTTTTTTCGCTTTTCGCTACTCAAGCCCCCTCAAAAGTTGCATTATTAGTTTTAGATTACCGTAAAAATAATAAAAAAAACATAAAAAATATCTTGAGGGTTCTACCGGCATTTTATTTTTATTTTTTTATCACTTAAATAACCCTCCAGTCAATGTCGTCTATTCTATTTTATGTACATTATTCCCATTTTATTTTTTATTTCATTGATAGTGAAACCCTAAGTTATGATTTGCAGGCAACGACAGGATTTTTTTCTGTTAGGAATTGGTTTGGAACAAACTCGCAAAATTCATGTTTTGACTTGTTTTTCTTAAATTCTCTACTTCTACTGTGAGGCAGTTCGTCTCATTTCTATTGCGGTTTTATTGCTGTAAGGTGTCGCTCTGCACTTCCTTGTGATAAAATACGTGTTTTTGTTATATATAATAATGGGTTCAAGACGAAGTAAGACTACTTGTGCTATTTTGGGATCATATAAAGAACTTGACGATCGCCAGTTACCAGTGATAAGTGACGTTATCAAATTCATTTTGTTTACTAAAAATGAACTAAAAATACAGAAGAATGGGAAAGATCCTTCTAACACAGAAGTTTTTTCAATCGTTTCTGGAAAACTTGATTCGATTTGGACCAAAGCTTCGATTCCTATCATTTCCAACGTACGAGTTACCCAATTGCTGAAATCATATTTCGACAAATACCTGTCATTGATAAGATATCCCAAAAATAAAAGAAATGATAGTTATGAAAGCAAAGTGAAGTGCATTTTGGAATCGTCGAACAAGCTCTTCGATATTGCTGCTTATAAGTGCACTTCGTTTGACATTTGTTCCTGCATAAAACCTAAGAAAGTTCCTATTTCTGAAAGAGACTTTTTACTGGATCAAAGAAGTGATAGAAAAATGGCAATAAGCGGTATAGACACAAAAGAAACAGCAAGACTTTTAAAGAAACATCAGAGACAAGAAAATTTGAATCGGAAAGAGTCAGAGCACGCATGTTTTCCCAGTGCATCACTAAAAACCAATCCTGTTCCGGTGCGCGAGTTGCCGCCTTGACCGCAGTCGCCTGTAACAGAGCTTACTGCGAATAGTGACGTGCCTGTAAATGAGACTCCATCTACTTCGTTGAATCGGAACACTCTGGCGCTGCCAACAGTAGCTAAGGTATATGATCGGTATGGACTATCAACGCGATCTGCGGCTGCGGTCGCTTCGGCGGTCTTAGCTGACGTAGGATTGGTATCTTCCGAAGATCTAAGTCTTGTTATTGATAAGAATAAAATTCATAGAGCTGTTTCAAAAGCACGGACCAAGGCCAGCAAAGACATTGATACGATTGTAATAAAAACTTTGATAGACGAAAGGACAAAACACTCATAAACGAGAAAATAGGCGATCGGTACCACCGCAGAGAAGTCTTGCAAGAACACATTTCAGTTCTCACAGAGGCGGGAGCTATTTATTTGGGACATATGACGCCAAGTCGTGGCACTGCCAAAGGGATCGTCTCTTCTATCATATTTTTGTTAGAAAATCAAGAGTTGAACTTGGAAGAGGTGATCTGTGTGGGGTGCGATGGTACTGCTACGAATACAGGTTGGAAGGGAGGTGTCATTTAATACCTGGAAAACTATTTAAAGAGACCGTTGCAATGGTGTGTTCGTATGCTTCACGCGAATGAATTACCGCTTCGTCATTTGTTCATGTCTCTGGATGGTAGCACATCTGGGCCAAAAGAATATTCAGGACCTATTGGAAAACAGCTAGCTGCTTGTGAAAGTAAACCTCTAGCGTCTTTTTGTGCAGTGTCTGGCAATTTGCTAGTATTACCTGATAAAATTGTGAAGGAACTAAGCACGGATCAAAGGTATCTGTACGAAATGTGTCATGCTGTGATGGCTGGTTCCTGTTCCCTTGAGCTAGCGAACCGCCAACCTGGAAAAATGGCGCATTCGAGATGGCTCACTACTGCCAATCGCATACTCAGACTTTACGTAAGTACTGTTTCGCCATCAAATAATTTGCAGCTGCTTGTGAACTACGTGGTCAAAGTTTACGCTCCTGTTTGGTTCCTAATCAAGCAAAACTCATCATTTAAAGATGGAGCCAAGCATATTTTTCAAATGGTTATATACTCTCGATTTTTGCCTGATAGTCAGAGATCTATTGTAAATTCGGTGATCGAAAGAAACGCTTTTTTTGCGCACCCAGAAAACTTGCTTATTGCCATGTTATTCGACGATAGAGAGCATATTCGAGAGCTTGCATCTCGCAAAATATTAAATGCCAGAGAAGCAGAAAAGAGCAACTCTCGCAGGGTATTTAAAGCACCAAAGCTTAACTTCTGTGCGCGAGACTACACCGATATAATATTTTGGCAAGAGTGTGAAATATCAGCTCCACCAATTTTGCGACACGTCTCCAACGATGAACTTAGAATTAAGGCTAAAGAACACATCCTCGACATTATTGACTTTCCCTGCCACACACAGTCAGTGGAAAGATGTGTAAAACTAGTGACGGAGGCTTCTCAAAGCGTCACGGACGCTACAGCTCGGGATGGTTTTATTAGGAACAGATTAAAATCTCGCTCAGAATTGCCTAATTTTGGTCACAAAAACCAGTTCCGTTTTTAAAGTTGCCATTGATTATTTTGTCTTTCAACTATTTTAAACCTTGCTTTAACTCATTGTTGTACCCTTAAATTTAATAAAAACCATTTAAATGTTATTTTTGTATGATTTATAGTTTATATTAGGAACCCCTAAAAATAGCAAATTTGAAAAACTTCAAGGACTGGTAGAGGCCTCAAGATGCCGGATATCTAATTAAATTTTATAATAATCGTAATATATGTGTCAAAACGCAACTTTTGATACCTCTTGCGTAGCCGTAGCTCATTTTGTTTTTTCCCCCATACATGAACGGGACACCCTATTGTGCAGTGATGTTGGCACATAACGCGTCTGTTTTTATTACAACATTAGGTGCAAACAATTTCATTAGATCAGTATCCTAATATTATGTCATTATTATCATGAATCGATTTTAAAAACTGAGTTGTATTTTTTTAAAACAAGCTTCGTAATTTTGTATTCTTCTCAGCAATACCTTTCATTTGATACTCATATCATGGCAGTGCACAAAAAATACACAGTCCGCCATCAAGGGTTATCCACCATATTTTATTTTAATGTCTTACCTTAGCTAATCATGCATTGTCATCTAAACTAATCGTGTAAACAATATTTCATCTGAATCTGTAGAGGATAGCTGCTTTAAAATTCATTTGCAAGACTTGACGGACATACCAACGAACGAACCAACAAGGCAAGTTAAATAAAAGCTATTAAAAAAGGGGCAGGAAGCTATTCTTCATGCCGGGGTAGCGGGAATGTTCGAACGAGCAGAGCCGAATTAACCCTGTCAGAGGCCCTAAGGCAATGACATTCTAGGGGCTCCTTTTCTTACTTTGACTGACCAAATCATGTGTGAACTGAGGAAACGCACATTAAGGGCTATGGTTTTTAGTATATTTGTTTACTTACTCCCAGATTCTAAATCTAACGATTTGTATTTTGTGAGATAACAGTGAGGTCCCTAAGTTCACACGCATATCAAATTCTCGTTCGAAGAAACATGTTTTCTTGGTGCGTGCACTGGGCCTGGGCCCCTAGTTGATGCGTGGCCCCTAGCCTACTCTGCCTAATGGTTAATCCGGCCCTGCGAACGCGATACTGCGGCCCCAGAACGCAAGGTAAAGTGAAGGATGAGGGCGAGTTTTTAGTCAGTAAAAGTCTGACACACCCTTCTGCTCCACCCACAACTTTTGATTTGATGATTTTGACACCATGAAAAAAAAAAAAAACAATTCTTCATGTATAGCTCCATTTCTCTCTCGCAGCGGAATCAAGATGACATTGGCACATCATAGTGGGTGGGCGATGTTATTACTTCTATTTTCTTTGTTAAGTGAAGTACGGACGATAACCTTTAGATCCATTCTGTTCAACAACAATAGCCGAGCCAAACAATATAGAAAATAAGTAAGTTAATATGTTGTTAGTAGAACTTATAGATTGAATAAAAGCGATACAAATAGAAGTACAATGTATTGAAACATTTGTGGAAATACAATATTGCTTGATGTCCACATTTCATCATGATATGGGAATAATTTCTAAAAAGGAAAAGCACAAAGAAAAGTGTTTTACACACTGACCTTATGCCAGAAAAGGATTTGTTTCATCTGCTGAGAGCCACCGAAAATGCCTAATTAATAAAAATGCGGTGTCGCGCCACAAGAGGGCACTGTTCGGTTTTGTCATATAAATGAAAGCGACTATCGCGTATGCGAGTGATGATCGCCGTGTATTAGGAGGAAGCTTAATTATATTATACTAGCGACCCGCCCCGGATTCGCACGGGTGCAATGTTTATATTAAATATACTATAGAATGTCTTTATATACATCGCTGACAGCCTTTTTGTCATTCGACATACATGTTCTCTTTAGTAATTACTTTTGAAAATGCGACACATAATTTACCATGCGAAAAACATTGAACGCTCAAATCTAAGCGCCGTGCCTCCGTCGCGCCGGCACCGCGCCGCAACCGTCATGTCCTTGCATTTTAAATCTGTAATATCTTCGAAACTATTTATTTAAATTATATTCTGTTAAGGGCAATATTGATTTATATTAAATGCACAATGTATTTATGGTACTTAATTGGATAAGGATTAATGCTGTATTGCTTAAAATCGCTTCGTAAAATATGCTCGTATTTCTCGTAAAAAGTAAAGGATAAAAACTGGTTGTTGTGGGTTATCTATTAGAGATAGACAGATGTCATCGAGGACTTTTTGTTGACCTTTTTAAGTTGTACAATACTTTAGTACATATTTTGATCTATCTCGTAGGGTTCAGCCAGCGTTTGCAAAGCAAGCGCAAAAAATTGTGTTTATTTGCGACATCACATTAGAAACCTCAAAAATTATCAGTGTTTCTCTACTATATTATGCATGTTATATACTTAGAAACCTTCCTGTTGAAACACTCTTTCTATTGAAAGAAACTGCATCAAAATCCGTTGCGTAGTTTTAAAGATTTAAGCATACATACATGCGCAGGGACAGAGAAAGCGACTTTGTTTTATACTATGTAGTGATAGTGATTTTGACTGCTAAGGTAAATCTTTTGATATTTTTAAGACTCCTATTCAGATCAAAGGACAAATAAGAATAAATTAGTTAACAATAGATATTATTCATATTACTTTTAGTTCTCATTCAATAACAAACAAAGGATTTTCAATATTAGCCCCTAAAATTCGTGACAGGTCTTATCAAATTTCATCTTGAAGCAAAGATTATAAGACGTTTCAAGTATTCAATAACTCGTTGACGAAGATAAATTAATATTTAATGATTTCATTACGTTGAAACGGTTGGATATTTTAATTTCAATGTTAATCTAAATATAATGTCAGTGCTCTTTTTAACCGACTTCAAAAAAGGAGGAGGTTCTCAGTTCGTCTTGAACTTAACAGTATTTCATTGGTTGCGATTCGATTACTTCGATATGTTTGTAAAATACTTTATGCTCGTCACAATGCATATGGTGATAAGGAGCTGATGGTGACCTACTCCTCAAAAATTAACAGCTCGGATATCAGCGGCATAGGGAAAAGAAATATTTTGCAAAAGGTAATAAGAAAGTGACATTTAGGCTTTTGTAACTAGGTAAATTACAAATCGATCCAATAAAAATTGGCCAAGTGCGAGTCGGACTCGCCCATGAAGGGTTCCGTAGTAACTATAATAAATATAATATATATACTATATTTATTTGAAAAAAAAAACCAAAAACCTTACAAATTTCTTAAAACTAGCTTATTTACAATTTTTACAACTACGCCAATTACGTAAATTGCAGACGGTGGATCGAAAAAAAACCAAAGTGATTTTAAACTAATTTAATTAATGAAAAAATTACAATTAAAATAAGTGAATCTAATTCGATATTAGAATCTAGAATGAATACAAAATTAACTTATTGCTACTGTCGAATGCGCTGAGTCGGCGGCTCGTAGCTGGACGGGTGACGACGCTGCAGTTTCTATGCGTTTGGCGTAAACACGTAGGAATGCAAGGTCGGCGATGCGCCTTAGGGATCCGTACTTAACACCTCCACCCGTAGAACAGCAACTATTTGCTCATATTGAGAGAAAATGTTGCTGGGATTTCCTCTCGTTTGCGGATCACATCTTCATACGTGTGTGTCTTAGAAGATTGTTCATTTTCTCTATTGGTTGTTCCAAGATTCCAGCATCTGTATCTGCGGCTTACCACCAAGATGATCAGTATGATAGAGCAAAGTACCGTGGTATAAAATGGTATGGTTGTATGGTATAGGACAACCGGCTGAGTCTGGTCGATCTGAATAGGGCTTTCCATGAGTACCCTGTTCTGGATGCTGTGTAGTTCTTCCAAGTTGATTGAATTGAAGCTGATGATGTGAGTGGGATGTGTTGTCTGGTTAATGTCGTTGTAAGGTATCTTCGATAATTTTAGTGGTTGTCCCTTTATCTCGTTGTTGTCGTTGATGATTGTGAATTCCGTTGTTTCCAGATAGCAGTTCATAGGTATGGAGACGAGGTAGCTTCCCTGAAGAATGTTGAAGTCTTTTCTACCGCAGGCTAACTGTACTTTGGTTGGTTGGGGCAATGATAGAACGTAATGTTGATCATCCAGTTTTTCTACGGCTTGCTTGGAGAGTGAAATCCTGGTGAATTGGCAGGTGTCTTCTAGACCTTGGTTGGTGATGAGTTCTTGAATGCAGTCAGGTTTTGTCCGGATTTGATGAGTGGTCTTCTTTTCACAGAGGTGGATATTACTGTACTTCGGGCATTCAGCCTCTATGTACACGAATGATTTCTCGTTTGTTACTATGTAGGGAGAGGCAGGAATGAGGGCAAGTTGGTTCTTATTAGGTACTATTGATAATCTGTATAAATCGTATGGGTCTTTAGAAATAATAGGAAAACTATATATTATTACTATTCTCTTATCAATAAAGTAGGAACCCGGTTTTATTAAATTATAATATTCTCGTAACTCTAGGTTCAAGATTTGATCTTGGTTATATATAGATCTTAGCCTATCTATCATAGTTCTTAGTACTTCTATATCAATCATAGAATGATGAGTGCTAGACGCACGTATAAAAGCCATTATATTTTCTAACCTAATTATCTCTAACATTAAATCTTCTACGTTATTAGTTATTATTCCTAAAATTTGGGCAAATTTCGCAAATTTGATTAAGCTGTAATCTGTATAAGCATTTTTCTCTAGAAGTAACTGTAATGTCTCATTAACCTTTTCCTGATTTCTTGTAATTTGGTCTAGGATGGTACCATGTTGGGACATCCATTCCTTACTTAGGCTAATATGATTGTTGAACTCTGAAACTATTTTATTTTCATTATTTTGCAATGATTTAATAGCCTCGTCGTATTTCAGGGCATCTAAATAGTCTAGGTTGCCAGTAACACTTTTTATAACTGACCCAAGGCTATCTACAAGACCTCTTTTGACTCTAACAGGTTCCAAAGATTTTACTTGTTGCAGTACTTTAGTAAGTTTGTCAGTGAGATAGTCAATCTGATACTCGTAAAGCATGTAAGTCTCATTACTGAGTTTAGTTCTAAAGGTTTTAAGTTGCGTCTGTACGGAATGTATCTTATTCTCTATGTCGTTCATTTGTATATACTGAATGAATGAGTGGTAATGTATGGTTAGTCTGGTCGGTCCCAATTTGTAAGGTAATAGTCCTGGTCCATCGGCTAAAGTCTCAAGTCTTATCTCTTGAGGGTGAATCGCATGGCATGTCAGTAACAGCAGAATCCTGTAACAATTGGCTTGTTTTAGGTACACGTTTCAATCTCGCTTTGGCGATAGGACCGCGTTTCTTCGAGGTATATATGTGTATGGGCAGATCAGCGAGTACTGTATCTTGCGTATAACGTGGTGCGGCTTTTTGACGATTAGCAAAGGGGTTTTTAATAAAAACTTGTTGCTGAGGGGTGTATTCTACTTCAGGCTCGCGATTTTTATTTCTATTGTTAATTATTGCCGTGCGATTTGCAAGAGCTGAGTCGTTAATAATTTCATAAACCTGTTTCATCTGTTGTCTATGATTTTGCGCATATTGCTGTAAAATGTGTTTAGTTAAGTCTATGTCGATGGGGTCTCTGGGGTCAAAATGACCTGTTAATAGGTCAAACGGTCTGCACTTCGTGAAGCTATGTATGGAACTATTATATACTATGAGAGCGTATGGCATGAGATTAACTATGGGTTCGTCTTTATTTTGCAGTTTTAAAATTCTTATGTGTTCTAGTAAGGTTGAGTGGAAACGTTCAATGTTACAGTTGTCATTCGGACTATGAGGTAAAACTTTATGATGGGTTATCTTATGAAGCCGTACAAACTCGGCGAAAAGTTGATTTGTGAACTCGGTGCCATTATCAGTAATAATGGTCAAGGGTAGTCCATGATGGGTACAGAAACGTAATAGTGCTTGTATGATGCTAATAGCGGTTCCATCTCGTAGATGATACGCTTGACCATATTTCGTAAAGACGTCGATGAAGGTTATGTATTTTTCGTTTTGAACTGTGAAGAGATCCATGTGTATAATTTCAAGTGGTTTGGCTGCTGGTGGTACTATATTAAATTGGGGTCTTATTGGATTCCTGTCGTACTTAGCTTGACCGCAAATGGTACATTCGTTAATGAATTTAGTGATTTGTTCTTTCATTTTAGGCCAGTAATATTTTCTGGATAGCGCTAAATGACATTCATTTATACCGCGATGGTTGGTCTTACCGTCATGGTAGTGCCGGATAATATCTTGCTGTCAAAGGTATTCCTTAACATTTTCAAGTTCTGTTTTGGCTAATACTAGGTTTAGCGAAGAACTTCTAAATTTGTCTTGGATGATAGGTATTACCGAATACATAGCTAGTGTTGGATTAATCAAGATGCCTGTTTTGACTTTAGGATTCACATATTCTTTGATAGCATTGATAATGTCATTTTGTAAGTTAGATTCAGAAATTTGGATTGCAATTCGGGTATGGTTTTCAAATGGTTTCGTTACTGTTGGTCTACGTTTTATGTCACCTACTATGGAAAGGTAAATTTGCCGATGGAATTTATTGAGGGGTTCGTCAGTGATAGGGATTTCTAGTATAGGATGTTCGTTACTAGTATGCACGGTGTCAGTTGAAGAGTTTGTTGGAGGAGGTGGAGCCTCCGACGGATTGTTGATCATAGATCTGAGGTCGTTAGTGTTTTCGATCAATGAATCAGTATCGGTTAGAGAGTTTACTTTCGGAGGTGAGGCCTCCGCTGGGTGGTTAATCAGTGATCTGAGATTTTGGATATCTTTGATTAGAGAGGTGATCTCTTTTGATTCTTCGTTATGAATTTCCACACGAGAAAGAGCATCAGCATTAGTATTAAACTTCCCTTTCTTGTATACTACGGTGAAATCGTATTCGCTCAGTCTAAGTCGCCATCTGGTCAGTCGTGAGTTGGGTTCTTTTAAGTTCATCATCCATTGTAGCGGTTTGTGGTCAGTAAGTACTTTAAATTTTCTACCAAAAAGATATGGTCTGAAATATTTAGTGACCCAGACTACAGCAAGCAGCTCCTTCTCGATTGTACTGTAATTTAGTTCGCTGTCATTAAGAGTGCGAGAAGCGTAACAGACGGGTTTGTCGGAACCTATGGGTCCTTGAGATAGCACTGCTCCAATAGCGACATTCGAAGCGTCTGTTGTCAGATTGAATTCGTTTTTGAAATCTGGGTATTGTAGGATGGGGTCATTAGTCAGTAAAGTCTTACAAGTTTCAAAGGCATGAACGTATTCGGGGCTAAGGGTAATTTTACTTCCTTTCTTTAGGCATAGGGTAAGAGGTTTGGTGATGCGAGCAAAATCAGGGATAAATTTCCGGTAATAGCCTAGAAGTCCCAGAAATTGCTTGATTTCTTTAGGGGTCTTTGGAATTGGATATTTTTGCACTGCAGAGATCTTGTCAGGGTTCGGCTTGATGCCGTCTCTGCTAATGATATGTCCGAGATATGCAGTTTCGAGTTTCAAGAATTCGGACTTATCCATTTGAATTTTGAAGTTTGACTCTCTAAGTCTTTGAAAGACTTTTTCCAAATTGATCATGTGCTCCTGAAGAGAGGTACTATATACGATAATATCGTCAAGATATACAAGGCAAATATTATTTTGAAGGCCTCTTAGTACATTGTCCATAACCCGTTGGAAGGTGGACGGCGAATTTTTTAGTCCCATGGGCATTCGAAGGAATTCAAAGTGTCCATGTTCTACATTGAACGCGGTTTTTTGTATATCCTGGGGCTCCATTTCTACCTGGTAAAATCCACTTGCTAAATCTAGAGTCGTAAAGTACTGGCACTTTCCTAACTTGTCAAGGACGTCACTTATATTTGGTATTGGGTATTTATCGTGTATGGTTTTTTCGTTTAATTTCCGAAAGTCTACTACGAGACGCCATTTCTGCATTCCAGAAGCGTCAATTTTTTTTGGCACAACCCAGATGGGTGAGCTCCATGCGGAATCGGAGGGTCTTATTATACCTTGCTCTAACATTTTGGAAATTTGGTCCCTAACTTCTTCACGATGGACGAAAGGGTACCGATAGCTCTTAGTATAGGCGGGAATTTCATCTATTGTTCTTATACGATGTTTAATTTTGTTGGTGAATGTTAATGGTTCTCCGTCAATATAGAATACATCTGCATAGCGAGAGCAAAGTGTCAAGAGATTAGCTTTTTCTTCTACATTAAGATGGTCTGTTCGCAAACGCGTTAATACATCGTCTACGCGATTTGGTTGTGTGACTTGTGTGCACTTAGCATTGAACATTTCCGCACTACTTGGTTGGTCCAACGAAAATATCACATCATTAGGCGTTGGGTTTTCCAACTCTACATATCCACGACTATTAATGACAGAGGTAAGACACTCGTGAATAATACAATTGCAAAGGACTTGTTCGCTTACTAAAACGTCACCATCCGGGGCGTTTATGGGTATTCTAACCAATTTGGAACTATTAGCGGGAATTATATCCTCATACAGATTTACATTACGTGAATTATATACCTTGATTTCATTCTTAGCTGTTCGTGTTACTAATTGAAAATCTTCTAAGTCTATTTTAGCTTCCCATTTGGATAGTAAGTCTAATCCTATTAAGCCGTCAAAGTAATCGTGAAAACGATAAACAAATAATTTTATACTTTCGGTCTCATTAAATTCTTTAAAACACGGTAGCGTTATGGAGTAATCGTTTTTGCTAATGCCATGGATGTTTGTTACTTCAAAAGGGTCATGGTTGAGGGGATAATCATAGAGGAATTTTTGTACAGCCTCGGAGCTAATAAATGACTGGTTAGCACCAGTGTCGATCAAAAATTTCAAAGGGGGGCAAGAAATTTCTATATAGGGTAATTGTGTTTGGGTCTGTAAATTAAGGTCTATTTTTGCTCTTTGGATTTCTGATCCAACTGAAAATTTTGGTTCTGATTTTGATTTACACCGCTAGGGCCTGGTTGAGGCTCTGTCTCAACAGCTACCTGATTATCTGAAGTCACACTATATTCAACAATATTGGGGTTTTCAAAATCACAGACAACGTAACAATCATTACCGTCCGTGTAATAATCATAATATATTGGCTCAGAGTAGTAATAGGAGTTGTCGGGCAAAGCGAGTTCACTTATATTTAACTCGCGCGTCTTAAAATAGTTATTCGGTGGTGGGTTCCCGTTACGCTGCCAATCATGGCCTGAAACCATGGGTAGTTGTCTAGGAACAAAATGCTGAACACCGCTCATAGGTTTCGGACCCGGGTTTTGTGGTTGATTATTAATTCTGGGCTGTAATTTGAAAACGTTACTTTGGGGATAAGAATTTGGCAATGGTGCACGGAAAATTTGCTGAGTTCGAGTAGGCATACGGTTTGGTTGTGGGTTATTAAATCTGAATGCTTGAGGCTGAGGCTGATAGCCACGCTGTCCTGCTGGAGCAGGCCAGTTGGGTACTGGGGCTTGCGGAATATTTAACGCGTTAAACGGCACAGAAGGCGCCATGTGGGGCTTATACAGTATTTTAGGTGCATTCTGGGCAGTTTGAGTTTTTGGGGCATCATTACGCTGCTGCAAGTACATGATATTTAGTTCCTCTTGCACGAACTCTAAAGCCTTTTCAATGGAATCGGGACGCATACACCATATACGCGATCCTAAAGGCTCCTTTAATCCGCGTACGAAGGCTTGCATCGTGACCTTTTTAAACAGTGTCCGTTTTGCATCAATAGTTGTCTGTAAGCTCTCATGTAACGATACATAGGTCATTAAAGTACTGAACAAGGTTTGACAGTGATCGTAAAATTCCTGCGGGGTTTTATTTCCTTGCGCAGCCAACGAGAGGTCATTGTATAAAGCCGTTTCGTCTCTCTGGTCCGAAAAATTGTTAATTAAAGCTGATCTTATACCTGCCCAAGTTTCAGGGATGCCATTAGAGTTGATGGTTGAAGCGGCTGTCCCCGTAATCTTATTTAAAATGCCGTTCAGAAGACCTAGATTGCCTAGCTCACTACCTGGGTCGGCGCTTGCATATTGCGTGACAATTCGGTCACAGATATTTATGAACCTTGTGAGCACGTTCGGGTTTCCGTCGAAGTCGGGCACCAGGCGTAAGGCCTTGAAAATTACATCTGGATCGTAAGGCATATTTGGTTTAAATAAACTACTTAAATTCAAATCTAAATCACTATCTAAATCTCTACCAATATCTACTATGGTTCGGCGCGCCTGTCGTGATGCAGGTTCCCGAAGGGTTGATCTTTCAGGATGAAAAATCTTGGACATTAACTAGGGATAGAAAGGAAGCAACACAAGAAAGATTCTGGTGTACTCACAATTTTTTCATCACTGGTTCTCCTCCGTGAATCGAAGTTTAGATTCTCCACGCGGCTCTGCAGCTTCTCCGTAGATTCAGGATACTCTGCTGTGACTTGACAGCCACCCGGGTGATTCGCGCACTTGGTTATCTATCTGAGATAAATCTAACGCGATTCGCGAACCGGCCCGCGAGTATCCTACCGACTGCGCCAATTACGTAAATTGCAGACGGTGGATCGAAAAGAACCAAAGTGATTTTAAACTAATTTAATTAATGAAAAAATTACAATTAAAATAAGTGAATCTAATTCGATATTAGAATCTAGAATGAATACAAAATTAACTTATTGCTACTGTCGAATGCGCTGAGTCGGCGGCTCGTAGCTGGACGGGTGACGACGCTGCAGTTTCTATGCGTTTGGCGTAAACACGTAGGAATGCAAGGTCGGCGATGCGCCTTAGGGATCCGTACTTAACACGCCACATAACTTTGTTTTTCATAGTATTTGTATGAATTACAAAGTTATATTTGCGGTTTTATAAAATATACTGTATCTCAAAAACTGCTGACTCCATCTCGTTCAAACCAATTTTTTTTGAAAGTTTACATTAAGATCTACAACATATGGTTTTTTTAGATTTTTCTCTTCATTATTATAGAAGTTAGAGGGGGGGACACACATTTTACCACTTTGGAAGCGTATATGTTTTTAAAGATTAACTTTTTGAAAAAGTCATTTTAGAAACCTTAATGTCATTTTAAAGACCTGTCTATAGATACCACACACGTATAGGTTTCATGAAAAAAAATATTTTCAGTTTCAGTTCCATGTATGGGGAGCCCCCTTTATTTAAATATTTTTTTAAATTTTCTCTTAAAATCGGAAAGCGGTTCATAGAATAAATCTACCTACTAAGTTTTACATGTATAGTCCTAATAGTTTCGGAATAAAATGGCTGTGACATACGGACGGACGGACAGACATGTCGAAACTATAAGGGTTCCGTTTTTTGCCGTTCGGCTACGGAACCCTAAAAAGGGAGAAAAAAAACTTTTTAACAAAAAATAAAACTGAATTCCAAAAAAAAAACAATGCAAAGTTAAAAATAACTTTAATTTCGGAAGGTGGTGTCGAAAACGAAAATATATAAATATATTATAGTTATTTTTAACTTTGCATTGTTTTTTTTTTGGGAAGTCAGTTTTATTTTTTGTTAAAAAGTTTTTCGTATACTTTTTCGTTTGAATTGAGTATTTATTATAAATATTAGATATCTTTATTTGGCAAGTTTTTACGTATCTCCCTGTAATTGTTGTTAAAGAATGTATGTCTTCTACATCCTTTTATTTCTCAAAGTATTTTAGTAACAATTTTCTCCATTTTACCGCATTGAAACAATATAATTTTGCCAAAACGTGTCTTATATCCGACGACGTCAATTACTTTCCATTCCCCGTTCATTACAGAGAAATGTCTCCGAAATAAGATTTTCGTCGACAATATCTTGTAATACCTTATAATCAGTATCAAGATGGAACAAAGCAATAATATAAGGTTATTAATGTTACTGAATTATCTGGTTCTATAACTGTTGTCAATACGTCCTGGGGCAATAAATGGTCGCCATATTTCTCCTAGCGAGCAATGAATCCAATTATCGGGCTGTGCGGAGGCGACATGTTAAATGGTCCCCATTGCTTCTCGCCATCCTTGGTCTGCGAACCTCCTCATCCACCTCAATAATACGAGGATCATTATACTGTCAGATTATCTTCATTTTTTATATAATATTAAACCGCGAGTCTCAACAATGGTCCCTGGAACGTTCCTTTTATTCAAATGAACGGCCGTAATTCGTTTTTTCGACGCGCTATCGACTTATTTAATGATGACAGATATTATTCGGTATTATATTTATAATGCTGTTTTATTGGTATACCTATTGATAACCTACTTTTAAATTCGAAAAACAGAAGCTTAGAATAATGCCTACAAATAGTTGTTCCGGATTTGGGTGCTTGTAAAAATGGACTCACGATACATAAAAAAATTATAGGGTAGGTCAATGTATATAAGAAAAAAGGCTTATTCGTCCTGCAAACAAAACTTCTTTACAATCGTTAAATTTTTTGGAGATAAAAGGTTGGAAGGTATTTTGTCTTACGAAGCCGCTAGGTTCCACATATTCTGAAGTGTCCACCTTCGGTCACTAGAATCCACTTACTCACCCCTTGCGGAAGAAGCGTTTGAATGCCTCACACAATTTGAACAGATGGCCAGGATTCAGGATTTATCGTAGTCGCGTATGTAATTATACAGACAAAAATGATGATAAATTAAAATGGACCATTTGTTGTTACAGTTAAGCTTACTTTATTATACGCAATTTCGATCGCGAGGTAGTCTAGTAGTGTAGATGTAGGGTTCTTTTCGCGTAAATCCAGATTTCATGGATGGAACCTCCTCTATCTTGCAGTGATAGTTCCAAATCGGTAAAGCCGTTCCAAAGAGTACCCAGAACAACAGAAAGACATACAGACAAAAATTAAAAAGTTTGTTTGAGTTTTAGTATCGTGTAAATAGCTATAAATAAGCACTTGATGAAATAGATAGTTTTAATCACAAACAAATATAATACTTCAATTTCGTATGTAAAAATTGATATTAGAATACATTGATTGAATTGAAGTTAGGTACCTACACTATCAAATTAAGTCAAGCTGTTTGGATAGTTGTAAAGTGGATAAATAAATAAAATAAATGTATGTGTAACATTATGTTGTCGTGTGCAGCTCAACCCTATCTTCTTTCAAAATCTTAGTAAAAGATCTTTATCTCTCTCCTTAAATTGTTGTTATATGTGTCTTTGTTTCTTTCTCTTTTTTAAATATTTATATGTATGTATATGTTTTGAGAACGTTATTTATTGTTTTGTATTTTATATAGATGAATAGTACACCGTGGACTACACGCGTATTTATTTTCTCCTTCTGTGTCAAATCCATCCAAAGGTCTGTAAAAGATCGCTTTTAGCGATAAGACCGCCCATTGTATCACCCTTTTTAATTGTTTAGTCCATAATTTTGTTTAAGACCTTGTCCAGAAGAAGCGAATTCGTCGCGAAACGTTTTGCGCGAATTCATACGCGCGCTAGTGAGATACTAGGCACCAATACATCGCGTCCACAAGCATCGCGCGAATTCAAAATAAGCGCGTAAATCGCGTGCACAACGCCAGACCCTCACCTCGCGCGTGATTCGCGCGTATTGCGCGCGAGTCGAGATACTAGGGACCCCTTGTTGCGTCCAGTTAAACGCGCGAACTCCGGCCGAGTGGACGTATCGGGAAAAATAGAGCGCCAAAATTTTGATACGGAATTGTTTATAGACGAAATACATTCTATTTTCCCTCCGTTTTTGTCTCTTCCAGCGACATTAAGCTAACCACAACGCGACCGCTTCGTTCAACTCCATGCTTGCATGCAAATGCTCGCGCGTTGGTACGCTCTTTCTGGACGCAACGATCGCGCGTGATTCGCACGACAGAATCGCGACGAATTCGCCCTTTCTGGACAAGCCTTTACTGTTATGGTGTACAATAAAGAATATATCTATCTATCTATCTATAATATTCTAGGTCACTGGCTTTATTCATCATCTGCCAAGCCTTTTCCTAACTATGTTAGAGTCAGGTGCCAGTCTAACCGGATAAAGCTGAGTGTTGCTCTTGGGGCTGCCTCGCTTCTGTAGCGCTTCAGGGATGTTCGCGGAGGCGCGTGTGGGTTGCTTTCACACAATCATGTGCAAGCGGTGCACATCCCTGTTGCGTAGGGTGCGGGGCAGCCACAATAGTATCCTGAACGCCTTTGCAGAACGTTTTGACTGTCAGTACGTGAACCATTGCTGCATGGTTCACGTGCTGAGTAATGTTAAAATATTATTTTAAATTGTGTAATATGTAGGCTTTTTTAACTATAAGATTTACTTTTATTTTCATTTAAATTTAAGTTGTATGATCCAAAGATGATTGAAATAAATAAATAAATTATTATTATTATTAGTGTTTTACTTGGACCGACTGCCCATCTAACCTCTGTAACCTAGTAGCTGGGTACACGATACCCGTTCGCTAGACCAGCTTCAGAATTCCTGGCTTCTGACTACCGATAACGACTGTCAAAGATTTCCAAATGTCAGCCGAGACCTACGGCTTAATGTGTTTTACGAGGCACGGGGGTATAACATCGCCAACTTCCTTACAGAGAAACCCAACAGCACTTTTAGTCAGACCGGGGAATCGAAGCCGAGATCTCGTGTTGTGTTCAGCAGTCACGCTAGCAATCAGTCGGCCAGTCTACTGACATTATTGACTAGTAAAAAATTGGCTCTTTATTTAATACTAACTTTTGCCCGCGACTTCGTCCGCGTGGAATAGTTACTTTGGGCTAACGTTAAATTTAACCCCGATTTTGAAGCATTCTTCATTGGCGCTCCGCTCCTATTGGCCTTAGCGTAATGATCATAGATCGGAATAGGTAGAGCTGTTTTATGTACTTGCCATAGGATAGAATAATATGGATATTCCCCGAGTCCCGGGATTTGGTTTTTAAGTAGTAAATTATAAAAAAACTATTCTCGCCTTCGGGACTATTGAAAGATTACACTTCCTTTCTGGCGGGTAAATATAAGAAGGACGGGATTAAGGATAGTATAATAAATAGATAAACTTGATTCATTAAACCACATATATTTTTTAAGTAACAATTTCTTATTCAAGAATCAACAATCAATTAAACATTTTTATTCTGAGGTTGTCAAAAACATATTACCATACAAACTATTTATTTTATACATTTTGACAAAAATAATTAAATTCAATAAAATCCCATAGTATCAGTAGGAATCCCGTGGAATATCCATATTAACATCAATGTTTGCGGTCAATGAACCTAAATAGCTCTACCTATTCCGATCACTGGTAATGATTCTCTATAAATTGACTATTTAATTAAAAAATAATTTTTCAATTCTAACCAGTAGTTCCTGAGATTATCGCGTTCAAACAAACAAACAAACTCTTCAGCCTTATATTATTAGTATAGATAACTGTTGCCCGCGACTTCATCCACGTTTCCGTCTTTTTCGTAAAAAAAAAGTAGCCTTTGTCCTTCCTCACGGTTCAGTGATTTTGATGTAACAGACAGATTATCTTTCGTAATTTAGTAGGGAAATATAATATGTCAATCTATAATACTGTTGAAAAATATCGCAATACCGAACCGCACAATATTATTTTTAATAGCTGTGCCCGCGACTCTGTCAGCGTGTAACTCCTTGTGTGTTATTAAGTTAATGTCTCGGTAATATTGTTTAGATCACGTTCACATGAGGCTTAAGTACCTATAGAACGAAAATACTTCAGCGCAAAGCTTCCGGGTAAACTATGTTGAAAGTTGACCCGTCCGACACGTGAACATAAAGATTTCTAGAACTGCTAACCCGGGAAAGAGCGACGTACAACTGACCATGCGAGAAACAACTGACACCGAGATCTACTCCAGCAACACGAAAAGTCTGCCCTTGAGCCTTATTAATTGTCATTGCTTTCAGGCTGAATTTGTATTATCTAAGAGGAACCACTGACTCGGAAGATACAGGCATTGCCTAGTTTCTGAGCCAGAGTTTCAATCCCTGTAATTGCTAAATTACTGCTAACCTAAGATCAGTGTATACCTATCAGAATGTGACCACTATATCCATTGTATATGTACTTAATTGAAACTTAATACTTAAAATGTAATGTAACAAAGCTGTTATTGTGTAAAAGGTTTTTTTGAATAAATTATATTATTATTATTATTATTATTATTATTATTGCATAACACACCGATACTGGGAATTGCGTTCTTTTAAATTGGAATGGAAAATTATTTGTTATTATGGGAATTCTGGGAATAAAGACGGTTTCTCCTGCACCGCAACCTGTTAAAATTTGAGCCTCGATTATATTTTGTTGCAACTGGGTTACTTTTAGCCGAGTTCCATTGCAAAGTTGTGGTGGTTTTAAATTTCGGAGCAGAATAATAATCAGAAAGTTTCGAACTGCTAAGCTATCGGGAGTTACACGTGTTATTGTGAGTCAACCATAAAAGATAGATATATGCTGTCGTGGGATATTTTTTTATATAATTTTAAGGAGAACATTTCCGTCATAAATGATTTCTGTGTAGCTTTAACCATTAAGGTTGCAGTCGCGACGGAAGCTTAAAAAATGGAGTAACTTCTCCCGTTTTCCCAACATTTCCCTTCACTGCTCTGCTCCTATTGATTGTAGCGTGATGAAAAGTATACTATAACCAGCTCAGGAGTATGAAAAATAAGTGTACCAAGTTTCGTTAAAATCCGTCGAGTAGTTTTTGTTTCTATAACGGTTATACAGACAGACAGACAAAAATTTTACTGATTGCATTTTTGGCATCAGTATCGATCCCTAATCACCCCCTGATAGTTATTTTGTAAATATATTTCATGTACAGAATTGACCTCTCTACATATTTATTATAAGTATAGATTATTATACAACGTGTAACGGAAAGGGTATATACATACCAAAGGTACGGCTTCTTTGGGTGATATCAAACGATATTGGAAGGGTTTTTTAATCCTATCTCTACATGTTCGGAAGTAATGAGAATTTTTAATAGATTGATACCAGAAACCGAACTTTTCAAATTGAAATAAGCACATCACAGAATAGATTTATCGTGATATTTGCAAGTAACGCGGAAAGTTATTGACCTACGTAGTGCGGTGACACGATTGTTATGATTTCAATTTAAGAAACTTACGAAGCCGAAAATTTGGTATCAATTTTTAGAGTATTTTATTTTGAGTTAAAACCCTTCCAATATCGTTTGATATCATCCACAGAAGCCGTGCTCTTGGTATGTATATACCCTTTCTGTTACACGTTGTATAGAACTCCCTATGGTAAACAAATGTGAACAAACTATCATAGTGTGAAAGTGTTACAGTGAACAACCCGTCTATCATCGAAGCAGGAAGTTGATTTTTATCGCAAAAGCTTGAGTCATCAGCGATCGCTTTCCGTGCAACAAGCTGGTACAGGCTTACGAGTATGAATGAATATGTTAGTAAGAGTTTTGTGTATTATAAGGAACGGTATACTTCGCTCCAAAACCCAAATCGCAGACGTAGGCATCACAGTTGCCAAGCTGAAGTGGAACTGGGCTGGTCACATCTACCGCATGTCGCAGCAGAATTGGGAAAAAGTGGCTACTGATTGGGCTCCGAATAATAAGAAACGGCAATGCGGTAGGTCCTGGAGGAGATGGCGTGATGAACTAGATTCCTACCTGAAGGATTGGTTGGATGTGGCAGTGGACAGAGAAAAATGGAAGGAAGGAAGGGAGGCCTTTGCCCTAAAGTGGGACACTAAAGGCTTATAATAATAAAAATAAAATAAAAGTTGCTTTATTGTTCACTAGCCTGTACCTGGTATGCGTTGTAATGCCAATGAAAATGTGAGCTTGTAGTAATCATATTTATGCACTTTTACGCACAGTACAAAGGCCAATTTAATGCTTGTAGCATTTTCTACCATTACCCCTTGTCCTGTCTGTAAATCACACTAAGGTCAGTGTGATTCACAGACAGGGCATGAAAGTTGAAATTTAATGGACAGACTATGAAACAAAAAGAACAAAAATACATACCTAGATTTATATTATGTAGTTACTTCTTCTTCTTAACATGTTGATGGCAAATAACTACATGGAGGCTGCCCAGAACTGGGCAACAAGTTTGGCACCGTCGGAAGCTTCCATCAAGTCCTGTAGAGAACAATCGACAGGACACGCAGGGCAGCAAATTAAATGCACCATGGTTTGTGAAGCAGCAACACATTTATGCTTGTAGGGCTTTGAAACCTATCGTAAATGCACGTATCATTCTATCAATAAATAAAAAATACCTGCCATCTATTAGTAATATTTTAAAGCGGAAAAGTTAACGCACTAATATTCGAAAGTATTTAGATAAAATTTGGTATGTAAGTAGCTTGAAGCTTGAAAAAGGTTATGAGCTCTCTCTTCTCTTCTTACCCGACTGCAATAGAAGGTGGTTATGTTTTTATCGTAATAAAATCTACGGGAGCAAAGCTCCGCGTGACTGTTAGTAATAAATAAATGCTCACCGAGTTGTGTTTCAACGCGTCAACGAGGCCCTACGACGGACTTCTATTTCAGTACGAAGAGTCAATAATAACTTAGATGACGTCATCTACTTCGAAACTAACCTGTCCGAGTCAGGGTACCCCAAACCGTTTCGGTATTAATGTTATTGTTTCATGAATATTGTTGAGCCATTTTAGTAAGCATTTTAATTAATAATAATATATTTATTAGCATCAAAAGTATTTTACAATTATGGTGAATCCCTGACTCCTGAGCTAGGTATATTACCTGTGTTACAGTAGCCAGTGTCTTCTACCAGTTGCATTATCTAATAAGCTCTTTTAAATAAACTTAGTATGCTTTTGGGAAAAAATCAATAAAACAAATCTACGCTGTAATGATTCTATGAGTACTAACTTCTTGCAAATGTGTGTTTTTAGGGTTTCGTAGCCGAACGGCAAAAAACGGAACCCTTATAGTTTCGACATGTCCGTCCGTCTGTCTGTCTGTCCGTCCGTCCGTATGTCACAGCCATTTTATTCCGAAACTATTAGGACTATACATGTAAAACTTGGTAGGTAGATGTATTCTGTGAACTGCTTTCTGATTTTAAGAGAAAATTTAAAAAATATTTAAAATAAAGGGGGCTCCCCATACATGGAACTGAAACTAAAAATATTTTCTTTCATGAAACCTATACGTGTGTGGTATCTATAGACAGGTCTTTAAAAATGACATTAAGGTTTCTAAAATGAATTTTTCATAAAGTTAATCGTTTAAAAGATATACGCTTCCAAAGTGGTAAAATGTGTCCCCCCCTTCTAACTTCTATAATAATGAAGTGAAAAATCTAAAAAAACTATATGTTTTAGATCTTAATGTAAACTTTCAACCAAAATTGGTTTGAACGAGATCGAGTCAGCAGTTTTTGAGATACAGTATATTTTCTAAAACCGCAAATATAACTTTGTAATTCATACAAATACTATGAAAAACAAAGTTATTTGGCGTAGTTGTAAAAATTGTAAGTAATCTAGTTTTAAGAAATTTGTAAGGTTTTTTGTTTTTATTTTTTTCAATTAATATATTAAGTATATTATATTTATTATAGTTACTACGGAACCCTTCATGTGCGAGTCCGACTCGCACTTAGCCAATTTTTTTATAGATGAGTCCGGTCTTGACCTCAATCATGCCTGGTAAGGGATAGATGAGTTCTACGATGAAACGAGCGAGCCCAGAAGATGCATGGTCTCTTTTGCTTTACCGGGTCATATGTGGTAGGAAACACAAAAGCCAGAAGCAAGTTCCATAAGTACATTGTTTGTATGCACAATAATTGTAGAGAACAAAAAGTAAGGATATTTCGGTAAGCACAAACAGTACTCAAACTGCTTCATATGCTTAATAATAAAGCATAAAAAATCACCCGAATCCAGTCTTCACATTCGTCATTAGTTTTCTTTTTTTAAACATAATACTTTATGATGTGAATTGTAGATCCCAAAATATACTCAGCAAAAAGTCGATGTAGATCATTAGAACAGCTCATTCCCAATTCTTGTACATTCTGTATCATTTGGAAACATTTGACAAGTAGGCGAGGACTTTTTCTTTCTATTACACGGCTAAGAGCTATGATTGCTCAAGCTGAAAGCATGTCATGGCACTTAAGCAGGAAATAGAAGTCCCAATACAAAATAATCCCTCGCCCCACACATCCCACTTCATTCCTATACTAAAGAAATATTAACGCTGTATTAATCTTTGAAGTAACATCTTCAAAATGTTTTCGAGAGACGAGAATAACGTAAAAAGTAATGACGTCATTAAATTGTTATGTACTTAATAAAGTGGGTATACCGTCTCCTTTACTTGAAGATAATGATGAATGGCTGTAAACATTGTTCAAATATTATGCGAATTGGACATTGCTACGGAATTGCTCCGACTGTGTAGTATGCATAGCTAACTTTGTAGTGTTTGCTATAGAAGTTTCTAGAGTGATAAAATGTTATATGTATGCAAGTAAATAAAAATGTAATTTAAAAATCTAAACAACCCGACTGTTCAACTGAAATGCGAAAAATAAGTAAATTTTTAGGGTTCTGTAGTCGACAAGGGACCCTCATAGTTTCGCCACATCACGCGTCAGTCTGTCCATCAGTCTGTCCGTTGGTTTGTCCATCCGTCTGTCCGCGGCTTAGCCTAGAAACTATTGGTACTAATTCTAGTACCAAAAATTTCTGGGTTTAGCATGTAAAGTACATATTAAATACGCCGACAAAGTGGTAAAATAAAATCATGTTTTATTATCTCATTTACTTCATTTTTGTTTGATAGGCTCACTTTTTTCCTTAAAGGTTAATTCTCGTACTTGAATACCCGTTCTAATAAAAAATTTAGTATAATCGCAGCGATATAGTGTCAAAATATTGGGAAAAAATAAAGGTATTAAAAAGTACTAGAATGCCTCCTCAGATGGAAAGCGATGATATTATTGCAAATGGAGAACGCTCGCCTAGAAGTATTTTACACTTTTAACTTAAAGGTTGCCGCTATTAAGAAATGTAATCTCTGGCAGGATTTTCATAGCCGAATTTTACGCATTGTGAAAGTATTTTCAAATCGTTTTTTAAACCTACAAGTTAGCGAGACGCGCGTAAGGTTTGCTCTCAACGGCCACCGCTCAACAGAATGCTATTACGCAGTGCCACAGCGTTTGTTATCAACTGTAGCCAAGGAAACGGACATTACAACGTTATCTTCATCTGCTGAGCGTTTTCCCTACTATAATAATTATAACAATAATTTTAGGGTTTGTGAATTTTAATTTTGTTAATCGATTTATTTAATCTATATAGTATTAATACAGCTTTAATTTATTATTTTACGCTGGCAACTTTAACCTTTTCGTATTTCGTAGGTCACTCTGTGATTGGTTGACGCAAATTGGCGGGAACCATTTAGAGAACTCGCTTCTTCCCGCTTAAAAATGGAAGGGCTAAGGTGGGCTAATGGTGAACGCAGACCTAGCCGCACCGCAGTCTCTACAGTCCCCGCAGTCATCGCTTTTTGTTAATGGCCTCGCACATCTATCCGCGCCGCAGTCGCTGCAGTCGTTCCCGTCAGTGTTGCCAGATTTTTGAAAGTATTATCTATCCGAAGATTTAAAAAATCTGTATAAAATCTGTATTTGGTATTAGTATTTTGCTCTTTTGTGTAATTTTATCTGTAGGTGCTATAATAGGGAATAAGCAAGTAATTATTTATACGAGAATAAGTAATTTTATTATAAACCGTTGACAGAGATTCTCTGTCTACTTTATAACTCTGGCAACACTGCGCACCGTGGATGCGAATGACGTCAGCCGCGCTGCGTGCGGGTGACGTCATCAGCTGCGGCTAGGGGAGTTCGGTCGTTTCAGGGACTGCGGCGACTGCGGCGCGGGTAGGTGTGCGAGGTTGCATAGAACTTCATATAAAGAATTCGAATGCAAAGACTGCGGCGCGTGCGGTGCGGCTAGGTCTGCGTTCACCATAAAGGAACGTTCGGCCGGCTGCGCGACTCTTGTTTTTTGAGACTCATCGCGATAGGTGGTAAATAATAATAATAGTAATCTGTAATCTAGTGTTAAGTATCGATTATTATATACGCAAATCAAGAAAAATACAAGACAGTTTCGTGTAATCCTTACATCTTTATTTAACTACATCCTGTTCCTGTTGGTGTGTTGACAGTAATATATTTTGTTCAATAAGTAAAATTCGAAAAATACAAAGTATATCTGAGAAATAATGTAGGTAATATAATACTATACTACTAATACTACATCAGGGTTGCCTTCCAGTCTAACTGGATCCTAGTTAGTACAAGTGTTTTACGTGGAGCGACTGGACACAACCCAGTACTTGGATATCATGACATCCCTTGGCAAGACAAGTGATCAGATTTTTTGGTGACAGACTACTAACGATGTCGACGGATGATAGCCAGAACCAACGACTAAACGGTACGGTACGGAGGTATCTCGATACATTGAGGTCCTCACCCATCCACGGACTAATCTGGACAAGCGTTGCTTAACTTTTAAGATAGAACCGTGCGGCTGTTATTATTTAGCCAAAAGCTCCTCCTACAGAAAACCCCAAATATTTCACTGTATCAGTTTTCCGTACAACATAACCTAACTTTATTACGCACAATAAGTACCATTAAGTATTTATAACCTACATAAATGCTGCTCCACAGCTGGCTTTATTTCTCATAAAAAATTAAACCAAACATACAAGTAGTAATCTTAGGCCGTGCGCGCACTGCCTTGCGGTGGCCGCAATTCCGGTAGTTCTACCGCACCGGTAGACTGACCGCAGTGCCCGCACTTCTATGACACTCAATACTTCACAAATTTTGCGGTGCGGTAGAACCACCGGAATTGCGGCCACCGCAAGGCAGTGCGCGCACGGCCTTATCGTATTGGAAATATTGGTGTGCCTGCTCTTTAGTGCACCAAACTCGTGCTAATGGCCGTATTAGGCCCCAATGTGACGGTAAGCGAGTTACCGAAGTCCACATTGTGTACGTGCATTTTCGACGAAATTCAAATGCACTTAACTCGGTTTGTGGACCATAATACCAAAAACTGTTCGATTCCGTAATGATGTTTAAGTTGCGTAGATGATTAGAGATTCGGGATTATTTGATTATCTCCTAGAAATCAGTAGGTGTTAAGCTATCATAGACTCCCGCTACGATTGTCGTGATATACTCCAAAACTACACGATGGATTTATATACGGTTTTCACCAATGGATAGAGTGATTCATGAGGATGGTGTATATATAATTTAGTAAGCTTTTGTCGGAATTAACATAATGGATCCATACGAGCCGGGTTCGGTTGATAGTTGGTATATAAATCTGACCATTTACTACCGTTAATCGGCGAAAGTGATAATAAATGGGTACCATTGGTTTAAGACTAAAATTGTAAAATTATATTGACTGTTCAATGTGGCGACTCTAGAAGGAGGAATATGGATAGCAATGGATGTATTCTAGCTAAATTAATCATGATAATGATAAGCAATTAGCATTTAGTACGCTAAAAGACCAGATTTCTTTGAACAGAAATCCTTACCTATCTTAATATCAATTAGGGTCAATTTATACTAGCGCAGAGTTGAAGCGCATCGAAGCGTCTATCCAAAACTGAACATAACAAATTCAACTTTAACTCCACAGCGTAACGCACACATTACTTCTGATATTTTAAAATGACGCGCGCATTCTTCGGATATCGCGCGTCTGCGCGTGAACAACGCTGATTGGTGCGCGCGTATTCTCGCGTATTCATGCGCCCACTAGCGAACCTACGCGTCATCAGTCGAAATACTATAATTCCGCTTTCTTTTTCTTCTTTCTTCGTTTTCTTCTTCTTCAATTTCCGATGTAATATCATAGCAAGATCAATGTCAACCATTTTACACACGTTTCAGCTACGAGAGTTAACTGGCTGTTGAAGTGTTGATGCCCATTAAAAGAGTGCGCGCGTATTCTGACGAATATGCGTGCGGCTTCGCTTTAGTTGTAAAGAATTTGACGCATCGATGCGCTTCGACTCTGCGCTGGTATAAATTGACCCCTAGCTAAAATAACAAACAATAATTTAGCCAAGTGACTAAGAATAAAAATTTAACATTAAATGTATCTGAGATGTTTTCGCAGACGAAAACAAATGGCCATTGATGGATGTATGTATGTAAAGACTTCTTTGGGGTTATATTATGAATCCTGTCTTATAAAAATAAAGCATAATAGATGTAGTTACAATTTGTCTGTTTTTTAAGTGATCATGCATGGTTATTTAAATACGATATTAAAACACAAAGAAACACCTAAATGCCTCAATGTAACAGTTCCGTGTTTAAGCTCATAAACTGACTTAGCAATGTTTAGATAAAATTTTTTTTTAAGACATTTTATCAAGTCGAAATAAAATAACGAAAATATTTAGGACTGTGATTTACCTTTAAAAAGTCACGTACTCGAGAGAGGCGTGATATAGCAAGTCGTCAATAAGGTCGATAAATTGAACCGGTTCAGGTTCAAAATAATCTAATTTCACCCGTTCGCCTGCAGCAGGTATCACCGCTTCATAATTTCATTACAGTTTTCGAGCATTACGTGAACGGTCGGGATACTTTCTAAAAAAAATCTAGACTGCTATAATCTAATTATATTATCGACATTCTTGGGGTGAACATTCTACCCCGGATTCTAGGTTAATGTCATGCAGGGTGAATGTCGCACCTCTGAATATAAAGACGCTTAAAAATAGCCCATAAAATGAGTTGAAAATTGAGTTTTGTCAGAGTATTTCTCCGTTAACAATGCGAACTCCGTTAGAAATGCTTTATATAACGTGTAAGGGAAACCCCATATCTATCCAAAAGGATTGAAGACAACATCTGGTATGGAGTCTCTATGTAAAGTTTCAGCTCAAAATAAGTGACTCACAGAATTGACCCCAAATTATCGGTTTCATATGTTTCTTGAATGCCAATAATAATAAACGTGTCACAGGACTATGATGGTAATAACTTTCCACGTCACTTGGCAATAAAATGATTATTGTCTTCGTTCTTCTCAATTTGAAAAATTCGGTCTCTGGTATGAATGTATTGAAATTTCTAATAAGTTCCACACATGTAGACATTGGATTACAAAACCTTTGCTATATCGTTTGTTATCATCCAAAGAAGCCGTGCACTCGGTATGTATATACCCTTTAAATTACACGTTGTGTAGATAAAACTAACATTTTAGATTTTTCAACAATTGACATAGCTTAATCATTTCAATTTGTCCAGATTTATGGGCGTATGACTAGAACGAGAGTTCTGAAAACATTCGGACCCGGCCACCATTTTGTCAAATGTTTTATTTAGTATCGTAACATTCGCATTACTACGCTGTCTACGTGCTCAGAGTCACGAATGATTCTAGAACGCCTATTTGTAATGAAATAATCGATATTCTTGTTTGATTTAGGTTTCCGACCCTGAAAACGCGTAATGCCGAAAGGCGACACGGCTCGAATATAGAACACTTACAAGATTTACACTCACCATACATCATCGTAGGATATGACGGACCAGCGCGGAATTTAATCAAGTAGTTTGTAACAAAACACAGGTGCTTCTAAACGTGGATCGAATAGTTGCGTACTCGCTTGTCTGCTCAGTTCGTGTTATAGGTACTTACAGGGAAATAGCTGTTCTTGGGAACAGTTTGTGCAAAGATGGGAATGCAAATTATGTTGTGGGCTTTAATTAATTAATTTGTGTTATTCATATTAATTTCGTCGACTACCTCGTTGGGTTAGTGGTCGTAAGTGCAACTGCTAAGCATGAGATCTCGGGTTCGATTACCGGCTCAGGCAAAAAGTGCTATTGGGTTTTTCTACTAGAAATTTCTCAGTAGTAGCCTGGAGTTTTGAAATTGGGGGTGTGACCAAAAATTATTTCCCTTATACTTAGTCATCCGAATGACAAATCCTTATAAGACAAAAGATCCTGTAACCAAATTAAAATCACACGGAACACAGCCTGACCTACCAGCATAAACTTTTAGGATCATAAAAACCTTATTTTTAAATGCTGTAGTTTATGGCTCTGTCACTTAATACGAGTACTTGGAGAAAATGCGGCGGCTAATTTTTCCATGGTTAATGACCCCAAAAAATCCCAAGTGTACAAGACATGACAAATAAATCTTTCGGGTTATGAAGTTAAACATGCACAATTTACGTTTGAGGCAAACAGAAAATTAATCCAATGACCTAACAAGGGTATATCAAAGAAAGTTTTGATGAGGGTCAATTTAAATGGCGTCTAAAACATAGTCCAAATTATAGAACCAAGAGAGATACGTTATTACCTCATTATTGCGATAAACTTGTCATCAAGTTTGATGTGACTATTCACGAGGGAGTTGCCAATGCGGTTGGTAGAAGATTAATGATGTTTATGGAATGTTTTGGTAGTTTGTATCGTCATGGTTAATAGCTATAATAGTTCCTCATTTTGTGGGTGATCCAGCTTTACTATATAAACCTGATTAAATTTAATTCATAACTATATCTTTACTAATATTATAAAGAGGTAAAATTGTTTTGTAAGTTTGTACGTAGTAAGGTGTAGTCATCAGAACTAATGCTTCAATTCTGAAAATTCTTTCTTTGGAAGTGAGCTGCATTATTAGGGAGTACAATAAGCTATACATTATTGAGTAATCCAAGCAGACGAAGTCATGGGCGAAGTCTTGACTTAATATCCTATGACCTCTAGATGGGGCAGAGGGCGTCCACAGTAGTCCTCCATCGCGATCGGTCTTGAGCTTCTCGCTTCACTTCGCCCCACGTCATTCCGATGCTCGCCGCTTTTGCCACTACGGTGCGACGCCAGGTTTGTTAGGGACGGCCACGCTTCCTTTTACCCTAAGGATTCCAACCCATCGCATGTTTAGGTATGTGATCGGAATCCCATCGAAGCGTGTGGCCGATCCATTTCCACTTGCGAGGCTTGATCTGTCGGTCGATCGGGCTCTCGGAGGCGAAGTGCTATTCATCAATATGTTAGGTATGTTTGAGGAGCTTGTGGCTAAATAATAACAGCCGCACGGGACGATCGTCAAAGTTAAGCAACGCTTGCCTAGGTCACTTGCCTAGGTCGGTTAATCCGTGGGTGAACATCTTAAGCCTGCAATACATGTTGGCCGAGCGTGGGCCAACGCGAGTGTTGGCAAATATATAGGTACAAGGCAAGAAATAATGTCCACACGTTCGAAGTTCGTCAAACGCCAATGCAGACGACCAATGTAGAAAAGGGTCTGTAGAGCTGCCCACACGTTGGTTGAGCGCAGGCGAGCGCCTTTGATTTGTGACCAAAAACCGACACCGATCCGAAGTGAGGCAAGTGATCACGAGCAACGGCGAGCGAAGACAAGTTGCACCAAATGAGCTCTATACACGTTGGCGCTGGCCTACACTCAGCCAACTAGGCAAGTGACACCGAGTGATAGCAAGACAAGGCAAATATACCGTCTACATGTTGGTATTGGCATTCACTCGACAACGCTCAGCCAACATGTAGGTATTGCAGGCTTTAACTTCGAGATTCGTTCGTGTCGTTTGTACATCTGTTTCAGTCAATGAAATGAAATAAAATATTTATTTTGCAAATTGGTTAAAAATAACACTTTTACACGTTATGTTTTTTTTTGCGTTTTAAGTTTAGTTTAGCTAGATGAGGCCTGTGTGTCCTGACTACTCTGAGAAGAAACACCGAAACAAACTCAGAGGTCAACGTCTCTTTTAAAGTCCTTACAATTTGTATACAATACTGGTAGTCAGAAGCCAGAGACCAAAATCTAGCAGCAGCCTTGCCAAGGAGTATTGCGTTACCCTGCTATAGAGTTGTGGAGGTCAGACAGGCAGTTGCGTTGGGCATGTAACGCGAGTAACCAGCATCTGTTTAGATTTTAAGCCAACCCGTAGTAGGAAAAAAACTTTTTACCAAAAAATTAAACCGACTCCCAAAAACACTGCAAAGTGAAAAATAACTTTAATTTCGGTAGTCGGTGTCTTTAGTTTTGTATTTGCGTTTTTGGCACCGACTTCCGAAATTAAAGTTATTTTTCACTTTGCAGTGTTTTTGGGAGTCGGTTTAATTTTTTGGTAAAAAGTTTTTATTTCACTCTTTTTAGTTGGTCGATTTTTAATTTACCTAGTTAAAAGAGCCTAAATGTCAACTACTTATAACCTTTTTCGAAATATTGCTTTACCCAATGCTGGGCCGTTAATTTTTGAGGAGTTCTCCTGGTACTTCACCATCAGCTCTACATCACCATATGCATTGTGACGAACATAAAGTGCTTAACATCCATATTCAAGTATTCGAATCGCAATCCACGAAATACTTATTATTGAGTAGGTTCGGCGGCCATCTGTGGTCTTCATCATCAGTTCCACTTCCCTAAATGGTATTTTTTGAGAAAAACTGCACAAGTTACTATAAGAAATACCCAAAACGCCATAGGTGTGCCTATAATATTTGAAGAGTTCCCTCGATTTCTCCAGGATCCCATCATCAGATCCTGACTTGGTGATAAATGATACCAATTTAGAAGTATAACCTTTCAAACAAAAAAAGAATTTTCCAAATCGGTTCAGCCGTCTTCGAGTAATCGGTGATTATACATAAAAAAAAAAGTCGGTTGAAAAGGCTAAACAGATAATGACTAACATTTTTTATTGATGATTTGCTGCCATTTGACAACTATCTCAACTGATGGTAAGCGATGATGCGGTGTAAGATAAATCACGCTTACTAAGTCACTTATTCACTCTTGACTTAAAAAGCCTCTAGGTTAGAGCTATCAGAAAATACAGACTCTGGCAGGGAATTCCACTCCTTTTCCCATATTCTCGTATTCCCATATTGTTTTGCGCGTATGGGCGGAATGTTCACCACGTTACGATGGCGACGGCGTTCAAGTAATCTATATTTGATATTGCATGTTTCAGCTAAACCCTATGTTACAATGAAAAGCGATATTCTAGAACAGTTAGCGTGGCGCAGACGATATTGTTAATGTAAAAAATGTATGGGTTTGACAAACGCTATCGGAATTCTTAAAATACCGCTGATGTAAGTAGATAACTCATATTTCTTTATTTTGATAGCCGAATTTACTGATGGAAATATACCTATTTTTTTTTAGAATTAAGTCATTGTAGATACTTTTTCCACACTGGATCGTCCAAACGACAGTAATTGCTTTTTATTTTTGCTTCTTATTTGCTACGCAAAGACGAATTTGCGGGCAAATTTTCATTAATATTAAACTAGGAACTTTTCCAATGTTAAGGCGACACATTTTTGTGGAATTTCTTCAAAACAACTTGCTGTAAAGACTTTACAAAGACACCGCATCAGACAAATAGTTCTAGCACCAATAACGAGCTAATTTTTCAATCAGCAGTGGTGATAAATCTTCATTACATTGGAACCATTGGAACATTTTTAGGGTTCCGTACCCCGAAGAAAAATAGAACCCTTATATAGGATATTTTGATGTCCGTCTCTCTGTCCCCTATTCTCGAGACCAGGTAGAAATATAAAACTGAAATTCATACAAGATACTCGGAACTAACGTCTCTTTAAGCTCTGAGAAACAAGCTAGTTCCTAACTCAAAATGATCAGAAGACATCATCATGATCCTTCTGCCCTTATCCCATTTACTTGGGGTCGGCGCAACACGATTGACTCACTATAACCTTTTTATGGTAATCAAATTTGTTCTAACAAAAGGCATTATTTGCAAAGGTTTTCAATAAACGTGTTATTAATCCTTATCCAAATAAATACATTATTCATCACAAGCATTTAATTTGAAACGTTATTGCTGTTGACATCATTTGATCTCAATGAATACCTTAGGAGATATCTTTTTTTTAAATAACTCAGCAAAAAAATAATACTCTAGTACCACGCGCACGCCGGCAGCCGCTACAGCGCTGCGAGGTAACACATCAGCTTGATGTCTTAAATAGTAATCTAAAAGTACTGGAATATATTTTTATTGTAGGTTTTTCCTCGACAATTAAAACACAAAAATTAAGGCGGCTGAAACCGTGGGGCACAGGTAGCATATTTTTTTAATATTTTACGATTTCACAAGGAAATCGAAACCAATCCCTTGACGTAGAATCATGAAATTTGGCAAGAAGATTGCTTTTTGCGTCGCGACGATTGCGTCTTACAGCACATTGTCTACACCGAGGTCCCCAAGATACACAAAAGATACAGACATAGCCAAAAATGTGTATAAAATTCTAAAACTGGTTTCAATAAATTATATTCTATTCTGAAATACATGAAGAGCTTTATTTATTATGATAAGATAAGATAAGATGTATTTATTTGCTTAAAACATGGTATACAAGGTGTTATAAATAAATATAGGATCGACATGTCTTGCTTACAACTAAAGCATGCAAACTTACTAAGATACAATATTACATTAAATTGAAATTAATAGGGATGTTAAATTGATTAATACCATTTTAAAGAGATTTCAGTTATTTGAGAATAAGCAAGAGTGAATAGACACTTCTGGGTTCGGTCGTTCGTAGATCTATCGCTAACCATCAGTGGTGATCGAGATCAAGGGCGGGCTCTTAAGCAGTAAAACTTTTTTGTTGCTTTAAAAAATTATAGGTATAAACATTGGCATTGGTCTGTAGGGGAAAGCAGGTAGGATTCGTACACTTTTTACACTAAGACACATAAAAGCAAGACTAATAGCTATTTCAAAATAATTTCAATGCTGGTGATAAACTACATTATCTGGCTTTAATAATAAAATATTTCAGCGTTGATACAAACTAACACGGCAAATCTACGGTAACTTTAAAAAAAAATGGAAATCGTACGAAAGTACCCCATCCGCCGGGTAGATTCGTACATAGAGTAAGGTGCATTCGTACATAGTGGGGCGCCTTCGTACATAGTAATTAAAAAGACTATTTATGTGACATTAAACCTTTGAAAATTAACACGTCAGCCTTAAACGTCATAGCAATTAACAATATAGTGTTCTACAACCAAATTGTGAAAAGTTAGGATAGTAAATCAACATTAAAATTAGGATAATGTCGTAATCATACATCATGGACCTACCCACTATTGCACGTTGTACATAACTCGTAAGTTTTTTTTTTTTCAAAGTTAGCGATATTAGCTGTTCTTGCTGTAGAAGCAGATTTAGGTGGCGGCCATATGCAGACTACGTCTGATAAAAAAAACTTTTCCCTCATCATTGGTATAAGGAAAAACAAATTTCTAGGTGCCGGCTTCTTTCTTAGGAGTTAAAGCTTTATATTCTATGGGGTTCAATTTTGTTAGTATCTGCCTAATATAATATTAAATTATGAAGCTGTCTTCTTTAATTTTTTTTGTCATAGCTATCTGTAATTACATTCTCAATGTCTGATTCTTCATATGGAAATGAAATTAAAAATATAGAGATAGAGGTCTTTAAAATGACATTGAGGTTGAGGTTTTTAGACAATTTTTTTCAAAGTCAATTGCTTGAATGATAGACCCTCCCAAAGTGGTAAAGTATTCCACCCCCCTCCAACTACTACTTACTAGTACATTTTCGAAAACCGCAAATATTAATTTGTCATTCATACAAATACTATGAAAAACAAAGTTATTTTTCTTGCTTGCTTCTACGAAACTCTTCATGGGCGAGTCCTACCCGCACTTTGCTGGTTTTTTATGTTTTTTCTCGGCATGACCCTGAAATAGGTAATAATATTTTCTCACAGGGTGCATTCGTACAGTACGAATCCACCCCACTCATAACTGTACGAAAGTACCCCAACCAAAACAACCAAAAAATAAATTCAAAATAAAAATAACGGATTAAGATATTCCAAACATAATGATTACATATTAATTTAAGGCACTTATTTAAATATATTAATAAATTACTTTAACATTTTGAGCATAGCGTGTTACAAATAAAGGTTTTCAAAGATGGATTGAAAAATTACTTTCGAAGTGCGAAAACACGTTTCAACTGGCTCCACCGAAACTAAACGTTGCATTGGCGCAGCGCTTGGATATGCACCTATACGCCTGAGTGGGCTTCACGAACACACAAATACAAACGCGTCAACTTGTTTAGTGATGTAGATATGACTACTGTACGAATGCTCCTTCTGTACGAATGCTACCTGCTTTCCCCTACCAATGCCAACGTTTATACCTATAATTCACTCAAAAATGTTTTTTTACGCAATTATTAACATAACTAAAACATATAAAGGATAAATCTGAAAACCGTAAATATGTAATAAGTTTGGTCTTATTGATCTTATTTAAGTTTGTACGGAACCGTCGGTACGCGAGTCCAACTCGTACTTGGCAGGTATTGTGTTTAAAGAAATCTCAATTAATCCTTGTAATCCTGCATCCTAATTATTTTGTTTGTGCATTCACTTTCTCGTAAAAGATAGATCTTTGACCTCTTCGGCGGGGTCACCTTTAGTTTACATATAGTGTAAGTTAGTACTTCGTCTTTAGTGAGTAATATTATTAACTCAAGGAGTTGGGGTACGGTTGTTTTACATTCTAGTAGCTATTTGTATAATTATTCTCTCATGTTATTGTAAAATATTTCTAGTCTTTTAGAAAAGTTTGTATATTAGGGAATATTGAATCGTCTTTCCACCTCAATAGTCTTTTTGTATAGAAACGTTCATTAAATGTAATGTTGATGATTCCAAAAATCTCAGACGTGCGATAAAAACCGGTCAAGTGCAAGTCGGACTCGCACACGAAGGGTTCCGTACCATAAAAAAAACGGCAACAATCACGTTGTTGTTCGTTATTGATAGAGTCTTAGATACAGATATATCAAAAATAGGGCTAATATTGAGACTCGAGTTGTTTAAAAAAATATTTTAATAGACTCGAACCAATCAAGGCAATCGAATGACTTTACCAAAAAAAAGGAATGAAAAAAGAACCCACAACATTTAAAAATACACCATGTTAGATTGTTCAGGAATATATCTGGCACTGAAATAATTCGGACTTGCGGCCTCACATGCAAATTTGATAAAATCTTAGCTTTATAAATAACTGACCACGAACTTGTTTTACTTTTTCTGTAAATCTAGCTCGGTGCGGCTTCGCGCAACCAGGTAGAACGTGGTGATGGTTCTTTTCCCCCCATATTTTAACTTTATACCCGATCTATATCTTAATATGTGGACTTATACTTTTGTACACTGTTTGCGAAAATTACGCGGACAGAGATGTATGTCATTTGGCACAGTTAAAGTTTATTATATGGAGAAGAATTGAAGTGATATTATATTTTTATAACAACGTTCAAATTTAAATAAATTATGGATGAATTATCTTTTTTTTCCAGGTGCAAAATCATGGAATGACTTCTTCCGCTTTGGTTGGAGCGGAGGGGAGTGTCAGACTTCTACTGACTAAGAACTGTTCCTTCAGTTGACCTTACCTTCCGGGGCCGCGGTTTCTCGTTATGACATTCCCGGAACCCTGGCTGGGACACGACCACTTAGCTACCACTAGTACTAAATAATGCATAGGATACCCTTCAAATGATTTACCCACCCTGCATACCCATCACATGCCCCTTTTTTTGGGGATAGATTATTATATGTCTTCTCCCGCTCTGAGTGGAACGGCAGATTTTTACTTGAAATTCCCTTGCGTTCTGGAGTTGTATCTCGTTAGAACATAACGCAACCATGACAGGCATGAGCTCTATCGAGCCCCGTCATTTTCACCTTTGTCGAATAAGGATCCAACTGCACGGATTCCGGTATTTGGACATGGTATATGGCAAATGATAGAACTATCCAAGTAGATACACACTTAACGACACGAGTTTATACTTAAGTACCTAAGAGCAATCGAAAAATTAGGAATGCCGTGGATTGTGAGCTTAAAGTAAATACATATTATTATGTATCTATTATTTCATTGGTTACGTGGTTACAAAAATTCACTACATACACTAAACCAATACTATTTCAAGCTTATTTGAGTTAATTTCCAACAAAATCTACACAATTGCATAAGAAAGAAAGCTACAATAAAATTTGAAGTCGTGACCAAACTTTTGTAAAGGAAATGCATTCAACCATGTCTTAAGGTAGTTTCTAAGTCCATTGCTTCGTCACGTACTAAGTTATTCGTGGGTTAGGCAGAGAAAAAAGTAGTCAAAAGTGTCTCAGAAAACTCGAATTGTTGTAGGAACACGCGCCGACCTAATTGTCAAAGAGACTCTTCGTGATCGGGAAACTCGGAAGAATCTAAAGCTTAAGTCTTAGATCGTGTTTAATTTAGTTGGGATCTGTGCACTGTTTTGGTAAGTTCTTTCTTTTACGTTGTTTTTATTGTTAAAGAGTACGTGTACTCATATATATCTTCAGCAATAAAAATAATGTTAATTAGTATATTTGCGCTGCCACATGACGAATAAGAAAATAAACACTAAAGTAATTTAAACTAAGGGGAAATATGCGTGACATACACGCAAAAAGGGCATTGCTCAGCATAATTCATTCGAAGCGCCAGTAGCGTAATGACCACGGTGTTGGACTTGTGATCGAAAGGTCGTGGTTTCCAATCCCACCCATTATACTATTGTCGTAAACCCACGCACACAAGCATATTTAGCTTAGTTAGTAGAGTTAACAAGATTTTACAAGAGTTTTTTCTAGTAATGTGAATACTAACTACATTGCTAAGTAGTTCTCTTTAAAAAAAATCATTGAACAGTTTTTGGAATTTACATTAAAATTTTCCGGTAGTCCAGAGTCGGTTTTCATACATTCCTAATGGTCATAGTTACGCTTCGAGGAGAACTGATCCAAAAAGAATCTTGTTGAGCAGTTATACAAACATATTACCAAGAAACTAACAAAGAAAGTGACAGAATACTTACTTGGGAAAATTTTAAGGATGAAAACAGCGTTTAAAGGCAGATAGACATTATGTAAGCGTTAAGCGGATCCGGGGAATATAAAAGAAGTATTAAACGCATGACTTGAGTTTTTCAAAGAAAAATCTTGTGATCTCGTCAAATATTAGGTACTGAGAGAATTTTTTTCCTTATTGGAAAAGTATTTTGCTAAGTATATCCGTAAGGCAACTCGGGGCAGCCTGAAAGGTTGTTTCAATATTTTCCCCTCAGAGCAAAATCAGACATAATTGAACTTTCAGTTGATCAAAACTTTTTCTATTTTCTCGATATCGGATAGTGGAACAGGCGAGAGATGTTGGTAAATTTAGTAAAGAAAAAATATAAAGAATAAATTTACTGTTCGGTTTTCAAATAAAAAATGTTTTATTTGTAGTTTTAGTCATTATTATCTGTTTAGCGTTTTTCCAACTATGTTTGGGTCGGATTCTAGTCTTACTGGATGCAGCTGAGTACTAGCAGGTGTCCGTCACTCGCTCAAGGCCACGCGGTTTATGCCTACCGCTTCGCGTATCGCCGTCGGTACATCCGACAGTGGGCTGCCGCACGCCTGCCTGAGCCTTTTTAAATAATTTTGACAACGGCATAATGGATCGACCTAAAAACAATTGATTTTTCTCCGCGTTGCTCCATTTTCCCTTTTGATTATTTATTTGCGTGGAATTTTATTAAAATTAAAATTATTTACGCGGTTTCGGATATTTTCGACACCAAAATTTAATAATTGGGAATTCAGGGAAGGAAAAATGCATCTATCATTTTAGTAAACTGAAACATATTTGATCAACAAATAAAAAAATATTGTTTTTCTACGTTCGTTTTATTACCAATATCATCATATACAACCCTGGGACATTCGCTCGATGACGCTGCATAACACTATTTTTTGGTCAGATTTTCTGGTTTCTAACTACCTGTTACGGCTGTCAGAGATGTACAAATGACAGGTGGGACCAACAGTTTAACGTGCTTTCCATGCTACGGAAGAATCTCCATATCGACGGTCTAATTATCAGAGTTTGTAACTCCATTTGAGTTTTTACAGGAGCAAGAAAAACTGTTTTATTTATTCATTTATTGCAATATTTCAACTTGTAATTTAAGGGTAGAATTGATAGAGAAAATTATTTATAATTTTTTTTTTTTAAATATTGCTTTGTATTTGTGAGAAAATTGACTTGAGTACGAACTTTTCTAGTGATGGTGTTTGGAGTTAGGAAGTGTAAATGCAATACGACTTTTTATTTTTATAGATCGATAAATGTACATACCTCATCGTATTTTATAATCGTTTTTGGGAAATAAGAAGTATTCCATTGTACAGATTATAAAATACTGCATGAGATGACATTAAAAGTCCATTTTTTGGAGTTACGCGTCCAATCCAAAGACCAACCTTGGCTAGAGTTGCTTACCCTTGAAGGTCGAGCCGTGCGGCTGTTATTATTTAACGAGCTCTGTCTCCTTATTTGCGTTTGTAATACCTATGTGATGAATATTATAAAGACAAATCTTCCTTCGATATCCAAAGTACTAGAAAAAATTATTATTAACAGCAGACTAATCAATTACTTGGAAAAACACGGCTTACTATCGCCTATGCAATTCGGCTTTAGATCGAAATTATCCACAGCTAGAGTTGTAAAAAAACGGTTTTTTTTCTGAGATGAAAAAAAACGTTTAAAAAAAACATGAAAAGAAACAGTTTTTTTTCTGGAGTAGGTTTTTTTTCATGAGTAGGAAAATAAAAATATGGTAAGGCGGTTGGCGTATGTGAGTTGATATTATTTTTTTTTTGTTCAATAAGAAAATACCATTTGTTTTTAACATAATTGGCAACACTAAGTGTAAACTACATTTACGGACGGGATTTCCCTAATCCTCGTTTGGTTTATGTTTTGGTTGATTTGCGTGCAGACTGCAGAAACATTTAGTACGTACAGCGAATCAGCGACATTCATACCAAGAAACGTAATAGACTGACAAATGACAGGGCTAGGAAAATAATGTACATTGTGCAATCAGTACAATCATCAACAATATTAACACAAGCAGAATGTAATAAAGTCCCTGATAGTATAGTCGTTGATTCAGAATCAGATGAAACAAATACAGACACAGAACATTATTTCGAAGCTGATAAAACAAGCGTAGCCGTAGCTACTGATACTGATACAGATGATTGTAACACATTAAGTATTTTTTAAGTTCATAATAATAGTTACCCATTGATTTAAACATTATTTGACTTGAATAAAAACAAAACAATCAAATTTAGTGTCTTATTCCACTTTAGTTATAGAATTTCACTTTTTCTGAAAAAAAAACCAAATGTAGAAAAAAAACAGCGGTGCTAAGATTTTTTTCATGTTTTTTTTCAAGATTGTGAAAAAAAACATTTTGTTTTTTTTCAATTTACATCTCTATCCACAGCAGATGCGGTACATAGCCTGACTGATTATGCCGCAGAACAACTCGGCAAGGGGAACCAAAGCTTAGCAATCTTTATTGACCTAGCCAAAGCTTTTGACACAATATCCATTCCCTTGCTTTTACACAAACTAGAGGCTGTAGGTATACGAGGCACACAGCTAAAACTAATAGCTGATTACTTAAATGATCGTTATCAATGCGTTCGAATCGATACGACTGTGAGTGATGACCTGAAAAACCATGGTTTTGGTGTGCCTCAAGGTAGCATCTTAGCCCCAACCCTTTTCCTTATCTACATAAATGACCTATGTAACCTAGATATACAAAACGGCAAAATAATATCATACGCCGACGACACAGCGCTAATATTTACTGCAAAAACTACTAACGAACTCTACGAGAGCGCACAAAAAGGTTTTAATATTGTCACTAACTGGCTAAACAACAATCTACTAACACTAAATATTGATAAAACAAAATATATACACTTTTCTATGCGTAAAATTCAAAATAACATTACTGACACTCATCTACGCGCACATCATTGTAAAAATCCTTTAATCAACTCATGTCATTGTCCTAAAATCCTTAAAACTAGTAATATTAAATATCTGGGTGTTATAATCGACGACACACTTTCCTTCAGACAACACATCGACAGCTTGGTGTCTAGAGTACGGAAATTAATGTTTGTTTTTAAAAAAACTACGCACAATCGCAGAACCTAAGCTAGTGACGCAAATTTATTTAGCCCTATGCCAATCCATTCTCACATATTGTGTCACCTCGTGGGGCGGAGCACCAAAAACTACAATGCTATACAAAATCGAACGAGCCCAGAGAGCAATTTTAAAAGTAGCCCACTCCCGTCCTTTCCTCTTTCCCACAGATCAGTTATATAAATCCTGCAACGTTTTAACTGTTAGGCAATTATTTATAATACATGTAATACTAAAACAACACTCTCAGCTTTCCTACAATTCTAACATTACTAACAAAAGACGTAATGATATAGTTTGCAGTTCAAACTCCACCTCAAAATATGTATATACGAATAGATTCTTCAGATTTTTAGGCCCATTTCTGTATAATAAACTTAATAGTGAACTAAGTATTTACAGCTTAAACTACTTTAAATGCAAAAAAAATGTTTATAATTATCTGCATAGCCTGTCTTATGTCCACACGGAAGACCTACTTACAGTGTGCAAATAAAATTTCAGACGTAAACGAAAATCACCAAATAATGTATTAGGTATAGGCCATGTATAGGCATAAATATTATAATTGATGTAGCTCTTTAATTATAAGTCTATCTTTAGATTGTTAATTTATAATGTCAAATATATATCATGTAAGCACTTTTTTTCGCCTGAGGCACAGGTTTAACCTAGTTCAGGCAAATATAATGTTAGCACTTAAGTTTAGACTGTAAGACAAATTATTGTTTTTTCGTGTGCACTTTGATATGAATAAATGATTATGATTATGATATGATTATGATTATGATTATGAATCACTTACCAAGACGTACCTACGAGCCTCCTCACTGTGACATGCCAAATTCTGTGTGACTAAGAGAACTATAGAAATGGCATACTTCTTACACTACGGATTGACTTTTATAAGTTTATATATTTCTCCAACTTTACTTCCCAAAATCCAGAATTTAAGTCAAGATTTAGCGACTCAAATTGCGGATTTCTGGAAAAAAAAAACAGCAAAGCTGAACAGGAGGTAAACTGCCCACGTTTCATTAATGAGACCTTATTTTTCCGGGTGGGAAAATCATCGAATGACTTCTCCCGCTCTGCGTGGAATGGAAGGGAGAGTCAGACTTCTACTGAGTTAAATTCCACCCTGTTCCTTCAGCTGCCCTCAAGTTCCAGAGTCACGGTATCTCGTTAGAACATTCCCGCAACCCCGGCAGGCAATGACCCTATGGGGCCTGTCACTGACATGAATGAGGCCTTTTTAAGGATGGAAAATTATAAAATGACTGCCTCCCGATCTGGGTGAAACGGGGGGGTGTGTCAGACTTTTACTGACTGAAACCCATCCGTTTTCCATCATATACCCTTCTTGTTCCGAGGCCGCGGTAACTCTTTCGAACAATTCCGCAACCCCGGCAGGCAACGGCCCTCTTGTGGGCCCTGACAATTTTGTTGACACCCTTTGAGGCGCGCGTGGAACACGACGCGCCGTCTACACGGGCCTGGCTTCAGTCGGGCGGCGAGCTACTCATTGCTCGCAGCCCGCAGGCCCACGCCTACGGTGGCTGGGAGTCACCCTGTGATTCCCGACACCCGGAGCGTCTCCTGCGGCGGCTGGGGAGCAAGGTCTGTGAGGGCCTTATGACCTGCCTCCCCCTCGCGTGTCACGCCACCTCCTTCGCTTGCATAACTGCTTCGCAGAAAAAGGTGACTGCTTCCCATGCCTCCTCGCTGCCGCCTATCGCCCCTACGAGGACACGGTGGAGCTCTGCCCAAGCAGGGCAAACCTACACTGTGTGTTCCACCGTGTCCTCAGGGCGATCCTCGCAGTGGTGACACCCGGGCGTTTCCTCCCGCCGAATCCGACACAGGTAACTCCCGAAACAAATGTGTCTGGTGAGGACCTGCGTCAGGCGGAATGATTGAGGCCTGAGAGATGGTTTAAGTTCATCACTCACTGAATGCCTATTTAAGGAAATTTTCAAGGACGTCGGCCGAGGCGAACGTAGTGTCATGATTTGACCAGTCCCAGTCCAGATTTCCAGTCAATTGTTGCCACAGTCGTACAAGATACAGAGACTAATCTGACACAAGAGGAAGCTTTTGCTAAAAGCACAGCCGAAGTCTAACTCAGTTTGTTATTAAGGGAGGTACATAATGTTAGCTGCTCAGTATCGAAGCAAGCGAGCGGAAAAAACGTAGTGACAGAAAACTAAGGAAACCCAATATGGGATTTAATTTTCTTTATTATTTTCTTGGTCCTTTGATCCCTTTATATGACCCTCTACTACATCCTTATTACTTTTCCAAAATAGGAGTCTCTAAATAGTACGCACCACAGATAAAAATAAAAGTGGAAGTGCGAACAGATGTTGCTAGCTATCAAAAGTAAATTCATCACTGCGTAAATGCGAAAGAAAAGATTTTTGTTCTTCAAACTTCTATTACGACATTCGTTTTAATTTCTAGTGAATAAAAAAATCAAGCTGATATTCGTTTTAAGAAAAATATCAGTCTATCTTAATATTGTAAATTGATTATTGCATGATGGGGTTGGCGTATCCATTGAGATAAAAACCCCAAATCAACTTAATAAAGATTTAAAAAAAAAAATTGATTATTAATTATTAAAAAAAACAACAATGGAATTGTAAATTCGAATTTGGAATACCAGATTAATATAAAATTTTGAAATAACCAACTCTGATTCTTAAGAAACAAAGTTCAAATTCTCTTACAGCTCATACTTTTTTTAAAAGTCTTTTATAATCCAAACAGTCACTTAAGAATCTACTTCAAAATCGCAGCGCTTAAGTCGGTAACTGACTGACGATGGATTCCTAATTATCTCGGATCTTAAGTACAAGTAAATATCTCAATTTTTTTTAATATCGAATTCAAATTTTGATTCTACACGATGCAATTTTTTTGTGAAATGAAATTAGTCTGCGTATTTGTCAGAGTACTTTTTTACGGATATAGGTTCGCGTTTGACTATTATCTCACCTGATGGTAAGCGATGATGTGGTCGAAAATGAAGCACGCTTACCTAGAACTAACCTATTCACTCTCAACTTAAAGATACCCAGGTTATAGCTATCAGGAAACACAGACTCCGGGCAAGGAATTCCACTCCTTAGCTGTAACCACAATGAAAGTATTCCCAGAACGGGTGGGATGTCCATCATGGTAACGATGACGCATCGCTGTTTGTCTTGTAATCTGATGATGGAACGGGCTTTGTAGAATTAGACTGTAATTCCATCGCACACTCCCAGAAATGTAACTTATCTATTACATTAGATTTTTCATTTGCGCTTCCAGTTTGTCTCTACTTACTAAATCTATATAAAGCAATAGGTATCCCGTAACAGTTTGATAATAGTGTATTCATGTTCATACATGTATTGTACATACACCGAATGTTTGATCTCGCTACATGTATTAAACGTTAATGGTTTTAATAAGTAAGATGACGTGATGAACGGCTTGGCAGGTTTGAAATGTTGGTGTGAAAATTACTTACCTGTGGTAATGTTTTGGATTAAATGTACTTGAATATAATATAACACTAAGTTTATATTACTATGTGTTTAGTATACTTACGAGTTTTTGATCCTTAAATCATCATCAGCAGCCTTTTCCGGTCGGTTTCCAGTCTAAAGCTTGCAATACATGTTGGCCGAGCGTTGTCGAGTGAAGGCCAATACCAACATGTAGACGGTATATTTGCCTTGTCTTGCTATCGCTCGGTGTCACTTGCCTAGTTGGGCGAGTGTAGGCCAGCGCCAACGTGTATAGAGCTCATTTGGTCCAATTTGTCTTCGCTCGCCGTTACTCGTGATCACTTGCCTCACTTCGGATCGGTGTCGGTTTTTGGTCACAAATCAAAGGCGCTCGCCTGCGCTCAGCCAACGTGTGGACAGCTCTACAGACCCTCTTCTACATTGGTCATCTGCATTGGCGTTCGACCAACTTGTCGAACGTGTGGACATTATTTCTTTGCTTGTAACTATTTGCCAATGCTTGTGTTGGCCTACGCTCGGCCAACATGTATTGCAGGCTTAACTGACCTTCACAACTCCGTAGCTGAGTAACATGACGCCCTTTTCAGATATTCTGGTTTCTCACTACCTGTAACGACTGTCGAAGATGTACAAATGACGAGTGTACGACTAAACGCCGACAGACACTACGTCAACAGACTGAACACCGACAAGACTTTACTTCGACGACAGCCGACACCGACGGCTTACCGTGCATTTCGAGGCACGGAAGAATATCGATAAGATCATCCTAGTCCCAGACCCATCCACAAACTATGATGTATTTTTCAGGAGAGAGTTATTTTTACAGTCTCCCCAGGGAGATAGGCACTGTAAAGGGAGCTCCAGAGTGATCTTTTAAAAGGTTCCGAGATTTCCCGCCATGTTTTGATGGTGACCACAGGTTGACGTTTTAAAGAATGGTTATAAATTAACTAGCACCACTCACCAAGCACCCCGGCTTCTCTCATTTTAAGTTTTATAAAGTAGCATATCTAATCTCCAACACTTTAAGTTACCGTAGCTGCGGGCTTGCGCTTGGTAACCAAGGGTAGCTCACCATTCTGTAAGTCAGGCCCAAGTCGACGGTGCGTCGCGTACCATGCGCGTAGTAGATAAAAATACTTGTATTGACTGATTATTACTGAGTAATAGGTAAAACCATCTTGCATATATTATTATTGTGTAATTCCATTAGTGAAGGTGTTAAAAACATGTTCTTTATTATCATAATTATCTTAGATTAAAAATATTAGATTTAAATATTCAAACACTTGATTTGACTACCCATGTAAAGTCTGTAGAATTTAATAGATAAAAATAATTGTACTGACTATCATTATTGAGTAATGGATAAAAACATCTTGTATTCATCATCATAAGGTGTTAAAAAACATGTTATTTATTTTCATAATTATCTTAGATTAAAAACAAACCAACGTGTAGTGTGTAGAATTAGTATAAAAACCCTATATCGGGGCAGATCAGTGGCCATTTTGTGGTGGGCTACAGTACTGTACGGATCAGGAAACATGTAAGTTAAATAACATGCTTTTATTTTGCTATTGCTATTGTATTTAAATATTAATTAATTGTCTTGTATTTGTTACCTTATTGTGACAGTGTTAAGGGGTCGGTTGGTGTTTGCCAAAGGGCAATGGAACGCAGCATTCTGGGTGTGAGAAGATAAGACAGAATACGAAACACAACACTGCGTTCTGAAACGGGCATAGTGGAAATTGGCAAAAAGGCTGCTAGACGACGACCCAGGAAGAGGTGGCGAGGCGACCTAGATGTGTTCCACGAGGGTTGGCCTGAAGCGGCGCGGGAAAAGAGCGTATGGAAGGAATTGGGGGAGGCTTTTGCCTAGCAGTGGGACAGCATAGGCTAATAAAAAAAAAACAAAAAACTGTGGAGTTACTTGCCGATTATTCTCCATAGAAAACGACCCTTTTCGAACCGTGCAGTAAATGAATAAATTGATATCGCTACACAAACACCTATTTTTCTTTTTTTTTAGAAAGATAACTAGCAATGTAGGCAGAATTCACATTACCAGCAATCTTGTAAACCCCTCCAACTAAGCTAAATATGCTTGTGTCTGGAGTGGGTTTACGGCAATAGTGTAATGGGTGGGATTCGAACTCGGGACCTGTCGATCACAAGTCCTACACGTTATCCATTAGGCTATTGACGCTGTGATTTTTTCGTGATTATGTGATTATTTCTATAATATACCTAACAATCATGGCAGTATCGAATAATTGATAATTAATCGGTAAATACACATATCGGACATCCCACCCATACGCACTAGACGTTTTGGGAATACCTTCATTGTGCGTACGGCTAAGGAGTGGAATTCCCTGCCGGAGTCTGTGTTTCCCGATAGCTATAACCTAGGAGTCTTTAAGTCAAGAGTGAATAGGCTACTTTTAGGTAAGCGAGCTCCATCTTCGACTACATCATCACTTACCATCAGATGAGATGGTGGTCAAACGCGAACCTATTTATAATAAAAAAAATACATAATACTGATATTGATAATTAATTACTTTATAACAACATTCTGTTTTATACATCTTACACGTACCTCCAAGAGCAGTCATCAGCAATGACTGGCTATTGCCTGCTGGGGTTGCGGTATTGCTGTATCGAGATACCGCGGCCCCGGTAAAATCATATAGATCATTTGCTCCGTTTTGGCGTGAACTAAGAACAGGTTAACGCCTACGTTTCTGCGATTTTTTTATTAATATAGTTGAATTTTATGTGACCGGCCGTTCAACATTCTTTATGCACATTTACCTGTTGACACATCCAAGTCAATGGCCAAGTCATATAAAATCTAACTATATTAATAAAAAATCACAGTAAAGAAGCTTAGACTTGGCTTGGCTTTGCTTAGAGATTTCTTAACTTTTAATAGAGGAACAAGCAGCTCCATCAAGACTTGGCCAGTTTTTAACAGGATGTTTTTGGTGGGATTTCACTTCTTTTTGCAGAAAGCTATTTTTTCACTTGATTAAATTTCCTATTTGTACACTGCACACTTAGCCTGTTTCCAACTTCACCACGGGGAGCTTATGTTATTTTATTAAAGTACTTGTAGTAGTAGTCTCGGAGACGTGGACACTGCGAGAAATAGAAAAGAAGAAGATAGAAGCTCTGGAAATGTGGTGCTGGAGAAGGATGCTCCATACTCGAAGACTTGCACATCCAAAACATCCATCAGCCTAAGTTCAAACTCGCATCCTCAAATTCTTCGGTCGCGTCTCCAGGCGAAATATCGATTCCATTGAACGCCTCGTTGTTCAAGGTAAAGTTGAAGGCACCCATGCGATGGACTGATCAAATCAAGTTTGCTGTGGGCAGCCCATTACATGAGTGTACCAAAATGACCGCTAAGCTCACAGGCAAAAGTGGTGTAAAATTGTGAAGATGATCACAACGGCCCGAAAAACTGGAACATGATATGACGACCACACGACGACTGAGAAGAAGACTTAATGTGACTTTAGCAAATATTAATGTTTTCTAAGACATTAAATACTTCAGACTACAGTTTCATATACATCAATAGAAGTGGCTCATCACACTGAATAACGATTGTCAAGACGCATTTGCATATCTCCCAAAGTTCAGCTGAGCTCTTAGGGTTCTTTATCAGATAGTCCAGGCCTTAAATTTTTAATATCAAAAGAGCTAACCTTAATAATCTTTGTGAAAGATTTAATAGTTTGGCTGGTCTGTTATGGTTTCTCCTCAGGGTCATCAGGTACCCCAGATCTTTCATGATCCCAGTTTTCATAATTTTCCCTTTATATGGACACAAATCCCTACATCTGTACCAAATTTCGGCTCTCTAGGTTTATGGGAAGTACTATTTCTATTTTGATGATCAGTGAGTCAGTGAGTCAGTCAGTGTCGAATTAGCACAACTTTGCTTTTGCATAACGTAGGAAATAAATAAGCTACAATAATGATGTTAGGGTAATTTAAGTGTGTGCGTATAGATTACTAGATGATCATAATTTGAGTGTTCTAAACCTATCCAGAAGTCTTCAAATAGAGGCATGAAAATACGCGATGATACAGCAGTGTTTGCTTCTTTCTCGACTTGCCGAGTCGAGAGCGCAAATTTATGTATTTGGGTAAATGCGGCTCATACGAGCAGTAGTGGCCCAGTGGTTACATAAATTTGGTACTTATTAGGTTAGTGTTGACTGTTTCGGGAGGTACCCGTTTCGGATTCAGCAGGAGGACACGCCCGGATGTCGTCATTGTGTGGACTACCCGGGGGACACGGTGAAGCATACAGTGGAGGTGTGCCCCGCTTGGGCAGAGCTTCACCGTGTCCTCGTTGATGCGATTGGCGGCGCTGATCTCTCACGCCCGGCTCTGGTTAAGACCATGCTGCGAAGCGATATGGAATGGGATACAGTCATCTCCTTCTGCGAAGCAGTAATGCTAGCGGAGGAGGAGGCCGAACGCACGAGGGAGAGGAAACTCTCTTCGTCGCACCCCAGCTGCCGGGGGAGACGCCCCAGAAGTCAGGGATCGCGAGCCGATCTCCGGCCACCGAAGGCGCGGGTTCCGGACGGTGAGCAGGAGTAGCTCAGAGCTCACCGTCCGGTAAGGATCAGGCCCGGGTCGGTGGCGCGTCGTGTTCCGCGCGTGCCTCCAGGAGCTGTCAGCACCGGTGACGGGGCCCCATAGGGCCATTGCCTGCCGGGGTTGCGGGAATGTTTTAACGACATACCAAGGCCCCGGAACTTAAGGGCAGCTGAAGGAACAGGGTGGGTTTTTAGTCAGTAGAAGTCTGACACACCCTTCTGCTTAACCCAGAGCGGGAGAAGTCATTCGATGATTTTCCCACCCGACCAAAAAAAAAGAAAAAAAAAAGGTTAGTGTTGACAGGAAAATATGAATTTTGACATAAGATAACAAAATCAGTTTACTACGTTCCTACGACTGGAACTCAGGCTCTATGAGAGGGAATAAACCATTACAATAAGTGGACCAAATGCAGCTTTGTAGATGTCGCATGTATTCTGATTTCCGAATTCTAAGACATGCCTGTTTATTCACGATTTAAGAGCAGTGGTAATGAGGAAATCTACACATAGTAATTTGCCTGCCTGGGATTGAAATCACCTCCTACAATTTGCAAGTCATCCCTGTAATCATTGAGACACCACTCCAAAAACATTTTCAAAGATCCATATTATATTGTATTTAGTAACTACTTATCAAATTATTTAACACAGAAACTGTTATTGAAAACTAACATTTTCATTTAGTAAACTGTCATCCAAATGCAATAAATATCTTAGTTTATATACACAAAAACTCTGAAAACATTACATTCTTTTTCGGGTAGTTGTGAAAAAATATATAAATACGAAACGTGACATCTCCCAATACGCAGTACGACCACGATGTGGGTTATGGCCCATTCTGTTTAATGAAGAGCCCGTGTCCCAACAGTAGGAACTTTATGGAATGTGTATACAAATAAATGTGAAGTAGTAAAAATACTCTTGTACCAAATGTAAAAGCATATCTGCCGGGGTTGCGGAAACGTTTTAAGGATACCGAGGCCCCGGAACGTAAGGGCAACTGAAGGAACAGGGTGGGTTTTTAGTCAGTAAAAGTCTGACACTCCCGCTCCTCTCAGAGCGGGAAGAGATGTGATGGTTTTCCTATAAAAAAGATTACAACCATGTTTTTCAGATATTAATTGAGAAATGCAACTTTAACATAAAAAAGTATATCAAATGACAACTTATCTCTAACTAGCGACCGGCTTCGGCTTCGCACGATTGCAATGTACTAACAATACGAATGTAGTATACATATAAAACTTTCTCTTGAGTAACTCTATTGCTGAAAACTGCATTAAATTTCGTTGCGTAGTTTAAAATATCGTACAGATACCGGGAGCGACTTTGTTTTATACTATGTGAGATGCATCGATATGGTTGGCGCAGTGGTTGAGCGATTGGCTTTGGCGCTTAGTCTCACTGGTTCAATCCATGCACCATGTGCATTGTTTGTATACACAAATACTATTTATAGTTCATGATCTGGGTGTTGGTTAATTTTTAGTGTGAGCTCAAGATTGAGAAAAGAGATATAATTATGATCGTAAATGATACCTAAAAGAAAGAAAAATAAAAGCTGGCGTATTAATAGGTTTGCAAGGTAATGTTACAATGAAGACATGGCCTATTTTACCCTTTTGTACGAGTGATCTGCCCGTACACTGAGATGTAGTTGTTGTATGTGGTCACCGAAGACGGGATGTTCACAGGAAATAAAATAACTGGGTTTGTATCCGTTTTCGAAGAGAATGTTTAATGTTGTGTTTTACAATTAAATGAAAGCAACTATAAATAGAATTACAGTATGTAGGTTGCGTAGTAAAGGCACGATCGCCTATTCAGCTAAATGTCAAGACAGCATAATATGTTAAAAGTAAAACAATTAATATCATGTGGCGATGCTCGTACATCCTGACAACTACAAAAAAAAAGAAATAAAATGTAAATATAAAAACAAACAAATGTTATGTAAAAACATTGTAAAAAATAACAAGTAAACATGATAAATTATAAAATGTATGTTAATCAAAATGTTCTCTGTTCAACCCTGACGTGGAATAGGAGATGTCCCGTTGTCCGCCTTGTGGTTGAAGCTTTGGTTTGCTTGAAGTCGGTATTCAGTGATTTGATCTACAGCTGATTCGTTTCCTTCAGTGTTCATGCTCTTAGGACCTTCCACTGCGGCCATCTCGATTTCTTCCTTGGGTACAGATGGTGATACCTTGTTTGTTTGAGAACGACAGACACAAATTCTCTTCACCTTGTAGTATACCCAAATGCAGAACATAATTCCACAGTTTGACATAAAACCATACAGTACGTAATGATGTGGTTCCGCATCTGTTGATTTTATGGTTTGTATGTTCTGTTGCTCCTTAAGCTGTTCTATTGTCTTCTTTAGACTGTTGAATTGTTCTTCATGTGTCTCAATTTTTAAGTCCGTGTAGTTACCAATGTTGTTGTTACTTATAATTAACTCATTAATATTTGTTTCAGGAATATACATTTCTTCATTATTTCTTATTTCCAGTTTGTTTTGGAGATTGTAGTGTGAGTGAAAGAGATGATTGTCCCCACGCATCATACATCGCGTCGCTAAGGTGATCGTTCCCGTATGACGTAGTGTCTGTGACGTAATACCAGCTGGACAAAAAATGCGCATAGTGCATTCCTCGCAACACGTATATAACCAAGCGTCCTTGCTGTGTAGCTTAATCCATTCATTCATGCAACTTGACACCTCTGTGCGGCAATTTGATGCTCCACGATTGTTTATAATGTCAGCTTCGCATATGTTTGTTGTATAGGTATTTCGTATATAGGTAAATCGAACTTGCATAAGAGTTGATATGTATTTGCTTCTATGCATGATAGTATTTGCTGTTCGTTCAAGGGTATCATTAGATCCTTTTTTAAGTTCACAGCGATGTATTTAGATGAACGTATTATGTTGATCATGGAATCTCCCTTTATGTTGCGGATTGGTATAACTTGCGTTAGTTCGTATTGGTCGTCCGTTATTAAGGGAATTTTCACTTCAAAAATAAGGAAGTCCTCGATAATTTTCCCGTGAACTCTTGATAGTTTGTAAAGCGTTCTGATGCATTTGAGGCTATTGGTGCAGGGTAGAGATAATCCTTTTGGCACTTGTCCTGATATAGTATTCAGCTCTCTTTTAAAGGCATCAGGTTTCAATAAATGCGTGTCGACTCGTCCATTGCGAAGATCTGTAACTAGGTCGATCAGTGTGTCTTGTATTCTTCGTAAGTTGCCAACCATCATATTCGCGGTAAGTGCAGTTGCGATGATGAACGTTGACTGTTCTTTTTCTGTTTTCAGTTGGTTCACTGAATCTCTTAAGTGTTTGTGGATAAGTATAAATTGTCTGTTCATAACTTGTTCATTTCTTTTCAACAGGTTGTATTCGCCTTCAATAACCGAAGTCTGGTTTTTGTAAAGATTCAGCAAGTGATCCTCGTTGCTTTGAAGCAATTTTATGTCTTCATGGTATTTTTCGGCGAATTTGTCATCTAGGACACCAAAGAGATAATTAGCAGCGTTACCAATTGCGTTTATGAGGCCCCGCCTGCTGCGTCTTCCATGTTCAGATAGTAGTACAGTATGATAATGTCGCAGCTCATTTAGTTCGTGCTCCAATTGTGTAGATATAGCAAAATAAGCCGTATTTCGTTGACATAGTCCATGTAATTGCTCGACGTATTGTTCAACAGCAGATACACTTTTCCAGTATGTCGACATGTTATAGTACACCACCAGTTTCCATTCGTCTTGTATTATCTGTAAGTCTGTGATTTTGTCGAAGTATACAAGACGGGATGGATCGAGAGATGTTACGTTGACCAGTTGCTGTACGGATGGTGTTATGCATGCAATCATGAAAAAAAATAATCCACTAAGGCAGTTCATGTAGACACCTTTTCTTGGTATTGTAGACCTCTGTCTACGCTGACTTGGTCGTAACGGCTCTGTTTGTTCATCACTTGGTTTCTGTGTCATCTTATCTTGTGTATGATCCTTTGTTTCAACGGGAAGTCGGGATAATTTTGTTATAGGCCTTTTCATAGTTTTGGATTTAGTTTTCACGATTACGACTCGTACTAAGTCGTTAGCTTCAGGATGTACTTCTATAACTCGTCCCAATAACCATCTGGCAGGTGGCACATGCTCTTCCTTGATGAGAACCACATCACCCACTACGATGTTTTGCGTAGGAGTTTGCCATTTTCCCCTTATCTGTAACGTTTGAAGATAATCGTTAGACCATTTCTTCCAGAAACCTTTGTACATGTTTTCTATTAGACGCCATCGTACAGTTAGGCTGGTGTTGTCAATCTCTGACGTTACAGGAGGAGCGAGAACAGGACCGCCAACTAAAAAGTGTCCCGGTGTCAAATAATCGATGTCGTCGGGATCATCTGTTAAGGCAATAAGTGGCCTTGAATTAAGACAGGCTTCTATTTGTACTAGCAAAGTTGTAAACTCTTCGTACGTTAGCTTTTGTTCGCCAAGAACGCGTTTGAGATGGTGCTTCATGCTTTTCACTGCAGCTTCCCACAGACCCCCAGCCATTGGCCACGAGGGGGCATTAAAGTGCCATTCAGTGCCACACCCGGAAATGTTGCTTACAAGGTCGTCGTTCACTATAAGTCGCAGTGCCTCTTGACGTTCCTTTGCTAGTGCTTTTGCTGCGCCGACAAAGTTTGTTCCATTGTCACTGTAAACATGTTTCGGAGTTCCACGCCGCGCACAAAGCCGTTTTAAGGCTGCTAGAAATGTAACAGTGCTGAGATCTGCCACCAACTCGAGATGAGTAGCTTTAGTACATAAACAAACAAAAACAGCGATATATGCCTTTACTGTTTTGAGGCCTCGTCCCTTATTAGATTTAATTTCCACATGCCCAGTGAAATCTACACCTGTATGTGTAAATGGCCGAGACGGTGTAACTCGAGGTGGTGGTAGGTCAGCCATCAGCTGACTGCTGCGTTGCGTTTTGTAGCGATGACAAGTGACACATTTTATTAATTGCGACTTGATTGTTTTCATGCCACTGAGTATCCAATACTTGTTTCGAATATGTCCCAAAGTTATTCTCGCCCCGCCATGCAAGGTATTTTTGTGAGCTTGGTCAATTAACAGTTGAGATAATTTGTGCTTGCTCGGTAGAATAATTGGATGTTTCTGAGTGTTGGATAAGTTCGCATGTGCAAGTCGACCACTCACTCGAAGAATGCCTTGTGCATCTAATATCGGGTTCAAACTTAACAGTTTGCTTGTAGTTCGTGGCTTGTTGTGCTGTCGTATGTAAGCTAAGTCATCGCTAAAGTAATTTTTCTGTATCGTTTTGACGATTAATTGCTGAGCTGACTCTATGTCCGATGACGTTAAATGTGAGGTTCGCTTGGCTTGTTTTGTATCACGTGAGTTATTTATAAATCGTAATATCCAACTTATCACTCTGTTTGCCTTAGTCATCGAACTATATTTTTGCAATAATTCTTCAATAAGTGGCGCGTTATTTGTTTGTGTTGCACATATTTGTTTTAGTTTCCTGAGCTCTTCGGTTGTTGTGAACGTATTTTGTTCGATTATATTGTCCGTTCGAAGCCAGGAAGGGGCGTTCCACCATAGAGTGTGCTTCATGAAATCTGAAGGAAATAGTCCTCTGCTTGCGCAATCCGCAGGATTGTCTTCAGACTTGACCTGTCTCCAAAATTCTGATGGAACTGTCTGTATTATCTGTGTCACTCTGTTGGCCACAAAGCTTTTCCAGCGACTCACATCACCTTGTAGCCACCCAAGTACTACCATTGAATCGGTCCAGCAATACGAGGGAATAGTTTTCATGTTTATTGACTCTTTGACTTTTTTCATCAGTTGAGCTAACAAAGTCGCACCGTATAACTCTAATCAAGGTAAAGAAATTGGCTTTTTCAGCGGAGCTAATTTTGTCTTTGATGCAACCATTCTGATCAGCTGTTCACCATTTTCATAGGACTTGCAGTACACGACACATCCATAAGCTCGTTCAGATGCATCACAAAATCCATGAAGCTCAAATGGTTGTTCTGTATTGCCGATCCAACGTGGTATTGTAATTTCGTAAAGATGGATCATCTGGACGCGGAATTGTTCCCATTCTTGTTGTATGTTCGATGGAAGCTTATCATCCCAACTCAAACTTGAAGTCCACGCTTGCTGAAAGATCAATTTGGCCTTTAGAGTAACTGGTGCTAGCCATCCAAGCGGGTCATATAGTTTTGATATGTCGGAAAGTAGCGTACGTTTTGTATTGACTTTACGCTCAGTGCATTGTGCTTTTTTGTGTATATGAGAATTGATCGGTGTGTGGGTTCCATGTAATGCCTAGCGTTTTATTTGTTTCGGCATCTTTGAAATCAAACATTCTTTGGCTTATTAATTCGTTAGGCAAGTTCTCCAATAGGCATGAGTTGTTACTGGCCCATTTACGCAGGTTGAATCCTCCGCCTTTCATCATAGTTATTAACTCGGTTTGAGCTTTCTGTGCTAATGTGATATCATTACAACCTCCTAACAAATCATCAACGTATAATTGATTGGAGAGAATGTTTGCTGCTAAAGGATATTGATCGCCGTCATCTTTAATCAATTGTTTTGTTGTACGCATATACGTCACAGTCGTCAGTTGAAACTCCTTCAATGGTTCAGATACAGAGTCGCGCCAAAGTATCTTTTGTAAATGTTGATCTTTCTCATGAATCCGTATTTGTCTATAAAACTTTTCAATGTCAGCTGTATATACGTATTCAAACGTCCTCCATCGTAGTAGTAACGCTTGCAAGTCTTGTTGTAAGTTTGGTCCGCACTCCATTAGTTGATTAAGACTTCGTCCTGTACTAGTTGTTGCAGATGCGTTGAAAACCACACTTAGCTTTGTAGTTGTTGATTCCGATCGTATTACTCCATGATGGTGTAAAAAACTACTTGGGTTCATTATTGTGGTGCATGGTTTCATGTGGTTTAGGACTATATACTCGTCGATGAAGGCTTTGTAGTTTGATGCGAAGATTTCATCTCTAGCTAACCGTTTCTCTAGTTGTTTGAATTGTGCTGCGGCTTGAGGCTTAGAATAACCCAAATTCTGTTCAAAGTTTGGTTTCATTGGGATACGGACTTCATAGCGTCCATCAAATCAAATCAAATCAAATCAAATCATTTATTCGTATGACTTTTGGTAAATACAGAATGTCAGAATGCCATCTTCCAGCCTTTTTGTTGTGGTGGCATATAATTCCTCGCAGTACTCCTCACTGACCGTCAAGGATTCGGTGGGAGATGTTATCTCTTCCACTTCCCAAAACCATGAAATATTGTCGGAGTTTACAACGACATGGCAGTTGAATGTTTTCGTTTTTCCAACTAATATCCATCCGAGTTTGGTTTGTTGCGCTATGGGCGCATGTATGTTTCCTCAAAGGATGTTGCTCATGATTATGTCAGCATATACTCCGGCATCAAGTAAAAGGTCTATTGGGCATGATAAGTTGAAATGTGGGTCGGCCAGGTTTATGTTCTGAATGTGAGGCCATTCCTGTCTTTCAAACGAGTAATTCGGTAAATTGTTAAGAAGCTTAGGCATAACCAGTGCTTGTGTTGTGAACTGGTAATCACCATATAGTGACATGCATTGCAGTTGAATAGTTCCATTGCTGTGACAAGCGAATGTTCCAACTCCGGTCACAGTAGAATTTTGATTAAGATAAGATAAGATAAGATAAGATAAATTTATTTCCCAGATATATGTACATTGTTTCTTAAAAATAATACAGTGCTTAATGATAGTGCTTAATTGTACACAAAAGTTGTAGAACTTGAGGCCGAACTAGGCAAAACCTGTATTTCGGCTCTCAAGGCCATTCCCCTTGAGTAACCGATACAATGGACGACTAATAGCAACTTAACATAAAATAAGTAAATTAAACAATGACTGATTGCTCCTTGGAAGGCCAAGTCGTTGAGCTGCAACCTCAGTTATAAGATTCAGTTGAGAACCTTGGTCCAAAAGACATCGCAATGTTATATATGTTCCATCAACGGCTTGTACCTTGACTTGTACTGTAGCCAGTAAAACTTCGTTAAAATCTCCCGAGACGTGGTTAGATTTTCCTTGCGAAATTGATAAGTTGCAATTATGTAAATTGTTACTAGTGACAGATGTTTGTTCGGTAAAAGTATCGCGTAGCACGTCGTGCAGCGTCGTGTGATGTGCGTCATTGCACACTCTGCATCTTTTACGTGAATTGCATTTATTTCCGTTATGTGAATACATACAATTCTTGCAAATGTCCAACTGCTCCAGTGACCTCATTTTTATGTTCGGGGTCATTTCCTGATATGACTTACAATGTAGTAAAATATGGCTAGCTTTGCAAATAGGACAATTTCTATCGGAACTTGTATGATTCACCTTGGGGACACGTTTGTATTTGTTGTATGCGTCCCGTTGGAATGTTGAAGTAGCAAATTCTTTCTTTGAAGAAGTAGGTGCATAGGATTGTTTGTTGTTGTTGTAGTTGGTTGTGGGAATCCTTTTCTTTGTTACAGATTCCAATGCAATAAACTCGATAAATTCAAAGAAAACTGGAAGATCTCGTGGACGTGTTCTGGCTTCCATGTAATCGGAAAACGTTTGAGAATCTAGTTTTCCCGACAGGATATGCACCAGAATAGGGTCCCAAGTGGTTGTATCAATTCCCAAATTGCGCATTGCATGTATACTTTCAAGGCTAGTGTCATGTAATCGTTTCAGTTCGTAGGAGGTTTGCTGTTGAATAGAAGGCTGATTCATCAAGTTTTGCATTTGTTTTGTAAATAGCAACTGCAGGTTGTTGTATCGGTGGTTGAGAATCTCCCAGCAAGATTCGTAGTTACTCTCGGATACAGGTAAATGTTGCACCAAACGCTTCGCTTCTCCTTTTAACTTTCCTTTCAGATGTTGCATTTTCTGCCCCTTTGAAAATGTAGGATTGTTATGAATAGCAGTAGTATATAGATCTAAGAATGTAGGCCACTGTGAATAGTTTCCAGAAAAGGTAGATATTTCTATCTTCGGAGCACTGTCGCGTTGCTGGACAGCGAGGTTGAGTTTGCGATTGAGGTCACGTTTTGTTGAATCGTAAGTTTCCTCATATCCTGAATATTCAAGTTCGTAATTTACATCACTACCAACGAGGATTTTATCGAGTTGCCAGTGGACATCATCGATCGTCTTCCACCTGAATTCGAGGGTCTTGAGTTTGTCTTCAATGTCCCATTTTTCGCTGATGTTGGCTGTATTCAAGTTGCGTATGAAGCGAGAGAAGGCTCTGAAGTTAGTGGCTTGTAGAGTTTTGAGCTCATCAGACTTAGAATAAACTCCAGTGCTCTTTCTAAGCTCACCTGAGCTTCCAGCTGTTTCCTGATCTTGATCACCAGCATATGTCGGCCACGATTGTAACTTCTGTTGTATGTTTATGTATTCAAGTTTAACCTGTTCATATGCTTTGCTGGTATAGTATTCATGAGTCTGGGTTTCAGAATACTGCAATACGCCGTGATTCATCTCAAACTCATTCCAGAGAGCTCTGAGATTATCCAATCTAACTTTGATGTATGTTGCGCTCTTGCGGTCAGGACCATCTTTTGCAAAATTGATACCAATCTTCCTGATACCTTCAGCAATGATTTGCTGCCGTTTGAGAAGTTCTTGTTGTTTAGAGTCCATTGTTGTTATAGAAATGTTACGGAACACTAACTCTGTTAACTTCAAATAGCTTCCGGATCACTGACTATTAGGCTGTTTCTTGTTATGATGTCACTACGTGTGATATGTGCGCCTTCTCAATTTGCCCGAGGTGATCCGTTTGTGGAAGACGGGTCAAACTGATTCGCTATCGCAAATAGAGACTTCATGTACCTGATAAGGTTTGCAGGGCTGTTGTTCCAGTTGCGCAGCATCCGGCTCGAAGGACCATTAATGTACGAGTGATCTGCCCGTACACTGAGATGTAGTTGTTGTATGTGGTCACCGAAGACGGGATGTTCACAGGAAATAAAATAACTGGGTTTGTATCCGTTTTCGAAGAGAATGTTTAATGTTGTGTTTTACAATTAAATGAAAGCAACTATAAATAGAATTACAGTATGTAGGTTGCGTAGTAAAGGCACGATCGCCTATTCAGCTAAATGTCAAGACAGCATAATATGTTAAAAGTAAAACAATTAATATCATGTGGCGATGCTCGTACACCTTTGTTTCCATTTATTTATTTAAGTAATTAAATAGAACGGCCGAAACCAATTATACCATTTAATATAATTTATTATTTATTTAGCACATTTATACATTCTTCTCACAAAAATTTAAACGTTCTGACAATATTATCTTCCATTCATCCACAAACATATCTAAATCTGTGTTTGAGTCCAAGAGAGCGTTAATAGTAGCTATAGTTCGAGGAATAGGCGACTTGGAGTGTGCGACTGTACTTCGAGTAAGAACAGCCAGTAGGCGATGTTTTCTATGAGCACAGTAGTTGTCCGGGACAAACTGATTGTAGACCTCATTATGCAGGTCAGGTGCATCAATCATTCCCCTGAGAATCTTAAATATCACAATCATCTGATCACGCGACCGTCTCACTTCCAACGAATTGAAAGACAAGCAATCCAACAGAAATTTAGTGGGACACAGGAATGGATAATATCCATACAAATGTATGTGAAGGTATCTTAGGAATGCTTTTTGGACTTTTCTAGAGCTAGCGCATACTGTTTTTCAAAAGAATTCCATACGCACGCACTAGACTCAAGCTTGCTGCGGACTAATGCCCCAAAAACAAAATGAAAATGCAAGCCGCTACTTCTAGGCATAATCACATTGTTTGTGATGTCGATCACATACAACGACTCTCCGCCTTTAATCAGTTATATCATGCTTAATTGCTTCTATAGAAATTAGCAGAATGACGGACATGCCGACGGACCTCAAAGTGATACAGTCAATCCCGAGAATATATTATGTAGGTACATATAAACAATAACATTTATTATTATATTTCAAGACTCTATAGTTCCAATAGCATGCCATTTAGTATAGAGCACCACCCCGACGTTTGGGAAGTAACAACGTTTTAGGACAAACGTGCCAAAATACGTAAGTAAAGAATTGTCATCCTCCATAGCGTATTTAAGAACATTTTCGAAAAGTTCAGTGAGAAAAAGGAGAACAATTTCAAAATTTGTGTAGATTATGAAAAATTACTTTCCCTTTGATATTATGTGTATCAACTGTCATCAAAATCGGTTATTTAAATCTGTAAAAAACCATGTAGTGTAAGTGCTCTTCAAGTATGTTGATATAATAAATAACTTAACTTAAAATAATATAACTTTATTTTAGAGATATACATTTACAAATAGCAGGTAAGTACAGTTTTAATAGTACAAACAAAAATGAAAAGTTGTTAATTATTTGTTAGCAAATAAAACGATTTAAACTATAAATCTATCTATTTTCTACTATCAATTTGCCCGCGATTGCGCGGTTTCCAAATAATTAATAATGCAGCTTACTACCAAAGAAAGAACTTTTAGAATTGGATCATTAATTCCGAAGATTTACCCTTATTTACATTCAAACTAACAAACAAATTATACCTCTTTATAATATTAGTATAGATTTCTGAGCAGGTTACCCAGTACACAGTAAAGGGACTGTCAATTTTGTACTCTAACGTTCTGAGGACAGAGTTGGAGCTTCCACGGATCCTGCTCATCATTGATCTAGTTCTTCTCCTAATGCTGGAGTACAAATCATTGATGTAGGCATCGGCAAATATTCTACAAGCACCGCAGTAACTAGATTTTTAAACACTGCACTGCTCCCAGATCGTCAATGTACTTTTAAAAAAAAAACTACTCGCAATGTGGATAGAATTTACATTTCTAGCAATCTTCTTAACCCCTCAAGCCTATCAGTTTTCTCTCGGTTACATTTCGGGGAGTGTGCGATGGAACTGCACAGTCATAACCTAGCCTATTCCATCATCGGACTAAAAGACAAACAGCGATGCGCCATCTTTACATGGTGGACATCCCACCCATACGCTCAAAACATTTTGGGAATAGTTTCCTTGTGCGTACAGCTAAGGAGTGGAATTCTTTGCCAGAGTCTGTATTCCCTGACAGCTATAACCTGGGTGTCTTTAAGGCAAGAGTTAATAGTTTACTACTAGGCAAGCGTGCATCATCTTCGACCACATCATCGCTTAACATCAGGTGAGATAGTGGTCATACGCAAGCCTATCCTACCTAATAATAATAAAAAAACTAAACTAAATATGCTTGTGTCTGGAGTGCGTTCAGTGCAATAGTGTTATCAATCAATCCATTTATTGCTATCAAACTTGGGCCATACAAATAAACTATTTAAACAAATAAACTATTATTTTTAACTCAAAGGTTGACTGGTAGAGAATGCCTTGTTGCATTAAGTCCGCCCATGGACCACTATTGTACATAAAGTTTAAATAAATAAATAAACATATTACTTTAACAATAACTAAAAAAACTAATACATATTACTTAACTAAAACTAATACTATGTTACACATGTTATCGGGCGTCGTGTGTCGCGTGGTGTCCGTACGGCCTCGGAAACACCGGAACATTACACCTCTCGGCAAAAAAATCCTCTGATGTTCAATCGTAATAAGTTGTGTTAAGTCGTTCAGGAATGGGTGGAGTTCGAACCCGTGACCTCTCGCCATTAGGGTATTGACAATTGTACTAAACACGAAGGGGATACTAACCAAATAATTACTGCATCAAGTAACACAATATAAGTGGTATTTCTTTTCTCGGATTTAATATTCAGACATTTTTGGTTACTTAATCATACCGTAAAAACAGAGTGAAGTTGAGAGAGGTGAGAATGCAGTCTGGATATCTTTTTATACCAGAGAAGTGGATCTGAGAACTTTCTGCGCTGTCGGAGAAAAGCTATTGTGGGAATATTTTAATACTTGGCAAAGTTAAGTGGGAGTAGCAAACTATTGAAATGTAGTGTACCATTAAAAAGTACATTTTTGAAATAAAAATAGCCATAATCTCATTTTTTTTCTATCCATTAAATCCAAAAGCCATCATCTCGTTTCCTTCTGCTTTTTTAATTTTTTTCAGGAATAAACACATCCTATATAAAATAACAAATTACAGTAAAAATCATTTATTATAAAAATATTATAAAAAATACTTAAAACAAACCTTTTTTATTGGTTATAGTGTTGGATTTGACCACCATCTCACCAGAAGGGAACCTAGAAGTAACCTATTTACTCTTGACTTAAAGAGCCCCAAGTTATAGCTATCAGGAAACACAGACTCTGGCAGGGAGTTCGACTCGTTATCTGTAAGCACAATGAAAGTATGCCGAAAACGTGCGTATGGGTGATATGGCCACCATGTAACGATGGCGCATCGCCGTCCGTTTTGTAATACAACGATGGAACGGGATTGGTGTGACTAGATTGTACAATTCTATTAATTTAAAATATAATTTATAATTTAAATTTCATTAATTTTAAATTATATTATCACTATAGTAGCTGGAATATTAATTACCATATCCGAAGAAGTAAATATGCCATTGTCATAATCATTTATTCCGCTCATGAAGGAGGCTTGTGTTTTTCTTATGCCGAACGCACTACATCGCCATGGCAGCCCCAGCACGCATCTGAATGCGTTGTTATAATTACTGAACACGTAGTGAGTAGTAGTACATACATATACATCTGGATGCCCTGATAACGAAGCTGATTATGAAGCTGTCTACAGCTGAACCTTAGTTTAACTTTCCACTGTATAGAATCAAACCTTGACTACCTCAACCTTTATACCACCATACTTCTCTCATATCAGAATCATAGTGACAACGGCATATCAAAGTATCAAAGTGGCAATGTCATAGTATAGTAGAAACATTAGACAGGTTCCTAAAACACTAAACAAACTAGAAACGGTTTCACAAAATAAATCCATATCGAAAAGGTAACAGAGACATGCGGAACAATCTCCACAGACCTCTAGAGACTTGCATCGCCTTTTACACTACCCACATAACTGCAAATCTCCAACAAACGAACAACGGGAGGTAGAAAAATGTTTTCGGCTTCAGGCGGCCCCTAGCGTGCCTTTTGACGCTCTATGGATTGCGGATATGATATTTGGATCGAAAAGGTATGGTATAATGGAAACGATGGTCGTAAGTCATGTGTCCTGATGAATTGGCAGGACATAGGAATTCTCAGTGGTTTGTGATGTCATCAGAAAGTCATATACCTACTTATTCATTGTCGTTATCGGCTGCCTTCTCTTGTCAATATTACTTTGGATATATTTGTATAAGAAACAGTAATAAAATGAGAATTAAAAATAATGTCTGTCTAAGTATTTGTCTGTTTGTACATACTAATCCCCATAACTACTTTATGGGTTTGAATGAAACGCTATTAAGTCTGGGCAACATGTGGGCGGAAACTTGAACATGTCATGCAGAACTTTACACGCAAGCGAAACCCCAGGCACAAACTGGCAATATAAAATTTTAAATTACAAGTGTAGTTATTTACTTGTAATAATCTAAACACTTAACGTAATAAACTGCTGCCACAAAAGACCGCCCAAAACTCTAAAACTGAAAGATAAATTTTCTCATCTTGTTCTATCACAAAGATTTATTTATCCATTAAAAACTTGACCTTATTTAAACTAATTTATTTCCCAACTAATAGGCTCAAAATCAGCAATTTCCAAGATCAGAAAAATTACAATAGAGAGATCCAAAAGCCAACTCTTTACGGCCTAGTGTTTGACTTGTCAGCAAATTACACGGATGAACTGCCTTTGTTTCCAATAACATTGAACTTCTGAAGAAAGAACTGATTGTTTTTAACAAACTTCAGTAATATCAGAACTCTTGCAATCAATACGGGCTATGTTGCTACAACAGAAAACAGGTTTGAAGGAAGGTATTTCTATTGTGCTCGTAAGTTCATCCGGGTTTATTTCATACAAGCTTGTTTGGTAATGAAATTAATAATCAAAATTTTAGGAACTCGTAAATTGGTTTGAGTTAAAACAATTACTTAGATTATAATTATACTGTCTCGCAGTGTAATATGCGTGATAGAAAGGCTCCCTGGAGCGTTTCTACGTTTTTAAAACAGCGTTTAAAGGAACTTCAGCGGTTTGTAAGAAATTATATATGTTTATTAGTTTGAAATAGAGTCATTTTAAGGAGCCAAAATCTCGGAATTAATTATAGTCTGTCATATAATTATTATTATTTACGGGAACGCGGATGGTCGCAAATGAATAATGAATAACGTAAAATTTTAAAATACGACTTTGTAATATTGTTTGTTCATATTTTTTATAAAATATGAACAAACACTAAAATATTCCGTTATGGAGAAAAGTAAGTACTGAACATGAAAATAATTTTATGTTGTATTCAAATTTCTGCTAGCATTCATTGAATTAATTAATGATCAATTGCGTTTAATACAACAGTCAAAATACACTATTTTATACAGTGTAGCGCGTAGTATTTTACAAAGTAGTCATTCGCCACAAGAATGCACCCCACAGCCCCCATGTCCGAGCCGGCGCTCCGCTCGCCTCCGCGCCCGCGTTGGTGCTGCACGATCCTCGCACATCGTCCATTCTAAGTAGTGCGCCGCGAGCTAGCTTCCGATACACGCGCCGCAGTTCGTATTAGAATCGTATAACCTTTAAATAAGTACCTAATGTTTGTCTTTCCTGTATTTACTCAATTTATAATATACATAACTAGTCAATTTCCGAAGTTTAATTGCTCCTTCCCCTATAACGGCATATTGGTGAAGGTTATATCTACATCTATATACATAAAAGAAAGTATTTTTTTTTTTTTTTTTAAGGTTGGGCCACTCGTAGATCAGCTCAGTAAGGCTGTGCGTCTACTTAACCGGTCTGTCCTGTGGTGACCTCTAATAAATTAAAGGCCCCCAGCCAGGGCTTACAAACTAAAATATACTTAAAAACTAATGACCGCACGCTAAGGGCACTCCCTGTGGAGTACGGGCCTCGGCATAGCGGGGTCATTTTGGGAGGGCAGCAAAGGGACAGGCTGGGTCATATTATTTACGGGAGTATTTATTGCTACTGGCTCAGCATCGCGGGCTGGCTCGTTTGGCAAAGGTCGGGGAGGATTTCCATTACAAGTACGCGGACGTCGCGATGGGCCTCGTCGGCGAGGCCGGAATACGGAACGCGTTTTGTATCTGTATTTTCTAAGAGTGCTGGTTTCCCTACTGCTCTCTTGTCGGATGGTGGTGGGGTCGTCGGGCTCGTCTAGGACGTTACGCGGGCGACGAACCCGAGAAATCTTGGAGGGTCTGTATCGGGCGGCCGATACGATCAGGGGGTTAGTGTGGGTATCAGCAGAGGTGAAGTAACGCACTGACATGCGTTTCAACACTTGCTTTATGGTCGGGAGTTTGAGGTCTACGTGGAGATCCTCATTCCTACAGAACCAGGGCGCGCCCGTGGCCTTTCGGAGAAAACGGTTCTGAATGACTTGCATCCTATGGATCTGATTGGGACTGGCATGAGCAAACACCGGACAGGCGTACGTCATGATAGGACGTATGCATGTCGTGTAGATGCGGATTTTACATCTAAGGGAGAGCTTACTGTGTTTATTCAGCAAGGCGTGGAGCCTACCGAGAGCGAAAGCGGCTCGCGAGCGAACCGACTTTATGTGCTCACTGAAGTTAAGGAACTGGTCGAGGATCACACCTAAGTATTCGGCTCGCTTCTCCCAAGGGATTGGCTTGCCAAACATAGTGATCGGGCGGGGGGCGGTGAAGTGTCTATGTTGGCGAGCCCTGCGGAACAGGACTGCCTGACTTTTGTCGGGATTTACCTCAATCCTCCATTTCCTAAACCAATCGCCTAGTGCGTTGGCTGAGGTCTGGAGGGTATGAGCGATGCTATCGGGATTATGTCCCGAGTAATAGATGGCCGTGTCGTCGGCAAATAGGGATAACTCTACTGGGGGCTTTTTGGGGATATCGCTAGTGAATAGCGTGAAGAGTGGGGGGGAGAGCACGGCGCCCTGAGGGACGCCGGCTCTGATAGGGCGGGGAGTGGAAAGCGCTCCTTCGATACGATATCTGAAGGAGCGGTTCGACAGAAAGTCTCGAATGATGAGCACGAGACGGTCCGGCACACCTAGTTGGTAAAGCTTATAAATTAAACCATTGTGCCAGACTTTGTCGAAAGCCTTCGCTATATCAAAGAATAGGGCCCCCGTCACCAGACCTCGTTGAAAACGGCCGCTAATGTGCTCTACGATGCGGTGGGCTTGGTGGACACTGGAATGATGGGCTCTAAAGCCAAACTGCTCGTTAGGGATTAGGCTCTTTGCCTCGACAAAGTCCTTGAGCCGATTAAGAATAATCCGCTCGTAGACCTTGCCGAGGGCGCTGAGCAGACTAATGGGTCTATAGCTAGTCGGGAGGTTCTTGGGCTTTTTGGGTTTTGGGATACCTATCACTATAGCCTCTTTCCAAGCTTGTGGAAACAAGTTGTTGGACAAGGCGCCATTGAAGATGGCAGCCAGTAGGACTATGATCGTACGTGGGAGGAGTTTAAGTGCCCTAGTGGTCAGTCTGTCAGTCCCGGGAGCTTTCCTAGGTTTGAGTTTCTTGATGATCTCCTCCACCTCGTCTTCCGTGACGGGGGGGAGGGGAGCATCAGGGTCCTCGACAGGGGGTAGGGCAGATCTACGTTCGACCTCAGCATCCACGTGGGCAAGGTGGGCTGGGTCGACTGGTTGGGAGCTGGGAGAGCACTGGGCCTCCAGGCTGTCGGCTAGGCATTCGGCTTTGTCTTCGTCGTCGAAGGCAATGCTTTTGTCCGGGCGGATAAGGGGAGGCATTGAGGCAACCTCAGTGTCGCGCATATTCCTCTGAAGTTGCTAGAAGGCATGGTGGGTGGGTTCCAGTTCGCTCAGGGTCTTGTCCCAGCCGGCTTCACGCCACTCTCTGATGCTGTTACTTACTTTGCGCTGTAAGTACCGCATGAATGTTTTGTTATTCTGGCAGGGGAAAGCTCTGTAGGCACGGACTGCTGCATTCTTCTCAGTCAGCAGGGCCCGTACATCGTCTGGGAGTTTCCGGCGCCAGTGCTCTGACACCGGAATCTCCTTTGAACAGTCGTTCAAGACAGATTGTACGTGCTCTGTGAGTGAGTCGATCGCAGCCGTCGTGTCGGCGGCGGACTGGATGTGGTCGGGGATCTTGTCCAGGTGAGGAGACGTGTTGGATTTCAGCAATTCGCCTACTTTCCTCCAGTCAGTGATCACCTGTGTGGGAGGGGGGCGGTTAGGGTCATAGGGACCCGATCTCGGAGTTAGCTCCATGATCACCGGTCTGTGGTCAGAGTCAAGTTCGTCTACCGTCTCTAAAGAGTGCAAACGTAAGTTCACATTCTTCAGGAGGGCAATGTCGAGTACGTCAGGCAAGTGGGATGGCTCGAACGGGTAGTGAGTAGGCCGCATAGGACCTATGATATCTATGTGGAGAGGTGTGCAAAGGTCGTATAGTACCTTCCCACGGGGGTTGGTAATACGACTACACCATGCGGGATGTTTGGCATTGAGATCCCCCGCCATAAGGACGGAGTCACTCATGTCAAGAAGGGCGGTAAGGTCGCTTCGAAGTGAGGCGTTTATCGATGAATTTACATCTACTACGTTGGACGGTGAGAGGTACGCGGATACTATTGTGATAGAGGGATGACCCGTCATGCCTAGCCGGCAAACGGATACCTCTAAGTGGGCAAGGGGCGGCGGATACATAGATTCCTATAATATATATATATATAGAGTTCCTATAATATATTAGAGTGCCACCTCTGTGGCATCTAGTCCTATCGTTCCTAACTAGCCGGTAATTGGCTATCTTGGGATCCCTAAGGTGGGGTTTGAGGAAGGTCTCTTGGACCAGAAGGATGTCGAGACTATGATCGCGAAGGAAAGTCGCGATCTCGTCCCGTTGATTGGTAATGCCATTGGCATTGAAGTAACCTAGCTTTAGGGATCGGGGCTTTAATCTCTTACTAGCCGTGTTATTCATTATGGCTGTTTAAAAAGGTTGGCAAATTGTCTTTTGACATCAGGATACTTAGAGTATACCTGAATCAGGGAATTAATGCTAGTGCAGGCCAAGACCTCCGTTGCCATTTGGATGGCGCGGGGGGACTGGAAGAAACTGAAAGTATTCCCAAGGATGAGGAACGCATCGAGTTCCGGCTCATCCGAGCGAGGGGGTGACTGGGGAGGAGGTGGAGGCTGAGAAGCCACAACGACCGGAGCGGGGGGCATGATGGGTTGATCCATCAGCCCTGGGACTTTCGGCCTTAGTGCCGGGAAGTTTTGGGCGTGATTCGCCGCCGTCCAAGGAGTTGGACGCTGGGGACTGAGGGTCTGGGGGAGCTCAGACGAGAGTGTAGGACACTCTCGTCCCTGGCGTGCGCTAGCGCGCGTTGCCAGTTTAGGGGCGGAGGTTTTCGGGGCTTTCGGACAGCCTCGGTAGTTGGCGGGGTGGCCAGATTGCCCGCACAGGACGCAGCTGGGCGGGTCTGGGCACTTGGACCTATCTTTTGGGCGACTGCACTCGGCGGTGCCGTGATCGCCCAGGCACTTTACGCACCGGGGTTTGCCGAAGCAATTCCGTTGCGCGTGCCCGTATAACTGGCAACGGTGGCACTGGCCTACCGTGCCACTCTTGTGTGGCTTCTCTATGAGAATGCCCGACAGACTGCATACAGTCTTTAGGGCAAAGATGGGGACCTTCGGAGACGGGGTGGCAGATGACGAGGACGTTGTTAGACGCCCTGCCACCTCTGCCGTGCATACGGTGCACCTCAATCACCGGGATGTTCTGGGACTCTAAGTCGCAGACGATCTCGGTGGTGGGGATCTCACTGGGGATCCGGCAGAGGACCACCCGAACGGGCTTGCTCTCATGGAGCGTATAGGTATGGTGGGGGATATTTCGAGCCTTGAGTAGCTTCGAAAGCGCGCGGTGGTCGTTAGCTGTCGCTAACCCTACTTTTATGCCGTTCTGAACGGCGCGGGCATTGGTGTAGGCGATGCGTTGCTCGCCATACGCTTTGGACACGTTTGTCCAAGACCCCTTATCGTGGATGAAGATGGGTGGGGGAGGGATGGTCTTGCGCACTGAGGCGCTGACGACGGGGGTTTGGGTAGGGCTGGGCCTAGTGGCCGAGGAAGTGGAGGGCTGGCTCTGCACTAAGCGTGCTGGCTCGGGAGGGGAGGGTTTCTTGGCCTTAGGGGCCTGAGTGGAGGACGAGGCCTGCGACCTCTTCTTCCTCTTTCCCTCGACGAGGATAAACTCGTTGGAGGAAGAGGTTTGATCGGAGGAGTGCTCGGACTCCGCTCGCTCTGAGCGCTCAGAGTGTATGCTCTCTGCGCGCTCCGAGCGCTCGCCTTCCGAGCTCTCTTTTTCTTGTTACTCCTCCTCAGAGTCCATTTCGACGTCTGGGGGGGAGGGGGACCTATCTGCGATGGGCGCGGGGGTGGGATCTATCTCCGGCTGCGGGATGGGTGGCAACGCGGGAACGTGTATAAGACGGGGATTGACTTTTATGGAGTCAATCTCCACTTCATACTTTTTTTGTAGTGCGGGGTTTTCATTTAGGATATTTCCTAGTATCTCGGTTGTTCGATTCAACCGAATCTGTAGGGAGTCTACCTTAGTCATGAGAGTCTCCACTATGTTTTTCATGTCCTCCATGTTGGAGGCGACAATGGTGGGCATCCTAATCTCCTAACCCTAACATGTGAGCCTCGAGGAGACACGTCAAACGTGAGCTCCCCGAGCAGACGGTCCCCAAAAAGAGCCCTGCCCCGGAGTTTCTCCTAACACAATGTTACCGAGAAGAGAAACCCAGACAAACTCGGTAACTGTGTTGCCGTCTGATGTGGCCTGAAGGGCCCTATTTACCTAACCCTCCGGGCGGGAATGACCCGGAGGTGAGTTCGCTCCCTGCGGGGATAGCAGGGAGGTGGGTGCCTAATGGTGTGCCCTAAGCTTGTAACCGGTCGCCAGTCTTAATGTGCGAACCGGGCCCTATTGGGTCTAGTGCGAAGGGGTAGATACACCCAACCGACACTAGGTGTGTATGCTGTGAAGAGAACTCAGTGACTAGGTTTGACTAGGAGATCCCCCAAGGCCAAAACCTAGCACTCGACTCCAATTGACTGCTTCACCCTGAAGGGGATCAGCGGGTACGTCGGGTCAGCACCCCCTTGGTATTGTTGACACCGTGAGGTTTCCAACCAAGGACCACGAAACTGTGGTTTTACCCTGAAGGGGCCAAACCAAATTGTTTTGACAATTCTCTGTTAGAGAAACACGATATCCTTCACCGCCTCGAAAAAGGCGGATCCGGACCAGGCGTCGTAGTCGGCGACTACGAGTGACGTCACGGCGGGCGTGACGAACGGAGCGATGACTCAGGCACGGAACGATCGAGAGCTGGGAGCGGCACGACTGTCGCGGGCGAGCGTCGGAGCAGAATGTTTTAAAAGAAAGTCGTGTTAGTTACACTATATAAATAGTGTAACTAACTCGACTCAAGAACGGCAGAACTGATTTGGCTGAAACTTCCCACGGGATCGGGATTTACGCGGGAAAAACCTCTCACGTGAACGAAGTCGCGGGCTAAAGCTAGTATTGAATAAAAAACAAAGTTTGTGTTGTGGCCCTCCGCCATTTCTCAAATTACGATATAATTTTAGCGGGGAGATGTGATGTGACTTTCTGCACCAAAGAATGCGGTGAAAAAAAACCATTTTAGCAAGTAATACTCATAATACATATAAAATATTCTGAGTGCTCTATAATGTTTAAAAGTTCGTTATGACGATGTTTGAAACGTTCGATGAATGTGTCATAAATCAATTACTTTCTTTTAATGAACTAATATACTGTTCTGAACTTACAAAGTTCGTATGAAACTCATTATGCTACTCATCTCAAACTCTTTGATTACTTTATAACACGTGAACCATACTATAGAATCATATTAAATATTAACGTGCAATAAAAGACGGGATACATAAAACAAACCTTCCTCAGAAACACACAAACCGACTAAAACCAAATATCTCCGACAAACGAAACGAATGGCTGCCATAAATAAAATTATAGCCCTTACAGATGATAGAAACGCGGGCCAGAAGTTACTTCAACTTAAAATCTTTTTTTACGGCCATGATAAGATACGCAATGGCCGCAGTATTGGACCGTGGTGACCCAACAAACTTGGCCGAAGTTTACTTTGTGTTTTGAATAAGCAGTTTGACTTTCTAAACGTATTTGACCAGTACGGAACTTTGGTCTCAGATTTCGGATATTTCGGACAGCCTCGGGGCTAGGGTTACCAGATCCGAAAAATAAGTTTTCCTGAAAAAACCCTTGTTTCGTCAATAATTTTCCTGACATTTTGGCAGAAACTTATATTATTTTACAAACTCGCGTGCGGCGCGTGGGAGTCTGAGTGTTAGATGCCTTGTGGCGGGATGCGGGGCGCGGCGCGACTGAGCGAGTCAATTAGTAGTTCAGTACTCTTGCAAAAGGTGCTAAGTTTACTAGTGTTGTGCGTATTTGTGTGGCAAGCATTTATTTTATAACGAAAAGGCTTACTTTTCTCTTTTTTTTTAATTCCTGAAAATTTCCAACTTTCCCTGTTTCCCTGACAGAGAGCTGAAATTCCGGACATGTCAGGAAAATTCCTGTCATCTGGTAACCCTACTCGGGGCTCATGTTGACATTAGTTGCGAGAATTGGAATTAAAGGAACAGGGTGCGGTTTTAGATCGTATAATAATAATATTCCACAACTTTCACACAACGCCATCTAGTCCCAAACTAAGCAGAGCTTGTGCTATGAGTACTAGACAACTGATAAACATACATATATATTTCTAAATACATACATATTATAGATAAATTACACCCAGACAAAGAACAAATGATCGTGCTCATCACACAAACATTTGTCCTGGGTGGGAATCAAACCAACGACCTTGCGCATAGCAGTCAGGGCCACTGACCACTAGATCAACAGGCCTGTCTAAAAAGTATGACACTCCATTCTGATTTAGTCCACTGACTTTCTCCCCGAAATAACGTTCAGCTGCCTTCGTCCGCGTGAAAACCGATAAATATTGCATCCAGATATTTAAACATATAGTTTTGAATATTTAAGTTAGTGGCCGATTGCTTGATTGATTGCCACCGTTCGAGCGGCAGAAGTCATTTCGCACCTTTAAAGAAAAATTTTCACGAATTGAGTTATTTATACCATCAATCTAAAATATACGTAAACTGCAGGTTAAACTTGTAATTATTCCAAAATATCGTCTTTTTCGCCATCTAGCGTTAAATCATATCGTTACCAAATAAAATATAAATCTAAAAAATATAATCTAAAAAGTAAATAAAGAAAAACTATTCTAAATCACATGTATACAGTAAACAGATATCTATCATATAAACTCATAAGAAATCTTAAAGTACTTGTACTTAGACTTACCTAGACTAAATTAATATACTGAACTGTTTCAAATATTGGCTCTCCTGTAAAATTTGATAATTTCGTATAGTAACGGTTTTACTTTAAAGGTGCGATTTGTTGATTGCCCTCTCCCCCCCAAAAGGATTCACTTTGTCCGAACTTATCTATAAGATTTTATTATTGAAACAATGTAATTCCAGCAAGTGTTTTCTAAAGTGAAAATTGTCGAAATTGGACTAGAAAACTATGAATTTACAATTCTAATCTTTTATAGTGGAAATGTATTTTTATATTCAAATCCTGGCGGAAATCAAAAGAAAATTTCTAAGATTATCTTATATTTTTGCGTAGTAGCAGGAACCAGGGTTGCTGATCGAAAATATAATATGGTAATTTAGATTTCTACGAACTTTTCTTTCACAACCAGAATAAAACTTTTGAAGTTTGCAATAGAACTACAGCTGGCTCGCTTTAGCACGGCACAAAATGGAGAAGCATGGCAAGCTTTGGGAAAGGCCTTCACAGTTCACATGCACAGGGGTTTACACTGCAAACAACTGATACTAAATACCAATTTATAGTTTTAAACACTATGTAAAAAAGAAATGAATTAAAAATTATTGTATTTACAAGTTCAGGTCAAATTTTGCAATTAAATTTTAAAGTATTATCTTCAATCAATTGAGATGTAATTTTACACATTAAGTTTGGATGACAATGCATGGTTAGCTAAGTTACGTCTTGTTAAATCAATAATTATGGTCGACTACATAAAAATTGCTGATTATGTTTAGTCATCCAGTTTTTGTTTTGGTGTCATCTAATAAAGAATAAATAACGACTCGGATGCACATAGATAAGACCTAAGAGGCTTTCGTGTGTGGCAAAACATTGTTTAAAACTGTTTGTTTTTTAAACCCTTAAAATGAAGTGACCATGGGGCTGGGCTTTTCTTCGGTCGAATCATTTCCATTCAACATGACAATAGAAATTTTCAACAGTCTACCAAGGTTCAAGAGGTACAGTCGGCTGGCAAACAGAGAGAGAGAGAGATTTTTTTTATGGGATTGTGTTAGTCACCCATCGAGTCATCATCAATTGCTTAACCTTTTCTAAACTATGTTTGGGTCGCCTTTCAGTCTAAACGGATGTGACCTCCACAACTAAGTAACTGGGTAGCACGATATCACTTGACTCAGAATCAGTTTTCTGGCTTCTGACTACTTTTCTTTTTCTTAGCGTGTCGATGGCAAATAGCTAGATAGAGTCTGCCTAGAACTGAACAACAAGTTTGGCATCATCGGTAGCTTCCATCAAGTCCTGCAGCGAGCAGTTGACAAGGCACGCAGGACAGGAAATTAAGTGTGCCATGGTTTGTGAACCAGAACCATATATACACTCCAAGGCAGTTATCGATAAATCCACCTGAACAGATTTTTTTTGCTGCGACCAACCTGGGTACGGAGTCTTTTTTCATTTTTATTCGACAACAGGTTCGCGCTTGACCACCATCTCACCTGATGGTAAGTGATGATGTGGTCGATGATGGAGCACGCTTACCTAAAAGTAACCTATTCACTCTTGACTAATAAATGGCCCCACCTTTGGCCAGTACTACTCATTTCAAGAAAATCTTTGTCTTGTGATACTTTTTAAAAAAGGAGGAGGTTCTCAATTCGGAAGTTTGTATTTTTTTTAATGTTTATCTGCGCATAACTCCGTCGCTTGCCAACCGATTTAAAAAATTCTTATCTTGTTAGAAAGGGTATACTTCCCAAATGGTCCCATCAAAATTTTATGGAAATCGAACAAGCCGTTTCTGAAAAATCAACAATTTCTAAAAAAATATTTACGTTGATGATCTTTTCGTTTACTCTGCATTGCGTTTTTTTGTTCGCGCATAACTCCGTCATTTACGAGCTGATTTGGAAAATTTACTGACCCACTAAAAAGCACGAAAATAAAAACTTTTTTGCAAAAAATAAAACCGAATTCCATATCAAAACACTACAAAGCCAAAAATAATTTTAATTTCGGAAGGCGGTGTGAAAAAAATAGAAAATACAAAACCAATAACACCGACTACCGAAATTAAAATTATTTTTGGCTTTGTAGTGTTTTGATATGGAAGTCGGTTTTATTTTTTGCAAAAAAGTTTTTATTCATATTTTTTTTTTAAATCAATCAATTCATTTATTTCAGGCAAATTTGACCCATACAAATTAAATACTTTAACAATAACTTTAAAAAAGGCTCTTGACTTAAATAAATAAGATTATAGCTATCGGGAAACACAGACTCCGGCAGGGAATTTCAATCCTTAGCCGTACGCACAATGAAAGTATTCCCAAAACGTTTTGTGCGTATGGGTGGGATGTCCACCATGTAACGATGGCGCACCGCCGTTTGTCTCGTAGTTCGATGATGGAACGGGCTTGGCGGGATTAGATTGTGTAATTCTATCGCACTCTCCCTGAAATGTAACCGATAGAAAACCGATAGACTTGCAACTCGTCGTCGATGTTCAAGGCTTTATTTAAAGACTTCCAGGTCAGCCGTGGCAGTTCGTGTTTTTTTTTCCAAAAAGAAGTCCTCCTCTGACAACCCTGAACAACTGTCAGAGATATCCAAATGAGAGCCAGGAACAGCTTGACGTGCGTAGGCATGAAGTAAGGAAGTCTCGATATGTTCTAACGGTGACCCATCCGCAGATTGACCTCGATAAGTCTTGCTTAACTTAAAGATCGATCTATGGTATTATTTAAACCACGAGCTCCCACTTAGTCACCCATCGAGTACTGAACCCTAATAAGAGACATTAAAACTCACTTGCTGTTTTTATGCTAGCTTTTAATGTAAAAGCTCTATGCAAGTGAACAAAACCACCTCAGTGTCTTCATTGGCAAAAGTCACGGTGTATTATGTACGCATGTAATATCGCTTTGAACACGTTTTCTTTGATTCAAAAGTATTGCTGACAAGAAAATTTAGGGAAACCAGTAGGAAATATAAATCATTGTTCTCAAAGATTTTCTTTTTTGGAATAACGATTTATGAACAAAAGAAATGGTCCTCGGAAATTAGAATATACTACCTTTTGGAGTACATTTTGCGTCATTTTTCTTGATAAATTCTATTGTACTGGTAACTGAGTGCATTTCCGTGTATCATGTATACAACATATAATGTCATGAATCAGAATCAGAATTATTTATTTGTTAAACATAGGTAAATACATACGGTCTTACATTAATAAGAGGTCCTCCGTGTTTTGTCAATAAGACATACAAAAATTAGAATTAAAAATTAAAGATTAGTTATGTCACAATGGGAACGATACCGTGTTCATGTAGAACTTTTGTAAAGAAACATGTTAGGTTTGATAGTTTTTGATACCTCATTATGTTTTATTATTGTTCATTGTTCATTACAGCTGAGTACTAGTGATGGACATGGGGCGACGGCTTATCTGACCTCCACAACCCAGTTGCTGGGCAACACGATACCCATTGGCAACTACGTACTACTAAATTGACTTGTGTCACATTGTAGCGAGTAGGTAACGGTTCGGACCTGACCGAATCACGCCAACTTTCTGTAAACGGTTCGGACTTGACCGTATCCTAATGAGGGGGCGTCAACCTAAGACAAAGGATTAGCGGCGGCCATCTTGCGCGCGCGCCGCTCGGACAAAGGATGACGTTGTGGAGGCGTGGTCTAATTTGTTAACGCCCCTAATCACCTCATGTGACGTAGGCGATTATACGATCCTGTGCTGCGTTGAGTCGTGTGCGAGTACTTGCCTACTCGCTACAACATATTCATTTTCTGGTTACTGACGCCTTGTGAGTATTGTAAATGATGTATAAATGCTAATTGGGACCGACGGCCTAACATGCTCTCAGAGGCATTGAGGAATCTCTATACGTTAAGACGGTCACCCATCTATGGACCGGCCTCGGCAAGCACTGTTTAACCTTGAGGCAAAAATTGTGCGGATGTTATTCATGTTTTTAAATTAATAGGTATCAATAACAGCTGCTTCGCAACTTAGGGCAACATTGATAGGTCTAGATCGCTTGTTCCATAGTAGACCTCTTACCATCAGGTGAGATCGGCGTCAAGAGTGAGTGGGATCATTCGTAATAAATAAAAAAAATCGACCTAATGCGGCCGTAAGTTACATTAAGTCGGTTTAAAAAAAAAGATCCTAGTACTTTTTAGGGTTCCGTAGCCGAATGGCAAAAAACGGAACCCTTATAGTTTCGATATGTCTGTCCGTCTGTCTGTCTGTCTGTCTGTCCGTCCGTCCGTATGTCACAGCCATTTTATTCCGAAACTATTAAGACTATACATGTGAAACTTAGTAAGTAGATGTATTCTGTGAACCGCTTTCCGATTTTAAGATAAAAATTAAAAAATATTTAAAATAAAGGGGGGTCCCCATACATGGAACTAGAACCGAAAATATATTTTTTCATGAAATCAGATACGTGTGTGGTATTTATAGACAGATCTTTAAAAATGATATAAGGGTTTCTAAAACCACTTTTTCATAAAGTCAATCGTTTAAAAGATATAAGCTTCCAAAGTGATAAATGTGTGTCTCCCCCTCTAACTTCTATAATAATGGAGTGAAAAATCTAAAAAAAAAAATACATGTCTGTAGATCTTAATGTAAACTTTCAACCAAAATTGGTTTGAACGATATCGGGTCAGAAGTTTTTGAGATACAGCATTTTTTCTAAAACCGCAAATATAACTTTGTAATTCATACAAATACTATGAAAAACAAAGTTATTTAGCGTAGTTACAAAAATTGTAAATAAGCTAGTTTAAAGAAATTTGTAAGGTTTTTTGTTTTTTTTTTTCTCAAATAAATATATTAAGTATATTATATTTATTATAGTTACTACGGAACCCTTCATGGGCGAATCCGACTCGCACTTGGCCATTTTTTTACGACTCGGCGAGATTTTTTAGCAGGAGAAAATCCTCTAAAAAAGCTAGTATGACAGGTGTTGCTTTTGAAAGGAAAATACGATGAGTATAGTGATAATCCGGCTTATTAGTGGCTGATTGCTTAAAGGTACTAAGTGCACACTAATCTTAATGAATGTAGGCAAGGTAAAGAGATCTTATACAAATAATATACATAAAGTTCGTTATCCTCATTTACAGGTTTGGTTATAAAAAATCATTTCAATGTATTTTTGTGCCCCAAAATGAAGTCGGTACCTCACGCACTGCCCTGAGGGTATAGTCGTTTAGTTTGTAATTCTATAAGCCCTGGCTGAATATAGAATAAGGTTTGATTATAATTAAAAGCGCCACGAGCAAGACTGGTTAAGCAGCTAACAACCTCCAGGAGACATTCAATGATTCTCCCGCCAAAAAAAAAGAGCTCCGTGTACTATGTTGTATAATATTGGTTTAAATTTAAATTATTGATTTAAGAGTGAATAGGTTAGTTTTAGGTAAGCGTGCTCCATCTTCGACCACATCATCACTTACCATCAGGTGAGATGGTGGTCAAACGCGAAAATATTTTCAATAAAAAAAATAGTGACATTTATGTTCATGTGAGTACTTTTGTTAAGAATATTTTAATGAAATTACAAGTGTTATGAAGATTGCAACACATACAAAGTTGCTTCATATTTATTGTTTTTTTGTCCCTCCAATTTTTAAGACATTTACTAAATCATAATACATAAATACATTCTCACTATTGGGATGGCATGTTCTCTATGTAGGGTTGCCATCCGTCCGGGTTTTCACGGATTTGTCCTAGTTTGGAGAGCGTCCGTGGGCATCCGGGGAGATTTTCCCAATAAGCGTCCAGGTAAAACCCGGACACACATTGGTCTTACAGGTACCATAAAGCACGATCTCTATTATTATTTTCCTGTGGTATTTTATCCCATTCTTTATGTTACGTTGATTAAATGAAAAGGAAGAGTCTGTTATTAAAAAAGTTCTAAGGCTCTACAATGTTATCACTTTATCAGTAAAAAAACCATAATTAAACATCGTTGTTTTTAGTTTCAAGTTCAAAAATATATTTTTCTACGGTGTCCGGGGAAAAACTGTGATTTTACCCAATTGTCCGGGGTTTATAAGTCTTTGTCTGGGGCCGGCAAATTTGGTGATGGCAACCCTATCTCTATGAGACTTGGTAGATTACGCATATCTTCTGTGTTTTGATACTAGGACATGCCTGTTTCTTCACGAGTTTTTCTTCACCGAGAGTAGCAGTATAAATGACACAAAGGCATTTGTCTGCCCGGGTTCGAATGCACGTCGAAGACCTCGTAAGTCATGCCAATAACCAGTGGGCCACAGAACAGATAAAAGAGGTTAGAACGGAAATAGTTCCTGATTTGTATGAGAACGCGTGTCGCCGCTTGTCTCCCACTTTTTAGCTCCACTACAAACAAGAGGCCCGTTACGTATGCGAATTATGCACACAAATAAATTACACACACTTAAATCGAGAGCTTGCTACTGATTGTAACTCACTGTCGATAAACATGCGCCGTGCATCACGGCCAATCAGCGCAAAGGACGAAACGTGGTGGAAGTGTGGAGGATGCATGCATGAAATACATTGTAAGCGGACTTGGTAATTGCGTTGATTAAGCGAGTACACATCGGGCAATGTATATTTTTTGTAACTTGTTGCAATAATGTTGTTAATGCTCGGAATTTCATAGTGATCAGAATATTTTTATGTTTTAAGGGTTCCATAGCCGAATGGCAAAAAACGGGACCCCTATAGTTTCGACATGTCTGTCCGTCCGTCCGTATGTCACAGCCATTTTATTCCAAAACTATTAGGACTTTACATGTAAAATTTGGTAGGTAGATGTATTCTGTGAACCGCTTTCTTATTTTAAGAGAAAATTTAAAAAATATTTAAAATAAAGGGGGCTCCCCATACATGGAACTGAAACTGAAAATATTTTCTTTCATGAAACCGATACGTGTGTGGTATTTATAGACAGGTCTTTAAAAATGACATTAAGGTTTCTAAAATGACTTTTTCATAAAGTTAGTCGTTTAAAAGATATACGCTTCCAAAGTGGTAAAATGTGTCCCCCCCTCTAACTTCTATAATAATGAAGTGAAAAATCTAAAAAAAACATATGTTGTAGATCGTAATGTAAACTTTCAAGCAAAATTGGTTTGAACGAGATCGAGTCAACAGTTTTTGAGATACAGTATATTTTCTAAAACCGCAAATATAGCTTTGTAATTCATACAAATACTATGAAAAACAAAGTTATTTGGAGTAGTTGTAAAAATTGTAAATAAGCTAGTTTTTAGAAATTTGTAAGGTTTTTTGTTTTTTTCCTTTTCAAATAAATATATTAAGTATATTATATTTATCATAGTTACTATGGAACCCTTCATGGGCGAGTCCGACTCGCACTTGGCCAATTTTTTACAAATAAGATTGTAATTAAATGTTATTTTCGACTTACCGATGGAAAGATATACCTCCTCGCTCTATACTTTTTTTTTTTTTCTGGATGGGAAAATCATCGAATAAATTCTCCCACTCTGGGTTAAGCGGGAGGGAGTGTCAGACTTCTACTGACTAAAAACCCACCCTGTCCCTTCAGCTGCCCGTAAGTTCCGGAGCCGCGGTATCTTTTTACTATATTTCCGCGACCCCGGCAGTCTATGGCTTTATGAGGCCCCGTCACAAATACTGACGGCTCCTTGAGGCGCGCGTGGAACACGACGCGCCGCCGACCTGGGCCTGGTCTTTGCCGGACGGTGAGCTACCCCTGCTCGCCGTCCGCAAGCCCGCGCCTACGGTGGCCGGAAATCGGCTCGCGATCCCCGACGCCCGGGGCGTCTACCACGACGGCTGGGACGCGAGGAAGAGAGTTGCCTCTCCCTCGCGCGTTCAGCCTCCTCCTTCGCTAGCATGACTGCTTCGCAGAAGGAGGCGACCGCATCCCATTTCCTCTCGCTCCGCACCATGGTCTGAACCAGAGCAGGGTGCGAGAGGTCGCCGCCGCCGACCGCCTCTACGAGGACACGGCGGTGCTCCGCCCAAGCAGGGCATATCTCGACCGTATGCTCCACCGTGTCCTCCAAGTGGTCCTCACAATGACGACACCCGGGCGTGTCCTCCCGCTGAATCCGAAACAGGTACCTACCGAAACAACCATGTCCGGTCAGCACCTGCGTCAGGCGGAAGGTGAGGACGCCGTGGCCTCTCTCCAGCCACTCCTCAAAGAGGGGACTTATCGCCGCGATTGCGGCGTGCCCAGCCTTCGGTTGCGACAGCCGCTCTTTCCATGCTGCCGTGAGATCGCGCCGGAGTTCTATCCGCTGAGCCGCGACTTGCCGCGGTAGCGGAGTTTCACCCCGGGTTAGCACCTCCGCGCGCCAATTGTGCACGCGCGCGAGGCCTACCGCCTCCAGATCCCACGGCAGCAATCCGGCAAGGAGGTTCGCCGCCTCCCCAGAGATCGTGCGGTATCCCCGGATCATCCGGATAGCCATGACCCTCTGAGACGCGACCAGCTGGCGAGCTGCTCGCCGCTGTAGATTCAGCGCCCACACAGGGGCCCCATAGAGGGCCATGTACCGCACAATCTCCACGTATAGCCTCCGGCAGGAGGCGTTTGGCCCCCCTAGATTTGGTAGGAGCCGCTTGAGTGCAGCCCCCGCCCGGTCCAGTCTTGGAGCCAAACGTCGGAAATGTTCGACGAAGTTCCACCGGCTGTCGAGGACAAGTCCCAGGTACTTCATCGTCGTCTCGACGCCGATGTGAACCCCTCCCACCGTTACTTGGGAACCCGAAGGTGGCGCGTTCCGACGGCCATGAAAACACATGGCCTCGGACTTGTGCAAAGCCACCTCGAGTCCCAGTTGCCGGATCCTTTCTACGACTGTCGCAACCCCTCGCATCGCCAGTTCGGCCGCCGCCTGGTGCGACCTCCCATGCGCCAAGACCAGCGTGTCGTCAGCGTAGCAGACTACGCTGACGCCTGTAGGGAGGTCGGCGCGCAACACCCAGTCGTAACCGATGTTCCACAGGGGTGGTCCTAGAACTGATCCCTGTGGGACACCGCACGACATCCTCGCTCTATACTTGCGGTCTAATTTTTTGTTTTACAGGTTATAGTTTCACAACATGGCATTTTAAAGCAGAGCTCTGTGTTCCGAAGTAATCCGAAGCGCACTAAACGCAGTGAATTAATTAATCGGTCGAGCTATGATTTTCGTATCATAATTTGGCGCGCTCGCCACGCCCACATTACCATTCCAACCTTATTCATCTATTCCGTATACTGGGCTACCGGTACTCAATCATGATTTATCTTAAAGACCTCCCACCACAAGGATAGTGAGATACTTAATAAAAAGGAAATGAGACAGTCTTTTAAGTTCGATAAAGCATGTTGTACCACATACAAGTTACGTATGGTACATTGTGGACGTGTGCTTAAAGGGTTAGTTATCTACTTCCCTTTTGTCACCGCTTCAGCGGGTACCTGTTTGTGTGGTTGTTTACAAATAACGGTTGAGCTGGCTCCCCACTCTCTGTCAACATGTGTCTATGCACCTTTATCCTTTATTACCAAACCGTTAAGTTGGAAAGGGCTTGCAAGTTTGTATGGTATAAATAGCCAATTTACATACTCGTAGTTTGTGTGAAGACTGTTAAGTCACCTACATATTATAGTGAGGTATGTGGTCCATTTAGGTATTAATTTTTGCTTCGTTTGTTAGGTTAGTAAGTAAATTTATTTATTATTGCTAGTAAACATTATTTAATTTCCTTGATATGAGTATTCAGTAAAACAGCTGCAAAACCAACAACAACTACATGGAATTAGAAGTTAAGCAATGTTTCCCGAGGTCGATTCCTGGATGGGACTGAGACTCATTATATCTACGCTCGCCGTCTTTACGTCGTCTTTTATGCCGTCAGAAGTCATAAAATTTGACACAGGTGTTCACAAGAGAATATCTCGATGATCCGAACTATCTTTGCACCGCAATTTGTAAAAATTGTTTCAGTATTTTAGGTGTAAAAGCTGAACATACACATTTATAATATCAGTTAGAATCTTTAATTATGATACATATCAAGCAAGATAGATATTGTGTCATATCAACATGGCCCCATTTCAAATGCATCGCTGGCGAATAGTTCCTTTGATGCGATTTTATTGCATTTATAAATAAATTTAAGTTAGGAGTATGTACCCTAAAAATGTCTTTGTTTTGCTAAAGATTTTAATCTGAGTGAATATCTCGAGTGCTATACGTTAGTTTGTAAGTCAAGCAAATATTTTTGTAAGAACGTTATGCATTCTTCGTCATCTTTAAAGAGAGCACGTTTGTAATTGTACATAGTGACTAAAGTCTTTTAAGAGTATTTGCGATGGTAAAACTAAATAGCAGGAAATTAATTAAATTACAAAACACAATCATCTCATACACGCGCCGACGAAAGCCGGTATTATTATATAAATTAGATTTTTGAATCGGAGATGAATTGAGCATGATTTGAGTATTTTCTTACAGACAACAGGAGACGTCTTAACTACGGGTATTGTGAAGGATAATAACACTGAGGAAATAAGAGCAATTATGAATAAATCCTCTACCTATAGAGAATTTGTTCATATTTTATATTAGCTATACATAAATTACTTTGTTCTATAGCATAGTAAATGTATGTATTTAATGTAAATGCGTGCATGTAGGTATTTAATGCAAATACATGCATGTATGTATGTCTTTTATTCAATCACGCCAAAATGGTTGGACAAATCTGGATGAAAATTGGCACAGATATAGATTATAGTCAGGAATAGCACATAAGCTATTTATTTTAGGGGAATGTGCATAATTTCCACGCATCTGAAGTCACAGGCAACAGCTAGTAAACAGTGACTGCAAAAATAGCTTTGTCTGTCTGTCTGTTACATCTTTACATCGTAACGGCTGAATAGATTTTAAAGAAGACATTTAGGCATTATTTAGAAAAATTCCGTGCCTCGGAAAGCACATTAAGCCTTTGGTCCCGGCTTTCATTTGGACATATTTGACAGTCGTAATGGGAAGTCAGAAGCCAGTAAATGTGTTACCCAGTTACTGGGTTGTGGAGGTCAGATAGGCAGTCGCTCCATGTAAAACACTAATACTCAGCTGCATCCGGTTAGACTGAAAGTACACATACACAGATCATATAAACACAAGAGATATGGCAAGGGGGCGTGGCGCTTGCGAACGCATCTGGCCTCAAAGCGTCTTGATGCCAGTTTCGGCCATTAGTCGAATGTCAACTTACGACGGGACGTCTTCGCTGCTTATGATTTTTGACAAATTACCACGATGTCAGTTAGGAAACACTGGCCTCATCTAGTTTACATTTACGAAAAATAAATGACGTGTAAAAGTGTTATTTATAACCCATTTGCAAAAAAAAAAAGATGTTCAGTGCTTGTTTGCAAAAATAACAGCTGTATTGTAAATTACGTAAAAGATGGCATCTCATTTCACACGTAAGTTCTAAAATAATATTGTTTTTCTTATTAAATTCTTTAAAACATTACTTCGTGATACTGGAAACACGATGAAGTACCAAATAGAATTTATTTTCATTAGGAACAAAAACCATTGATTGTGTAGTACACATCACTTCGTACACATAATTTAGTACACAGTTTGAGTACTTGTGTGGCCTACCCAAATGTCCTTACTTTGGTATTGTTCGTTAAATTGTTGAGCTCCTTAAGTTCTAAGTTGAGCTACACGATAACTGACAAATGCTTGCACTGTCTGGACAGGTCCGCTCAAACTTGCGTGGTTATATCCTCAAAGAATACCACAGACATGAACCTACATACTTCTCATATAAAAATACAAATTGTCTGGACTTTAAAAGAGACTTTGACCTCTGAGTTCGTTTCGGTGTTTCTTCTCAGAGTAGTCAATTAGGAAATACCTGCCTCATCTAGCTAAACTAAACATAAAACGCAAAAAAAAAACATGACGTGTAAAAGTGTTATTTATAACCAATTTACAAATAAATATTTCATTTCATTTCATTTCATCGATAAATGAAGCAGCAGGTGTAATAGCGCAATGAATAAGTCGATGGCCCCACCGAATAAACGTGCAAGAGCTCTTACACGAATTTAGGTTTTTTCTATTTTTCGTTTCTTTTGCCTATCCTGCACCTACTTAATTTTTTTTATATATTTTAGACTCAAAATACGCCTATTATTATAGTGAATTTCTTTATTCTAGGGAAATAATTAATTTTAAAGTCATATGAATAATAGTTTATGCTATTATTACATGCTTTTTGAGTCGCCAAGTACACAAGAATAAACATGCTAAAACTTGAGGAGATGTGTGATTGTTTTCGAATTTCGGTAATGTCTTCTTACATGTTTATTCGTGTAGAAATGTATGCAAATTTGATTACTAATCTTTTATTCCACAAAATGGAAGTTTGACTATAAATAGGCTAAAATGCATACGATCTTTCCAATCATATAATCGCAGAACAATGTACTGTAAACAAGCGTGTAAATAGTTATAGCTGGGTCAAAATTAAACTTGATTTACGGAGAATAATAGTGTAACATTACAGTATGTTTTATTTGTTGTGCATTATTACACGAATAAACGTATAATGATATATTACTGTGAACTAGTCATGCAAATTTCACAAGAGTAAAAACATTAAATAGGTTTTCATGAATTTCCTGAAACTCGCTGAAGTTTAAAAAAAAGTAAATATACAAATCTATAGTTTATTTTTTTACCTATAATTCGATTAAACATTATTTATGCATTTTTACATTGAAAAGAGCGTTATTGAAGTTTGAACGTTTTTATTTTTTGCTGAAAAGTTGTCACTTTTCTCTTACACGTTTATTCGGTGGGGCCATCGAAGTGTTTTACTGATATTCTCAATCACACGATAGTTTCGTGAAGCGGCCGCTGCGGCTTTGTTGGTTAGGGATGTAACTACACGTTAGTGGTTGTCGATATTTTATACGTTCCTACTTACTACGAATGATTACACAAGGGAACAAGATTAGACTTTTTTGTTTCATGGAATTGTCTGGTTGTTGTGTACCTACTACTCATGCATCATTGATATCGTCATTATAATATACACCTTGCTTTTATTTTAACATTTTAGCTATACGAAGGATCCAAAAATAAAAGAAAAGTGGATAACTGCGGCAGGAAGAAGTCCAAACTAGTTTACAACAAAAAATAGCACAATATGTTCGTCTCACTTTGAGCCAAAGTGTAATATACAGTTTTGAAGTTTCACTGATTAGTGCTATTACTGAAGTTATACACAGATATAGATATATTGTAGTATTGTATTTTATAGCCTCTAGACCATAATTGTATAACAATACAAAATAAATAGTAAACATACTATGGCAAAATTTTACTAACTTTAGTTAGTTAATATTCCAATTATGATCACACTTCACTTGTTTAGAGTGGCAAGTACGACGGAAACTCCTGTATCGTTTATCTTTATTTTCACAGGCAATAAAATCTTTTGGTAAAAGATCAGATATTAAAAGATTTATAGGAGGGAAAGGAATTTTATCGATATTTTTCTCCGGTTACAACCACGTACAACTTATCATGACTATTCGCGTAACTTGCATTTGTTTGTTTATTCTCGAGTTCGTAGCTACAGGTAAAAGAGCTGCACCCTGTTTGCAAGTGTTCTATTAGTGAGTTTTTTAGTGTTGCTGCAAGTTTCTTTGTGTGCGGGAGAAATGTGGAGACACCTGAACACGAAATATTTCTTAACAAAGTATATCTCTGTGTTTATATGATCTGTGTAAATACAGAACGAAAATTAGAATACGGGTAGGTACACTTATTATTATTGATGATAGGCTCGAATTCAACTACTACCTAAATATCTCACCTGATAGCAAATGAGGATGTGTTCAAACGTGAAGCACACTTATCTAGAAGTAACCTGTTCACTCTTGACTTAGAGACTTGAGTACACTTTGTAATGAATTAGAACATAACGTAAGTACTTTTATTTCAGGATTGCATTCCCTTGGTATAGTTTCTTATTTTTACACAGAAGGTTCTACTGGCAGAAAGAAAAGATTATATAAATATTTCCGACCTAAATCTTTAACACCACTACCTAAAGAACGCTATAAGGTAATCTACGCTCTTTTAATAAAGGCAAAAAATATGCTCGGTAGAATATAACAAAATGTTTTAAACTGCCGTGGACTTGGAATAAAAATGCAAATTAAATAAAAAAAGATACAATAACTAAAACATGTCGCGCTCGCTAACTTAAAAATGTTTCTCTGAGTAAGCTTCACAACTTTTTAACGTATAATTTTTATGCAGAGCTAGCACTTTATAGGATTACGCAGAACTGTAAAAGAAAACAAATTGTTCTCGAGATTCGTCACACCCGCATCTTAATTAAATAGAGCCAATCATTTGCTTTTCAACTCTCTACCATCAAGATGATTCTCCATCCGATAGATTGCTTGATCAGAAATTCGATTCGATTATAATCGCCTTTATAGGCTTGGCCGGTTTAAATTTAAAGCGTTTCTTGAAAATTCCTCGATTCCGACTAGGCCTATCGATTTTTTGAAAAGAAGAGGACAATTTGGAGTTCCGTAGAATTTATACAGTACATAATTATGAGAGCACCGTATATCGCTCTGAAGATAAGATACCTAGATAAGAGTGATGGCCAAACTTTACTTTGCAGTTGGAAAAATGAAAACATGATTGTATGTACACGACGGTAATTTCCTTAGCTGTAAACTTAATAATCGTAAAAAAATATTACCAAAACAAGTATTAATTAAACTTTTTTGTGCTCCTATATTTATGCTGTGCATCTTTCTTCTTAATTTGAAGCTTAAATGTTTTGTGAAGTACTATCATATCGCATAAATATCCTTATTTATTTATTCCGTCAAACTAGAAACTTGATATTTTTCAAGGGCTTACAGGATTATAGGTATACTTCATCCATCAGCCAATTAAATGTGCACTGCCCTGACAAAGGCCCACCTAAACAGAGCCACACCAACGCCGACGGGTCCTGTGCCATTCACATCCAACAGACTTCAGCCATCTTCACCATACCTTCCATCCTCCTTGTGGTAGGACTACACACGAAGCGATTCTCCGTGTTTTACATAAATCCTTACATATTATAAAAAGAAGTCCCCTTGTCTGTCTGTATGAATGCGATAAACTCCAAAAATACTGGACGGATTTTTGTACCATTTTAACAAATAAATAGTGGAATCCTGAGGGAGGTTTAGGTGTATAATTTATTATGGTTTTATGTAAAATGACTGAAATATAACGCTTTCTGTTGAAGAGGCAAAAAATTTACTACTGGGGGCTCTACTCGCGTGCGCCGCGTAACCCAGCAAACGTATATTGAAGTAATGTACTAGAGAATTGTTGGCCTACATTAGTGCTCCAAAAAAGTCCGCAATAACATATCTCTATCTCCTATGGTTAACTCATAATAACTACTTTTGTGTTCTAAGTATTGATTAAAAATACTACGTTATTTTCGCAAATGTTTTCTTCTGTTAATTATTAATCCTTATCTAAATAAATACGTCCCTTAGGTTTGGTATTTAATGCAGATTAAAACTGTATTTTACACTATATGAATCAAATAAATACTTTAGAAGATATCATAGATTCAAGCCAGCGCTCGGTCACACTCCGACGCGGCTAACAAAAGGATGACGGCTACCAAAATCCACCCGAGCGAAACCGGGATGGGCCGCTAGTTACATATTGATTTCATCTTGACACCTAACGCGTGCAAGATAAAATGGATCTTTTAAGACCGAAATAAAGACATACAGCGATCCAATTCCACAAAGTGTTTCTTTTTGAGGTACGAAACCCTGTAAGGATGCAATTAGCAAATAGATATTCGAACCTTAAGACCGGTTGACAGCGGACTTTTAATATAAAGAAAAGAATATCTACTAAGAAGTAGGCAGATACTCACGAATGTAACAGATGGTGATCCGAACGTATTCAAAACGCATATATGCACATCGGTGTGCCCCTGCTCTAGTTCCGTCTTGTGTATTTGTAAAACAAAGCGGCAAGTTAAAGTGGCCAGCTTGCAGCTATGAATAAATGTACGTATTTCGTATTTTGTGTACGCAACACTGCTCGTACGAAATATCAACTTTTATGAAAGAGGAAATAATGTGAAAAATGAAATGGCTCGAGACGACCTGGATGTTGTAGCTTTTAGGTAAGATGTGCAAACTTGGGCGAGCACCTTTCTGGTGCAGATGGGACGCTATAGCATGTTTGTTTTATTACATGCTTGTGTGTTTTGTACGAGTATAGCGAGATATTACAAGCGGTAAGTCTTTGCGGAATACAATATTTATTTTTATGTACTTTTCACACCACCTGTTTGAAAATATTAAATTGTACGACTGAACAGTAAGTCATTACTCTCAAATTCAAAGTCAGAACGCGTATGATGATTGTTATTACCCACCGTTCAATACTCAGTTTGAATTAACCTCCATTATTCATGCTACAAGTGACTTTCTGATAGTGGCAGCGTGGCAAGGGCATGGTGATATCGCCATAAATCATAATATCTTTATTTTTTTAGTATTTCAAAGACCCGCATCATTGGACTACAAGAAAAACTGCAATGTGTCATCGTCAGCGATGGTCATCCTACACATACGCACAAAACGTTTTGGGAGTAGCTTAATTAAGCGTACAGCTAGGAGTGGAATTCCCTGCAGGAGTCTGTATTTCATGATGTTCAAATATTGTCAGACCAATATGCAGTCACTTAAACATTGGCTCTTACATTGGCCGTGCACTAAAGGCTTGAAAAGGACCTCCATATTGGCGTTGCGTTTGCGATGGGTCAAGGAAACCCCATTTCCCTAGATCATATTTACGGCAGCAAACCTGGATGCCTAGACCCGCAATCAGTTAAGTGATTTCCAGAATTGCCTTTGCAGTTCGTGTTCGTATTTGAGTTCATAACCTACTTTGTAAATGTATGCTAAAGATTGACGTAGTTGTTAAGAAAAAGGTTGTAGGTACCTTTTATATCGTTATGCGAATAATTGTTGAGAATTGCTGTTCACTGAATTTTGTTGGTGAAAATTCTTGGTTGTTGATTCAGATTGAACATTTTATTACTGGCCAGCTTCATCCGGAACATCTTTTAATTAAAGGTTGTTTTGTTTCTATTAATAACTCAAACAATAATGAATTTAAAATTTGCTCCCTTCGTTTAAAATCAACATAAGTAATTAAATCAAACTTGATTTGAAGTTTTACTTGCTGTTTGAGTTATTTTAAAGCCGGGATTTAATCTTTTTTATTTTATTAGATCTATGTCTAAACTCTGAAGTTTTATTAAATAAGTTGTCAGACAACCGTTAACAGGTTGTACGTTACGTCATATATAAGTACTCATGGAACAGGACGGCTTTCACGAGAAAAATAAAGATTCCCATGGGAAATTGAAAAAACAAACATTTAATTTGGGAAAACTGGCGCCACGGCTTCCATTCGCTCAATTAATGACACATATTTGCAATATAATCTCAAAAGCCTCTGGTTTACTTTACGTATGACCTGAAAAAAAAAACCGGCAACATTTTTTGTAGGAGAGTGATGCCTTCTTTATACGAAACATTTTGTCGCTAATATTGGTGGCTTTTAACTAATCACGTACATTTTTCGTCGAACGGACCAATAACCGAAATCGTACAACACGATGATTGCTCACCCTTGAGACGTGAACTTATAGAAGACAAAATTGGACCTGAAAGCGGTTACAGTATTTTATTATAGTGATGTATCAGAATACTACAAATATGGCGTAGGAGTAAATATGGAGTAGGACCGACATATTTGTGGTTGTGGAAATCATTGCGAACGCGTTTCTGCTGTCATAACTACCTACCTATAGCATAATAGGGAATTTCCTTTTAAATGTATATTAGACAATAAAAAATTTAAAGATACGTCTTATACTCTTAATAAAAACAGGATTGAAATGAATAAAGACAGTGATCGTGTATATCACTGTCTTTATTCATTTCAATCCGGTTTTTCTCGCAATTTTAAACGAATAGTAAGTACAGATCTTGGGGAAAAGATCTACCTCTCGGGGAACACCATTTTCACGGGCACTATGTTCGTTATAACTTTTTACAATTACACAACGAGTCGCACTTTTATTACGAAATACCATCTTTAAAACATAATAACTGAGTAACTGATGAATATAAAGTACTAGTACTCTCGCGGGGCTTCGCTCCCGTGGATTCTATCACGGTAAAAACATAACTCCCTTTTTTTGCAGTCGGGTAAAAAGTAGCCTATAACCTTCCTCAAGCTTCAAGCTACTTCCATACCAAATTTCATCCAAATCCACCCAGTACTTTCGAAGATTAGCGCGTTCAAGCAAACAAACAAACAAACAAACAAACAAACTAACAAACTTTTCCGCTTTATAATATTAGTATAGATAAAAGTATGCATATAAATAAATAGTATAAAAATATGTATGTTTGTTACTTAATCACATCAAAATGGCTGAGTGGATCTTGATGGGATTTGACACAGAAATAGAATAAAGTCTACTTTAGCACACAGGCTAGCTAATACTCCGGGAAAAAGAGTAAAATTTCCAGGCACATGAAGTAGCGGAAAACAGTTTATTTTCAGTTTAGTTTATTCATAGACTTTGAGAGCCCATGTCGATAGAAAACATATACCGTTACAAATCAAAGTTGTCAGTACAACTTTGATTTGTAACCATACTTGACAATACCGTGTCAAGGATTTCAGACATGATGAAAATCTGGTGCTTGCAACATAAATTAAAATATAAAAGCGTCAATAGCCTTATGGCTAAGGCGTCGACCTTATGATCGAGAGGTCACGGGTTCGAACCCTACCCATTACACTATTGCCGTGAACCCACTCCAGATACAAGCACATTAAGCTTGTTAAGAGTGGTTAATAAGATTGCTAGTAATGTGAATTCTACAAACATTCAAAAAATAATTATGAAACTGTCGTTCGTATCGGCACTGAAGGCTCTGGGTTTGGGGAGCACTGAATGAGACGAAACGAGCAGTAGCAACAAAGCGCAGTAGTTGAACCACTGGCTGCTGCTCTGCTTGTCACCGGTTCGATACCGGAACAAATATTTAATGGCCTACAAATAATAACTCCGGGTCTAGATGCTTGTAAAAATGTACTGGAATAGAGTAGCAATGATTTTTTTAGTCTTAAATAAATATATTTTATTGTCTTATTGGGCACGTCGGCGTTTTGATGCTCTGTGTATCAGGTCTTTAATTTCTCGTTACAGCTTTGAGGTCATTTATCCGGCGCTAATTAATGTAGATGAGGATTGCCCATCCGTCTCCTCAGAGATCACTGATTAATTTTGAAAGGGATTTAAAATGAATAAGGATTGAATGATACGCATGTTCCTTTTGAGTTGAGTATTTAGCAGACAAGTACTCAACTTTTAAGCAGCGTGGTTGAGCATGTGACTTGTATGGCATTAGCAGTCATTAAACTTTGAAGTATATTTGTTTACTAAAAACACTTTATAACCGACTTCAAAAAAAGGAGGTTTACAATTCGTCTTGAATTTTTTTTAATGTATGTTACCTCATAACTCGGAGATGGCTGGACCGATTTGAAAAATTATTTTTTTGTTTGAAAGGGTATACTTTCTAGTTGGTCCCATTGTCGTCACGTTTGGATCTGATGATGGAATCATGGAGAAATCGAGGGAACTCTTCAAATATTATAGGCACACCTATAGCGTTTTGGGTATTTCTTAAAGTACATTGTGCAGTTGCTCTTGAAAAGCACCATTTGAGGAAGTGGAACTGATGATGAAGACCCCGGATGGCCACCGAAACTACTCAATAATAAGTATTTCGTTGATTGCGATCAGATTACTTGAATATGGATGTTAAGCACTTTATGCTCGTCACAATACATATGGTGAAGTAGAGCTGATGGTGATGTACCAGGAGAACTCCTCAAAAATTAACGGCTCTGCACCGGGAAAAGCAATATTTTGTAAAAGGTGATAAGTAGTTGACATTTTGTCTTTTGTAACTAGATAAATTACAAACCGAACCACGCGTGAAAAAAAACTTTTTAGCAAAAAATAGAACCGACTTCCATATAAAAACACTACAAAGGCAAAAATAACTTTAATTTCGGAAGGCGGTGTCTTTAGTTTTGTATATATTTTCGTTTTTGACACCGCCTTCCGAAATTAAAGTTATTAAGGTTAAGTTTTGAAAACGTTCAAGACTGACTTCTTTGTTTGTTTCGGTGTTTCTTCTCAGGGTAGTCAGTTAGGAAACACTAGTCTCGTCTATTTTAAATTTACAAAAACAAATGATGGGTAAAAAACTTTTTAGCAAAAAATAAAACTGACTTCCATATAAAAACACTACAAAGCCAAAAATAACTTTTTCAACACACTTGCTCATAAAATGGCTCTAATTTCACCGCAATTAGGCACAAAATGACACCTGTAATCAAACTGTGACTTTTTCTTTAATATTTATTCACAAGTGAGTTATAGGTTTTGTTTTAATTGGTTGAGTTGCTTTGTTTTTAAAAAAGTTTCGAAACAAAAAAGATCGTATTCAATAGTACAAATAAATTAATGTACCTACATATTTTCCTATATAATTTCAACTTGTACGTTTTTAATAAATACAACTTTCACTCAAATATAACTTTTGTTTTTTCTGTGATAAAGAAAACTTTGAATTACCCATTTTGTACGTGGCTAAAACGCTATCCGAGAAAAGCAAAAAAAAGAATCCTCATTCTTTTAGTGTATGGCCGATCTGTTAGATGCGCGCGCATTGGAAAACTGATTAATTTTTCCCGCCATTGCGCAAAAATTTTTACAACTCGTTTTCACTGTTGAAATTATAGTTATTTATTAATTAAAATGTCTACAAGTACTAGCTATGAAGAAAATGATTTATGTTGTACACCACCCGATATAAGATGTGAAGCCCTTAACGTTATGGAAAGTTTACTACCTGGAAACTCCAAGGCCAAATATCTATTAGCGTACCAAAATTTCATACAATGGCAAAACAACAAGAATACGCAGTCTTTTTCAGAAAATGTGTTCATGGCGTACTTTAAAGAATTATCTTCTAAGTACAAACCTAGCTCTTTGTGGTGTATATACTCAATGTTAAAAAGCATAGTCCGAACAAAGAATGGAGTGGACTTAAAAACATACTCTAATTTGTCAGCTTATCTAAAGAGACTATCCGATGGATTTAGAAGCAAGAAATCAAAGGTTTTATCGTCTAACGATGTTCAAAATTTTTATAAAAGATGCTCCAGATAACCAATATCTGGCTACTAAGGTTAGTTAAATTATCTAATTTTATATATCTACGCGACTTCAGACTGTGTTGTGCGTTGAACTTAATTATTGTTTCTTTTTTTCAGGTTGCTTTAATATTTGGTGTAACTGGTGCATGTAGGATACAAGAATTAACAAATATAACTGTAAAAGACATAGAGAACCATGGCCAGATGCTTTTAGTGAAAATACCTATCACGAAAAATAAAATACCTAGGTCATTCACCATACAAGGTCCATTCTATGAAATTGTTAAGAAGTATGAAAGTTTGCATTCACCAAAAGCGAAAAATTACCGTTTCCTTCTAAATTACCAGAATGGTAAATGTACCTGTCAGCCAATAGGTATAAACAAATTTGGTTCTATGCCTAAAGAAATCGCTAAGTTTTTAGATTCAGCAGATGCTGAGAGCTACACTGGACATAGTTTCAGAAGAACTTCAGCTACATTGCTGGCTAATTCAGGAGCTGATATAATGACTTTGAAGCGTCATGGTGGATGGCGATCTAACAATGTAGCAGAATCATACGTAGAAGATTCCATACAATATAAGAAAGAAATTTGTGCAAAAATCACAAAATGAATTAGACTTGATTCTGAGGCGCGTCCTACTGGCGAAACACCAAGTACATCCAATGATTGGATTTCACCTACCTACACGAATAATGAACCATCTCAAATAACAATACAACATGAAAGTATTTCAGTAAATAATCTGTCTGATGAGACCGCCATGACATCAAAAACAGTTAATTATAATTTTACCAACTGCACATTTACTAATTGTTTCTCTAAATAAACTTTTTACTCACTAAATAAAATGGCTTTTTAGGATTATTTTCTTCACAAGTGTGTTGAAAAACGTCGTATGATACACGTGTGTATTGATGATTACCGTCCTCGGCTTTCTTAAGACTCTCACCTAACGGCTCGGGCTTCAATGGCGCCTCAGCGATAATCACCAACATTACACACTTGTACCATAATGTACTATTGCGAAAAAGTTTTTTTTTTCACGCTTTTTAGTGGGTCGGTTTTTAATTTATCTAGTTACAAATGAAAAAATGTCAACTACTTATCACCTTTTACAAAATATTGCTTTTCCCGGTGCAGAGCCGTTAATTTTTGAGGAGTTCTCCTGGTACATCACCATCAGCTCTACTTCACCATATGCATTGTGACGAGCATAAAGTGCTTAACATCTATATTCAAGTATATATCGCTATAGGTGTGCCTATAATATTTGAAGAGTTCCCTCGATTTCTCCATGATTCCATCATCAGATCCAAACGTCACGACAATGGGACCAACTAAAAAGTATACCCTTTCAAACAAAAAAGAATTTTCCAAATCGGTCCAGCCATCTGCGAGTTATGAGGTAACATACATAAAAAAAAGTTCAAGTCGAATTGAGAACCTCCTCCTTTTTTTAAGTCGGTTAAAAAGTGTAATTTATAACCAATTTGCAAAATAAATATCATTATTGTTTTAAACCTAATTTACTTATGTGACTTTTATAAGTTCCTTAGTTTTTTTAGTTCAAAGAAAAACAAAGACTCAATACAGTTCCATCAAACCAAATAAATGCTAGCTATATTTATATTTTTTATAGAGATGGGCCGAATGTGGTTTGAACCAAATCCGAACTTCGGCCGAACATTCGGTTAAAATGAAAAGTTCGGCCAAAGTTCGGCCGAATTTCGGTTCAATTTCGCGCGCTTTCTCGAGAGCGACACGTCGTGACTTGTTTACGCATTTACTTCAATCTCGAATATATTTATCGTCTCCTGGAAGCTCTGTATATTCTGAGCAACTTTTATCGGAGGCAGGAAACGTATACGAAAAAAAAACGTAACAAACTTCTGCCAGATAAGGCAGAGTTTTTGGTGTTTTTGCAACATAGCCTGCCTCTAGTAAATTTTAAATATGAGTGAGTAGATAGATGAGAAAAGTTTGTTAATTTGAAAAATAGGTACCCTTTAGTTAATGAATGTTTAGTTTGTGAATCAAAAACATGATTTTTTAATTCAATTTACGAACTATTATAATCCAGATGCTTGTTAGAAGAATAATAAGTTTATTTAATTTTTGTAATAGTATGTCTAATTATTATGTCAAATTAATTAGGCGGAGATTATCAAGACTAATAAGAAGAACCGATTTAATTTAAGATTTACATTTACCATGTTCGTAACTAAAATAAATGAGCATGAGTGAGTAAAAGACATAATTTTATAACAGTAACGCTATTCTAATTCTATAAAATTTTAGTCAAAATAGTGCAAGTAAGTATTATTTTTCTTGTGCCGAATGTTCGGCATCTGAACCAAATTTCGGCCGAATGCCGAAGTTCGGTTCAAGCTGCCGAAATTCGGTTGAACCGAATGTGAACCGAATTTCGGCCCATCCCTGATTTTTTATTAATTTATGAAATCGGTTTACCGTATACCTTCAAATAAAAAATAAAAAAACATTTTCCAAATAAAAATCGGAATCATCTACCGTAAATTTATCTCCGGAAAACCGTTCCTAGACTTGTTCGGTTTTATTAAAATCATGGGTGTCAAGTTTCCGGTTCGTCAACGGTTGCCGTGCGGCGTTGGCAATCAGCGATGCGGATTTTCCCCGACTAATTGGTCCCTCAACAATATTTTGGAATATTTATAATTTCAAATGGGTGCATTGTTAATCATAGTAACAAAGTTGGATGAATCAAAATATCACGAACTTATTCTCCAAGGTGTCTGAGGTTTATTCGAAGGAATTATAAATAAATAAATTAGGGATTTTAAATATGTGTAGTATTATTATACAACGTAGTACGTGACATAGGTAACAGATTATAACAATTTTTTATGATACTGGTATATCTAACTATATAAGACCTACTGCTTTCTACCGGGTGTTTCAGAAGTCCACTAGTAATATTTTGATTATGGAGAACAATTGGGGCCCAATGGTCTGCTCAACTTACAAGTTGTAAGTCGTGGATGCATGCAAATTACTCAGTGTAAGCGAGTCAGTTCAGGTTAGTGGTTGTCTCATTTCTTCGGATGTTTGGTTGTAGAACAAAATCCGAAGACATGCGACAACCACTAACCTGAACTGACTTGCATTTTGCATAACATCTTTTCCCGAACCATAACCCAGCAGTTCCCCACGTTATAGGCTGATTATGTTATGTTAATATATTGTTAAATATGGAGAAATATTAAAAAAAATATAAGTTCTGTCTTATTTTTTATTTAATCCCAAAAAACAAGGTCACGCATTGATGACGTGACATGACATGTTGACATTATACCATTATACCTATGTGACTAAAATAAGTTCCACTACCTGAGAAATGCTCGAAAAGTAATGTGTTTGGAAGGTTTTAGTTGGTTTTTGGGTTGTGTTTTGTCAATGATATTTTATAGTACAGATATGTTATAGGCGCGCGCGTCGTGAAGACTCAAACACGAGCTAATTGGAACGTCTTGCAACTAGTCTGCGTCGAACGCAACCACAAGCGTGCCGCACCGTAATACCCGTGTCTTTAGATTTTATTTATGAAAAATGCCATCGTGTGAGTTTCGGAAGTGTACGAATTATACTTCCAAAGTAAACAAAATACAAAGGATCTCATACCACATGTGAGAATGCAAATATATTAAGATTATTTTTTATATTTCATTTATTTTCAAAACTTGCCAATAAATTATGCTTAGGAGCCATATGTAGGTGAAGACAGAGAGAGCAAACTTGTTTTGTCGCGAGAGCGATAAGGATGCTTGCGTGCGGACATAGATTAGTTAAAAGTTTACAAGTGTAAAAGCGATATTGATTGACTTGTTTTAATTTGTTTTGTGTTACAATTTTGTTGACTAAAGTTCATTTGACTGATTATTGAGGATTATAACTGTTTTTTTATTGAATTAGGTTTCCGAGGGATCAGGTTCGATTTCAAGATTGGATCGCAATTGTTCGTAAACAAAAAAGCGAATCATCGGTAACATCAAAAAACAGCAGGATATGTAGCAATCACTTCCAAAGTACTAACAAACATGTTTCGAAATGTGGTCGAACAATGCTTAAAAAAATGCAGTTCTAATTATAGAGGTAGGTAACTAAAAGATTTTATAAAACATAATGCAGCCTGCATAATGTTTTATAAAAAAGTCAGCTACCTGTTGATTGCATTTTCGCCAACGTTGAATTTGTTTGGTTAGTATAGGTAAGAAACCGCTACATGACATTTCATTATGAAACCTATAGTTGTGTCATGAAATTGATTATTTATTGATTACTAGCTTTCCACCTGCTTTATCCAAGATAAAGTTCCGATTTGACGAAGTTTTCGAATCATACAATTATTGTTATGACTGATCATAAATTATTTCATTAACATAATGACTATTAATGTCTATTTTATTTTTGAATATAATGGGCTAAGCTGAATAAAAACATTAGTGGTAATACTTGATCCGTGATTAACCATTATGATGTTTAATTTCTTACCTACGTACTTACTTTTCAATCGAGTGTCCACTCTACGGCTATAAAAATGTTATCCTACGGCACAAGGACTCATTTGAAGCGCAACTGTTAGAATTATACCTATCTCTTTCACTTGAGTGTTGTTTCGTATCTTTTGTTCTACTTATCAGTAAAACTTGTCAATGTGTGTCATAGATATCCGTGATGTGTGCAGTTTTTACTACGCGGAACAAATTTCAACGCAAATTACTATGAACGTAACATATCTGTACTTTATAATATCATTGTGTTTTGTATTTTAGCAATAATTGTATCTTTATACATACAAGTTCGCATTACCCTAAAATATAAGTTCGTATTACTGAAACTCCTTTTACAATACATAAGTGCAAAGATGTCTAAGTGTTTATTAATAATATAGGTAAGGATTTCTAGCATAATAATTACAAATTCCTGAATGAGTACATTTGAAGTTTAGAACTTTAGCCTAAATTAAGCATCAAAGTAGGATTTGAGACGTTGTTATCTCAAAATTAACTACTAATAATTTCGAATGGGGGTAGGGAGTATAATTTTAAGCACCTAATAATATGAAATTGTTGTTTTCGTTCTTTATTCTCAGTTAAGTAAAGGATTTTTACAGTCTTCCCAGAGGACCCGAAGCTTTCTTCCATTTGCTCAGGATGACACCCCACACATCCACCACATCCATTTCATCGCCAAAGGTCCAGCGACTTTTGAAATTGTTGTAGGTTGCACATTACACGCAGGGATGGAACATATTTATAGAGTATTTTTAGTAATTTTAAAAATTGTAATATTTTATTTTGAATTTTAATATTATTTGTTTAATTTAATTTAATTTAATTGTATTTTAATTGTGACTGACATGTAATTGATAATTTGTATGAGTCTTATGATACTTGAGAATAAAATGATATTGATTGATTGATTGATTGAAAATCACTGTATTCTAAGGAAAATCAATGAACGGTATGTTTAACTCGTAATAAGAGACGATTCTATTGCATCAGTTTAAATTTCACCTAGAAACTATGAAACAGTTTCTATACCCTCTTTTTTATTTTTATTTTCTCGGATGAGGAAATCATCGAATGACTTCTCCCGCTCTGGGTGGAGCGGAAGGGAGTGTCAGACTTCTACTGACAAAAAACCCACCCTATTCCTTCAACTGCGTATAAGTTCCAGGACCGATTTATCTCGTGAGAACATTCCCGCAACCCTGAAGTTTGCGTACTCACGGAAATCATAACATAATACATATATACAACGTATAATTTAAAGGGCATATACATACCAAGTGCACGGTTTCTTTGGATGATAATAAATGATATGGCAAGAGTTTTATAATCCTATGTCTACATGTGTGAAGTATAATAGAAATTTCAATACATTGATACCAGAGGCAGAATTTTCAAATTAAGAAGAACGAAGATAATCACCGTGTTATTGGCAATTGACGTGGAAAGTTATCAACCCTCGTAGTGCTGTGACACGTTTGTTATGATTGGTATTCAAGAAATATATGAAACCGATAATTTGGTATCAATTCTTTGAGTCACTTATTTTGATCTGAAACTGTATAGAGACTCCATACTAGATGTTGTCTTCAGCCCCTTTGGATAGATATGGAGTTTCCGTTACACGTTGTATAACGTTTCCACAGCTGGTGCAAAGGCCTGCTCTCTATGAGGGAGTACTGCAGCAAAAAAGCTGGGAATCCTACACAAGGTGAGGCGGTACTTCACGCCTGGACAGCTTCTAAATCTGTATAAAGCACAGGTCCGTTCTTGCGTGGAGTATTGCAGCCACTTGTGCGATGGCTCTGCAAAGTACCAGCTTGCTGCATTGGACTCGATCGAGCGCAGAGCTAAAAGGCTTATAGGCGACGAGGTGCTGGTGGACAAGCTTCATAGCCTGGCTCATCGGCGAACCGTTGCTTGCCTGTCGGTTTTCTACAGATTGTACTTCGGGGAGTGTGCGCAGGAGCTCCATGACCTGATTCCTCCATCTCCCTTTCACTACCGGTCTACCAGACGCACGGCTGGGTACCACCCACACTTGGTTAATATACCGTCTTGCCGTACCAAGCGCTTCTCTTCCACATTTATTGTGCGCACAGCCAAGCTGTGGAATTCTCTGCCGGCTTCTGTGTTCCCTGCCACTTATGACCTTTCAGCCTTTAAAGCACGAGTAAATAGGCATCTTCTGGGCTCGCTTGTCCCATCTTAGACCTCATCTATCGCTTACCATCAGGCGAGATCGAGGTCAAGAGTGGGCCCATCGGTAAAAAAAAAAAAAAAAAAAAAGGGAGAGGAAATTGGTCCACCACGCGGGCCCCTTGCGGATTGGTGGATGATGCATGTCTTCTGATGATTCAGTGCAGGGACAGCCGATTTCTTCACGATGTTTTCCTGGACTTTATTCTAAGCAAAAGCACTTGAAACCAAACTTACCTACCAAATCCTTTATCGTTTTTTGTCAAATAAGTATTATTCTAAGTACTGCTCATTTCGTATTCACCTTTTGTAATTTAAATTGCTGTGTGAGGCGAAATTGAATCGAAATTAATTAACGCACAGCGCTATTATGAATACTGAAATGGTATTTATTACTAAATATAAAGTGCTTTTGAATAACTTGATAAGTATTAATTTATTTTGAAATTGGACTTAGTAAAAACATAAAACGATAATTAATCTACTTATACATATTATCGTAGAGTGGCATTAACAATTATGATTAAATTTGAAACTATAAAGGTTATCGTTGACTACTATATTTTTGAGCCATTTGCGGCTTAAACTCTTGGCCCTTGAATATCATACTTTGAATCATAGCCTTTTCGAAAAAATGGTTAAATGCACTAAATGGCACGACCTTCCCGTTGTTCTAACAAGGTATATATTTTTTGTAAGTTTGTATACATATGTAATCTACAGAAGTACCTAATGATCCAATCCTAATAATTTTTTTATTGGTAGGTGCACTATTTATGAGTGCATAAATTACTTCAAAATTCACGTAGACGAAGTCGAGGGTGAACTACTAGTAATTATAATAATGCACATGCAGAAAGTGAGGTAAGGTAACATGCAACTCAAATCTATACGTGTTTCGCCCCTCTACGGACCATTCTCCGCAGTTGTTGACCCGCCAGAACGTAAAACGAAAACTTTATCTTATTTCCATAAATCCTAAAATAACATGACCAAACATAGGTTTCCTTGCCTTTGCCGTTACTTTTTCCGAATATTAACAATAATTCCAGAATGAAACGTAAGACATTTTCACAAATACTCACATAATAAAAAAGAAATTGGCTTTCCCAGACCATTGTGACTCGTATCAACATTATTGGTGACTTACCTTTGATCCAATTAATGGTATTGTGTACGAAAAACATCCATTTGCCTATTCACTGTTTGGTCCCTTCCACACGATTGGCTCAATACATGCTCGGTTAACCATTTTGTTTATAGTAGAGTCCTTGGAGAAAAAACGTCGAAGAATCACCGTGAATAGACAGAAAAATAACTAGGTTTCTTTTTACAGAGCTGTGGTGGCCATGTTTACTAACACGACTTGCGAGTTGTAGGCTTGTGGGTTGAAACCCAGACAGCCATATTACTTTCTGTAATACATTCATTACTTTGTGTATTACATCATCACCATTGCTCTTAAAATTGTGAACGAAAACATCGTGAAGAAATCGGCATGTCTTCCGATCAAAAAGTTCGAAGACATGCGACCTTCACCAACCCATACTGGGCTTTGCATGGTGGATTGCAGCCCAACCCCTCTCATAGAAAGGAGGCCTGTGTCCTAGCAGATAGAATTTTATAGTCCAGTTATGTCTCTCTCTCTTTACTTCAGAATTGTTCACCACAAACTATACAAAGTGTAATTTAAAGGGTATATACATACCAAGTGCACGGCTTCTTTGGGTGATAACAAACGATATGGCAAGGGTTCGGTAATCATATGTCTTCATGTGTGGAACTAATTAGAAATTTCAATAAATTGATACCAGAGACTGAATTTTTCAAATTAAGAAGATTGAAGAGAATTATCGTGTTATAGGCAAGTGACGTGGAAAGTTATTGACCCTCGTAGTGCTGTGACACGTTTGTTATTATTAGTATTCAAGAAGTATATGAAACCACTAATTTGGTATCAATTTTTTGAGTCACTTATTTTGTGCTGAAACTGGTCATAAAGACTCCATACCAGATGTTGTCTTCAGCCCTTTTGGATAGATATAGTGTTTCCGTTACACGTTGTATACTACAATGCAGAATTATTATGATTATTTTTTTAAGAGAACTAGCAATGTGGGTAGGTTTTACATAACTAGCAATCTTGTTAACCTCTCAAGTTAAATATGCTATGGATCGCGGCAATAGTAGCATTTGAATCCGCGACACCGACACCTTAGCCATTAGGCCATTCATGCTTCAAATAATGTAAGTGTAAAATTAGGGACGGGACAGTCACTATTTTTTTACTATCATAGTTCTAGGGGCAAAAATTTGTCACTTCTACTAAGAATCTCCTAATAGAAACCGTAGCCAGGAACTTAGGGAACACTGGACCAATGTGAACGAGTCAGTTTTGGTTGATGAATAAAGAATAGGGATATTTGTTCTAGTGACTTGCTCAATGCCAAATATTGATAAGCTAGTTCAAAATTCATCTCTCCCCGGCCATGACTAATTTTCGCCCCATAGAACTATGATAGTAAAGGAACAGTGACTGTCCCGTCCCTACTACTTATCAATATTTGGTGCTGATCTATATTTAAACTAATCGGATAAATTTTCACATGAATAGTGCTATAATATACTTGTAATAGTAGCCTAAAGCGTCCTAAGTAGTGTGTCACTCACTGAAGGAAACCTAACAGCACTTTACTATGTATATTTTAGGACTCCTTGTTGGCCTAGTGGTCACAAGTGCGACTGCTCAGCAAGAGGTGTCAGGTTCGATTCCCGGGGCGGACAAAAAGATACATTGGGTTTTTCTAATAGAAATAATAATAATAATATAAATAGGGCGCTGGGGTGTGCTTTGGACTCGCTGCTTGAGAACATTTTTGAGAGCAGCGAGAACCTCGTTGATACGCACTCAATCCTGTATTGCGGGGCTGTTGCGGCATGTCGCTTAGCTAACGTTAAATTCCCTAATAACGACGAAGCTATTCGACCAAAACCTGCTGTACCAGCCTGGCAGTATAGGATCGAGAGGCGTATCGATGAGGCCAGAACACTCATCGGCAAACTATACTGCTTCAAGGAAGGCAATGCACGCCCACGTGTAATGCGTTTTGTACGGCGGGCTTTCTCGGGGACAGGAATCAGCCCTCGAGAATACACACCCCACGTTACGGAGCGCATTGACTTCCTGAAGCAGAAAATTTGTGCATGGGCAAGCCGTATCCGACGGTTTAAGCGGCGGGTTGACCGGTACTCACAGAATCGCATGTTCCAGAGCGATGAAAGGTGGGTATACAGAGCTTGGGAGCGACCCAATCAAAAATCAAATGTGACTGACGTGTGCCGCCCGGATGATACCGCCACGAATTTATTCTGGCGCAACATCTGGTCGGTACCCGTCTGTCTTGTTGAGGGTGACTGGATGCGTGAAGTTGAGCGCGTGTGTGAAGCTATACCACAAATGGATAAAATAATCATTAACGCTTCTGATGTAGCCAAAGCAGTTCATCCGTTACCAAACTGGAAGTCTCCAGGACCGGATGGACTGCACAACTTCTGGCTCAAGTGGTATAGCAGCTCGCACGCGCTTTTGGCTTCTCAATTCCAGGCATCCTTAGAGACTGGGTCTCTACCAGAGTTTTTAACAACAGGCTGTACCCACCTGCTTCATAAGAGTGGTAGTCCCACGGAACCCAAAAATTATAGACCGATTACCTGTCTGTCTACGGTCTATAAGGTTCTTACGTCCATCCTGAGAGTGAAAATAAATATGCACAATGAGTGCAACTCAATTATGTCCGCTTCTCAGAATGGATGTAGGAAAGGGTCCCGTGGCACTAAGGAGCTACTCCTCATTGACATGGCCATTAGCCAACAGGCTCGTCGATCCCGAAAAGATCTATCGACATGCTGGATAGACTATAAAAAAGCCTTTGATTCTGTTCCTCATACCTGGCTTATCAAGGTGCTAGAGCTTTATAAAATAGACCCAACTCTACGCACCTTCCTTGAGTCATGTATGAGGCAATGGAAGACGGTACTTCGCTATCCAGGATGTCGACCGATCCGAGGGAATGATGAGCCTATATGGATCAGACGGGGAATATTTCAGGGTGACAGTTTGAGTCCACTTTGGTTTTGCTTGGCCCTGAATCCTCTAAGTACAATGCTAGAGGAGTCAGGCCTGGGCTATCGGTTGAGAAGAGGAGGTCAAAGTAAATCCCACCTCCTTTACATGGATGATTTGAAACTCTTTGCCCCCAACAACTTGCAACTGATGGAACTACTGAAGGTAACTGAAACTTTCAGTAGCGCCATCAAGATGGAATTTGGTGTGGACAAATGTGCAATCATGCATGTAAAACGAGGACAGATTATGGAATCTGAAGGAATTCAACTTTCAGATTCCATACACCTTAGATCTCTCTGCTTAACCGAAACTTATAAGTATTTGGGTATGTCGGAAGCTTTGGGCATTAATGTTGCTGACATGAAGCAATCGCTGAGGGAGCGCTTCTTTGGCCGCCTGACAAAGGTATTAAACAGCCTTTTGTCGGGAGGAAATAAGGTGCGCGCTTTCAACGGTTGGGTCATGCCGGTGTTAATGTATTCTTTCGGCATACTCAAATGGACTCAAACCGAACTGGACGCCCTGGATAGGAGGGTCCGTACACTGCTAACTGCAAATCGGATGCATCACCCACGATCATCGGTGATGAGACTGTATATCCCGCGGAAATGTGGAGGTCGAGGCTTTTTAAATGCCAAAACTCTCCACAACCGCGAGATTTGCAGTCTCAGGGAATATTTCCTTAAAGCCGATGTGGGTATGCACCGAGATGTGATTGCAGTGGACAAGGGACTCACCCCGCTGACTATGGCTAAAGAGAACTGGCACAAACCTGTTATACTTACCCCAGATGACCGCAAGGAGGTATGGAAAAGCAAGGAACTTCATGGTCGCTACTATCGGGCTCTTTATGGGTCCGATGTAGATTTGACAGCTTCCGTTGCCTGGCTACGCTTCGGGGATCTCTTCGGAGAAACTGAAGGTTTTGTCTGTGCAATTATGGACGAAGTTATCTTGACGAATAATTACCGGAGCCATATTATGAGGGACGGGACGATTGACGTGTGTCGGGCATGCCATCGTCCTGGTGAGTCCATCAGACATATTGTCTCCGGTTGTTCTCGTCTAGCTAACGGCGAATACTTGCATAGACACAACCAAGTAGCCAGAATTATCCACCAGCAACTTGCTTTGAAATACAAACTTTTCGATTCTGAGGTACCGTATTACAAGTATGTGCCCGACCCAGTTCTCGAAAATGACCATGTCACGTTGTACTGGGATCGGTCTATCATCACTGATAGGACTATTGTTGCCAATAAGCCTGATATAGTGGTGATAGACCGATTAGTGCGCCGCGCAATGATAATCGATGTTACCATCCCACATGACGAGAATCTCGTGAAAGCTGAGAAAGAGAAACACATTAAGTATCTCGACTTAGCTCATGAGGTTGTTGACATGTGGGATGTGGACTCGGCTGTCATTGTGCCGATTGTCATATCAGTCAATGGGCTGATAGCTAAAAGCTTCGACGACCATCTGTCGAAGCTTGCTTTGCACAACTGGATAAAGGGCCTGATACAGAAGGCAGTTCTCCTCGATACAGCTCGTATTGTGAGGAGGTTCCTTTCTCTGGAGACCTAACCACCGGTAGCTTGGACCCCGTTCCCGATACCAGTGGACTGCCATTTTTTATATTTTTAAATGTTTTTTTATTGTCACTTTTTTATAGAAAAATATTTAAAAATGTAATTTTTGAGAGGTATATAAAATAAAGGAGATAATAATATTCCACAACTTTTCACACAACGCCATCTAGTCCCAAACTAAGCAGAGCTTGTGGTATGGGTACTAGACAACTGATAAACATACATATATATTTCTAAATACATACATATTATAGATAAATTACACCCAGACAAAGAACAAATGACCGTGCTCATCACACAAACATTTGTCCTAGGTGGGAATCGAACCCACGACCTTGCGCACAGCAGTCAGGGCCACTGACCACTATAGTAGTAGCCAGGAGTTTGGAAGTTGCCGGTGTGATACCACGATGCTTCCAAAAGTATGTTAAGTAATCCTGTACTTCATCTCTCTCCGGACGTGTCGTAAAAGAACAGAGATTACAACTATTCCGGCGCACATACTTGTGAATACCTCCTGCACAGATGGTTCATCTCCACTGAGAAAGTCAGGAAACTAAATATACATATATTTTAGAAAATAAATACATCACTAATTCTAACGAAGATAGATTCTCGTAATATAAGGGGACTTTAAATCAAGAGTGAATAGGTTACTTCTAGGCAAGCGTGCTCCATCTTCGACTACATCATCACTTACCATCAGGTGAGATGGTGGTCAAACGCGAACCTATTATCAATAAAAAAAAAATATTATTACTAATAACAGCAAATTTGATGTGGTATTCATATAATAATTTATCAAACTGAAGCTTTTGCGTAAAAATATTAGGTAACGTTATTATAATATAGGTAAAACGAGGCCACGGGTTCATAGCGAACAGGAAAGCCTATTGAGGATAAATACATAGAACAGTTACCATGACGACTTCGAGCTTGTTAGTGAGATATGTTCTTTGAGTAATTTATTAAGTAAGGCCAAGCCCGTTTCCTCATCGGACTACGAGACAAACGGCGATGTGCCATCGCGTCGTTACATAGTGGACATTACACCCATACGCACAAAATGTTTTGGGAATACTTTCATTGTGCGTCCGGGTAAGGAATGGAATTCACTGTCAGAGTCTGTGTTTCCTGATAGCTATAACCTAGGAGTTAAGAGTGAATAAGTTACTTCTATGCAAGCGTGCTTCATCTTCGATTCGCAAGCCTATCTAAAATATATAAAAACCTACTAGGCGATTGCCCTCAAACTTCTGTGAACCAAGCTAACGATTACTTTGTTAACGTTCGAAGTTCCCTAGCTACTAGAATACTCCACTACCCAACAGTCTCCCTGAATATTATTGATCCTCTGTTACCAACTCACACTACAAAAAACTCGTGTGTACTACTGGACACTGATGAAAGCGAGATTCGATCACTTATAAATAGCTTAAAGCATTCTCAATTTGTCGGACATGATAATATATCTAACAGCCTGCTTAAAAGCTATAAAGGATATTATTACTCCACTGCTTAGTCATCTATTCAATGTTTGCCTAAGTTGTGGTGTCTTCCCAAACGTTCCAAAAAAAGCTATAATTGTCCCTATCTTCAAATCGGGAGATAAACACCTTGTCTGTAACTATAAGCCTATTGCTTTACTACCAGATAGCTATATTTAAGATTCTGAAAAAAAAAAAATTATGTAAGACTTGTTAAGTATCTCGAAAGCAATAATATGATTTCATCCTGTCAATTTGGTTTCCGTTTAGAGAAGTCAACAGAGGACGCAGTACATAAACTTACTGATCATGTTGTTAGAAATCTTGATAATGGAAACGAACTTCTTGCCATCTTCCTAGACCTTGCCAAGGCATTTGACAAGGTGTCTATCCCGCGACTTCTACTCAAATTGGAACGTTTGTGTTGAAAATAATTTCAACTAAAAATTGGAAAGTTTTAGTTGAAATTATTTCAAGACTATCTAAATGGTCGTAAACAATGCCAGATACTAGGTTCCTACATTAGTACTGATTTATCTGTGACTTTTGGTGTGCCTCAGGGCTCAGTGCTCGGACCTACACTCTTCTTAGTGTATATTAATGACCTCTGTGACCTCAAACTGGAGCAGGGTATTATAATTTCTTATGCGAACGATACTGCACTGCTTTTCTCTGCTAAAACTTGGAATAATACCTTCATGCTGGCGCAGGAGGGTTTCAACAAGATATCTAAGGCTGAAACATAATTGCCTGACGCTGAATACAGAGAAAACAATGTACATGCCCTTTCACTCTCGAAATCTTAATAAACCCCCCATTGGTCTTACCATAAAATCACATACCTGTCATATCCACCAAGCTTATGGTTTTACTTGTAACTGCACAAGTCTGATCAGGAAATGTCAAGTAAAATATTTGGGAGTTATATTGGACTCATCATTAAATTTTAATGCACATATTTCTTTACTCCAATCTAGACTTAGAAAATTGATATATGTTTTTACCTACCTACCTACCAAAACCTACGTTATGTAGCTAATACTTGCATTCTAAAAAAAGTCTATAAGGCACTCTGTCAATCATTTCTAACTTATTGCATTTCTTCTTGGGGTAGAGCCTCTAAAACTTCTTTACTTCCTCTTGAAATAGCACGGCGGGCAATTTTAAAAGTCAGCTCTTTTCGACTACCCTACACATCTCCTGTATCAATCATGGAACCTGCCTACTGTCCGCCAACTTTCCATCTTCAATCTTGTCTACAGTACTTAAACAGCATTCCCTGACCCCCCTCGACAAAAATAATTTATTTAAACGTCGTCGCAATGCGGTAGTCCCCCGTTCACACCAATTCAAACACTCATTTACACATAGGTTCTTCTGCTTCACCGGTCCCTTTCTATATAATAAATTGAATTCACAACTTAATATATAATATACACGCTAACCAAACAAGAATGCAAAACAAAACTTTTGGACTATCTCCTTAAATATGATTACACTACTACAGACGATCTACTTAAAGTTTTAAAATGGAATCCATCCACAGTCACACAACACAAAAGCATTCAATACAAAATACAAAAAACACTACTACATTACACAAAACTACACTACTTACTATACACTATACCATACTTTCTGTATACTTGTAAGTCACGCTACACTAAAACACTTTATAATGATATACATAATATATTGTAACTGATTGTTCATTCATATTGTAAACTGCGTTATGTTAAAAGTCAAAGTCTGTTTTGAAGTCCATACAATTCGTACAGGTCTAATACAATTAACAATTTACTGACCAATAAATAGTTGGAGGCACCAAAGTCCTGTCAAAGGGTATTGTGTTGCCCCGTAACTGAGTTATGTAGGTCAGATAGGCATTTATACTAAATTAAATACAAATATTCAAAAGCATATTCAGTACTCAGACGGCCCCTTAACACATAACGAAAATCGTGCAAATACCTAATTGCCTATGTCGGTGTAAAAATCAATAATCTATATTAAGCGAAGCTAAGGTTTTCAATTCTCACTTCTTTATTTACGAAGTGTAATTTAAAGGGTATATACATACCAAGTGCATGGCTTCTTTGGATGAAAACAAACGATATGACAAGGGTTTGGTAATCCCATGTCTTCATGTGTGGAACTAATTAGAAATTTCAATACATTGATACCAGAGACTGAATTTTTCAAATTAAGAAGATTGTGACGTGAAAAGTTATTGACCCTCGTAGTGCTGTGACACGTTTGTTATGATTGATATTCAAGAAACATATGAAACCGATAATTTCGTATCAATTCTTTGAGTCACTTATTTTGTGCTGCCACTGGACATAGAGACTCCATACCAGATGTTGTATTCAGCCCTTTTGGATTGATATGGGGTTTCCGTTACACGTTGTATACACATTTTCTGCTATGTACACATTTTATGAAGTGTCTCGTGGCTAAATAACAACAGTTGCAAGGGTAAATCTCTAAGGTTAAGCAACGGTTGGCTTTGTCAGTCCGTGGATGGGTAAGCATCTTATTATAACGCAGTTATTGAGATCATGGTGCCGCTTATAGTCATCCTTACTAATATTATAAATGCGAAAGTAACTCTGTCTGTCTGTGTGTTACGCAATCACGCCTAAACTACTGAACCGATTTTAACGAAACTTGGTACGGACATAGTCTATAGCCTGAGAAAGGACATAGGCTGCTTTTTAATGCGAAAAAGCGGCAGTAAGGGGTTGAAATAGGGTATGAAAATTTGTATGGAAATTACGTCATTTTTTTAAAGCTAGAACCTTGAAACTTATTTTTTAGACTTTTGATTAGATATTAATAAATACGACATTCAAATTATGTATGAGTTTTATTTTCAAAATATTTAGCCCAAAAAATTAAAAATGCTGCCGAAAGTCATTAGTTCACAAGAGAAGAAGCCAGAAAATCTGACAACATTCTTGCCAAAAGGTATTTTGTTAACCAGCTACCGGGTTGTGGAGGTCAGACAGGGCAGACTAGTACTCAGCTACATCCGATCAAACTGGACATAGTTTCTAAACATACTTAAAATGTTCAAATACTTGCTTTTCTATTCACAATAACCCCTACTTTTATTCGATGTGATGTGTCGGTCGGTAGGTTAACCTGGAAAGATTACAGTTAATGTCAATGTTTTATAAAATGAATAAAAAAAGACCCCATCGTCGCTTTTATCAACCGACGACAAAAAAGGAGGAGGTTATCAATTCGACACGTATATTTTTTTTTTCATGTATGATCATCGAGTACTCAAAGACGGCTGAACCGATTTGGAAAATTCTTTTTTTGTTTGATAGGGTATACTTTGAAATTGGTACCATTTGTCACCAAGTCAGGATCTGATGATGGGATCTTGTTGAAATCGAGGGAACTCTTCAAATATTATAGGCACACCTATGGCGTTTTGGGTATTTCTTATAGTAACTTGTGTAGTTGCTCTCAAAAAGTACCATTTGGGGAAGTGGAACTGATGATGAAGACCACAGATGGCCGCCGAAACTACTCAATAATAAGTATTTCGTGGATTGCGATTCGATTACTTGAATATGGATATTAAGCACTTTACGCTCGTCACAATGCATATGGTGATGTATAGCTGATGGTGAAGTACCAGGAGAACTCCTCAACAATTAACGGCCCAGCATTGGGAAAAGCAATATTTTATAAAATGTTATAAGTAGTTGACATTTAGGCTTTTGTAACTAGGTAAATTAAAAATCAACCAACTAAAAAGAGTGAAATAAAAACATTTTACCAAAAAATTAAACCGACTCCCAAAAAACACTGCAAAGTGAAAAATAACTTTAGTTTCGGAAGTCGGTGCCAAAAACGAAAATACAAAACTAAAGACACCTTTTTTTGGTAAAAAGTTTTTATTTGTATAACTAATACAATCGTGTGTTGCATCGACAGAGGGTGGTTTTCGTTTTTACCAAACAAACGATTGCCGATGAATAATTTGTAGGCCGTGACTTATTCACGATCCTACTATTCAGGACAGAGAGATAGATGACCAAAAAAATATTTACACTGTAAACCAATCACAATACAGGTACAAAAATGAGGCAGCAGGTTACTGTTTAAATAACCTTTATGTCGCCTCTGCCGTAGTGGTTGGATTCTACCTTTAAGTTCTTCGGTTCGGTTTTCAGGTCAGGCAATATGTTATTGTACTTTTCCGCAAGAGTTTATTCAGTAAAATTCATAGTCCGGATTAATGCCCAATTTATGGTAATGAGCTTACAGCGCATTATAAAACAGGGTGTTTTCGAAGAGATGTTCGGTTCCTGAAGCACAATAATTGTTTATGTGCTCATGTTTTTGGCATTATATTGGTGATTGATTGAACTGGGATAAATACCATCATCTACGTTTCTGGATTTTTCTTTTACTGTATAAGTGTATACCAATAAGAAAACATCACACTTAAATATATAAGCAAGAATTTATGTCATATTTTTTATTAGCAATCGCAACTACTTCAAAGCAAGTTTCCAAAAAAAGTCCTTTTTATTTTATTAGTTCCCCGTGAAATTGCTAAACTATAAAGCAGAAAGTCACATCTATAAAATAACGTCTGATCCACCGAGGTACTATATTTTATCTGCGCCGTCCATCCCGTCTAGATAATATTATACGAATGCATTCACATGCAGTAAGTTTAGTTAAAGCCAGTCCGTGCCATGAATACGTACATATAAGTCTCTAGTTTCATACGTACTACATAAACTCACCTCTTATATTCTACTATTCAACATGTTTATATGGAAAAATGAAAAATTGGGAAGTGTGAATTGGTGTCACGAGCGATGTAGGTGTATCGAAAAAACGTAAATAACCAGTGATGGAGAGAAATGAGAGCGGATGAGTGGGTTCAAGTACAATTTGCGTCAACTGTAGGTTATTTTGAGGTTTATTGACGCTGTTTACCTTGTAAATTGCGCAGAAATTGCGAGGGTAAATCTTACAAGTCTGCGTCAAAAACAGATACTGTTTTCAAGTAACTGATATGAACTGTTTTAGATGCTCTTAAGATAAGTAGGAGCTCTAGGCTAAGTATTAACCACGGAATAGATGAATAAGGTTGGAATGGTAATGTGGGCGTGGCGAGCGCGCCACATTTATGATACGACAATCATAGCGCGACCGATTAATTCATTCAACGCGTTTAGTGCGCTTCGGATTACTTCGGAACACAGAGCTCTGCTTTAAAATGCCGTATTGTGCAATTATAACCTGTAAAACAAAAAGTTAGACCGCAAGTATAGAGCGAGGAGGTATATCTTTCCATCGGTAAGTCGAAAATAACATTTAATTACAATTTTATTCGTAAAAAACATAAAAATATTCTGATCACTATGAAATTCCGAACATTATTGCAACAAGTTACAAAAAGTATACATTTCCCGTTGTGTACTCGCTTAATCAACGCAATGACCAAGTCCGATTACAATGTACTACATGCGCCACACTTCAACCATTGACGTTTTGTCCTTTGCCCTGATTGGCCGTGATGCACGGCGCAAAATGAGTTACAATCAGTAGCAAGCTCTCGATTTAAGTGTGTGTAATTTATTTGTGTGCGTATTTCGCATATGTAACGGGCCTCTTGCTTGTAGTAGAACTAAAGAGTGGGGAGACAAGCGGCGACACGCGTTCTCATACTAATCAGGAACTATTTCCTTTCTAACCTCTTTTATCTGTTCTGTGGACACAACAGCCATACGGATCGATATTCAAAGTATTGGCACCACTTGCTGAGGTCGGCGCGTGGATAGGTGACCATTTTATCGCGTTTCCTCCGGTCTTCGGAAAGCAAGTTGAGCCCTTGATCCCAGCTGCTTTTCGAAAATTTTTGACTATCGTTACGGGTAGTCGTGAGCCAGAAAATCTGCCACCAGTTTTGCCAAGGAGTATCTTGTTTCCCAGCTGTTGAACTGCGAAGGTAAGATAGGTAGTCACTCCGTGTAAAACACTAATACTCAGCTGCATCAAGTTAGAGTGGAAGCCGATCACAACTTACCTACCTAGCTGGGAAAAGTATAATATAATATAATATTCCACAACTTTCACACAACGCCATCTAGTCCCAAACTAAGCAGAGCTTGTGCTATGAGTACTAGACAACTGATAAACATACATATATATTTCTAAATACGTACATATTATAGATAAATTACACCCAGACAAAGAACAAATGATCATGCTCATCACACAAACATTTGTCCTGGGTGGGAATCGAACCCACGACCTTGCGCATAGCAATCAGGGCCACTGACCACTATACCAACAGGTTATCATTGGCAATGATACACTTGTCGAATCAAAGCTCCAGAGCCTTGAAAATCGACGACGAGTTGCTAGTCTGTCGGTTTTCTATAGGTTACATTTCGGGGAGTGTGCGATGGAATTACACAATCTAATTCCGTCAAGCCCGATCCATCATCGGACTACAAGACAAACGGCGATGCGCCATCGTTAGAATGACATGGTGGACATCCCACATATTCACACTAAACGTTTTGGGAATACCTTCATTATGCGTACGGCTAAGCAGTGGAATTCCCTGCCGGAGTCTGTATTTCCCGTTAGCTATAACCTAAGGTCTTTAAGTCAAGAGTGAATAGGTTACTTTTAGGTAAGCGTGCTCCATCTTCGACCACATCATCACTTACCATCAGGTGAGATGGTGGTCAAACGCGAGCCTATTATCAATAATAAAAAATAAAAAAACACCAAAATATCTATTTGGTATCATATAAAAAGGTTATAAGTAGATGAGATTTAGGCTTTTGTAACTAGGTAAATTATAAATCGACCAACTAAAAAGAGTGAAATAAAAACTTTTAACAAAAAAATTAAACTGACTTCCAAAAAACACTGCAAAGTGAAAAATAACTTTAATTTCGGTAGTCGGTGCCTTTAGTTTTGTATTTTCGTTTTTGGCACCGACTTCCGAAATTAAAGTTATTTTTCAAATATTGCTTTTCCCAATGCTGGGCCGTTAATTGTTGAAGAGTTCTCCTGGTACTTCACCATCAGCTTCACTTCACCATATGCATTGTGACGAGCATATTGTGCTTAATAACCATATTCAAGTAATCGAAGCGGAACTCATGAAATACTTATTATTCCTACTTTAGTAGTTCCAGTGGCCATCTGTGGTCTTCATCATCAGGTCCACTTCACGAATGGTGCTTTTCGAATGCAACTACATAAGTAACTACAAAAAATACTAACATCACTATAGGTGTGCTTATAATATTTGAGAAGTTCCCTCGATTTCCCCAGGATCCCATCATCAGATCCTGACTTGGTGACAATGGAACCAATTTCAAAGTATATCCTTGCAAACAAAAGAAGAATTTTCCAAATCGGTTCAGCCGTCTTCGAGTAATCGGTAAACAAACATAAAAAAAAATAAAAGAAATACGCGTCGACTTGATCCGTTTTTTTATGTTGGTTGAAAAACATACTACTATAAGAACTTTGATGATTTTTTACGAAGAATGAACTAAGTATGAGAGAATGAAGAGAGATGGTGATGTAATACTGTAGTTATGGGTAGAAGATATTTAAATCCTTAGAACGAATGCTCAAGAAATGACGAGTACCTACCAATCTAAACAGCGTGACAGCTCGGCACTTCAATTTATGCAACTGAAGAACAAGTATTTAGAATTCAATCTATCTCTTGGAATCCTTATGACAGTCTGCGATATTTAGGTGAATACATTCTTAATCTGCTAGTCTGTTGTCATTATCTTAATCCCATGTCAAATAAACAAAGCATAATATAACATTTTAATGTGTATCAAGCAAAATGCTTACAATGTGATCGAACACGTGATCAAGGCAAGCCTCACACGAAATTGGTTTGTTAATTGGGCATCAGAAATATTTATAACTATATTTTTCCCGTGATTTCACTCAATTGGAAAGTGCATTGCCCATCCTGGGCTCAGTATGGACACTTCTTTTGAAAGAAATTACAAATTACCATTATTTTTTTAATGTCATATCATGAATTTTACATACATTCTAAAAAGCGCCATTGTAATGAATAATATTTTGTATAAAAAAGTACTTTTATAAAAATCTAAAACGTTCTTGTAGATAAATGTTGCCACTACTTAAAACACTCTTTATCGATTTTTCCACGGATATTAATTTTATAGTAATAAATAAATAATACAATATAATTCAATGTAATACATCTTGGACTTTGCACAAACAGTAGTTATAAAAAAGGATTGATGAGAATTAAAGTAATGTTTTACTTGTATGAATTATAATGTAACGTAGAATAAATAGATTATTCGATATAGTGTTTTGTATATTTTTATTTCATAATGACAACACTTTCTTCATTTGTCAAAAATAAAAAGATATTCCATTCACGTCAAAGAGTATGTAATACATTGGTAATACACTATGATTCAAAACATAGTGTATTACATACTCTTTGCTATGATTCACGTCATGTCACATTTTGTTTTCGCTTATTGTGATGTGTTTTTTCTTGATACTCGATTTCTGTTATTATGACCCGGCTTATAAAACATGGACTAATTATTGATTTTTCATCGACAACTTTGGCTTTGTTATATGGACTTGGTTCTCACCCTCAACGACGACTTTTGCTTAGGAATCAGGATCTCTGCTGCATTCGTTTTGGATTTCGACAAATAATAGAAATTGAAAAACATTTATTCGGACGAAGATACACTGAATATCTTACAATGGTCAACGAACATTGTGTTAACTGTGGCCTTACCCTGACGAGAATTCAAAGTCACACTTTGGAGCCCGAGCAAGTAACTGTGCTACAGCAATGGATTGCGCCACAACTGGTAAATAATAATTGTTTAAAAACATACATACATGTGTTACCTACATTATCGTGTCATAACATAACTTACAGATTGTAATATTGTTTTAGGTATCCAACAATCTTGTTTGCCACAACTGCTGGGAGGACCAGTCTTGTTACTCCACAACAAGAAACAGGTGTTAGCCATACAAATAGTTGTATTTATTTATTGTGGCTGCTCAATCAGCGGGATAATCATATTAGAAATGTTATCATAGAATGGATTCAACCGCGAGAGTGGGTTTTATTTCATTTAATATGTGTTTTGTAAATGTGTATCTATGTTAAATCTATTGTATATTCACCTGATAGGATACTTGTTTTCTTTTTTTTTTATATCAATCTCAAGCCACATCTGTCATCCATGCTGGGATAGAGCTGATCGGGCAGCTGTAAATTATGTACAAGTCTGCATCCACTTCTTCAGATGCCACTAATGAAACGGAGATATTTCTACCCAATTATACCCGAGCTGCAAATACAGAACGCCGCGAGTGCTCTGGTATGTAGGATGGGCGAGATATGAAACAATTATTTTCTCTCCTGCGCCATTTTTGGATAATATATTAGTCATATATGAAAATGATGAAAATATAGATGTGTAATGCATAAAAAACTTGCTTTATTTTATTTTATAATTAAGATAAATATAATAAAATATATTAATAACATCAAGCACACAAACAATAATAAATCTTAGATTTACCGTCGTTAAAACACTTTTTAGGGTTCCGCAGCCGAATGGCAAAAAACGGAACCCTTATAGTTTCGATATGTCTGTCCGTCCGTCCGTATGTCACAGCCATTTTATTCCGAAACTATTAAGACTATACATGTGAAACTTAGTAGTTAGATGTATTCTGTGAACCGCTTTCCGATTTTAAGAAAAAAATATATATTTAAAATAAAGGGGGGTCCCCATACATGGAACTAAAACTGAAAATATTTGTTTTCATGAAACCTATGCGTGTGTAGTATCTATAGACAGGTCAGGGAGGTATAAGGGTTTCTAAAACCACTTTTTCATAAAATCAATCGTTTAAAAGATATAAGCTTCCAAAGTGGTAAAATGTGTGTCCCCACCCCCTCTAACTTCTATAATAATGGAGTGAAAAATTTAAAAAAAATATTTGTCTGTAGATCTTAATGTAAACTTTCAACCAAAATTAGTCTGAACGAAATCGAGTCAGCAGTTTTGAGATACAGCATATTTTCTAAAACCGCAAATATAACTTTGTAATTCATACAAACACTATGAAAAACAAAGTTATTTAGCGTAGTTGTAAAAATGTAAATAAGCTAGTTTTAAGAAATTTTTAAGGTTTTTTTCATTCGTCGAATAAATATACATATTATATTATATTATTATAGTTACTACGGAACCCTTCATGGGCGAGTCTGACTCGCACTTGGCCAATTTTTTTATATTGAGGAATATCAAAGCAATCCATTTTTTTAAACATTGGCCACATTTTCGGTATATTTTAGGGTTCCGTAGCCGAATGGCAAAAAACGGAACCCTTATAGTTTCGATATGTCTGTCCGTCTGTCTGTCTGTCCGTCCGTCCGTATGTCACAGCCATTTTATTCCGAAACTATTAAGACTATACATGTGAAACTTAGTAGGTAGATGTATTCTGTGAACCGCTTTCCGATTTTAAGAAAAAAATTAAAAAATATTTAAAATAAAGGGGGGTCCCCATACATGGAACTAGAAATGAAAATATTTTTTTTCATGAAACCTATGCGTGTGTGGTATCTATACACAGGTCTTTGAAAATGATATAAGGGTTTCTAAAACCACTTTTTCATAAAGTCAATCGTTTATAAGATACAAGCTCCCAAAGTGGTAAAATGTGTCCCCCCCTCTAACTTCTATAATAATAGAGTGAAAAATGTAAAAAATATAAACTATAAAAATAAATATGTAAACTTTCAACCAAAATTGGTTTGAACGAAATCGGATCAGCAGTTTTTGAGATACAGCATATTTTCTAAAACCGCAAATATAACTTTGTAATTTATACAAACACTATGAAAAACAAAGTTATTTAGCGTAGTTGTAAAAATGTAAATAAGATAGTTTTAAGAAATTTTTAAGGCTTTTTTTTTTATTCGTCAATTAAAATATACATATTATATTATATTATTATAGTTACTACGGAACCCTTCATGGGCGAGTCTGACTCGCACTTGGCCAGTGTTTTATATTTCCGATACACATAAGATTCTAAAATACACAACTGGTGTTCCATTATTCGCTGTCCATTCTGGGCCCAACGCACTATGAAAGGTGGGCAATCCCCATGGCATGTTTTGCTCTTAATAAAGTTTACCCTATTTGCTAAACCAGGCATTTATCCTGCCGGGATTGCGGTAATGTTTCATAGAGATATCGCAGCCTCGAAACGTAAGCGCAGTTGAAAGAACGGGGTGAAAAGACTGATACTCCGTGCTCTGAGTTACTGGATGACTTTTCCTACTGAAAAAAAGAACACAATAATAATAACTAATACATCCAGATTCGTCAGCCATTTTGGTGACATTGAATGACAAAACTGTACAATATTAAGTACACATGCATCAAATATGTATTTTTAATAGTAAATACGTAGAAGTTCTAGAAAATAACATACCTCACAAAGTTACATGCTTGTTTTGTTGACGGGAAAAAAAACTTTTGGGTGACTAAAAATTGGCAAGCTGGGGGACTAAAGCGTGTGGGATGCTCTTACGTTGCCGCTGTGACATCCAGCAACCTGAATTGGTCACGAATTATATTGACACATAATTTGTAAAGTTGTTCTTTGATATTCAAATAATATAAAATAATCATAATAATAATAATAATTATCTTATATCGTGCCCTTTGCTGGCTTCCTGTCTTTGAGAGGGAATGGGCCCCGTGCAGGTTAGTGGATGTTTCATGTCTTCGAATTACGGTCCTAGAACAAGCAGATGTTTTCATTAACGGTTCTGAAAACAGCGGTGTTGATGAAAATTAAACACTGCCTAGATTCGAACCCACCACCTACTACTTGTAAGATGTAATGTTCCACCACTGCCCTCAATAACAATAAAATATAAGAGAAACATATAACAACGTTAAAATAAACACTCACTGTGATAGTGATTCTGAATAAAATATTTTCAGTGATTGTAGGTATATAGGTATCTACTAAAATGAGGTTGAATTATGTACTACCTAATTATGTTACTAGGAATTGAATAGGCAATGATACTTTGTGATCAAACTTTTCCCTAGTGATCTGTCTTAATGAGTATAGTAACTTTCTTATTGATAACAAGATCAAATAATATAACATCCACTAACTTGGCTTAAGCCAATTGAACGGAATAAGCAAATAAGTACTTACTTCCAAGGCGTGTCGAGGGTTTTTGGAGCGAAAAAATCGGCACGTTCCTTATCCTCTTTTTTGCCATTGATTTATCAATACTTGATGAAAGGTGGCAGGTAAATTTGGAGTAATGTGTACTCGTAGTAGATTCACTAACATTTTAAGAATAGAAAAACAGTCAGGCGCATTACACCTTCTATACATGTGAACAAAATTGAAGTGTGATTGAAAATTATTCTGTTTTCACTACTAATTAATTAATGTTTGTCTGTCTGTCAACTGGTCTATTGTCTGGCTACTTTTTAATCTCGGAAAAACCGCGTAGGTAATACTGACTGCCATGCTTGCGAAGTACCGGGAATAGCTAATTTCATAGTAAAACTGATTAAGAAATGAAGTAATAAAACATATTAAATTAGCTTTTGCCCGTGACTCCGTACGCGTGGGAGTTTTCCCGCGCAATACCTGATCTGAAAAGTAGCATATGTGTTATTTCAAGATTTCAGCTATCTACATACCAAATTTCATTTAGATCCGTTGGGGAGATTTTACGTAAAAGAGTAACAAACATCCATCCATACATCCTTACATACTTTCGCATTTATCATATCTTAAATATATAAAACTCAAAGGTGACTGACTGACTGACATAGTGACCTATCAACGCACAGCCCAAACCACTAGACGGATCGGGCTGAAATTTGGCATGCAGGTAGATGTTATGACGTAGGCATCCGCTAAGAAAGGATTTTGCGAAATTCCCACGGGATCGGGACTTACACGGAAAAACTTCCCACGCGGGCGAAGCCGCTGGCACAAGCTAGTTATTAATAAGAAGTAAGACAGCAGTTATAAGTGCTATTCGCTCTGGAGTTGCGGGAATGTTATAAAGAGATACCGCGGCCCCAGACCACAAGATCAGCTGTACAGAGCAGCGTGGGTTTTAGTCAGTAGAAGTCTGACACTCCCTTCCACTGCATCCAGAGTGGGACGAGTCATTTGATGATTTTCCCACCGTTAAAAGGACCGTTCGTTGGCCTTATGTATTTGCTGTCTTATCTCGTTGTTACATTCCCGCCACCCGGCCGGAACTCGTCCTATCGGATGCACGATGCACCTTCAACTCTGGATCATCACGCCACTTTAACTACCTACTTAGACTTCAAATTATAACTAAAACAGCACAATAGCCCAATTGAAACTGCAGTAAATACTATTCAGCGATTGAGAAATTTGCGATACGATGGTCTCCGGCTAGGTAAAATGACGTCACGTCGTCAACCGATGCACCACAATTGCTGTGCGTAAACATTCTTAATTGAAATAATTATATTACTCAGAATATTTTTTTATTGCGCTGATGTATTTATTTAGAAGTCATCTGTACTCACCTCAGCAATCATTGCTGAGACGCGCACAGATGACTTAATGCCCTTATTGAGTAAATGATAGTTTTTGCAATGAGTGGGCTCCGTTCTAGAACCAACACTATTCTGTCTATCCTCACTATAGACAATCGATAGAAAGCCCTTCCATAAATATTGTGCGGGTGTACTGGGTAGATGGTATGTACCAGACGCGTGCACAGGATTATGACAGGGTATGCGGCGGAGTAATCGGTCAAAAAAACTTTTTCTTTTATAGATTCTTAGCATAGCCACAGCCACGCATCGCCACCATGCTACGATGCGTGGCTGTGGCTATGCTAAAAATCTATAAAATATTTTATTTTTATTATAATATTTTATTTTATTAAAATAATTACTCCGCCGCATACCCTGTCATAATCCTGTGCACGCCCCTGGTATGTACGTAGGCAGTTTTAAGATACTTATTTTTTTTTTTTAATTCTAACATCAAAAATCTTCTATTCTCAAATTGGCCCATAGTGATTGAATGATATTTTATTAAGATCTATTTATTCTTAATTGCTTATGTTGGAATTTAAATTTGGAATTGTAAAAGAGAATTTTGTATTTTATTGCTTAATCGTTGTACAAATGCCGGAGGCATTGAAAACCGAGTTGTATAATTCAGAGAGAATAAATGTTTCTCAAAGATTTTAGCATAAATTATTGTACGAGTACTAATTTTAGTTATATTTGTCTCAATTAATACTTGAATTTTTCTTTGTAGTTTTAAAGCATTTATTCGATATTTTTGCCTACCATGCCTGTTTTGTTAATTGTTGATAGAGATGGTAAGCGACGATGTGTTTGAAAATGAAGCACGCTGTCCTAGAAATAACCTGTTTTACCTGTTTAGCCTAGAATTATTCCACTCCTAAATAGTTGTCGAATAGGTACAAGGAATCCGTGAGGTACAGCTGGCTTTAAGTAATGTTAAAAGTTACCAAACTTAATAGAATTGCTAATACAATAGTACTATGTCAAAAAGTAAGAATGAACCACTCTGATAAGCCTTCCAGTGAAAAATGAAAGTATGAATAGATGGAGACGTAGGAAATTGAAAAATTGATTGATAGGCACTTAGGTGAAAATACGATTTACATTGGACGTTTGGTGGGGCAGTTTTTAAAAGGGAGCCGAGGGCCAAGTTTTTTATTTTCTAAGAAAACCGTCTGCAATAAAATTGTAAGGGACCGATGCATCTACTTTTTAACCGACTTCTAAAAAAGGAGGAGGTTCTCAATTCGGATGTTTGATTGTTTTTTTTTATTTTTGTTCGGGCATAGCTTCGTCGCTTGCCAACCGAATTGAAAATTTCTTTTTTTACTGAAAAGGGTATACTTTCCAAATGGTCCCATGAAAATTTTATCGAAATCGAACAAGCCGTTTCTGAAAAATCAATAAAAGTCTAAAAAAATATTTACGTTGATGATCTTTTCGTTTACTCTGCATTGCGTTTTTTGTTCGCGCATAACTCCGTCATTTACGAACCGATTTGGAAAATTCACTGACCTACTAAAAAGCGCAAAAATAAAAACTCTTTTGCAAAAAATAAAACCGACTTCCATACCGAAATTAAAATTATTTTTGGTTTTGTAGTGTTTTGATATGGAAGACGGTTTTATTTTTGCAAAAAAGTTTTTTATTATACTGCGGTACAGCCCACTTTTCATCAACAAGGAATAATATGATTTCTTTCTTTATTATGTTGCTATTTTACGTCGAATAGTGTCGAAAGTAATGCGACAATTTGTGAAAAATATATAATTTCAATATTCTAGTTTGGATAGCTAACTTATGGAATTCTTTACTGGTTTTTGTTACACAAAGGACTTTACTTTCCTATTATTCACATTTTTTAACGATATGTCCGATTCAGGCTATTGTTCGGATTATCCGCTACTATGGAGGTATTACCTGAATTATTATGGTATATGAAAGGCTATTATGTTCTTAAGTTTCCAGTATATTAACCTTTTGACTTATAAAGCAACAAAATTGGGACAATGATGGTGAATTATTCTTTTGAGTACGGTTATAGAAAAAACAGGATGTATCCAATGTATTTTCTTTTCTTTGCGTTTTCACGCGATAGGTAAAAAAAATAAGTTGTTCCACGTCCATATCGTTCGACGAAAGGATCACAAATGGCCGTCGATTGGCTGCTATAATTGGCTGACCAAATATTTCGGACACCTGGTTGCGTAGCCAGGTTGCCTAGTGTGCGGGGGGCCTAAGAAGTTAAGTTGTCGGAACGATTCACCTGCGGGCTATGAGTTTGAAATACTTTTATTGTTTCCGAACACTATCGCTTTGTTTCTTTAACATACACCAAATTTGTAGACAAATATGAATAAGACAAAGCGATATTTTTCTAAAACTATTATAGTATTGCAAACTCATACCTACTAAGCCCCCTGTTTGTCGTTCCATCCCTAGCTACCGACTCGCTGTCCCCGATCGCTAACAAGCTGCACTCTTGCGCTGCTAAACTGTGGCACTGGTGCACGGTGTAGAGCTAAGTTCCACAAACTTGACTCGCTCAGCGTACGCCTCATGTGGCTTGTCCGAAAGCACCACGATTTTCAACCTTAAATCTTGAAATCTGTTAATTAGTAGCAAAATCATACAATCAAATTTACTTAAGCGGTCGCTAACTCAATGCGTTGTAAGATGAAAATAAACTACTTCGAAGCATGCTTTATAAATCATTTAATAAGTTTAGCTTTGTCTATAAATTTTCAGACGCCAAACTGAACACGTCTATGAAAAAATGCAAGCAGGCAGTAATTTGTATACAAGATATTCTCAGTTTCAGCACAATCAAACTCTTTATTAAATCAGCGCGTGACCCTGAGACGCGCCGCCGACTCGGGCCTGATCCTTACCGGACGGTGAGCTACCCCTGCTCGCCATCCGCAAGCCCGCGCCTACGGTAGCCGGAAATCGGCTCGCGATCCCCGACGCCCGGGACGTCTCCTACAGCGGCTGGGGCGCGAGGAAGTGAGCTGCCTCTCCCTCGCGCGTTCGATCTCCTCCTTCGCTAGCATGACTGCTTCGCAGAAGTTGGCGACCGCATCTCATTCCCTCTCGCTCCGCACCATGGTCTGTGCCAGGGCTGGGCGCGAGGGTTTGCTGCCACCGATTACCTCAACGAGGACACGGCGAGGCTCTGCCCAAGCGGGGCACACCTCCACCGTATGCTCCACAGTGTCCACCGGGTGGTCCACGCAATGACGATACCCGGGTGTGTCCTCCCGCTGAATCTAAAACAGGTACCTCCCGAAACAGGTGCCTAGCATTTAACATGAGTACAAAAATCAGTTGACTTTAACATACGATAATACTAATAATTTTTAAATAAACACCTTGGCGTCACGCAGTCGGGTAAAAAGGATAGATAGGAATTACATTTTCAGCCTGTAACGTTCCGTCTGCTGACACACTGGCCTCGTCTCTATGAGCGGGAATGGGCCCAATCTACCACGCGGGCCCAGTGCTTTGGATTTTTCATTCCAAGAACATCCCTGTACGTCGATTCTGTAAAATTCGAACAACAACTCGCATCTCACGTAGCTATTCACTGTCATTTCGCTTACGGTTCAAAGTGACCTTGATTTTGCATTCTGAAAACAGCGTCGAAGTGACGGAGGAATTACCTTACCGAATGCCACTTCTCACGTCATACTTTATCTGTCAAAATCTTTAGTTCAACTCGCTGACACGCTCGCAAGAGTAGCGCTAGTGTAAATTCGAATTAACAAGCGAGTTTTTAGAATGCCAATGAATAAACTCACAGCGGATTCATATTCGAAGTTTAGAATGAGGTCTTACAGAATAACATTAACACCGCAGTTCCTAATCAAGAACATCGATAGAAGTCATCTCGAAATAGATATAATCTGGTACACACGTTTTGTTTAAAACCTATCTCTTGCGGCTTCATCTTCATTTGTGAAAACTTTGTTGAAGAAATTACCTGTGCCGTATAAACAAAAACAAATTAACAAGCAGTTCTAATTTCTCAAAATGTAAATTATAAATGCCGTTCATCAAATGCTCAAAATCAATTTTCTTACGTGATCGAATCAGAACCGAAGAGACACCGCAGTAGAATTAAGGTTATGGAGATAGCCCAAAGCACCGCCAATCTTGAGTGGTAGTGGGCAAGGCACATTGCTTATAGAAGATGCAGGAACGACGAAGAACTTCCTCAAGATATATCCATCTTGAGGAAGTTCTTCTTCGTATCATCGTTCATTTATCGATGGGGTGATAACGGTCACCGAAATCCGCTGAATGTTAAGTGCACAGGAACCCTCGGTGCCCCCGATTCTTGCTAGAGCCAGCCAGCGACGCTGAGCCAGTAGCTGATTTGGCCCCAAATAATAATAATTGTCCAAATCAGCCTGTCCCTAGGTGCCCCCACTGCGATGCCCTAAGCTGTGGTCCGTACTCCACAGGGGGTGCCATTAGCGTGTAGTTATCTGGTTTGTAAGTTTTTTGTAGTAATTTCTGGCTGGAGGTTTTAACTATAACGTATTAATTAAAGCAGTCACAAGCAAGTCCGGTGAAGCAGACCAGCAATCTGCGAGATGCCACACAAAAAAAAGCTATCATTGTGACGACCCTTGGGTAAGGTTCTATCGAAGGCTGCCTTGAATAGTGTTTAAGTACTTCCGCAGCTCCCGGCGCAAGTGTGCAAGGGAACATGGGGTGGTTTTAGTCTGTTAGACTCTGATAATCCCCTTCACCCTTAATAGGGAGTAGAACATCCAAGCCGACTTCCACCTCGAAAAAAAAGCTTTGTCCAGCAGAGGACGGCTGTCTGCCGGAATAAGTTTAGTTCACCTAATAATAGATTTGTATGTAGTTTGAACGTTATTATCGAACGAAAAAAAGAATTAGTGATGCTTTAAAAATAGTCAGACGGGGCTTTACTAAGACTCCTTGTAAATACTAAAACAAATTTTCTTTGGGCTTTTTCCATTTTCTCGTTGAGATTGTAAGTATATTTGTAGTAAACGTTTCTGTGAACAATTTACAGGACGAAATAAGGTGACTATTTCACTTTGTTTTTGTGGTTTGTTTATGGTTAATTGTCAATTTCGTGAACCTGGACAGTGCTTACTAGAATAAAATATATATTCAAAGGACCATACTGAAGGTCATCTGAATTTCAGATGCTCAACTTTTTATTTATATATTTAGGTATTTAACATTTCAACCGAAAAGATAACTAAAAGGTAAAAAAAATAAAAAAAAGACTTCAGAATGTCTCAAGACACAAAGGGCAGTATCTACACGGAGGACGAGCTTATTGGTGATTCTCAAACATGCTGTGTTAAGCTGGAAAACTCAAAACAAAATAAGTAAGTACCTACCTGTTGGATATGGTTTAGGGGTGAAGAATGAAGAAAAAAAGCCTATTATAAAACGTTTCCCATTTTAGTAATTTATCTTGCATGGTAGATACGTTATGCAAATATCCGAACCCGAAAGAATCATCTGTAGGCCTTAAAACATTTGTTCCTTGCGAGAAACGTGACACGTAGCACAGAAATCAATAGCTCAACCACTACGCAAGCCGTGTTAGCAAACTAAATATAGAAAGCTTTTGATATGACCTATTTCATAATATACCTAAATTTTATGATCTAGTCTTCCGCATCGCGTGGCATCTCGTTAGTTAGTACTTACGTACTTACTTTAGTACGACAAAGATCTGTATTAAGTACTTACGCATCTTAGACTAAGGTTACGTAGTTACAAAGGACATGAATTTGGGCCGTATTAGGCCTTGTTACTCAGAGCACGTTAAAGTCCATTCACCATTTATTATATATACGTCTAGTTTCTAGGCACGAAAACTTCGCATAATCATTTGCGAATGTTGTCTTACACTTGTGAGTTCGCGTATTCGTTCGAATGTGAGTGACCGGTATTAGACGTATAAAGAGTTTGATGCACTCCCTATTACTACTATCGGGGCGAAACGCTGCATGCTGATGGCAGACTGAAAAATCCAGGGCAACGAGCGTTTCCCCAGCTTTGAAGCCAAGGAAACTAGGGAACACCAGGGTTGTTTTTATCAGTATAAGCCTGATAGACTCGTCAGACATCTCCCACTATCATCATCTTTCTGCCCTTATCCCAACATGTTTTCTTCTTTAATTCTCCCCTGTCAGACGTTATAGCATCATTTACTCCTTTTACTTTCATATCAATCAATAAATCCATCTATAAGCGTTAATCGCACATCCATTTGTCAAGCTCACGTAGTACACTCCTTTTCTTTGGCCATACCTCTTCATACACTTTTAGTTACATGCGTGTCATTTGTCTCATACAAAAGCTTGAATCTTACATTCATTGCATTCAGAGTACTAGTTAATTCGATTCTCTTTGCTCACGAATTAACTCTATTGTACTAGCCACGCATCGTACATGATAGGCGCGCAACGCAAGATCAGCAATTTTACGTCAATTCGTACAAATTATATTGTTACGCGTCAGTACTCGTTCAAGATTCATACACAGTTGTACTCACTAGCAATCATTCACTTTTCATACATTTTAGCATAGTTACGCGATAGTTCAGTTATCAATATAGTATATCATTTTAGTTGGCTATCAGTGACTTTCATTACAAACATACATCCAAACTGTGTGCGCCTCACTCAACAGCGCATACATCTTTATGGTCCTTCGAGCCTCAAGGCGGTAAGTAGTCCGTATTTCTTTGTTGCGGAGCGGCGAAGCGGTTGGGTTGGCGTTCAAGAGTCAGACACAGCTAGCCCGATTGAAGAGACGCATCAACCGTACGGAGGGCACGGACCACTGATACCATCAGTAACCAGCAACAGAAAATACAAGAGATCACCAAAGCACACCAGCAGCAGCATTCACAGATTTGGTGACTCGAGGTATTTACACATTCGCTTTTAAATATGGAGGGAGTTATTGATACTCAATATCATATCATGTTACGCAAGCTAAGGAGTAACTTTGAAGCATTCCAGAGAACCGCATCAAATATCAACTTGGATCTCCTCAAAGAAAAATGGCAGTTTGAAGACGCATTAAAGGCGTTAGAATCACGGTGGAAGGCAGTTGATTTACTTTATTGGGATATTGACAGTCTGTCCATTGAAGCCGACGTGCAACATGAGATGTCATATAATACGTGCGAACTCATTTACAACCAAATGAAAGCAGATATCAACTCCAAAATGTGGTCTGTTTCATACAGGGAAAAGACGATGCCGACTATCGAAATTCCAGCCTTTCATGGCACTTATCAGCACTGGACTGCATCTAGTCGCAAGTCAGAAACAACAAAAACGTCTCAGTCTGAATCTACGCAGAAAAACAATAAATTTCATTCATATAAAGCATTCGGCGCAAATCATAACAAGAATTATAATTCTAGATCAGATTCGTTAAATAAAGACAATGAGGACACATCAAAGTGCCCACATTGCAATAAAACACATAAATTGTTTTCGTGCAAATCATTCCTCGAATTACAACCGGATGCAAAGCGAAAAATAGTTGCAAAACACAATTTATGTAAAAATTGCCTCTACGCACACACCGATAAATGTTTGTCGCGAAAAAAATGCCGTGTCTGCAATTCAGACCATAACACATTATTGCACGACGCTTATGGCAAAGGGGGTGGACAGACATTTAACATCAAATCAGGGCAGCAAGATACATCCGCCACTGACAGCAAGAAAACGGCAAGCAACAACAGCAATCATGTGTTTCAAGAAGATTTATCAGAAGTTCTGCTTACTACAGCACTGATCAAAGTACAAGCATTTGATGGGTCTCTGATAACTTTGCGAGCACTCCTAGATCAGGGTTCACAAGTATCCTTGATTACGGAAAAAGCAGCGCAAATGCTACGATTACCGCGTGGCCGATGCAAGGGTGTCATTTTCGGTGTTGGAGCTAAAGAAAACAATTGCAAAGGTGCAATACAAATCACGTGCAATGCCATTCACAGTGATTATACATTTGACACCAATGTATTCATTATGCGCAATTTAATTAAAAATTTGCCGAATAAGTCATTCATGAAGCCAGAATCATGGACATTTTTAGAAAACATCAAGTTGGCTGACCCAGATTTTCATTTAAGCCGTCCTGTAGACATATTACTAGGGGCAGAGGTATACTCAAACATTATTCAAGAAGGTATCATCAGGCACGAAACATCGCAGCCAGTGGCAAAACAAACACGTTTAGGTTGGATTTTATGCGGAAACGTGCAAACATTCCACTGCAATGTTGTGATTAATAATATCGAAGACATTCAAAAATTTTGGGCAGTTGAAGATATAGCAGAAAATTCTAGTATGTCACAGGACGATCTAGAGGCCTTACAATACTACAAGAACACAACAACTCGTGACGCACAAGGTCGCTATGTTGTGGAGTTACCATTCAACCCAAACTTTCAAGAGAAATTAGGAAATTCAAAACCCATGGCGTTGGCACAGTTTCGACAACTTGAAAGAAAATTCGGCAGAAATCCAGAGTTAGCAGAATCATACAGTTATTTTATGCATGAATATCAAACACTGAATCATATGGTTGAGTGTACTAGTAATACGACACCGGGTTGCTACTTACCTCATCATTGTGTTCAGCGCGCCGATTCCACAACTACTGCGTTAAGGGTAGTATTCAACGCATCGGCGAAAACCTACACAGGTTATACGTTGAATGATCTCATGAAGCGTGGCCCAAATTTGCAGCAAGATCTCATGTCATTAATCTTGCGCTGGAGGCAATATCAGTTGGCGTATACGGCTGATATAGAAAAAATGTATCGTCAGATACTTTGCAGCACTCAGCATCAAATTTATCTGAAGATACTGTGGAGAAGTTCTCCTGACCAATTGTTACACGAATATCAGCTCACAACAGTCACTTACGGCATGAAGGCTGCTCCCTTCTTAGCCATGATGACTCTGAAGCAGTTGGCAGCCGACGAAGGCCACAAGTATCAGCACAATAGAGCAGCAACAGCTCTGCAAGAAGAGTTTTATATGGATGATCTCGTAAGCGGAAGCTTCACTCTTTCGTCAGCCAAACAACTTCAAAACGATTTGATCCAGTTACTGCAGTCAGGAGGCTTCAACTTGCGTAAATGGTCATCCAACAACGAGGAGCTACTTCAAAATGTCAACAGGGCATCCTTAAATCAAGCAACATTCGACTTCAAGCAAGCCGAATCAACAAAAACGCTCGGATTAAAATGGCATCCTAATGAAGATACATTTTCATTTGAGCTAAAAATAAGCAAAACAAGAACAGCTGATAAACAAACAAAACGTACGCTACTATCAGATATCTCAAAGATATTTGATCCGCTCGGTTGGCTAGCTCCGGTTACAACAAAATTGAAACTTAAGTTTAACTTAACTTAAGTTTGGATTTCTAATATTAAATGGGATGATCAACTTCCGGCTGAAATTAGCACCAAGTGGGAGAAAATCAAAGCGGATCTTCAAAACATCAGCAATTTCAAAATATCAAGATGGTATCAGATTGGGCAGCAGGACAGCATTCAATTGGCTTTTGCGACGCGTCAATAAAAGCATATGCATGCGTTGTGTACTGTAAGTTTGATACCTACATCACTCTCGTCGCCGGAAAAACAAGACTTGAGCCTGAGAATAAAAAGCTCACTTTACCACAACTAGAACTGTGTGGAGCTCATTTGCTATCAACACTTATGAAAAAAGTTCAACAAGCCCTCGCCGGACGCGAAATCAAAGTATTCGGTTGGAGTGACTCTACTGCAGTTCTGGGCTGGATCCAAGGAGATATCAACCGCTGGACACCATTTGTGGCGAACAGAGTCAAACAGATCAAAGAAGCGATACCATCAGGACATTGGCATTACATTAAATCAGCTGACAACCCAGCTGATTGCGCCAGCCGTGGCATCACAGTACAACAACTGAATCAGCATCACCTGTGGTGGAGCGGACCGCCATCTCTCACTGGGTTCGATGAGTCATCAATATCAGAGAAGCCTGTCTAAGTCACTGATCAAGAGGAGCGAAAATCAAAACAAAGCAACGTCACTATTCGTCAACCTCACAGCGATGATGTCATACAAATCATACTACATAGAAACAGTAATATGACACGCGCCGTGCGCGTACTTGCATGGGTATTACGTATCACACGACGTCACAGCGAGCGCTCTGTTTACTTGAATGCAAACGAGTTAGCAACAGCAAAACAGATGATCATCAAATATGTTCAAGAAATGGAATTTTCGGAAGAAATTAGAAAGCTGCGATCACAACAACAAGTACACTGCAAGAGCAAGATTTTGAGCCTCAATTCATTTCTAGACAAGTACGGACTTTTGAGAGTGGGAGGCAGACTCAAGCATGCAAACATTGACGAAGAAAGGAAACATCCTCTCATCATACCACACAGCAGTCACATTACCGACCTAATTATCGACCAAGCCCACCTTCGCACGTTTCATGGGGGAGCTCAGATTACACTCGCACATATCAGACAGAGCTATTGGATATTAGGTGGAAACAGAGCTGTAAAGAAGCGTTTACATGCATGCACTACCTGTAAGAAGCATAAAGCGATCAAGCAAAAGCAAATGATGGGGGACTTACCTGAACCTCGGAGCAATCCTTCGCGTCCTTTCCAACACACCGGCGTAGACTTCACAGGATACGTTGACGTGAAACTCAATAAAGGGCGAGGTGTCAAGACGAGCAAGGGATACATTGCGGTGTTCGTGTGCATGGTGACCAAAGCCGTACACCTCGAACTCGTATCAGATTTGAGTTCCACAGCATTTTTGGCTGCCTTGAAACGCATGTCTTCACGTCGGGGTAAACCTCATCACATATACAGCGATAATGGCACCAATTTCGTAGGGGCTAACAAAGCACTGCAGCAAGAACTAGCAGAACTTCGCAAAACATTCAACGTTGAATTCCAAACAGAGATCAATGAGATGGGAATCCAGTGGTATTTCAACGCTCCCGCTTGGCCGAGCGCAGGAGGCCTATGGGAGGCGGTGGTAAAAAGCCTGAAACATCATCTTCGACGTGTTGTTGGTGAGCAGAAACTCACGTTCGAGGAATTCAGTACTTTACTGGCCCAACTCGAAGCTTGTCTCAACAGTCGGCCGCTGTGCGCAATCACAGAAGACCCAGATGATTTAAATTATCTGACACCGTCACATTTTATGAGCAGCGGCCCTCTACTTCTTCTAAGAATCTTGGACAAGATGACAGAACAAGGTGGACGAGAACTCAGAAACTGTTCGAAGATATTTGGAAAAGGTAGCAGTCTGAATACCTTGCCCAACTTACAACTAGAAGCAAATGGCACAGACCTCAAGAAAACGTTAAAGTTGACGACGTTGTTATCATTCACGAGCCTAACCTCCCCGCGGGAAGATGGGCTCTAGGCAGAGTCACCGAGCTACATCCCGGTTCCGATGGACTGGTCAGGGTTGTCACCCTGAAAACAAGACACGGAATCATCAAGCGCCCAGTGATTAAATTGTCTGTGCTGGTCTCTAACCCTAAATCAATTTCAACCTCAGATCAGACCGGGGATTTAGATCAGCCGAATGTCAAGACAAAGGACAACAAAACAAAAGGAAAACCTCGAATGGGGTCTAATTTCATGGCTACTCTCATCACACTATTTTTCTTCATGATATCAGTATATGATCACGAGCAGTCAGTATCTCAATATACGATGACAGCAATACATAAAGCACTTTATTTTGACCGAATATCAAGCATGCAGTTTATTCGCGACGAATGGAAACTCATCGTGTATTACGACATGAACCCGTATTGGGAGGGAGCGGCAGCATTCGAGAAATACCTAAAACAAATAAACGGCATGTGTGAAACAGAAACAAACAAGGCACTATGTAACATCATCCTCCTGCAACTACGTCACTCTCATGACGAACTCAAATACTACAATGGAATGTTACTCAATCAGCATTTTGAAGAACGCACACGTAAGCGACGAGGCCTTATCAACGGTGTAGGCTATGTTGCCAACAGCTTATTTGGAGTATTAGACCAGCGTTTTGCCGATCAATACAAACAAGACATATCACTCATAAAGGAAAACGAAAATCACTTAGCACTCTTGTGGAAAAATCAGACCTCAGTAGTGGAGGCCGAATACAACTTACTCAAACGAACAGAAGAATCGATGAAACGTCAGCATAAGGTCATCAATCAACATCTGAACAGTCTAGCAAAGGCCACCAATACTTTGAACAAAAATCTACAAGAACAAGAAAAAATGAACGAGCTAGCACTTTCCACAATAATTGCAACAAATATGCTGGCAAAGCTAAAGTCTATACAAGACACTATGATTGACATCATAACAGACATTCATCATGGGATGTTCAATGTTCATTTACTCTCGCCAAAGCAGTTACGAGATCAACTCAACTTTATCGCTGGGCAATTATCACGAGAGCTATCCCTACCGATAGAAAACATACAGACTGAACTACCAAAAATTTACCATCTTTTGAAGGTCAAAGCAAGAGTAACAGAGCAGAACCTTTTATTTGAAATTACAATACCACTTATTAGCAGAGAAAGTTATGACCTTTATCAGCTGATTTCAATACCACAACAACGTGGAACCACTACAATCGCTGTCGTACCGATATCAGATTACATCGCAATTAATTTACGCAAAGATACATATCTGGCTATGACGGAAAGAGACATACAACAGTGTATCCAGTACGATGAATCTAGTCGTCTCTGTCACTCCCGCAAACCTATTTTCCAGTTCAAGTCAGAAGATAGCCTGTGTATCAAAAATAAGAGCACAAACACCTGCCTTACAAACATCGCAACATGTCGTAATAATTGGATGGAGTTATGGAAAACGAATATATACCTCTATTATTGTTGCGGCCAGTGCGCACTCCGTGTAATATGTGAGCATCAGATTACAGCAATTCAAGTCACACAGGCCGGGGTCATAGCACTGGACTCAGATTGCGTCATCAAAGGCGATGACTTCACTGTTTTTTCACATAAACAACGATACTCAGAAATAAAAACTGCATCTGACTTGGAAACTCAAGATATCGCACCGATCAATCACATCATCAACGTGTCGGTGCCACCAATGGAAGTCAATCTCACCGACCATCAGGCTTCATTACGGCACATCAAGGAACAGATTGACCAAATAAAATCAGAAAATGCATTGAACTCAGGATTAACAAGCCATGATGTACACCAATACACAGTTATCTACGTGTTGATGTTGGGCGCTGTATTAGCATTCGCATCTTATCTTTGTCGGTGCCTTTATCGTCGCCGGGAGAGGAGCGCCAACTTACAGTAGGACTCCGGCACGCAACCACAAGCGGTGACGTCACGCAGAGAACCTGCCACCCTGGTCGGCCCGACGCCACGCACTGGAAACGCACATCAGCTACGAGAAGAGGCCATTGAATTGAGAGACTTCTCTAGCATATTCAGCAGCATAAAGCGTCACAAGAAGACACCACCAACTTTCAGCAAACCAGTGTCCAGTGACAGTGATTAGAATTCAATTTATTAAGCATATATTTAAGTCATGAATTATAAACATGGGTGAAATTTATAAGTTAGCATTTAAGCAATTGTAAATTCATCTTCATTCACTCACATCTCTTAAATTCACATTTTTCTTTCTCTCGCCTGGGAATATGTACTAGCCACGCATCGTACATGATAGGCGCGCAACGCAAGATCAGCAATTTTACGTCAATTCGTACAAATTATATTGTTACGCGTCAGTACTCGTTCAAGATTCATACACAGTTGTACTCACTAGCAATCATTCACTTTTCATACATTTTAGCATAGTTACGCGATAGTTCAGTTATCAATATAGTATATCATTTTAGTTGGCTATCAGTGACTTTCATTACAAACATACATCCAAGCTGTGTGCGCCTCACTCAACAGCGCATACATCTGTCCTTCATTACTTTGGGGATTCAGTATGACGTGATATATATAGATGGTGCTTTATCCTCTCGATACATAATCTATTATTATAACTATGAATGATTAATGTTTTCAAATAATTGTAAGTGCTTGTTTACAATAATAGTAGGTGTACGATAAAATATGTCACTAACGATAGAGAAATTTAACAAATTTCTCTCATAACATTTCAGTCACCGTAGACAGAGTAAAGAAATTAGGTAGAAATAAATGAACAATACTGCTTTTTTGACATCTATACATATAATAAAACAGAAAAATAGTGTGTCTGTACATATAAATTTTGTACAAAAATATTAATTGAGGTGAGTTAAGAAACAGTAACATGGCAAAAAAAGTCTGTCTGTTTGTCTGTTTGTACACGCTAATCTCCGGACCTACTGGATGGATTTTAATGAAATTTGGTTAGTAGATAGTTGACATCCTGGATTCCCACGGGATCGGGATTTGCGCGGGAAATCCTCTATACAAATTGCTATACAAATTGCTTGATACTAAAAAAATCTCAAAATTTCATTCATATCAATATATTGACAGTGTTGTAGAAATTTGGCGTATCTGGATTCTTGATTTAGTCAGGCCATTCAGTTGGTGAGTGGTCTCTGGGTTTTTTGCCTTTGTGTTCCCAATGATAGTAAACTTTTTAAGTATTTCCTTGTTTCATTATGTTTCCAATGTAGCCTGAGCAGACGTTGATATCATGTTGCCGAAATAACCTCTTTTAGTTTTGGTTTCGAAAGGATTGACTTTAATAGAGTTTCATAAAAACAAAATTTTAGCATATCGTTAAATATAGGTCAAAATACTAGATGCCGAGGTACAGTTAGAAAACATCTTCTCGTGATATCTGCACTATGACGTCATCCCCCACCGCTATTCCCACTATTTTATCGCGTCAATCTATTGAAGATTCACGGTCCTCAATCAAGCAGAGACAAGCTCTATCGACGAAATTTACGAGCGCTTTAACGCAAGCGCTGGATCCTTGTTTTTATACTGTGGGAAGTAAATAGTTTTTGGGATATCTGTTACAATTTATTTATTAGAAAAATGTTGATTTAAATAGAACACAGATGATTTTTTTTGCCTTTAAATAGCGGCTATGCCTTTAAAGGAGTTTAAACATAGACGCCACGGGCGTCGGGGATTGCGAGCCGATCTCCGGCGAGCGTAGGCGCGGGCTTGCGGACGGCGAGCAGGGGGTAGCTCACCGTCCATTAAGGACCAGGCCCGGGTCGGCGGCACATCGTGATCCACGCACGCCTCAAGGAGATGTCAGCACCAGTGAAGGGGCCTCATAAGGCCATTGCCCGCCGGGGTTGCGGAAATGTTCTACCGAGATACCGCTGCCCCGGAACTTAAGGGTAGCTGAAGGAACAGGGTGAGTTTTTAATCAGTAGATGTCTGACACTCCCTCCCGCTTAACCAAGAGCGGGAGAAGACATTCGACGATTTTCCCACCTAGACAAAAAGGTAAGCGTACTGTATCTTTGACCACATGATCGCTTACTATATGTGAGAAACTATAAAAATAAATGAAAAAACGGGAGTGGTTTTGACGAATCAAAGAGCCATGGTCATCGATTTTTGTTAAATAGGTTAAAAATTGAGCACACGTCCTAATTGTGTTGTGATAGCCATGCTTGTTTACCAGATCGGATCCATTCAGATGGACAGAATTCATTTGTTTTGATAATAATTAAATGAAGTTTGCTAACAATTTGCATAAACACTCAGTCGTTTTCATTGAAATGGAAATCTGTACGGCAATTTCAGGACTTCATATAAATAAATCATTTGGAACATCGTTGTGTCATTTAAAAGTTATTCAAAATCGGTCATTAAAAAAAGGCGTTGAACTAGTCGCTACATAAAAAAGTTTGTCAATCAAATGCTTTTACCTATGTTTTAAAGCTTTTTTTAATATTAACTTCAAACCAATGTTAATATTTATATAAAAACAATGTTTAGTATGACTTTCAGCTCGATGGCCCCATTGCACTTTCATGCAAAATTATTTTGTCTCGCGTATACATTACACTAATTGGTTTGAGCATTAACTATAATTTGTAATAGAAAATGTTAGGTATTATACTACGTTTCTCTCAGACTTTAGTCATGTATGAATATTCATGACTAAAGTTAGAGAATATTATCAAGGGACGTCTGTGCGAATAAAAACAATCCATAATTTTACTTCTAAACTGATGGTTTTCATTTTATACATTGTAAGGATTTAGACTAACTTAGTCTTTGAAGTGCCAACAATAATTAAGGCGGTATTCGCAGCGCTTCCAATGATAAATTATATTTTATTATGTAAGTAAGCTAAAAATTATGTTTACCCGATCATTCCTAATGGCTAAGGTAGCGGTCTTATTATCGAGAGGCCGAAGATTACAAACCAGGTGGAATTTTTTGCACAATTGCCGTGAACCTAGCCCAGACACAGCCATTTTTAGCTTTGTTAGAGGGGTTAACAAGATTGCTAGTAACGTGAATTCAACTCACTCACTCTTTAAAAAAGAGTAATAAATCTCTGTTGACAATTTGGATTAGATCAGAGTGGTGTTTCCTTGCTGACTTCCTGGGAAGCACGTCTCTTTTAAAGTCCATAAATTTCACGTAATTGTGAAATCATAGGAGAAACATGTAGGAGATAACTTTTAAGATTACGATAAATAGAGATTCATGGGAGACCAAGGCATTGTGCGCCAAAGCCAAACAAATGGGATAAGAGGGTCAAAAAAGTAATATTGACATTTTATTTAGGTACGTACTATGGTGCCGTCCAATAAGTCCAAAGGGCCGAGTGACATTTTGGAATTTATGGATTTCGGAACTGTCTAGCAGTTTGTGTACTTTATGCCTAATGTCCTTTTCATCAGATCGTTCGAACTCCTTAAGCTTTTAAATTGAGTAACAGGATAACTGAAAAATACTAGCACTGTCTGTACAGGTTCACAAATCTGTGTATATTTTTCCTCAAAAGGGCATCACAGACATCCACATGGTTCTATGATCTGACCAGTGCGGATTGTATAGAGTTCAATCTTTGGCTTTGTTTCGGTATTACATAGCAGAGTAGTCGCTTGGAAACATCGGCCTCATAATTATAGTAAATAATATATTAAGTAATTGTAAAAGTGTTATTTTGAACAAGTTGAAAAATAAATTCCTATTATTTATCATTCGAAAATCGAAATCGCTGTTAAAATATCACTATGTCCAACAATAGCTGAGCGGCCTGGCAGCATTACTAAAATGACGTATTTGCGTAAATACGCAAAACAATACAGCATCAATATTGCATCCATGTTACACTGCAAACCACCTTAATGATTGACCAACATACAAGACTATCATGTATTTATGTATAGCTATTAGGTACTGCATTATTACAAGGCTATTGTCTCACGGTTCGCTTTATGCCCAGATTATATTTGAGTAATTGCGATATTATACGGCCATCATACGTTAGAAAACAGTAGCTTAAAAGTGTCTGCTGTATCCCATTTATATTACCAGCCTTTGCATTGAACGATCTAAGAATATCAGAAAGCAATAAAAATTGAGCGAAGAATGGGACAAATAGTTCTTAAGAAACTTTCTGCAGACAATGCATTATTTTATTTTTCCAGAGTCGTAAATTTGAAATTAAACGAATACAACGCAACATCTGCAAACAATTCCTTTCGCCTTTCCATCTGAAAGGCCGTCGCTAAGTATCGGAAGCACGAAATGGAATAATTCCATTAGACAGAAAAAATGGGACATCTTTTTATTTTAGTAATTTAATTAAAAAGATTGGTTACATTCGCTAGAGTAGACAACACGGAATGTTCGGTTATTGTACGAGAATTCTTTGTAATTCGGTGGGGTGCACGGAAAGAGCTCGGGATATCTCGGCAGGAGCTCCGGAAAATCTCGCTACCAACAAATTCGTACGCGAGCGAACATTCTGCAGTCTCACGACCAATTGCGCCGCTTTTTATGAGCCTCCGCTATTGTTCAGCGAATATTTAAAAAAATATCTCCATGATTTCCTGGACCGAAAGGAAAAATGGCGCGCCAGCTGCTTGTTTAACGTGTCACTAAATTTAAATGGAAAATGTTAAGGAAATGTTTTTGTAATAATTATGTTATAACAATTGAAAATTCGTTTTGTTGACATTGTTTATTATTTTCTTTTAGGCATTAAGTTTCAAAAATAATATTTTTAAATAACGATGTTATGTTTGTTTGGACATCTTCCAGTACTAAGCATTATCGTTTTCTGAATAATTTTGTTGTGGGATTAGTAACACGACAAGCTCGAAGAAGCTTGTGGCTATGCCTGATGAGTTAAACAATGCATTTTGAATGAATGTGCAATGAATTTTTTTTTTTTTTGTGGATGTTTATGATATTTTATTTATTATGTAATGTATCTGTCTTTAATGTATGTGTCTATGTGGGACTTTTGAATCCTGAATTAAATGTATTTTATTTTATTTATCTTATTTTATTTAATGCTTGCCAAGGTCTGCAGATGGATGGATTACCAGTTCAGCATATCGAGATTCCTCTGTGCTACGGAGAGTACGGTAAGCCATCAGATCTGGCTGTCATTGTACATCCTTGATACTCGTGACGGGTTATAAGAAACCAGAAAATCTGACACCAGCCTTGCCAAAGCGTATTGTGCTATCTAGGTACTAGGTTGTGGATCAGGAAGCCTCTCGTTTTATTTAAGAAACTTGTACTGATCTGCATCCAATTTAACTGGAAGCTAACCCAGTTGCAAGTCTATCGGTTTTCTATCGGTTACATTTCGGAGAGTGTGCGATGGAATTACACATTCTAATTCCGCCAAGCCCGTTCCATCATCGGACTACGCAACAAACAGCGAAGCGCCATCGTTACATGGTGGACATCCCACCCATACGTACAAAACGTTTTGGGAATACCTTAATTGTGCGTACGGCTAAGGAGTGGAATTTCCTGCCGGAGTCTGTGTTTCCCGATAGCTATAACCTAGGAGTCTTTAAGTCAAGAGTTAATAAGTTGCTTTTAGGAAAGCGTGCTCCATCTTCGACCACATCATCACTTGCCATCAGGTGAGATAGTGGTCAAACGCGAACCTATTTTCAATTTGAAATAAATATATAGTTGGAAAAAAGCTAAGTAGATTCTGGTGATCGTGTTTCTTAGGTAGTGAGTTATGAAGTTTGGATAGGCAGTCGTTTCAAGAAAATTATTAAAATTCAGCAATATATGATTAAATAGGAAGATAACTCAAATGACTAGGCATACGATGGTTCCTTGAATAGTTGAATCAGAATTTAGTTGAATCGTTTTTCCGGGACTCTTCCCACTTCAAAAGCATTCATGTAGCTGATAGTTACCTCTGTTGATTCTGACTCTCAGAAGTTACACTGGTTTGACGTGAACAAAATAAATGTTTCATTTAATTAGAACCTGGCAATTATTACAAACCTTATTACAAATAAATGGGTGTATTTTCTAAAGAATGGTCAATAAAAGGTAACAAGCATAAACACTTTGAACAAGCCCCTACATTTTATATTGCAAATTACACGAACCATCAAAATTATAAACGTGTCATTATCACGGCGTATAAGGTGTAGTTAATTGTTACGGTTATGCCGTACTTCAGCCACCGCAGTAAAGCTATTAACACACTGTTAAAAGCCCGTAATCGTGTACTGAACGAAAGGCGTTTTGGTTGATAATTTACAGAAAAGTAACGATTCTGAGAATCGAATCAGTCGCCAACCACCAGTCGATAATAAGCATTATTCGATGTACGCTGAGAATTCGTTCTGGTTTCATTTACCACACGATGGGCCGAATACAAACAAAAACCTTCTGATGTGTGAAATGACTTTTTACCCGACTGCAAATAAAGGGATATGTTTTTCGCGCGTATCTTGTATGTATGTATGTAATATTCTTTATTACCTCATAACTCAAGAACCGCTGAACGGATTTACATTATTGAGGTATTGTTAGGTTCGTCTTAGCAGCCCAAGTGTTCTTAGATAAGTGAAGTAAAAAAAAATCAATCAACGCGGCTGTGCGACGCCATTATGCTAAGTGAAAAAAAAATTACGATTACTATAATATGGGTATCAAATTAAAGGGTTCAACATAAAGATTTCAAAGAGGTATATATCATGATTATTATTAGCATAATACTAATAAAATAATACAATGAGAAAGTTTAAAAGTATGGAATTTGCTCTTTCACTTCCAAAATCCGGTGGGGTGCCAATATGACACGACCGGGTAAACAGAAAAATTGTTAATTAATATTTAAACTAAAATTCTGGAAAGAAATAGTTATTTAAAAAATCAAAAAAATGTCGACTGCGGGATCCAATGGAACATTATTTTTTTAAATGACTTCCCGCCTGCTTGTCGCTTTTAAAAACAAAAATTTGCTTGTTTCTTGCATTTCAGTTGAGCAGTTGTGTTTTTTAGATTTTTTAAATAACTTTCTATTGAAATACTTGGAAAGCCGAAAAAAGGCCGAAGGTGTTTTTCGAATGTTTAATATATTTAAAATATTTAATTTCTTTTATAAAGATTACAAAGGATTTTTTGTGTCGCTGCCGTATGTTTTTTTTTGGAACGAAATTCATTCGAACATTTTTCCTGTTTCTTGCTCCTTCAAAGATTAGTAAAGGCACAGACTACTAAATAGTTACTTCGTAACAGATACATCACTCTCATACAAAATCGAAAATACCTACGCTATAATAGCCTACAAAATCTTAATAATAATACCAGCTATTTGCAGCGAGAAGAAATGTGCCATAAGTACGCACGCAGAGAGTTGAGATTGTATTACCCGCCGCGCGACCCACGAGCGAGCGCGTCATCGAGTGAACATGCTAGGGTTATACCCATACATATAATATTATATTTCTATGGTTGTACCTATGATGATATTCATAATAAAATGAATGTTGTAGAAAAACAAATATTTTTTATTTGTTGATCAAATAATAATATGTTCCAGTTTAATAAAATGATAGATGCATTTTTTCCTTCCCTGAATTCCGAATTATTAAATTTTATTGTCAAAAATATCCGAAACCGCGTAAATAATTGTAATAAATAAGTAATCAAAAGGGAAACAGGAGCAAAGCGGAGGAAAATCAATTGTATTTAGGCCATTACGACGTCATCAAAATGATTTAAAAAAACCTCAGGCAGGCGTGCGGTAGCCCTCTGTCGGTTGTGCCGATAAGCGAATCGGTAGGCATATAACGCGTGGCCTTGAACGAGTGACGGACGCCTGGTAAAGGTACCCGGCTTTATTTCCCGTTCCACTCAACTTTCCTATTTTTCAATATCTCTTTGTGAGTTTCAAGACTCAAGAACCTGGTAATCGAAAGGTAAGAGTATAATCTATACTAATATTATAAAGCGGAAAAGTTTGTTTGTTTGTTTGCTTGAACGCGCTAATCTTCGAAACTACTGGGTGGATTTGGTATGGAAGTAGCTTAAAGAAGGTTATAGGCTACTTTTTACGCGACTGCAAAAAAGGAGAGTTATGTTTTTACCGTGATAGAATCCACGGGAGCGAAGCCCCGCGTCAGTACTAGTTATTTATAAAGTTGAACAGGAATAAAGCTTAATATTGTAAGTATTAAGCAGAGGTGTAACGATAGCAAGTGCAACCTCATAAGATCAGTTAAGTTTAAGTGTCTCTGTCTCAGGAAACGCCTTTTACCCTCAATGCAGCTTAAATCTACTTTTAGCTACATATCTATTCTTCCGAGGTTGCGGAAATGTTTTAACAAGATTTCGCGGCCCTGGAATGCAAGCTGATGTAATGCAGCTGAGGGATCAGGGTGGGATTTTAGACTATGGAAGTCTGACACTCCCTTCCGCTCCACATAGAGTGGGAAAAGTCATTCGATAATTATCCCACCCGAAAAAAAAACCAAAGACATACTGATAAATTTCAGATAAAAATTAAAGTATATAATTTCCGAAACATGAATCAAATTCCGTGCTCGTTAGTAAAAACATATTTAAAAGAACCAAACTTGTGTGTGTCTGACTCGCGCAACGAGGGTTCCGCACAAACTCCCATTTACTTACTTCGCTCATTACAGAGGTTCATAAACTTTAATTTCTATTGTATTATTTTGTGCATATACATTTTCCCTTCATGTTATGAAATTTTCACAACAGCGAAAGTGTTTCTGAATAAATAAATAAATAAAAATAAATAGTAGTCCAGTGGTAACGGGCCCAAATTGCGAATTGCAGGTGGTGAGTTCGAACCCAGTCAATCATATTGCTTTGTGTAAAATGTTGTCTTAAATCAATATAGGTACAGAGTTATTGTTATTAAGTTATTATTTTTTAAGATATTGATATAATATTGACATTTTTAGATTTATCTGTATTTTTTTTTTATTTAATGTTAATTTATAATTTCAATCATCAATCAATATATATAACGCTTCCGTTACTGACTGACTGACAGACAACGCATAGCCGAAACTACTGGGCACAAGAAGCTGAAATTTGGTATGTATGTTCCTTGGGGTGTTTAGAGGAGCACTAAGACTGGCCGAATATACTGAGTCAGTGCGCGTCGCATACCACGAGCGCCTCTAACACTGCCCCCATTGTCATAATAATACAGTAAGTCAAAAAAATTAAATGTTGGGAAATCGCACTTATGGCGCCATGCGCCAGGCGCAAGGCGCCAGCGCGGCGGCAGCGGCCGGCGCACAGAGGGGCAGCGGCGGCGGCGGCGATCGACGATCGATGCAAAATACGATTTTTCAGCAAAAAAAAAATTGAAATCTTAATTAAATTCATTTTGAATAATTCTGATTTAAAGAAACTTTCCCAGAAGTATTCCGGAATTATTCAGAATTTTTCAGAAGTTTTGCAACTATAATAGTGAAAATACGAAATAAAACATAATTTAATACAGTAAGTATACCATGGAATTATTATGTACTAGTTGTACGTAGTACATAATAATTCCATGAAGTTTACTTACTGTTATTATTATGATAAACGATTGAGTCTTCTCAACATTTACTGTGATTGTGCTTATCGTATATTTGTTAATAATTTAGATATAAAAATAAAGAACAATTTTCCTTATAGGGCTTGATTTAAGTATCACAGTAATGTAAAAGAAGTCATAACACCAGTAACACGACTTACTGTAATTATGACATTGGGGGCAGAACAGCAGTCAGCAGCAATGATGGGGCCAAACAGGACGATTGCCTGCCAAGTTTTATGCGAGAATGTTTTAACCAGATACCGCAGTCCCAGTACGCACGTGAAACTGAAAGAATAGTCAGTAGGAATCTGATACTCCCTGCCGCTCCGAGCGAGAAGTCATTTGATGATAAACCTAAAATAAAGCTTCTTTGAGTGGGGTGCGTACCATTTGACATAATAACAAAAGTCTAACGATCACATGACCTAATTTCATTTAATATATATATTTTTTTGTATAACGATGAAATGATGTAATAAATTATTGATATAATTTCAGTTTACCTAATTTTATATGGTTTAATAAACATTTTCTATAATGCACATTTGAACTAATATTCAGTTAGTATAATATTTAAATTCTATAGTAATTAATATAATTTTAAAACAACTACTCCTCTATGGTTGTTGAATCATGTGGGTTAGGTTAGGTTAGAACCATGACCATTAGCGACCAGATGCCTTCTATTGTTGTTGAATCATTTGGGTTAGATGAGGTTATAACAGTAAGATGTTTTCTGATATTTACTTATTCACTACAGAATTTGGGCAGAAAATGAGTAAATATATTAGGTCAACTGAACGTTATATAGAAAGACCAATATACTAATTGAAAATTATATGAGATGAACGTTATATTAAATGTTATTAGAGCAAAAGAAGTTTATATGAAATGTAATATTAGATCACATGAAATTAGGTTATTTGTTTTTATAACATACGAAAATTATATCATGTGAACGTAATTTCAAGTGATAATATATTATCTGTTATTATGGCATATATTACACACCCGTTTGAGTGACATTTGGCAAGAACCCTAAAAATGAGACGTTATAAAACGTGAATCATGAAATTAAATTGCTTGTTAATATCCACACTGAACAGTATGTATCCAACGTAAGTAAATCAATTATGTACAATATGCACATGTTAATTTCGGAAACATGGCAGCCAATATTGTTGACAAATTGTTTTAATTAATAACGGTGAATTTTTAATTAATGTTTGAGAATAATTTATATGTTTTCTCTTCTTTGTTATTGATGAGTAATCTGCTCAATATAACAGCAATTTAACTAGTAATAGTGTTTAACTTTTGACCATAAAATTCTCAATTGTGAGATTCCATATCCTGGTTAAAGCCTTTTTTCTCTCAAAGCTCTCACAAACATGCGCGATGTGATATTACCGCAGTATGCAAAAAATTGGCCAAGTGCGGGTCAGACTCGCCCATGAAGGGTTCCGTAGTAACTACGCAAAATAACTTTGTTTTTATAGTGATTGTATGAATTACAAAGTGGTTTGCGGTTTTAGAAAATGTGCTATATCTCAAAAACTGGTGACCCCATCTTATTCAAACTAATTTTTATTGAAAAATTTTATTAAGATTTACAGCATTTTTTTTTTCGATTTTTCACTCCATTATTATGAAAGTTAGAGAGGGGGGAGTACACACTTTACCGCTTTGGAAGTGTATATCTTTTAAACGATTGACTTAAGACAAAGTCGTTGTAGAAACCTCAATGTCATTTTTAGGATTCTTAGACCTGTCTATAGATACCACACACGTATATTATGTTTGATGAAAAAAAATATATTTTTAGTTTCAGTTCTATGTATAGGGAGCCCCCCTTAATTTTATATATTTTTTTTTAATTTTTAATAAAAATCGGAAAGCGGTTAACAGAATATATCAACGTATCAAGTTTCACATGTGTAATCCTAATAGTTTCGGAATAAAATAGATGTGACTTACGGACGGACGGATAGACAGAAAGACAGACAGACATAACGAAACTATAAGGGTTCCGTTTGTTGCCATTCGGCTACGGAACCCTAAAAAGTCATGAGATACGTTTATAGAATACATTTTTTTATTCATTTTTATTTTTTTTCTTTCCTGGGGCCAATCACAGCTGCGAATACAACTTAAATTTTTAAAGGTACTTGAATTGCGTAGATTATGAAACAAAAATCCGTTGTGAAGGACAAACATCAACACAACATTTTCCAACACGGCTTTTTGTTTTTTCCAAAACATATGTCCCCTGAAACAGAAGACAAAGTAAGCACACTCACTGTACCAATTACTTTATTTGCATGGTGATTCAGATAATGAGGTCATCGACCCATATTTATTTGAAACAATAAAATTGAATTTTCTGGAAAAACATCAACGACTTTCCTTATTATATTGTTTTCTGTCAGATTATACTTTTGACTGTTTTACACGTCGACGAGTGGCAAGTAAATTGAGGAAAAACAAAAACATAACAGCTTGTTACCACGGCTAGGATTAGGTATATACTTGTTTAGAAGATTTTTTAAAATAAAGTTTGTGATAATTTGTATCTTATTTATGCCGTTCTCAAAATAAATCAATATTATTTTAAAATCATCTGCCTTGCCTTTTCCTAAGACTCGAAGCTTTCTAATTACACGTTGCCTCACTGCGAGACCGGTGTCAGATTTTTGGCTTCTGACTATCCGTAACGACTGTCTAAAATATAATGAAAACCGGGACCAACATCTTAACCTGCTTACCGAGCCACGAAGGAATTTCGATAAGTTAAAATGGTGACCCTTTTTAAGCTTTTGCATAGCTTTTATCGCGGGCTTTGAGCGCGGCGACCGAATCAAGAAATTCCGTAACGAAAATAAACCTAACACCCCCTACTCCGACCGGCACAGCGCAGCGGTGCTGCGTTGAAAGCCGTGCATCGTCTAACGTCGTTTCAGTTCGGCAGACTTTGGCACGGTGTTTGTGTGCGTGCAACTAGACTTATGCGTGTAGACTAGCTGCTATGAGCGGTTAGCAGCTAGTCTACACGCATACGTCTTTAAGATAATAAAAATATTTTAAACAATATTAACTTCTCATTTATTCAATAAAAGAAAAAAATTGTCTTCTTATCGGTCACAGCGCTCAAAAAGTGTAACTAGAATTAATATAAAAAAATACCGCATAAATAAAATAAATAAATAATTACATTTGCATAAGTTGATAAGAAATGCTATGCAATAGCTTTACCGCGGCAGTCCCCAAGTGCCACACTCATTTTTGTTTCTTTTTTTTTTCTGAGTGGGAAAATCAACACTCCAACCACTGTGGGTGGAGTGGAAGGGAGTGTCAGACTTCTACTGACTAAAAACCCACCCTGCTCCTTCTGTTGACCTTGCATTCTGGGGACGCAGTGTCTCGTTAGAACAATTCCCGCAACCCCGTACGGCAATGGCCCTAGGCCTAACCTTACCACGCATTGACCTCGGCAAGCGTTATTTTATCTTTTAAGTTAAGTAAGGAACGCTAGGTGGCGCTGGCAAGTAAACATAGCATTGATTTGTGCTCCTGTTATTAATATTTGAATAAATAGTAAAACTTAAGTACGGACTATGTAATGTGCTTTAAAGTGAAAAGGGATTTATAAACTAAGTGTGACAGTGTTATCCATGGTAAAAGTGCACTAAAAACAAAATATTTGTGAAAACAGTTTACTCATACAGTGACTTGCGTATTTACGGAACTGGACGTTCGTAAGTTATGTTTACATAATATTGTGACATATTCTAACATTCAGACTCAAAAGTTCAGATACAGACTGTATTTAATATCGCCAAATTCAAGAAGTACAAGTAGTTTTCAAGATTTGTTCAAAATATAAATCGTTTTTTATTTGAAATTGTTTGACGATACCGCCCTCTTTAGTCACATTCAAGAAAAAAGTCAAGTGTTTTCAATCGCTAAACAATGTTACCGGAGCAAATTTATGGCAACTACTAAATTAAATTTGAGTTAAGAGACATCTGTTGGCAAGGAAACATAAATACTTGATAATGCAATACTAACCAACAATTTCACCTCCTTCACTAACGAATAGTTGCCTCAGCGGTAACACAGCCTACCTTGTCGGAACGAATATCGAGACACGGGTTCAAATCTCACGTTCCAATTTCTGTTTTTGAAAGTTCATAGTAATTTTAAAAATGAATTTCTTGGAAAACATTACTTTTCGGTGGACCCGCACGAGATCGGAACCGAATGATGACGAAAGCGACATTATATCGCAAACTTTAAATTGTACGACAAGCAGTTTGCCAGACATATCCGAAGACGAAGACGTTCCACACCTACAAAAATTAAAAGATGAAATCGCCAAATTGACTTCTCAACTTAACAGTGCACATAAAGAAATAGAATTACTGTCACTTGAAAATAGTAATTTAAAGCAATTAAATGACGAATTCAATAAAAAACACTGTATGTATAAAAAAATTGTCAGTAGCCCAGGGAAAATTAAAACAACATTAACGCCTAAAAAGAATATGAAGACGAAACAAAGACAGACTATCGAAAAAGACGACTATAAAAAGACAAAACAGACACAAACTATAGAAAATTATCATTCGACACCTGTGGACCTACATATTAAGAAAACCATCAGCAATGACGTAACTTTTATATCTAAGTCATCTCAAAACGAACGGGCCGACACAACTGTAGTTATGTCTTCAACTAAACAGAAGTTATGTCTATTAAGCAGCGAAACGTCGAACAGGATATATACACTCGTCGAAAAAACAAATTTATGCAACTTTGAAATCTGTCACTATCGTAAGCCTACATGTGGATTGTGGCAAATACTTGACAATATAGAAAGTAAGGTACTAAACTTCACACACTCGGACTACTGTGTTATTTACATTGGCGAGGAAGATTTTCGGAAAACACATAACTATTTAAAGCTTGTAATGTTTGTTAGAGAAAAATTGTTACCTTTGAATCACACAAACTTTATAATTTGTTTACCGACCTATAGATATATGACAGATTCGAACATTGTATACAACAGTCGCGTAGAAACTTTTAATAACTTGATGTACTTGGATGTAAACACATGTAACTATGCGTATATACTTGATTCAAATCTAAATCTACCTTATAACTATAATACTTACAGCACACATTATGGAACCTTAAATAAAAGTGGTTTAAAGATAGTTATAGCAGATTTACAAGACCTGATTCTTAGTTTAAGCAACCAAAATGCTACGCACTTAGAAGTGACCTGCTATCCTCAAAATAAAAGTCAAAAAGATTGTTCTACAAATTCACAACTAAATTCTCAGTTTTTTCGTTAACTACCTCAATATCTTACATCAAAATATAGCTGGTCTTATCAATAAATTGGATATACTAACTGTAAAATTGGAAGAATTTATAAACAAGGGAACTATTATAGATGTGCTATGTATTACTGAACATTTCATGCAAACAGGTTATGAAGATTTATTACATATTCCGAATTTTTGTCCAGCCGCTTTCTTTTCTAGAAATACTAAGAGAGGGGGTACAGGTATCTTCGTAAGAGTGGGACTACAGTTTACAGAATTATCCAACATAGCCAAACAGTCTATTTCAGGCATCTTTGAATGCTGTGCTGTAGAAATAATAGCATATAAAATTGTTATTATTTGTATTTACAGAATCCCAAAACATAATTATGAAGTATTTTACGATAAATTGGATAACATTTTAAACATGGTTTGTCTATCTTCGAATAAAAAAATTATTCTGTGTGGAGATTTCAATATTGATATTTTGAAAAGAAACAAAACTACCCTAGAACTAGAATGTTTCCTTATGAGGTTTAATTTAAAACTAGCGCTTTATACTCCCACTAGATTAAAAAGTAACACCTGTATTGATAACTTTGCTCACAATTATCGGAAAGAATGCCAAGCGGAAGTTGTGGATCTAGTCCTTTCAGACCACACTTCTCAAATACTTAAAGTACCTATAAAAAAAACTTGCAAACTTAAATACTGGAAAACGAAAAAGCAGGACCTATCCATGACAAACTTAATTATCTTTAAACGACATCTTAGCTCTCTATCTTTTAGGCGAGTATATGATGCTAAGGACGCAAATCAAGCTTTTGACAATTTTATGGATGATTTCTCCCTTATATACAGACTATGTCTTCCAGAAAAAATCATAACCATTAAAACTAGCAAGAAAACGAAATGGATATCTCACGGAATAAAAACATGCAGTAACAAGCAAAGGCAGTTACTCTGGGATTATAGATTAAACAAAGACTCAAAACGTAAATCAATTTTTAAAAATTACACCAAACTATACAAAAGAATAATTAATCTGACACAAAAAGCGCAAAACAATCATTTCATTAATACGGCTCAAAATAAATCAAAAGCAACCTGGCAAATAATAAATAAATCCAAATTTTGTCTGCCACCGGAGCCTATAATGTGCTTGAATAGAGATAATTTGACATTTACAGACCCAATGGACATTGCAAATGAATTTAATGATTATTTTATTGACACGATTGAGAATAATATAAAAACTGACATAACATTGAAAAATACCAATTTAAACAACCAAACATTAAATTCATTATTTATGCAACCGGTAACTGCGGAAGATATAATTAAAATAACCGGTAGTCTTAAAAATACTAATACTGTGGGATATGATGGAGTTTCGACAAAAGTATTAAAATTTACCAAAGAAATTGTAGCATCTCCATTAGCTCATATAATAAATTTATGCATAGCTGATGGAATATTTCCGAACGCGCTGAAAAAAGTTATAATAAAACCCCTTTATAAAAAAGATGACAAAACAAATTTAAAAAATTACAGGCCTATCGCAAAAATTCCAAAAATATCGAAGATTGTTGAGAAAGTAATATATAACTCTTTATATACCTATTTCGAAAAGTTTAACTTGTTCTGCAAAGAACAAAAGGGTTTCAGAAAGAAGAGTACAATTAACATGGCACTATTTGACTTACTAGCCAGCATTATGTCATCTGTAGATAAAACAAATCCAGTCTGTGCAATCTACACTGACATGACCAAGGCTTTTGATTATGTGGACCATAAGATTCTGTTACATAAACTACAGAGTTATGGCATAAGAGGAAACATTTTAAAATTAATAGAATCATACCTAAGCAATAGGCTTCAATGCACAGAAGTTTCTAGGATTTGTCCAAAGACTAAATTAGAAACTATATATGTATCTAAACCAAGGTATGTTAAATATGGCGTCCCACAGGGTAGCGTACTGGGTGCACCACTATTTTTGGTTTATATAAATGATCTCCCGAAAACAACATCTAACAAAATGGTTCTTTTTGCAGATGACAGTACAGCTATAATAAAATGTATTGATCCAAATAATTATAACAATGACATAAATGCTTGCTTAAATGACATTATAAATTGGCTCAATAATAATAATTTGGTTATAAACCTAAGTAAAACAAAAGTCATGCATTTTTATCAACGATCCCAAAAACCGCAGGTTAATATTTCTTACGAGGGTTGTGATATTGAAGAAGTACTTAGGGCTAAGTTTTTAGGTATCACAATTGATAATCAACTAACATGGAAACCTCATGTTGAAGAACTAAGTAAAAGACTTAGCAAATCCGCATATGCTCTTTTTCAACTTTCTAAGAAAGTCAACAGACATGCGCTTTTAATAGCCTACCATGGACTGGTAGCCTCTACGTTACGATACGGCATTATTTTTTGGGGGCACTCTACTGATAGGGAACTGGTATTTAGGTTGCAGAAGCGTTGCATCAGGTCTATGTGCGGTCTAAGGGTGACTGATAGCTGTGTTCCCTACTTTAAATCATTAAAAATATTAACTTTTCCTTCTTTATATATTTTGGAAACGGCTTTGTTTGTAAAATGTAATCCACATCTATTTCAAAAATTGTCAGAAGTCAGGAAAAATCCAATACGGACTCAATATAGCAATCAACTTTGTCAAGTAAAATGTAAGACAGCACTAATGAGAAAATGTTTTTTTGGTATGGCCCCACGAATATATAATAAAGTACCGAATGCTATTAAAAATATGACAGTATCAAAATTTAAACGGGCACTAAACGAATTTTTAATAAAAAAAACTTATTACAGTATTGATGATTTTCTTAATGATGATTCACTGACTGATTGATATGCTGACCTGTATGACATTGTGATTGACAATTTTAATGCATTTCTTAGGAATTTTTTTTTTCAAGTATTATGACCTTAATTCATTTGACATTACTGATATGACATTCATTTGACATGACTAATTAAATATGACTTGGCTAACATTTTTAATTACGTTACTTTTATTTTAGTGTAACTCTAATTTCAATTGTGTTTGGAAAAATATCTGCATACCCAAATGAGGATAAAATATGGAGGTCTGTATTGTCTGTGGTGACGATTTCTTAAATGGTGAATTAATTTTGAATGACAACTAATGATATAGATATTTAGTAATATTGGCAATTTAACTATTTTTGACATTAAAATTAATTTTGACAAATTTAATCATTTAACATTTTAATATGCATTTGACAATTTGACATTTTTAATAATTCTTCATTTAAGTCTGACATCAGTTGTTATTCAATTTAATTTATTTTTTATTTAACACCAAAATTATACATGATTTTGCAAATATTTTAGTATTTTTTTTGTGTAATGTATTTTTCCAGTAGATTTGCACAACATATTTGTACGCCTCCTGGCATAACATAGCGCTCTTTTTATTAATATAACACCTATAAATAATTATATCTACTTTACCTATGTTAACAAATAAATAAATTTGATTTGATTTGATTTGAAGTTCCAGAAGTTCTATTATAATACAATTCTTTTTTTTAAAATTAGGTGAAGCGTTGTAAGCTAGAAAGCGTAAGAATACATAGATTAACTTGTGCATTTATATAATGTATGGATAGCTTCTTTGTATTACTCAGACAAAATAGCTTTCATTTTTTATGGTGTTATAGACATATTATGAGGAAACTGCAAATGTGGCGGAATGAACGTAAAATACCCGCTCTTTTTCGAATGCCTGGCTTCCTTTGTAGGCTTTTAGAGAAAAAGTAATGAGGGAAACAAACAGATCGGAGTGTTTGACGCTGTATTATTAAAGTTTAAGGACCCAAGCTTATTGTTTGCGTTGTGGAAGTATTTGGATCAAGGATTTTGTTGGTATACCTACTACAATGACCTTAATTTTTTTTTATAACTACCATTATAGGGAAAAAAAAACTTTGAGGAGTGGCTAGATCGGCGTCACGGCGTCCTGACCTACCGCATGACGCAGGTCCTCACCAGACGCGGAAGTTTCGAGAGGTACCTGTGTCTGATGGGAAAGGAGGAAACTCCTGGGTGTCACCACTGCGAGGATCGCCCTGAGGACACCGTAGAGCACACGGTGCAAGACTGCCCCGCTTGGGCAGAACACCGACGTGTCCTCACGGTGGCGATAGGCGGAGACCTCTCGCGCCCGGCATTGGTCGAGGCCATGCTGCGGGGCGAGAGGGAGTGGGAAGCGGTCGCCTCCTTCTGCGAAGCAGTCATGCTTCCGAAGGAGGAGGCGGGCCGCGTGAGGGAGAGGATGGCGTCCTCCCTCCAGCCCAGCCGCAGTGGTAGACGCCCACGGCGTCGGACGTCGGCCGACGATCTCCGGCCACCGTAGGCGCGGGCATGCGGACAGCGAGTAAAGGGCAACTCGCTGTCCGACCATAGACCATGCCCGGGTCGACGGCGCGTCGTGTTCCACGCGCGCCTCAAAGAGCGTCAGCAACATGACGAGGCCCCCTCTGCAGAGGGCCGAAGCCTGCCGGGGTCGTGGGACTCATCCCGTTACCGTGGCCCGGTATGTAAAGGGTTATTGAAGGAACACCGTGGATTTTAGTCAGTAAAAGTCTGAGAGTCCCTCCCACCCTGCCCGGAGGACTTATTTGATAATTTTACCACGTTAAATAAAAAAAAAAAACTACCATTATAGGGAATTCGAAACGCGTGACGTGGCTATGTCAACACAAGTATTGGCTCCTATTAACGCAACTATTAAGCCCTTTACATAATTTATTACTATATATACCCGACTTATATACCCGACTGCGGAGAAGCAAGGAGGTGGGTTATGTTTTTAGCGCGTATGTATGTATGACCGTTCCTTTGGTCTCTCGTATCTATTAAAACAGTAAACGGATTTTTATAAATGATACGTCATTGGATTTGTCTTAATTTCGCGAGTGTTACTGGATACATCAAAATAAAACTAAATCACCACAACGACATTCAGACGCCATTTTGTAAAAAAAAAACTATTTTTAATTATTATTTTTATACTTAAATGGATCCTTAAAAATGATTTTAAGGTTTCTTTCAATATTTTTAATTTTAAGCAACCGTTTAGGAAATATAGCGTTTTAAAACTGAATACAATCGTATAAAAGGACTGAAAAATTGTTAATTAACCCTTAAGTTTCTGACTCCGATATTGATAACGTAACTACCTACCCGCGGCCATGGTGACTTCTACCTAAAAACCAACGTTTTTAAATGATTTGCGTTGATATAGTAAAAAAATTGGCCAAGTGCGAGTCAGACTCGCCCATGAAGGGTTCCGAAGTAACTATCATAATATAATATAATATGTATATTTATTTGACAAAAAAAAACCTTACAAATTTCGTAAAACTAGCTTATTTACATTTATTTACAACTACGCCAAATAACTTTGTTTTTCACAGTGTTTGTATGAATTACAAAGTTATATTTTCAGTTTTAGAAAATATGCTGTATCTCAAAAACTGCTGACCTGATTTCGTTCAAACCAATTTTTATTGAAAGCTTACATTAAGGTCTACAGACACATATTTTGTTTAGATTTTTCACTCCATTATTATAGAAGTTAGAGGGGGAGGGACACACATTTTACCACTTTCGAAGCTTATATCTTTTAAACGATTGACTTTATGAAAAAGTGGTTTTAGAAACCCTTATATCATTTTTAAAGACCTGTCTATAAATACTACACACGCATAGGTTTCATGAAAAAAAAATATTTTCTGTTCTAGTTCCATGTATGGGGACCCCCCTTTATTTTAAATTTTTTTTTTTTTTTCTTAAAATCGAAAAGCGGTTTACAGAATACATGTACCTACTAAGTTTCACATGTATAGTCTTAATAGTTTCGGAATAAAATGGCTGTGACATACGGACGGACGGACAGACAGACAGACGGACAGACATATCGAAACTATAAGGGTTCCGTTTTTTGCCATTTGGCTACGGAACCCTAAAAAAGCATGTCTGGGATTCTAATTATATTATTAAAATATAAAAATAAAGAAAAACAGCAATTTGTTAAAATTTTAGTTTGCTTAATTTTAACAATCATCTTTTGATAATGAGCTACATTTAAAAACAAATTATAAATTACGGCAACCAGCACTTTCTTCTCAAAATCTAACTGTTTCAATAAAAGAAAATTATAGAAAGAGAAAAAATATGGTTTCTTTTAAAAAATTGCAAGGGATAAAGTTTATAACTTTTCATGGTAATCTTGACACAATTTTTTGGTACACTCCAAGAATATGCATTTTTTGCACATAAAGTTTATGTGAAAAGCTTTTTCTTTCTCTCACGATGACCGCGGGCAGCTACTTAAAAGTTAATATTTAAACTAAAAAGCTGAAAATAAAAAAGTTATTTAAAAATCTAAAAAACCCCACTGCTCAACTGCAAGAAACCAGCACATTTTTATTTTAAAACCCATTTTTTAAATAAAAATTATATTATGTTCAATTGGGTTCCGCCTGAATGTCACTTTTTAAAATAAAAATATGCTTGTTTCTTGCATTTTAGTTGAGCAGTCGGATTTTTTAAATTTTTTATTTATTTTTTATTTCTCTTGCGAGACCAAAGTATCGTAAACTCTCGAGCAATATAATAACTCGTGAGAGATTTTTTTCTAGTCTCAGATAAGATCAAATTATATGAATAGTTCATATAATTTATATACTCTAAAGTAACATTATAATTCATATTAACAAATAAAAAAGGCGTTCTATGTAAATCCAACCCGGGAACAGGTTAAACAATAGTGTATGTTATATTATGAAATAACAAACTGCTGAAATTATGACCCTTTGCGCACGCTCAGAGCAATTTTTTACCTACCTATACACTACTAATTTTTAATTAGTACAAATACTTAAAGGGCTTATTAGAAAAGGTCTTGTTATTATATATGTAAAGTCTCACTATATAATATTGATAAATAGCAAAGTTATTAGCGTTTGTTTATATCCCAAAATGTCACTCAATTTACGGACATATTGTACAGGCCATTCATGTATTCATTAATCGTGATGTCGCGGTCACGCGGTCTCGCTCAAACTTGCCCCGCCTCCAACAGCTGTTATCGTAATTGTAGGTAGCTTAGACGCATCTTTAAGCTTTACGAATTAAAAAAAAAGTAAAATAAAAGGTTCACGAAAAATAATAGGCACTTATAAAATTCAAACTTTACCTACATACTTTAATTGGGCCATTTGCTTGTGTTGTTCAGTATCCACCTGCAGAACTCCATCCTTGGTTCATTATCCACAGTAGTCAATTCTTGACCCTTTCTTTAGTGGTATGGGTGAAATCCAGACGAACTAATGATCGTCTATGCACAGTACTGGCTGATATTAAAATGACGAGCTGCGTCATTCGTACTTCGCCGGGGATCTTCAAAGTAGTCCACTACATCGTCGTAAAGGTTTTGGGCCGGTCTTCCATGTCCTTGGCGATGGGCCGTTGCGCGGAATGATCAATGTGTAACTAACCCCCCCTTTGCAACTCTTGAATTGAAGATTTGATTGGCCAATGATCGTCTCTCCTACGTTATGTTTATAAGTAACCCGAATCTTTTAGAGGAAAGAGACTATTTACAGAAATGGGTAAATGACTTTGGTTAATTTAAATTAATTATTTCTGTGGCTGAATAAAGGTCTTGATCAGATGATTAAACATAATAAAGGTTATTCTTAAATACCTTAAATCTAAGGAAGACAATTCAGTTCTTCCTGAATTATAAATGCTAACATATATATTTGACTATAAGGAATAAAGGAATTAGGAAATCTGCCTCTACAAATTTTGTATTTTGTAGAAGTTAGTAGGCCCCACACCAAACGCCTCAACTAAAATGAGTGCCAACCACTATGTGCACCCCCTTCAGATAGGATATTGGATTCAAAGCGGTTTTAAGTCCTATACAATAAGTAGGTACAACCATTCAGTCCAACATTAATCAATAATAATTGAACACTTCAATTAGTATGTTACTTTTCATTCCTAGTAGAAGGTTAAACCTTAGTATATGATAGGACTAAGCCTATAATTATAATGGTACTGAGACTCTTTTATAAATGATTGAGACGTACTCAAGTCATTAATATATCACAATTATTTCACAACCTCTTTATCCAAGAATTTCACAAGGGGTCAACAGGTAATGTCACACCAGTCTAGTATCAGACAGAGCCAGAATTTACACGAAGGGGTCCCATAAGTGCTCCTACTCCTCATAGGGTATCAACGGAAACACCCATGATATTCCATCAGTGCCGGGTGCCTACATACATCGAAATGATGAGAATCATTCCCATATTATTCCTCCCATGGAATTCCAAGAATTAGGTTATTAAATTCATTTATCATAATTAAACTGTTTCAATTATACTAATCATGCTGGAGTGAAATAGTATCACAGAAATATTTCCCTATAATTTGTTTAAAGTTAAAAGGAATGGGAAGGAAATGATTAGTTGGAAAAGAAAGGATTAAGGAAGTGGTAGGGCCTAGCTAATTAACTTGCAATACTAATTTAGTCCCAGTTAACTATGTAAGATTGATGTGGTGAGTTGAATCAATAACACAATGTTTTGTTGGCCTACAAAACATTGCTCATCAATTACAGTTGTAGAGTGTGCATAAAGATCTTTGCTGCATGTGAAGTGTTCCTGCTTGCAGTAGGATATAATCACCAATGAGTATCTTCTTAGGAGGCTACACTTAGAAGGGGTTTGTGAGGTCCCTTAAATTCATAACAACTCCTTGAATATAACACTCACTTATGAAAATACTACAGATTGTGTAAAGTCAACTGGTGCATAATTAGTATATTCATATTCTTGAAATAACTCTAATCTCACGACGAAGTTCCGCGGAACTAACTACACTTATTATCTAAACAACTCTACTATTCAGCTTAAGAAATGGACAAACACAACCTGGTTAAGTATGAATTACTTTCAATAACAAGTTACCAACCTGGTTAAGTATGAATTACTTTCAATAACAAGTTACCAGTTTCTGTCTGTTTTCAAATCATAAGTGAACTGATTTGGCCTACTATAGATTAACTACGCATATCTGCTTAAGTTTCTAATACTAGGTATATGAAGAAACAACTAAACTCGAAGATCTGAAACTCACACAATATAAAAATAACAAGGAAAATTTACAATAAGTATGGAGGTGTATCTGCTTATATTTCTAATACAACCTGGAAGAAATAATTCATCCTAAATTATGTTAAAATTCACATAGCACTATAAAATATCAAGGAAAACCGAAAATCACAATAAGAAAAATATCATTAGTTGACATCAAGCAACTGTCAAAACCTTCCACCGACATTCCATAAACAATTATAAACCATAAAGTGATTAAAGTTTACTCTAGTTACACAATAAGTGACTTTATAAATATCTCCTAATAATTGTGTAAAACATTAGTAATTCCAAAGTGTCACCGATTATATTAACTAGGAAGGCCATGTTGGTTTCAAATACTCCACTCTAATGATATGTCTATTGATAAAAGAATTCATTTTAGGTTTAAATAAAATTCAAAATATAAAATAATTGTTCAAGTAATTAAACCAAAATGGCGAATATAAGAAAATCATGTCACTAACCTTTGAAGTCTTCTTTTGGACTGTGAATTATCATGTAATTAATCTCCTGTAAATATCCCTAATTTCTATTCTATCAATCTCACCTACTTTGCAAAGGGTACCTTTATTAAATATTGTAGATCTATTCTTCTTTCTAAATTATATATTATCTAATTATATAATGCAACCATATAAAATAGCTAACCGGTGTACATGATAACCCACAGTGATGCAGTACTCTTTCTTGAACTCCTTTGTTGCTGTAAGAAGCAAAATTAACCTTCCCCATGCCGCATAATAAAGTGTTACAAAGAAATAAATATTAAAATACTTTACTGAATCGCGAAGGAGGTGAAGTGGTTCTCATATATGTCCATCACAAGTGGTACACGTTTCTAACTACTATTTATTAAATTAAATCTACTTGTAGAAGCTGAAAGAAAATTCCATATTAACTTATAACTACATGTACCTCCGGTACACGATTATGAGTAACCACAGTATTGATTGTCTTTTGTCGCACTTCCCTTTTTACCATTACCTTAAGGAATACTAATCCCTAAAATTTTGGATATTTTTAATACACCTAAAGGTAATGATTTCATTTGGTAATAAATTTCGAACAAGATTTTACAATAATATTTTTAGAAGCTAAGTATCTACATTCACGTCCGTACTCATTTCCAAGGAACAATTAAATATAGTTATAGAATAATATTATACTACTTAGTACATTCACACATAGAAAGCTTAACACCAGGTTATAGCCTTCTACTTGCAAAGGAGAAAACTTCATTCGAAAAGCTTTCGCCCTTGTTAGTACCTTTTCTTTTTCTCATCAAAGAGTTCCAATGAATTCAATTATTTAGTATATAGTACAGCCTAACCACCCTAATTCCCCATATTAAAACTAGCTGAAAAGGTGGTATTATTCAGGTTAAATATTTCAAAACAATACACAGAAGGTGTAAATGGTGGTGGTGTAAGGTGTTACTAAATTATTGAGACTTATAAGTCTAGTATTGGTTGAAGTACTCCCTAGCCTTATAGTCTAAAATTCGAGAGATATCTACAATTTATCTCAATACTATGACTCCAACCAATACCTCTGCAAATTCGCGAAATTGAGTTATGTTATGGTGAATGTTCAATATATATATAAACCTATTACTTCCTTATTATTTTCTTTCTTAATTATGTTATGGTATTAATAATTATGACATGTTGGATTTCTATAGACCAGAAACTCACCCCCAGCAGCTGTGAATCACACCAGATCCCATCTAGAAAGTCTCGAATTTAATCGACTAGTCAGGACCAATGGACTCACCTACCCCTTACCATAACCCAATTATATTTTGTTTTATAAATATTTCGTTTCTTATTTGTATGTGTTATGTAATAATTCTCCTATGCATTCATTCTACGTGTCGTGTATATTTGAGGCAGTGATGTGTAGATATTAACTTATAACTAATTGTGTACTTATTTATTTAATGCTGAACCTAACAATCCTCATGATTTATCGTATCTAGCCTGGAGTGATAAATCATTTAATATTGAAAGCGTCCCTGTGATTTTATCGATCGGATCGATAAAATAACCTATCACTGATGTTATCGAGTTTACTTGAATAATACCACATACTACACATGAAAAGACACACACTTTTAAGAACAGTAATATCACATCCTAATATAATTTAGAGATAATTTGCTTACCAAATCTTTAACTTATTAAATACACAGAACAATTTAATAAACAAATTATCTTACTACTCATAAATCAAACTGAATAGTATTCACATAAAACATTAGTATAGAACCCTCTATGGTGTATTAATTTATCAATCAGTCAATATTAAAAATAATTCTATTGTAATAAAATATATTATTTGGTTTCTTAATTTAATATACTAAATTAAATAGCATAGGTACATCTGCAATGAAAGTAAACTAATTTGTATTAATATGATTTGATTTAACCTTTTCATTTACTCTATTCTACCACTGTTTATTTAAATAGGATTATAACTTAGTAGAATAAAATTAAACTCCAACATAACTGCCAGAAGAATTATTTTGCAAATATAAATGACGAGTTATAGAGTTTATTTCACGTAATTAATAACACTTCGAATTAAATACCCAATTCTAATCACCATAATAAGATTCTCAAAAATAAAGAATATTGACTTACCAAATTCTGATGACTCAAACCCACAATCACTGATATTAAATACTAGATCGACTCTCGCCGTCCACTCTCGACAAATTTCTTCTATTTTTCTCTCCCGAATCCCGCGAACATTGCTTATATATACTCTAACTTCCTTCCCAACCACCGTCTCCCACGGTCCGGGTCCCAGAACCCTAGCATGAGTCATTCAATGCGCAGAAGTCCACTTCTAGGGGTCAGCGATTATCAGCGGAATTCGAGGCATGACGTAACGCCGCGGTGCCGTTCCCACGGCGCGAGACCGGCACGTCAACAACTCTAGCTCCTCTCAATACTTGAGTACACGAAAGCTGAACCCTTTGTTTTTGTTACGAGGCCCCTTTGTTTGCATTCGCGTTGAATCAGACTGGCCCACTTAAGATTATGTACATTCACCCCCCAAAATTTTAAAAGGTATATCCGATTAAAATTTTGTAACCTATATCGGGTTGTGCACACAGTAATCTTCATGTCGTTATAATGTCAACCCACGGTATTAGTATAATATTCTCCTATGTTTTATTTTCCTTGAACATCAACCTTGTAATCTGTTCATAATTAGTCATGTAGATTTAATATGGTAAAAAAAATGAATTAAATCAGATTTACTTTATATAAAACAAAAGAATTACGTTCTCCCATCTTAAACTCTTGTCTCATCTCTCATAACCAATCATAACAAATCACGTCTTCTATCAAAATTTGATGTAAATAAATGACTCTTTTATCAAGTGGGTCAATTCGAAAATAAAGAATATTATCTATCCAATGACAATCTTTATATCGATCAAATGTTGATCCAATCTTCTTTGCGTAATAATAGTTAAATCATCTAGATAATTTATACAAAACTCCCTAACTTCCGGTCCTAGAATAACATCCATGACCCTACTAGAGCTACCAACTGATGTATATAATGTATGATTTCCCATTAGACGTGAATCCTGTAAATTGTTTACTTTCCTCTGTCAATGTACCACAAATAAACGATTTGATTTGATTTGAATGGAATTTGAAAATATGCATTATTCATATCTACTATGTTTATGTAGTTTACCCCATGGAACGAACTCAATATATCATTAATAATTAGCGGCTTCTCTGAATCAACTACCATATACCTATTTATTTCTCTAGCATCAAGTAAAACTCGTATTGACCCATCTCTTTTTAATGCAAAAGTTAAAGGACTACTATAAGGTGTAGTTCTGCGGCTAATTATTCCTTATTCAACCATTTCATTTCATTTATGTTCCATTTCGTCTCGATAATCGTATGGAATAGGGTAAGGCCTTCTTATGAAAGGAATGTGTTTTACCATTTTTATCTCGTTCATAACAATTAGTACGCCCTAGTTGAGTTGAAAATATGTTGATATGTTTTTTTCAATACAGCTTGTAATTTATTTAACTCTGATTCTCCCAAAATTCCCTTTCTTTTTATGCTTTGTATTTTATCCTCTAAATGTTCATTATTCGTATTCAGTAGAAAATTATCAAGGATTAAGGTATTTATTATAGTTCCTTCTTTAACCAACAGTACAAAATGTTCCCTTCCCTCGTATTTAATAAGTATGTGTAAGTATTTTCCTTAGCCAACTGTACTATTGTTTCTTATTTTCTTAACCAATCAAATCCTAAAATTAATACCCTGACTAATTTGGGAATAATCAAGAATCCGGTCTCAATTGCTATAGTTCCTACTTTCATCGGTAGCATAACCATCTGCTGTACCTTGGAGCCTTTTTGACCTATTGCGCCCTTTATTTGTATTGGGTTTATAGGTAATAATTCTACATTTACATTGCAACTCTTAAGTTTTTGCTAGAAAGAATCTGAAATACACGTTATATTACTACCCGTGTCTAATAAACCTCTATTTTGTAAATTAAATATCTTCAAATCAATTTCAGATTTTACAAATCCTAATTGTTGTTCCTCTTGTTCACTTTCATTAAATACTGAATTAACTAAATTTTCTTTTACAAGAATTTGGTCAATTATCATATTTGATTTTAGTTTGAAAAAATTTATAATTCTAGTTGTGCCTAGATCTCTCGAATCAACGTCGCTTGAGTAACCTAAACCACACTTATGTAACCAACAACAACCTGTGTGTTTTAAATTGTACGACGTCCCTGTGGATAATTATATCCTAACTAGCACTCACGCGGGGCCCCACCCCCGCGGAATCCATCACGGCAAAACACAACTCTCCCTTTTTTTTGCAGTCGCATAAAAAGCAACCTATAACCTTCCCCAAGCTTCAAGCCACTTCCATACCAAATTGCATCCAAATCCACCCAGCACTTCCGAAGACTAGCGCGCTCAAGCAAGCAAACAAACAACCAAATCAACTCCTCCGCTTTATAATATTAGTATAGATAATAACTTTAATTCATTTTATACTTTCTCCTCACCCCCCAAGTCTAATTCCCCTACAAATCTTAAGCAATATAAATAATGTCTCACTTAATTCACCTTTTCTACATCTTCCTAAAGTTTACCAATAGAACACCTCCTTAATTATAAACTTGAACATCAATGGTATAGTATTAGTACTAAAAAATACTCGAAATATCAATGATACATCATTTATACATAACGTCGCGGCTCGTATTGGACGATGGTATTTTAAGTTTATTAACATCGACAACATGATGTGACTATATCATTCGAATAATCGATTCATACTTGTCCGGTTTTAGTAACATTTTAAAGGGTACATCACTATTTTCGTTTATGACTTTTTCGTTTTTAGGTGTTATCAAATACCTAGTTTTTTTTTTTTTTTACAGCGTCTAAGCGGATTAATGTGTGTTAACATTGCCTACACATTACTGTGCCTATCGTGCGTTCTTTCTTTGTGAATATGTGCGCAAATTCGACCGTAAGTGAAAGTTTCAAAAGTGAAAACAAATCACATCACTGTGAGGCAAAGTTAGTCCGATTTATTTATTTATTTATTTATTTATTTATTTATTTAGGGACAAATAACAGTTACATAATAAAAACATATTAACTAAAATTCGTATAACTAATTAAACAATTATGCAACCCACACCATTGTCCACAGGTTAACAAAAGAAATGAAAGTTACAATGACACATTATAGCTAAAAACGAAATAGTTAAAATAACATTATCTAATAAATCCGTAACTGATTAACATATTATTAAATTAAATCTCAGACAAGAGTTTACAAGCTTTTAATTTAAATTGCTTATTAGATAGACAAAATATATCAAGCCGTGTGAAGTGCGAGTTATATATGTCCACAATACGACGCAGAGGCACGCGCACTCCGGCATTAGTTTTACAGGACTCTGTATGAAACAGACGAGGCACGCGCACTCCGCGCTGGATAACAGTTCTGGGTACTGTATAACATAATTTATTTGTTAAATCTGTGCAGTCAAATCTGTTGTTGCACAAACCATGCAACATCATTACTGACAGAAGCAATCGTCTGTACTCTAGACTTAAAACATGATATTTATTTAATAAATGTGTGTAGGGAACTTTAGAGTGATAACACCTGTAGTTCATAGAACGCAAAAACTTTTTCTGTACCATTTCTAAGCCAGCACCGTACTTTTTGTACAAAGGATTCCAGATAGGTGAAGCATATTCTAATTGTGATCTAATCAATGTTTTGTATAGCATTAAGAAGGTAGAGGGACGCACAAAGTCACGGGACGATCTCATGACGAAACCGAACATTTGAAAAGCTTTATTTACTACTGTATCATAGTGTAAGTCAAAGTGTAGACAGGAATCAAGTATTACTCCCAAATCACGTACTGAACGAACAGTATTTAGGGGAACGTTGTCAATGGAATAGGTATATATGTGTTTCTTTTTGTTCTTAGTAAAAGAGATAGTGTGGCATTTTGGAAGGCTAAGAATGAGCTTATTAACAATGCAGTAAGTATGTAACCTGTCTAGATCATCTTGAAGAAGTTGACAATCCTCTATCGTTTTGCAAGGTTTATAGATTTTGATGTCATCTGCGTACATTAGAAACTGAGAGTTAACGAAACATTGTTTAATATCGTTTATGAATATGACATAGAGAAGAGGACCTAAGATGGAACCTTGTGGAACTCCAGACGTAACAATTACAGTGTCAGATTCATAACCATTAACAACGACTTTCTGGGTTCTGTTAAAAATATATGACATAAACCAACGCAATAAGTTTCCGCGTATACCGTTATAGGCTATTTTATCCATGAGTAATTTATGATCCACCTTGTCGAAAGCCTTCTGAAAGTCTGTGTATACAGCGTCTACTTGTAACCGTTGATCCATATTTTCGAATAAATAGTTAGTGAAAACCATAAGATTTGTTGTGGTGGAACGACGTTTTACAAATCCATGTTGTTCCGGGATAATATGGCGGTGAAGACGAGAATATATTGATTCATGTACCAGTCTCTCGAAGACCTTGGACAAGGTGGAAAGTATTGAGATGGGGCGGTAATTCTCTACATTGTTTTTGTCACCACTTTTATAGACTGGAGTAATAAAGGCATTTTTCCAAACTGCGGGAAAAACGCCTTCTCGTAGGCATTTATTAAATATTATTTGCAGGGGAGTACAGAGGATTTCATACAATCTTGTGAAGAAGCTAGGTGGCAATCCATCCGGTCCAGCTCCTTTAGAAGGATCAAGCAACTTTAATGACGTACTTATAACATCTTCAGTCAAGTAAATGTCTGATATACATATTAAATTTTCACTGCAGGTAGTAGGTGGTTGCCATGTATTTGGATTAAAAGAAGAAGGTTCGTAGACGGAACAGAAGTAAGTTGAGAATAAGTTGCAGATATTTTTGGGGTCATCGGAGGTAATATCCTTGAAATACATGCTGGCAGGTAGTTTAGCCTTGCATTTTCGAGCTGATATATAAGACCAGAAGTACTTAATGTTTTTGGGGATGTTATTCTCAACAGATTCCATGTAGTTTCGATAACATCTAGCAGATTCATGATGAAACAGATTGCGATATTTGGAAAAGGTTAAGTAGTCGGAGATATTATTATAATTCTTCCATTTGATCCATGCACGTTCTTTATTCTTTAAAATACGTATCAAGGATGGGGAAAACCATACTGGATACTTTCCATTTTTAATGCGAGATAACGGAACGTGCAATCTAATAATGCCGTATAATTTTTCATAGAAAGTATTGACAGCTTCCTCTGAAGAGAGGTGAGAGAGAGCCTTATCCCAGTTAACTTTACCTAGTTCAAGTTTTATTTCATCGAAATTAGCTTTATGAAAATTATGTCTTTGGACCGAGCGAGGTTTCATGGAAGCAAATTGCATACCCAGAGTAGTTAATATGGAGAACGGAGGATGGTGCATGTCAGGTTCTAGAAGAATATTACAAGATATTGTCTGGCAATCCACGTTAGAAATAACTAAATCCAGTATTCGTCCTAATTTGTTTTTGGTGGTGTTATATTGAGTGCCATTAACAAATTCCATAAAATTTAACAAGCTACGCCCAGCCGAGCTTGATACATGAGCATGGCCACCTTGGTCTGACCATTCGATACCTGGGATATTAAAATCTCCAAAAAAGAAATATGAGTCACAAGTAGAGTCATTAGCCAAGTCTTGTAGCATATCGAAATACTGTGAATATGCGGCCTCATGTGTTCGTGGTGGTATATATGCGGCACAAATAATATGGCGTGTGTTTTGTCGTGATGAAGGCAACTGTACCGCAATATGTTCTACCTCTGGGTGGAAAATGTGTGTCGATATCTTAGAAGGACGTAGTTCTCGAAGGACAGCCACAAGAATGCCTCCCCCCTCGCGTTTCTTAGTCGCTAGACGGTCACGATCGAATCTGAAGACGGTGTATCGGTTGTCAATAAATTCACTGTCCAGGATGGTAGGAATAAGCCAAGTTTCCGTCAACACAATAACGTCATACGAGCACGATAATATGTTCATGTAAAGCGTATGTAACTTTGTACGGATCCCTCTACAGTTCTGGTAATATATCACGATATTATTTGCAGCCATTGGAAAATATGAAACAATAAATCTGTATAACATTTGACATTTTTATACACTGAGACGATGTACTTATTATAATTATTATGAAGTAGTGAACCTTATTATATAAACATAAACACAATAGAACCTTGATACAGTACTGTTTTATCCTTTGTAAATACGAGCATATATTTATAGAAACTATAAAATCGCTTACTAACATCAGATAGAAAGTTTCACAATATATACAATATGATAATATAAAAATCATTAAACAAAAGTAAAATCTTAATATATAGCCGCGGATTAATACATTTGCAACAGGTGAGAACAACAGGCAAAGATACGTTACAAAACCATTCGTCCAAAAACAACCAGCATATTTAAGGTTCTGTAGTATCAGTAGGAGTCTTCTGACTACTAACAATTTTGCTGAGATCAGCATCAGAACGTATTGCGAATGAAGAAGTTCCATCTTGCTTGCGCACAAGTATCGTAGCATTTCGTACCCAAACGTATTTATAACTATATTTATTGGCGAACTTTCTGGCTTCACGAAATAAAGCTTTATTTTTTAACGTGAGGTGTTCATTTAAATAAATTGTTGACGAAGTGCCTGAGATTCCTATTTGGTCGGTCTTAATGCTCTTACTTTTACGATAGGCGCTCAATAAGTTGTCACGAATCAATAGCGATTTAAATTTTACTATAATATTCTTGGGCTTGTTATCGTTTTGATGTGCATGCGGGACACGGTGAATAGTGATAATATCATTTTGTGACAGTGAACATTTTACTGAATTGCCTATTGCCTCTGCAATTGCAAACAAGTTTTCAGTTCGTTTTTCGGGCACGTTACAGATTTCGATGTTACATAGTCGTGCATGTTGTTCCATCGAGTCGATCTTTGCCTCAAGTTTAGTAATCGTTTGTTGGTTACTGATGCTGACCACCTCGTTTAAGCGCTTTTCGTAACCCTTGCATTCCTTTTCCAAACTCTCAAGACGTTTTCTCATGTCTTCATAACTATTATTGAAGAATTGAATAGTTTTCTCGATCTCTAGATTGGTTTTTTGGATACTAAGGTTCTGTTGTTTAAGCTCGGAAACTTCAGTTACTAATTTATTGAGAATAATATCTTGGTCGGTTTTCCACGACAACAGCATATTTTTCAATTCTTCAAACTTGTCCGGTTCTGTAAAGCTGTCATCCTCTCGAAAACGTTTGTTACTAGGTCTTGTAGTAATGTTGCTCAATTCACGGGCGCTGGATTGAGATTGAGATGCCGGAGAGAGATCTGGTTCCGATCGCGTTTCCAAAAGCGCACAGTTGCTGGGTGAACATTGCGGAGGCGAGCGCATCATGCGAGGCATGTTGGTTATTTGTGTAAATAGCAACTAGTCAAAAAGCCAAAATATGCAAGCGATGCAGGTGAATAAAAATATACTGATATTTCGCAAGTGATTGCAACTGTATATACGGTCGAGTGCAAACACACTTCGCCCCAAATGGCGAAGGTCCGAGTTCGCTACCGGGCAGCCACAAAAACTTTTAGAAGTTTTTTAAAAAAGTTTTCGAATATAATTCGAGGTACGGACTCACAAAAATCGTCTATCCCTCTCAGACTCCACCCACTGGGCGTAGACCTTAGGCAAAGTCACCGCAAGAGCAACAAGGAATCGAAAATATGGACATAAGCCAATCACAACACTGATAGTCAATCACTTCACACAAAACACAGCGCGACTGGCAACACGTCTTCACACTTTCGAGCAAAAGAGCTAACTGATTTGTCCAATGAAGGATACAAGTATTTAAACAAGCTCACAACGAAGCCAGAAAGGTACATTATATATCATGATAATGGTCATAAATTACCGATTTCTCATTTTTTCTGAAGCCTTACCCAAAAATCAAAGTATGTACTTTAGAGGTTATAAAACTCAAAATAATTTTGAAATTTAATTCTGATCAGTTGTAATATATGCAACCGAAAGAAAGATCCCACTTTCAGATAATAGTCTCTTCAACTCTTTCCATTTCACGAACACCAAATTGTAGGCTATATAAGCCTACATATAAAATAGAATTGATGACCAGATATCCTGGTCACGGCACCAAATTGTAACTAACCCCCCCTTTGCAACTCTTGAATTGAAGATTTGATTGGCCAATGATCGTCTCTCCTACGTTATGTTTATAAGTAACCCGAATCTTTTAGAGGAAAGAGACTATTTACAGAAATGGGTAAATGACTTTGGTTAATTTAAATTAATTATTTCTGTGGCTGAATAAAGGTCTTGATCAGATGATTAAACATAATAAAGGTTATTCTTAAATACCTTAAATCTAAGGAAGACAATTCAGTTCTTCCTGAATTATAAATGCTAACATATATATTTGACTATAAGGAATAAAGGAATTAGGAAATCTGCCTCTACAAATTTTGTATTTTGTAGAAGTTAGTAGGCCCCACACCAAACGCCTCAACTAAAATGAGTGCCAACCACTATGTGCACCCCCTTCAGATAGGATATTGGATTCAAAGCGGTTTTAAGTCCTATACAATAAGTAGGTACAACCATTCAGTCCAACATTAATCAATAATAATTGAACACTTCAATTAGTATGTTACTTTTCATTCCTAGTAGAAGGTTAAACCTTAGTATATGATAGGACTAAGCCTATAATTATAATGGTACTGAGACTCTTTTATAAATGATTGAGACGTACTCAAGTCATTAATATATCACAATTATTTCACAACCTCTTTATCCAAGAATTTCACAAGGGGTCAACAGGTAATGTCACACCAGTCTAGTATCAGACAGAGCCAGAATTTACACGAAGGGGTCCCATAAGTGCTCCTACTCCTCATAGGGTATCAACGGAAACACCCATGATATTCCATCAGTGCCGGGTGCCTACATACATCGAAATGATGAGAATCATTCCCATATTATTCCTCCCATGGAATTCCAAGAATTAGGTTATTAAATTCATTTATCATAATTAAACTGTTTCAATTATACTAATCATGCTGGAGTGAAATAGTATCACAGAAATATTTCCCTATAATTTGTTTAAAGTTAAAAGGAATGGGAAGGAAATGATTAGTTGGAAAAGAAAGGATTAAGGAAGTGGTAGGGCCTAGCTAATTAACTTGCAATACTAATTTAGTCCCAGTTAACTATGTAAGATTGATGTGGTGAGTTGAATCAATAACACAATGTTTTGTTGGCCTACAAAACATTGCTCATCAATTACAGTTGTAGAGTGTGCATAAAGATCTTTGCTGCATGTGAAGTGTTCCTGCTTGCAGTAGGATATAATCACCAATGAGTATCTTCTTAGGAGGCTACACTTAGAAGGGGTTTGTGAGGTCCCTTAAATTCATAACAACTCCTTGAATATAACACTCACTTATGAAAATACTACAGATTGTGTAAAGTCAACTGGTGCATAATTAGTATATTCATATTCTTGAAATAACTCTAATCTCACGACGAAGTTCCGCGGAACTAACTACACTTATTATCTAAACAACTCTACTATTCAGCTTAAGAAATGGACAAACACAACCTGGTTAAGTATGAATTACTTTCAATAACAAGTTACCAACCTGGTTAAGTATGAATTACTTTCAATAACAAGTTACCAGTTTCTGTCTGTTTTCAAATCATAAGTGAACTGATTTGGCCTACTATAGATTAACTACGCATATCTGCTTAAGTTTCTAATACTAGGTATATGAAGAAACAACTAAACTCGAAGATCTGAAACTCACACAATATAAAAATAACAAGGAAAATTTACAATAAGTATGGAGGTGTATCTGCTTATATTTCTAATACAACCTGGAAGAAATAATTCATCCTAAATTATGTTAAAATTCACATAGCACTATAAAATATCAAGGAAAACCGAAAATCACAATAAGAAAAATATCATTAGTTGACATCAAGCAACTGTCAAAACCTTCCACCGACATTCCATAAACAATTATAAACCATAAAGTGATTAAAGTTTACTCTAGTTACACAATAAGTGACTTTATAAATATCTCCTAATAATTGTGTAAAACATTAGTAATTCCAAAGTGTCACCGATTATATTAACTAGGAAGGCCATGTTGGTTTCAAATACTCCACTCTAATGATATGTCTATTGATAAAAGAATTCATTTTAGGTTTAAATAAAATTCAAAATATAAAATAATTGTTCAAGTAATTAAACCAAAATGGCGAATATAAGAAAATCATGTCACTAACCTTTGAAGTCTTCTTTTGGACTGTGAATTATCATGTAATTAATCTCCTGTAAATATCCCTAATTTCTATTCTATCAATCTCACCTACTTTGCAAAGGGTACCTTTATTAAATATTGTAGATCTATTCTTCTTTCTAAATTATATATTATCTAATTATATAATGCAACCATATAAAATAGCTAACCGGTGTACATGATAACCCACAGTGATGCAGTACTCTTTCTTGAACTCCTTTGTTGCTGTAAGAAGCAAAATTAACCTTCCCCATGCCGCATAATAAAGTGTTACAAAGAAATAAATATTAAAATACTTTACTGAATCGCGAAGGAGGTGAAGTGGTTCTCATATATGTCCATCACAAGTGGTACACGTTTCTAACTACTATTTATTAAATTAAATCTACTTGTAGAAGCTGAAAGAAAATTCCATATTAACTTATAACTACATGTACCTCCGGTACACGATTATGAGTAACCACAGTATTGATTGTCTTTTGTCGCACTTCCCTTTTTACCATTACCTTAAGGAATACTAATCCCTAAAATTTTGGATATTTTTAATACACCTAAAGGTAATGATTTCATTTGGTAATAAATTTCGAACAAGATTTTACAATAATATTTTTAGAAGCTAAGTATCTACATTCACGTCCGTACTCATTTCCAAGGAACAATTAAATATAGTTATAGAATAATATTATACTACTTAGTACATTCACACATAGAAAGCTTAACACCAGGTTATAGCCTTCTACTTGCAAAGGAGAAAACTTCATTCGAAAAGCTTTCGCCCTTGTTAGTACCTTTTCTTTTTCTCATCAAAGAGTTCCAATGAATTCAATTATTTAGTATATAGTACAGCCTAACCACCCTAATTCCCCATATTAAAACTAGCTGAAAAGGTGGTATTATTCAGGTTAAATATTTCAAAACAATACACAGAAGGTGTAAATGGTGGTGGTGTAAGGTGTTACTAAATTATTGAGACTTATAAGTCTAGTATTGGTTGAAGTACTCCCTAGCCTTATAGTCTAAAATTCGAGAGATATCTACAATTTATCTCAATACTATGACTCCAACCAATACCTCTGCAAATTCGCGAAATTGAGTTATGTTATGGTGAATGTTCAATATATATATAAACCTATTACTTCCTTATTATTTTCTTTCTTAATTATGTTATGGTATTAATAATTATGACATGTTGGATTTCTATAGACCAGAAACTCACCCCCAGCAGCTGTGAATCACACCAGATCCCATCTAGAAAGTCTCGAATTTAATCGACTAGTCAGGACCAATGGACTCACCTACCCCTTACCATAACCCAATTATATTTTGTTTTATAAATATTTCGTTTCTTATTTGTATGTGTTATGTAATAATTCTCCTATGCATTCATTCTACGTGTCGTGTATATTTGAGGCAGTGATGTGTAGATATTAACTTATAACTAATTGTGTACTTATTTATTTAATGCTGAACCTAACAATCCTCATGATTTATCGTATCTAGCCTGGAGTGATAAATCATTTAATATTGAAAGCGTCCCTGTGATTTTATCGATCGGATCGATAAAATAACCTATCACTGATGTTATCGAGTTTACTTGAATAATACCACATACTACACATGAAAAGACACACACTTTTAAGAACAGTAATATCACATCCTAATATAATTTAGAGATAATTTGCTTACCAAATCTTTAACTTATTAAATACACAGAACAATTTAATAAACAAATTATCTTACTACTCATAAATCAAACTGAATAGTATTCACATAAAACATTAGTATAGAACCCTCTATGGTGTATTAATTTATCAATCAGTCAATATTAAAAATAATTCTATTGTAATAAAATATATTATTTGGTTTCTTAATTTAATATACTAAATTAAATAGCATAGGTACATCTGCAATGAAAGTAAACTAATTTGTATTAATATGATTTGATTTAACCTTTTCATTTACTCTATTCTACCACTGTTTATTTAAATAGGATTATAACTTAGTAGAATAAAATTAAACTCCAACATAACTGCCAGAAGAATTATTTTGCAAATATAAATGACGAGTTATAGAGTTTATTTCACGTAATTAATAACACTTCGAATTAAATACCCAATTCTAATCACCATAATAAGATTCTCAAAAATAAAGAATATTGACTTACCAAATTCTGATGACTCAAACCCACAATCACTGATATTAAATACTAGATCGACTCTCGCCGTCCACTCTCGACAAATTTCTTCTATTTTTCTCTCCCGAATCCCGCGAACATTGCTTATATATACTCTAACTTCCTTCCCAACCACCGTCTCCCACGGTCCGGGTCCCAGAACCCTAGCATGAGTCATTCAATGCGCAGAAGTCCACTTCTAGGGGTCAGCGATTATCAGCGGAATTCGAGGCATGACGTAACGCCGCGGTGCCGTTCCCACGGCGCGAGACCGGCACGTCAACAACTCTAGCTCCTCTCAATACTTGAGTACACGAAAGCTGAACCCTTTGTTTTTGTTACGAGGCCCCTTTGTTTGCATTCGCGTTGAATCAGACTGGCCCACTTAAGATTATGTACATTCACCCCCCAAAATTTTAAAAGGTATATCCGATTAAAATTTTGTAACCTATATCGGGTTGTGCACACAGTAATCTTCATGTCGTTATAATGTCAACCCACGGTATTAGTATAATATTCTCCTATGTTTTATTTTCCTTGAACATCAACCTTGTAATCTGTTCATAATTAGTCATGTAGATTTAATATGGTAAAAAAAATGAATTAAATCAGATTTACTTTATATAAAACAAAAGAATTACGTTCTCCCATCTTAAACTCTTGTCTCATCTCTCATAACCAATCATAACAAATCACGTCTTCTATCAAAATTTGATGTAAATAAATGACTCTTTTATCAAGTGGGTCAATTCGAAAATAAAGAATATTATCTATCCAATGACAATCTTTATATGGATCAAATGTTGATCCAATCTTCTTTGCGTAATAATAGTTAAATCATCTAGATAATTTATACAAAACTCCCTAACTTCCGGTCCTAGAATAACATCCATGACCCTACTAGAGCTACCAACTGATGTATATAATGTATGATTTCCCATTAGACGTGAATCCTGTAAATTGTTTACTTTCCTCTGTCAATGTACCACAAATAAACGATTTGATTTGATTTGAATGGAATTTGAAAATATGCATTATTCATATCTACTATGTTTATGTAGTTTACCCCATGGAACGAACTCAATATATCATTAATAATTAGCGGCTTCTCTGAATCAACTACCATATACCTATTTATTTCTCTAGCATCAAGTAAAACTCGTATTGACCCATCTCTTTTTAATGCAAAAGTTAAAGGACTACTATAAGGTGTAGTTCTGCGGCTAATTATTCCTTATTCAACCATTTCATTTCATTTATGTTCCATTTCGTCTCGATAATCGTATGGAATAGGGTAAGGCCTTCTTATGAAAGGAATGTGTTTTACCATTTTTATCTCGTTCATAACAATTAGTACGCCCTAGTTGAGTTGAAAATATGTTGATATGTTTTTTTCAATACAGCTTGTAATTTATTTAACTCTGATTCTCCCAAAATTCCCTTTCTTTTTATGCTTTGTATTTTATCCTCTAAATGTTCATTATTCGTATTCAGTAGAAAATTATCAAGGATTAAGGTATTTATTATAGTTCCTTCTTTAACCAACAGTACAAAATGTTCCCTTCCCTCGTATTTAATAAGTATGTGTAAGTATTTTCCTTAGCCAACTGTACTATTGTTTCTTATTTTCTTAACCAATCAAATCCTAAAATTAATACCCTGACTAATTTGGGAATAATCAAGAATCCGGTCTCAATTGCTATAGTTCCTACTTTCATCGGTAGCATAACCATCTGCTGTACCTTGGAGCCTTTTTGACCTATTGCGCCCTTTATTTGTATTGGGTTTATAGGTAATAATTCTACATTTACATTGCAACTCTTAAGTTTTTGCTAGAAAGAATCTGAAATACACGTTATATTACTACCCGTGTCTAATAAACCTCTATTTTGTAAATTAAATATCTTCAAATCAATTTCAGATTTTACAAATCCTAATTGTTGTTCCTCTTGTTCACTTTCATTAAATACTGAATTAACTAAATTTTCTTTTACAAGAATTTGGTCAATTATCATATTTGATTTTAGTTTGAAAAAATTTATAATTCTAGTTGTGCCTAGATCTCTCGAATCAACGTCGCTTGAGTAACCTAAACCACACTTATGTAACCAACAACAACCTGTGTGTTTTAAATTGTACGACGTCCCTGTGGATAATTATATCCTAACTAGCACTCACGCGGGGCCCCACCCCCGCGGAATCCATCACGGCAAAACACAACTCTCCCTTTTTTTTGCAGTCGCATAAAAAGCAACCTATAACCTTCCCCAAGCTTCAAGCCACTTCCATACCAAATTGCATCCAAATCCACCCAGCACTTCCGAAGACTAGCGCGCTCAAGCAAGCAAACAAACAACCAAATCAACTCCTCCGCTTTATAATATTAGTATAGATAATAACTTTAATTCATTTTATACTTTCTCCTCACCCCCCAAGTCTAATTCCCCTACAAATCTTAAGCAATATAAATAATGTCTCACTTAATTCACCTTTTCTACATCTTCCTAAAGTTTACCAATAGAACACCTCCTTAATTATAAACTTGAACATCAATGGTATAGTATTAGTACTAAAAAATACTCGAAATATCAATGATACATCATTTATACATAACGTCGCGGCTCGTATTGGACGATGGTATTTTAAGTTTATTAACATCGACAACATGATGTGACTATATCATTCGAATAATCGATTCATACTTGTCCGGTTTTAGTAACATTTTAAAGGGTACATCACTATTTTCGTTTATGACTTTTTCGTTTTTAGGTGTTATCAAATACCTAGTTTTTTTTTTTTTTTACAGCGTCTAAGCGGATTAATGTGTGTTAACATTGCCTACACATTACTGTGCCTATCGTGCGTTCTTTCTTTGTGAATATGTGCGCAAATTCGACCGTAAGTGAAAGTTTCAAAAGTGAAAACAAATCACATCACTGTGAGGCAAAGTTAGTCCGATTTGTCCAATGAAGGATACAAGTATTTAAACAAGCTCACAACGAAGCCAGAAAGGTACATTATATATCATGATAATGGTCATAAATTACCGATTTCTCATTTTTTCTGAAGCCTTACCCAAAAATCAAAGTATGTACTTTAGAGGTTATAAAACTCAAAATAATTTTGAAATTTAATTCTGATCAGTTGTAATATATGCAACCGAAAGAAAGATCCCACTTTCAGATAATAGTCTCTTCAACTCTTTCCATTTCACGAACACCAAATTGTAGGCTATATAAGCCTACATATAAAATAGAATTGATGACCAGATATCCTGGTCACGGCACCAAATTGTAACTAACCCCCCCTTTGCAACTCTTGAATTGAAGATTTGATTGGCCAATGATCGTCTCTCCTACGTTATGTTTATAAGTAACCCGAATCTTTTAGAGGAAAGAGACTATTTACAGAAATGGGTAAATGACTTTGGTTAATTTAAATTAATTATTTCTGTGGCTGAATAAAGGTCTTGATCAGATGATTAAACATAATAAAGGTTATTCTTAAATACCTTAAATCTAAGGAAGACAATTCAGTTCTTCCTGAATTATAAATGCTAACATATATATTTGACTATAAGGAATAAAGGAATTAGGAAATCTGCCTCTACAAATTTTGTATTTTGTAGAAGTTAGTAGGCCCCACACCAAACGCCTCAACTAAAATGAGTGCCAACCACTATGTGCACCCCCTTCAGATAGGATATTGGATTCAAAGCGGTTTTAAGTCCTATACAATAAGTAGGTACAACCATTCAGTCCAACATTAATCAATAATAATTGAACACTTCAATTAGTATGTTACTTTTCATTCCTAGTAGAAGGTTAAACCTTAGTATATGATAGGACTAAGCCTATAATTATAATGGTACTGAGACTCTTTTATAAATGATTGAGACGTACTCAAGTCATTAATATATCACAATTATTTCACAACCTCTTTATCCAAGAATTTCACAAGGGGTCAACAGGTAATGTCACACCAGTCTAGTATCAGACAGAGCCAGAATTTACACGAAGGGGTCCCATAAGTGCTCCTACTCCTCATAGGGTATCAACGGAAACACCCATGATATTCCATCAGTGCCGGGTGCCTACATACATCGAAATGATGAGAATCATTCCCATATTATTCCTCCCATGGAATTCCAAGAATTAGGTTATTAAATTCATTTATCATAATTAAACTGTTTCAATTATACTAATCATGCTGGAGTGAAATAGTATCACAGAAATATTTCCCTATAATTTGTTTAAAGTTAAAAGGAATGGGAAGGAAATGATTAGTTGGAAAAGAAAGGATTAAGGAAGTGGTAGGGCCTAGCTAATTAACTTGCAATACTAATTTAGTCCCAGTTAACTATGTAAGATTGATGTGGTGAGTTGAATCAATAACACAATGTTTTGTTGGCCTACAAAACATTGCTCATCAATTACAGTTGTAGAGTGTGCATAAAGATCTTTGCTGCATGTGAAGTGTTCCTGCTTGCAGTAGGATATAATCACCAATGAGTATCTTCTTAGGAGGCTACACTTAGAAGGGGTTTGTGAGGTCCCTTAAATTCATAACAACTCCTTGAATATAACATTCACTTATGAAAATACTACAGATTGTGTAAAGTCAACTGGTGCATAATTAGTATATTCATATTCTTGAAATAACTCTAATCTCACGACGAAGTTCCGCGGAACTAACTACACTTATTATCTAAACAACTCTACTATTCAGCTTAAGAAATGGACAAACACAACCTGGTTAAGTATGAATTACTTTCAATAACAAGTTACCAACCTGGTTAAGTATGAATTACTTTCAATAACAAGTTACCAGTTTCTGTCTGTTTTCAAATCATAAGTGAACTGATTTGGCCTACTATAGATTAACTACGCATATCTGCTTAAGTTTCTAATACTAGGTATATGAAGAAACAACTAAACTCGAAGATCTGAAACTCACACAATATAAAAATAACAAGGAAAATTTACAATAAGTATGGAGGTGTATCTGCTTATATTTCTAATACAACCTGGAAGAAATAATTCATCCTAAATTATGTTAAAATTCACATAGCACTATAAAATATCAAGGAAAACCGAAAATCACAATAAGAAAAATATCATTAGTTGACATCAAGCAACTGTCAAAACCTTCCACCGACATTCCATAAACAATTATAAACCATAAAGTGATTAAAGTTTACTCTAGTTACACAATAAGTGACTTTATAAATATCTCCTAATAATTGTGTAAAACATTAGTAATTCCAAAGTGTCACCGATTATATTAACTAGGAAGGCCATGTTGGTTTCAAATACTCCACTCTAATGATATGTCTATTGATAAAAGAATTCATTTTAGGTTTAAATAAAATTCAAAATATAAAATAATTGTTCAAGTAATTAAACCAAAATGGCGAATATAAGAAAATCATGTCACTAACCTTTGAAGTCTTCTTTTGGACTGTGAATTATCATGTAATTAATCTCCTGTAAATATCCCTAATTTCTATTCTATCAATCTCACCTACTTTGCAAAGGGTACCTTTATTAAATATTGTAGATCTATTCTTCTTTCTAAATTATATATTATCTAATTATATAATGCAACCATATAAAATAGCTAACCGGTGTACATGATAACCCACAGTGATGCAGTACTCTTTCTTGAACTCCTTTGTTGCTGTAAGAAGCAAAATTAACCTTCCCCATGCCGCATAATAAAGTGTTACAAAGAAATAAATATTAAAATACTTTACTGAATCGCGAAGGAGGTGAAGTGGTTCTCATATATGTCCATCACAAGTGGTACACGTTTCTAACTACTATTTATTAAATTAAATCTACTTGTAGAAGCTGAAAGAAAATTCCATATTAACTTATAACTACATGTACCTCCGGTACACGATTATGAGTAACCACAGTATTGATTGTCTTTTGTCGCACTTCCCTTTTTACCATTACCTTAAGGAATACTAATCCCTAAAATTTTGGATATTTTTAATACACCTAAAGGTAATGATTTCATTTGGTAATAAATTTCGAACAAGATTTTACAATAATATTTTTAGAAGCTAAGTATCTACATTCACGTCCGTACTCATTTCCAAGGAACAATTAAATATAGTTATAGAATAATATTATACTACTTAGTACATTCACACATAGAAAGCTTAACACCAGGTTATAGCCTTCTACTTGCAAAGGAGAAAACTTCATTCGAAAAGCTTTCGCCCTTGTTAGTACCTTTTCTTTTTCTCATCAAAGAGTTCCAATGAATTCAATTATTTAGTATATAGTACAGCCTAACCACCCTAATTCCCCATATTAAAACTAGCTGAAAAGGTGGTATTATTCAGGTTAAATATTTCAAAACAATACACAGAAGGTGTAAATGGTGGTGGTGTAAGGTGTTACTAAATTATTGAGACTTATAAGTCTAGTATTGGTTGAAGTACTCCCTAGCCTTATAGTCTAAAATTCGAGAGATATCTACAATTTATCTCAATACTATGACTCCAACCAATACCTCTGCAAATTCGCGAAATTGAGTTATGTTATGGTGAATGTTCAATATATATATAAACCTATTACTTCCTTATTATTTTCTTTCTTAATTATGTTATGGTATTAATAATTATGACATGTTGGATTTCTATAGACCAGAAACTCACCCCCAGCAGCTGTGAATCACACCAGATCCCATCTAGAAAGTCTCGAATTTAATCGACTAGTCAGGACCAATGGACTCACCTACCCCTTACCATAACCCAATTATATTTTGTTTTATAAATATTTCGTTTCTTATTTGTATGTGTTATGTAATAATTCTCCTATGCATTCATTCTACGTGTCGTGTATATTTGAGGCAGTGATGTGTAGATATTAACTTATAACTAATTGTGTACTTATTTATTTAATGCTGAACCTAACAATCCTCATGATTTATCGTATCTAGCCTGGAGTGATAAATCATTTAATATTGAAAGCGTCCCTGTGATTTTATCGATCGGATCGATAAAATAACCTATCACTGATGTTATCGAGTTTACTTGAATAATACCACATACTACACATGAAAAGACACACACTTTTAAGAACAGTAATATCACATCCTAATATAATTTAGAGATAATTTGCTTACCAAATCTTTAACTTATTAAATACACAGAACAATTTAATAAACAAATTATCTTACTACTCATAAATCAAACTGAATAGTATTCACATAAAACATTAGTATAGAACCCTCTATGGTGTATTAATTTATCAATCAGTCAATATTAAAAATAATTCTATTGTAATAAAATATATTATTTGGTTTCTTAATTTAATATACTAAATTAAATAGCATAGGTACATCTGCAATGAAAGTAAACTAATTTGTATTAATATGATTTGATTTAACCTTTTCATTTACTCTATTCTACCACTGTTTATTTAAATAGGATTATAACTTAGTAGAATAAAATTAAACTCCAACATAACTGCCAGAAGAATTATTTTGCAAATATAAATGACGAGTTATAGAGTTTATTTCACGTAATTAATAACACTTCGAATTAAATACCCAATTCTAATCACCATAATAAGATTCTCAAAAATAAAGAATATTGACTTACCAAATTCTGATGACTCAAACCCACAATCACTGATATTAAATACTAGATCGACTCTCGCCGTCCACTCTCGACAAATTTCTTCTATTTTTCTCTCCCGAATCCCGCGAACATTGCTTATATATACTCTAACTTCCTTCCCAACCACCGTCTCCCACGGTCCGGGTCCCAGAACCCTAGCATGAGTCATTCAATGCGCAGAAGTCCACTTCTAGGGGTCAGCGATTATCAGCGGAATTCGAGGCATGACGTAACGCCGCGGTGCCGTTCCCACGGCGCGAGACCGGCACGTCAACAACTCTAGCTCCTCTCAATACTTGAGTACACGAAAGCTGAACCCTTTGTTTTTGTTACGAGGCCCCTTTGTTTGCATTCGCGTTGAATCAGACTGGCCCACTTAAGATTATGTACAAATGGTCGAGTAAACGTTGGTAAACATTTACCACAGTCCGAACCTTTGGCTAGCGAGCATTTGGGTACTCTTCCCTGTACATACGAACAGCGGCCACCAGACCAAAAGTACACACGCAACATAGCCACGTACTCCCGAGATGAAAACTGGTAAGCCATCGCGACAGTAAAAACGTAACAACTTATGTTTAAAAAGCACGCGCACACTTCCGCTAACAAATTGGCACTGTTTGTTCGTTCACTCGTTGTAAAAAGGACCGCTGGCCAGAGGGGGCGTGGCTTGAGCTTAGACGCGAGTTTGCCGGGATTTATGAATGACGATCTAACTGGACTAGCACTGCGCGTAGTATTTTCTAGTAGCAATTGTTATGAATGATTGATTCAATTATGAGTTTACCAGTTATGACAAATTTTCGTAGACAATTTTGGGGTTTCGTTTTTTTTACTTTTGACTACATAAATATGATCAGTAAAGGGTACGGATAGAGCCCCATTTTTTTTTGTACTAATTAAAAATTAGTAGTGTATTTATTTTTCTTTGTAGTTGCAATTGTTTTGTGTCAGTAAAAGAATTAAAACATACCATTTTTATATTAATGTGATTTCATTAAGAAGTACTTAGATATTAAATTAGCAGGAGAAATTATACGAAAATTTTAGTTTACATATTTGTTCACATTTTCAAATTTACACACATACTCACAAAGATAATTAATAAAAATATTTTAATTTTTAGTATATAAAGTCCATGTTAATTCAAAACATACGAAAGTATGTTTGGCATGTCGGGATAACATTCCAGTGGACTTAGTCCGAATATAATCAAAACGGAAACTCTACCATAATACCCTTTCTGAAACTTTAGAAACTGTGAGCTTCTTGGCAGATTTAATTTATTTGAAAGATGTTATTTTATGTTTTATGAAGCCGAGTTTCACTTGCCAGTTAACTAGACGTGTTAAACAGCTAAAAACGTTCCCTGACACGAAGACAATTGTCCAAGAATTTGTCAGCTCACTACAATATATTAGGTTTTCGTGTGAACCAAGACAATTTATCTTTAAAAGGCGACACAAGTCCAGCTATTGGTTCGACTTTAAACTGAATTAGAAACGAGAATATCCTTCCTTAAATTCTTATAAACTTAGTTAAACAAATTAAGGGCTTCAACTTGGTATCCGTAATTGTATTACCGAAAGATTATTATGTTATCGAAATTGTTTAATCTTAGCAACCATTTTGATTAATTTATTTCATCACCAACCGGCGCGGCGGTTTAAGTACCAAGACTTCCAAACTCATATTCTGCCCAAAAGCCTTCTATTAATTGATTTTTATTGTTTTAATAAAAGGATAAAAAAAGTTTGCTTTTCTATGGAAAATATAATTATGTTTTTTCGCTATGTACGGTGGCCGGCACATCAACCTACTCCAATCTGTCAAAATAATTTAATAGATTTACAACTTTATTACAACATGATAAGGTTCCAATTCAATTGGGTAAATTTGACAGATTCGGATAGCTTGATGTGCTGGCGACTGTACTTTTAGCGCGTAAGCGTCGTAATGCTCTTAAAACGGTTAAGGAGTAAATCAAAATAAAAAAAACCAAACGTTATAGAAATACGGTATTTTTAAGATTTGTTATGTTTAAATTAAAACAATCTGGATAGTCTGCCGTATTGCTGATGTAACCTTAAAGTTCTGGAGAAGCGACGGAATCCTGCAAGCAATGCTTTGGAAGGACTCCCAAAAGACGCAGGAGTCTGTTAATTTTTTTTATTGATAATAGGTTCACGTTTGACCACCGTCTCACCTGATCGTAAGTGATGATGTGGTCGAAGATGGAGCACGCCTACCTAGAAGTAACCTATTCACTCTTGACTTGAAGACCCCTAGGTTATAGCTATCGGGAAACCCAGACTCCGGCAGGGAATTCCATTCCTTAGCCGCACGCTCAATGAAAGTATTCCCAAAACGTTTTGTGCGTATGTGTGGGATGTCCATCCATGTAACGATGGCGCATCGCCTTTTGTCTTGTAGTCCGATGATGGAACGGGCTCGGCGGAAACATAGAAAACATAGAACCGATCTATACAAAAGCGCTCGGGGAGACTTATTTCCTGCATTTAATATCTATTGGCTGAAACCACGAAGATAATAAAAGGATTTAGTTAGACAACTTATATCAGCAGGTGATGAAAATCTCAAATGACACAAATTATAAAATGGTGGTCAAACGCGAATCTATTTTCAAAAATTGGCCAAGTGCGAGTCAGACTCGCCCATGAAGGGTTCCATAGGAACTATAATAATACTACTACACTATACTATAATAATATGTATATTTATTTAACGAATAAAAAAAACCTTAAAAATTTCTTATTTACATTTTTACAACTACGCTAAATAACTTTGTTTTTCATAGTGTTTGTATGAATTACAAAGTTATATTTGCGGTTTTAGAAAATTTATGCTGTATCTCAAAAACTGCTGACCCGATTTCATTCAAACCAATTTTGGTTGAAAGTTTACATTAAGATCTACAGACATATATTTTTTTAGATTTTTCACTCCATTATTATAGAAGTTAGAGGGGGAGGACACACATTTTACCACTTTGGAAGCTTATATCTTTTAAACGATTGACTTTATGAAAAAGTGGTTTTATAAACCCTTATATCATTTTTAAAGACCTGTCTATAATTACCACACACGCATAGGTTTCATGAAAAAAAAATACAGTTCTAGTTCCATGTATGGGGACCCCCCTTTATTTTAAATATTTTTACATTTTTTTCTTAAAATCGGAAAGCGGTTCACAGAATACATCTATCTACTAAGTTTCACATGACTGTATAGTCTTAATAGTTTCGGAATAAAATGGCTGTGACATACGGACGGACGGACAGACAGACAGACGGACAGACATACATATCGAAACTATAAGGGTTTCGTTTTTAGCCATTTGGCTATGGAACCCTAATAAAAAAAATATAACAACCTTATAGGAAACTATATTATGTTTGAATCCCTTGGGGTTAAAACAGGTCCATTGTGTCCGATTGTGCATTAAGTCTTTCGTGAAATCTGTACGCGATTATAATATAGTCGACTGTCCAGCCACGTGACCACAGGCCTTTTCTGCGGTCAAAGAATCAGTATTGCCGTTAAACGAGGCAGTGCAGCTATTGGTCCAGCCACCCGTCGACGACGATGTTGACGAATTTTTAATGCCTTTTAATTAACTGGTTTCGCGCGCTTGAAATGTTTTTTCATTGAAACAAAGGATACATAATTATGTAGTTATGTCCTTCACCAAGGTTTATTCGCATTTATTATATTATAAAGAATAGCTAGACATCACCTAAGTTAGGACCTAGTGAAATTCCGCCTGACCACAGTGTTATGTAAATACGAGGCAAAAATCCAAGACGAGCCAAAACACGTCTTAGCAAAATAGCTGTCAAAAATTGACTGAACATTCAAAATGGCCGAAATTTTTGCATAAGTGAGGGACATGAGTAACAACTGCCAAAAAAAAATCGAAAATCGAATATGGGTTACACGCAGACATTCAGAATTTGCGTGGAATTTGCGATACTTTTTAAACATATCTCGCATGTCTCTCCTAGCGGTTGTCACACGATTGCTAATGTAAATTATGAGTAACAGTAGGTAGATAACAAAGCTCCTGTTAAACACTCAGTTGAAAAAATATTCGTCTGGCCAGTAAGGAGAGACTGTTTATTTAATTTTATTACTTTTTTCGTGCCTGGCGGCGCGTGTGGGACATGGCAGCTTTTTAAAAAATTAATTAGTTGGGGCACTTATTTTTTTTTATAAAGTGCTTTAGCTTGTTATGATGTCATTACAGGCCGGAGTTTTAGCGTCCTGTGTGCCCTCTTTTACGGTGAATTATTCTTACATTTGTAGTAGAACCTCATTAGCTTCAATTCACGTCAATTTCTCAGGAAATCCAACATTTTGTCTAAGAAAAAGACTGTCAGAATGAATACATACTGGGTATGTCACGCAGATTTCTCATACATTTCATATAGCTACGTCTAGACGTGCCCGTAGTTGGTTGTCCGTGTTTGCTAAAGGAAACAGACGTGTTTCTTTAATATACTCTACTTTCATTCCACCAGTTACAGGTGTATTCAATATTTTTTATTTATTCATTTCGCGGTTTTCGCCGCGGCTCGGTTGATGGATTGGTTAACCGATTGGTTGCAGTGTTATGTGTAGCAGATTCGATATCCGCACCTAAACAATACTTGTTGCGGGGCTGTGCGTATGTGTTAGTGAATTTAAGTATTTGTGAACGAACCCGCAATACAGGAAAAATTTCGAAATTCAAATCCGGTACCTCATGCTCATCAGTAACGAACCACCAGTACAATTTAAAATGGTGGTTTGTTACAGGTATTATTATCATCATTGCAGTATTTCTTAAGCAGAAGCCAATTACTAAGCTATTGCATTAACAAGGACACGACGAAGCTCTGCCCAAGCGGGGCACACCTCTAACGTATGCTCCACCGTGTCCTCCGGGTGGTCCACACAATGACGACACCCGGGCGTGTCCTCCCGCTGAATTCAAAACAGGTACCTCCCAAAATAACCGTGTCCGGTAAGCACCTGTGTCAGGTGGAAGGTGAGGATGCCGTGGCGTCTCTCCAGCCACTCCTCAAAGAGGGGAACAGGGTGGGTTTTTAGTCAGTAGAAGTCTGACACGCCCTTCCGCTTAACCCAGAGCGAGAGAAGTCATTCGATGATTTTCCCACCTGACAAAAAAAAACTAAATTAAATTCTAATTTTACTTTTCACGTAAATACTGCACCTCCCACACTATTTTTTCACCACTCATGGTTGACTGGTAGATAATGCTTACGGCATTAAGTCCGTCTTTGTACCTAATGTGCATAAAATGTAAGTAAATAAATAACATTCGATCGTAGACCTCATCTTACACTTACCATCAGGTGTGATCGAGGTTCTAGAGCGGGCTCATTCGTAATAAAAAAAAATAAGATCGTTAGTTCCGGAGATTACATACAACCAAAATGTACCTCTTTATAATATTTGTATAGACCAAAAATTGCCGTATTTTAAAAGTTTTATATACATCTTCAATAAACCTTTTACTTCTGACTGAAGATTTTCTAGTACTTACAAGTGTCTGAACGACCGAAGTACCTACAAATCCCTCGATAGTACTTTGAAACTTGTAACAGGAACTGGAGTAGGCACTTAATTTTATTTTATTGTTAAGGTAACTGCTTGTTTGCACATGAGATGATTTTCTTTTGTTAAATTCAAAGAAATAATACTACTTTGATGAGTTTGTAGGATTAAGAGACGTCTAAAACTGTGTATTTATGATTGCATATAATGGGAACTAAGTTAAATGACGAAGCCTTGAAGATTGGTGATTGAAGCGATACTTCGAAATGGCTTCAACATTTAACTTACGTATAATAATAGTACTTACGTCTCTTACTTACTTAGATAGAATATTCTTTATTATACACCAATAATTTAATTTAAACACAACTGTTTCAAAATATTGCTTAATCTATGGTTATAATAGCTATTGTCTTACCGCTGATAATTATTTAATGTATTTTTTATCTTTTCTAAATCGTTTATAATAGCAACTGTTAAAATAAATGTAGTACGAGACTAACTAAACTAGTGTACTAAGTATAAAAAAATAATATTTATAATTTTAAATCACAAATAATTTCTTTTGTTGAATTCTATTGTTGGTTTTCTATCGGTTACATTTTGAGGAGAGTACGATGGAATTGCACAATCTAAGTCCGCCAAGATCAAGAAGAAGACATCATCAGACTACAAGACAAACGGCGATGCGCCATCATTATATGGTGGACATCTCACCCACATGCACAAAATGTTTTGGGAATACTTTTATTGTGCAAACAGCTAAGGAGTGAATTCCCCTTTATATTTATGAATATATTATGTATTTTCTCAATATTTTAAAAGATTTCCTGCCGGAGCTTCTGTTTCCTGACAGATATCACCTGGGGGTCTTTAAGTCAAAAGTGATTAGGATACTTCTAGGTAAACGTGCTTCATTTTCGACCACATAATCAAGTGTGATGGTGGTCAAACCTGGGCCTATAATCAATATAAAAAAAATCATACTACTAAGAAGTGTTTATAGGAACCACGGATGTCTTAAACTGCGGTTTGACAAATGCATTTTCAAACTGGTGGTGGTGCATTTTACTTGCTCACTAAGTAATAGGATAAGAAATTGCAATAAAACAAAATTTTACTTAGTTAAGCAAAAAGCTGAAATAGTTTTGTCTTCATTGGAAATCATGTATATTACGTTATTCGTTTTTTATTGTTTGACCACTACCTATCTCACGTGATGGTAAGCAATGATGTGGCCGAAACTGAAACACGCTTACCTAGAAGTAACCTATTCACTCTTGACTTAAAGATCCCCAGGTTTTATGTCTGTCAGAAAACAGAAATTTCGGCAGAAAATCTTTTAAATATATTAAGAAAATACATATAAAAAATAATGAATTTATTAAAATGTAGACAATTTGGCGCACGAGCTCACTTAATGGCCAACCGACAGTGCTCCTAAGCTTAATATTTTTTTTGCTTCTTTTCTATGTTAATCGTTTAGTGAGCGCGTTAAAATAAAAGCAGTACGAGCACAAAAAAATACTTTTTCCATTACATATTGATATAGATAAGTACTTGCACTATTTTGCATATACAACGTGTAACTTAAAGAGTATATACATACCAAGTGCACAGCTTCTTTGGATTATAACAAACGATATACCTATGGTTTGCGGGTTGTTTCCGTTTCGACAGATTTTCGTTTCGCCAGATTTTTGTTTCGTACGTAACGTACAGCTACGTACAAAATAAAAGACACAGGTATATATATCAACCTTTTGAACGCCATTGTCGCTTTCTTGATTCCTGCTCCGACGCTCGCCCGCGACAGTCGTGCCGCTCCGCGCTCTCGATCGTTCCGTGCCTGAGTCATCGCTCCGTTCGTCACGCCCGCCGTGACGTCACTCGTAGTCGCCGACTACGACGCCTGGTCCGGATCCGCCTTTTTCGAGGCGGTGAAGGATATCGTGCTTCTCTAACAGAGATTGTCAAAACAATTTGGTTTGGCCCCTTCAGGGTAAAACCACAGTTTCGTGGTCCTTGGTTGGAAACCTCACGGTGTCAACAATACCAAGGGGGTGCTGACCCGACGCACCCGCTGATCCCCTTCAGGGTGAAGCAGTCAATTGGAGTCGAGTGCTAGGTTTTGGCCTTGGGGGATCTCCTAGTCAAACCTAGTCACTGAGTTCTCTTCACAGCATACACACCTAGTGTCGGTTGGGTGTATCTACCCCTTCGCACTAGACCCAATAGGGCCCGGTACGCACATTGAGATTGGCGACCGGATTACAAGCTTAGGGCACACCATTAGGCACACACCTCCCTGCTATCCCCGCAGGGAGCGAACTCACCTCCGGGTCATTCCCACCCGGAGGGTTAGGCAAATAGGGCCCCTCAGGCCACATCAGACGGTAACACAGCTACCGAGTTTGTCTGGGTTTCTCTTCTCGGTAGCGAAGTGTTAGGAGAAACTCCGGGGCAGGGCTCTTTGGGGACCGTCTGCTCGGGGAGCTCACGTTTGACGTGTCTCCTCGAGGCGCTTATGTTAGGGTTAGGAGATTAGGATGCCCACCTCTGTCGCCTCCAATATGGAGGACAGGATTGAGGATCTCGTGTCCAAAGTCGAATCCCTATCGGCTCGATTAAATCTAACTACCGATTTATTAGGAAAGATCCTATATGAAAACCCCGCCCTACAAAGGGAGTATAAAGATGAGATAGTAAAATTACCCCCCGCGGTGTTTCCCGCCCCACAGCCAGATTTAGGTCCCACCCCCGCGCCCAACGCAGATAGGTCTCCCTCCCCCCCAGACGTCGAAATGGACTCTGAGGAGGAGGAACAAGAAAAAGAGGGCTCGGAGGGCGAGCGCTCGGAGCGCGCAGAGAGCATACACTCTGAGCGCTCGGAGCGAGCGGAGTCCGAGCACTCCTCCTCCGATCAAACCTCTTCCTCCGACGAGTTTATCCTCGTCGAGGGAAAGAGGAAGAAGAGGTCGCAGGCCTCGTCCTCCACCCAGGCCCCTAAGGCCAAGAAACCCTCCCCTCCCGAGCCAGCACGCTTAGTGCAGAGCCAGCCCTCCACTTCCTCGGCCACTAGGCCCAGCCCTACTCAAACCCCAGTCGTCAGCGCCTCAGTGCGCAAGACCATCCCTCCCCCACCCATCTTCATACATGATAAGGGGGCTTGGACAAACGTGTCCAAAGCGTGTGGCGAGCAACGCATCGCCTACACGAATGCCCGCGCCGTTCAGAACGGCATAAAAGTAGGGTTAGCGACAGCTAACGACCACCGCGCGCTTTCGAAGCTACTCAAGGCTCGAAATATCCCCCACCACACTTATACGCTCCATGAGAGCAAGCCCGTTCGGGTGGTCCTCTGCCGGATCCCCAGTGAGATCCCCACCACCGAGATCGTCTGCGACCTAGAGTCACAGAACATCCCGGTGATTGAGGTGCACCGTATGCACGGCAGAGGTGGCAGGGCGTCTAACAACGTCCTCGTCATTTGCCACCCCGTCTCCGAAGGTCCCCACCCCATCTTTGCGCTGAAGACTGTATGCAGTCTTTCAGGAATTTTAATTGAGAAGCCACACAAAAGTGGCACGGTAGGCCAATGCCACCGTTGCCAGTTATACGGCCATGCGCAACGGAATTGCTTCGGCAAACCCCGGTGCGTAAAGTGCCTGGGCGATCACGGCACTGCGGAGTGCAGTCGCCCAAAAGATAGGTCCCAATGCCCAGACCCGCCCAGCTGCGTGCTGTGCGGGCAATCGGGCCACCCCGCCAATTACCGAGGCTGTCCGAAAGCCCCGAAAACCTCCGCCCCTAAACTGGCAACGCGCGCTAGCGCACGCCAGGGACGAGAGTGTCCTACACTCTCGTCTGAGCTCCCCCAGACCCTCAGTCCCCAGCGTCCAACTCCTTGGACGGCGGCGAATCACGCCCAAAACTTCCCGGCACTAAGGCCGAAAGTCCCTGGGCTGATGGATCAACCCATCATGCCCTCCGCCCCGGTTGTTGTGGCTTCTCAGCCCCCACCCCCTCCCCAGTCACTCCCTCGCTCGGATGAGCCGGAACTCGATGCGTTCCTCATCCTTGGGAATACTTTCAGTTTCTTTCAGTCCCCCCGCGCCATCCAAATGGCAAAGGAGGTCGTGGCCTGCAGAAGTGTTGAATCCCTGATTCAGGTATACTATAAGTATCCTGATGTAAAAAGCCATTTTAACAACCTTTTTAAACAGCCATAATGTATAACACGGCTAGTAAAAGATTAAAGCCCCGATCCCTAAAGCTAGGTTACTTCAATGCCAATGGCATCACTAATCAACGGGACGAGATCGCGACTTTCCTTCGCGATCATAGTCTCGACATCCTTCTGGTCCAAGAGACCTTCCTCAAACCCCACCTTAGGGATCCCAAGGTAGCCAACTACCGGCTAGTTAGGAACGATAGGACTAGATGCCACAGAGGTGGCACTCTAATATATTATAGGAACTCCCTGCACTGCATCCCTATGGATCCGCCGCCCCTTGCCCACTTAGAGGTATCCGTTTGCCGGCTAGGCATGACGGGCCACCCCTCTATCACAATAGTATCCGCGTATCTCCCACCGCACAGCGACGTAGATTCAAATTCTTCGATAAACGCCTCACTACGAAGCGACCTTACAGCCCTTCTTGACATGAGTGACTCCGTCCTTATAGCGGGGGATCTCAATGCCAAACATCCCGCATGGTGTAGTCGTAGTACCAACCCCCGTGGGAAGGTACTATACGACCTTTGCACACCTCTCCACATAGATATCATAGGTCCTATGCGGCCTACTCACTATCCGTTCGAGCCATCCCACTTGCCCGACGTACTCGACATTGCCCTCCTGAAGAATGTGAACTTACGTTTGCACTCTTTAGAGACGGTAGACGAACTTGACTCTGACCATAGACCGGTGATCTTGGAGTTAACTCCGAGATCGGGTCCCTATGACCCTAACCGCCCCCCTCCCACACAGGTGATCACTGACTGGAGGAAAGTAGGCGAATTGCTGAAATCCAACACGTCCCCTCACCTGGACAAGATCCCCGACCACATCCAGTCCGCCGCCGACACGACGGCTGCGATCGACTCACTCACGGAGCACGTACAATCTGTCTTGAACGACTGTTCAAAGGAGATTCCGGTGTCAGAGCACTGGCGCCGGAAACTCCCGGACGATGTACGGGCCCTGCTGACTGAGAAGAACGCAGCAGTCCGTGCCTACAGATCTTTCCCCTGCCAGAATAACAAAACTTTCATGCGGTACTTACAGCGCAAAGTAAGTAACAGCATCAGAGAGTGGCGTGAAGCCGGCTGGGACAAGACCCTGAGCGAACTGGAACCCACCCACCATGCCTTCTGGCAACTTCAGCGGAATATGCGCGCCACTGAGGTTGCCTCAATGCCTCCCCTTATCCGCCCGGACAAAAGCATTGCCTTCGACGACGAAGACAAAGCCGAATGCCTAGCCGACAGCCTGGAGGCACAGTGCTCTCCCAGCTCCCAACCAGTCGACCCAGCCCACCTTGCCCACGTGGATGCTGAGGTCGAACGTAGATCTGCCCTACCCCCTGTCGAGGACCCTGATGCTCCCCTCCCCCCCGTCACGGAGGACGAGGTGGAGGAGATCATCAAGAAACTCAAACCTAGGAAAGCTCCCGGGACTGACAGACTGACCACTAGGGCACTTAAACTCCTCCCACGTACGATCTTAGTCCTACTGACTGCCATCTTCAATGGCGCCTTGTCCAACAACTTGTTTCCACAAGCTTGGAAAGAGGCTATAGTGATAGGTATCCCAAAACCCAAAAAGCCCAAGAACCTCCCGACTAGCTATAGACCCATTAGTCTGCTCAGCGCCCTCGGCAAGGTCTACGAGCGGATTATTCTTAATCGGCTCAAGGACTTTGTCGAGGCCAAGAGCCTAATCCCTAACGAACAGTTTGGCTTTAGAGCCCATCATTCCAGTGTCCACCAAGCCCACCGCATCGTAGAGCACATTAGCGGCCGTTTTCAACGCGGTCTGGTGACGGGGGCCCTATTCTTTGATATAGCAAAGGCTTTCGACAAAGTCTGGCACAATGGCTTAATTTATAAGCTTTACCAACTAGGTGTGCCGGACCGTCTCGTGCTCATCATTCGAGACTTCCTGTCAAACCGCTCCTTCAGATATCGTATCGAAGGAGCGCTTTCCACTCCCCGCCCTATCAGAGCCGGCGTCCCTCAGGGCGCCGTGCTCTCCCCCCCACTCTTCACGCTATTCACTAGCGATATCCCCAAAAAGCCCCCAGTAGAGTTATCCCTGTTTGCCGACGACACGGCCATCTACTACTCGGGACATAATCCCGTTAGCATCGCTCATACCCTCCAGACCTCAGCCAACGCACTAGGCGATTGGTTTAGGAAATGGAGGATTGAGGTAAATCCCGACAAAAGTCAAGCAGTCCTGTTTCGCAGGGCTCGCCAGCATAAAAAGTTCACCCCCCCACGCCCGATCACTATGTTCGGCAAGCCAATCCCTTGGGAGAAGCGAGCCAAATACTTAGGTGTGATCCTCGACCAGTTCCTGAATTTCAGTGAGCACATAAAGTCGGTTCGCTCGCGAGCCGCTTTCGCTCTCGGTAGGCTCCACGCCCTGCTGAATAAACACAGCAAGCTCTCCCTTAAATGTAAAATCCGAATATACACGACATGCATACGTCCTATCATGACGTATGCCTGTCCGGTGTTTGCTCATGCCAGTCCCAATCAGATCCATAGGATGCAAGTCGTTCAGAACCGTTTTCTCCGAAAGGCCACGGGCGCGCCCTGGTTCTGTAGGAACGAGGATCTCCACGTAGACCTCAAACTCCCGACCATAAAGCAAGTGTTGAAACGCATGTCAGTGCGTTACTTCACCTCTGCTGAGACCCACACTAACCCCCTGATCGTATCGGCCGCCCGATACAGACCCTCCAAGATTTCTCGGGTTCGTCGCCCGCGTAACATCCTAGACGAGCCTGACGACCCCACCACCATCCGACAAGAGAGCAGTAGGGAAACCAGCACTCTTAGAAGACACAGATACAGAACGCGTTCCTTATTCCGGCCTCGCCGACGAGGCCCATCGCGACGTCCGCGTACTGGTAATGAAAATCCTCCCCGACCTTTGCCAAACGAGCCGGCCCGCGATGCTGAGCCAGTAGCAATAAATACTCCCGTAAATAATATGACCCAGCCTGTCCCTTTGCTGCCCTCCCGAAATGACCCCGCTATGCCGAGGCCCGTACTCCACAGGGAGTGCCCTTAGCGTGCGGTCATTAGTTTTTAAGTATATTTTAGTTTGTAAGCCCTGGCTGGGGGCCTTTAATTTATTAGAGGTCACCACAGGAAAGTCCGGTTAAGTAGACTCACAGCCTTAGTGTGCTGATCTACAAGTGGCCCTACCTAAAAAAAAAAAAAAAAAAAAAAAACGCCATTGTCACATCATTCTGCTCCGACGCTCGCCCGCGACAGTCGTGCCGCTCCGCGCTCTCGATCGTTCCGTGCCTGAGTCATCGCTCCGTTCGTCACGCCCGCCGTGACGTCACTCGTAGTCGCCGACTACGACGCCTGGTCCGGATCCGCCTTTTTCGAGGCGGTGAAGGATATCGTGCTTCTCTAACAGAGATTGTCAAAACAATTTGGTTTGGCCCCTTCAGGGTAAAACCACAGTTTCGTGGTCCTTGGTTGGAAACCTCACGGTGTCAACAATACCAAGGGGGTGCTGACCCGACGCACCCGCTGATCCCCTTCAGGGTGAAGCAGTCAATTGGAGTCGAGTGCTAGGTTTTGGCCTTGGGGGATCTCCTAGTCAAACCTAGTTACTGAGTTCTCTTCACAGCATACACACCTAGTGTCGGTTGGGTGTATCTACCCCTTCGCACTAGACCCAATAGGGCCCGGTACGCACATTAAGATTGGCGACCGGATTACAAGCTTAGGGCACACCATTAGGCACACACCTCCCTGCTATCCCCGCAGGGAGCGAACTCACCTCCGGGTCATTCCCGCCCGGAGGGTTAGGCAAATAGGGCCCCTCAGGCCACATCAGACGGCAACACAGCTACCGAGTTTGTCTGGGTTTCTCTTCTCGGTAGCGAAGTGTTAGGAGAAACTCCGGGGCAGGGCTCTTTGGGGACCGTCTGCTCGGGGAGCTCACGTTTGACGTGTCTCCTCGAGGCGCTTATGTTAGGGTTAGGAGAGTAGGATGCCCACCTTTGTCGCCTCCAATATGGAGGACAGGATGGAGGATCTCATGTCCAAAGTCGAATCCCTATCGGCTCGGTTAAATCTAACAACCGATTTATTAGGAAAGATCCTATTTGAAAACCCCGCCCTACAAAGGGAGTATAAAGATGAGATTGTAAAATTACCCCCCGCGGTGTTTTCCGCCCCACAGCCAGATTTAGGTCCCACCCCCGCGCCCAACGCAGATAGGTCCCCCTCCCCCCCAGACGTCGAAATGGACTCTGAGGAGGAGGAACAAGAAAAAGAGGGCTCGGAAGGCGAGCGCTCGGAGCGCGCAGAGAGCATACACTCTGAGCGCTCGGAGCGAGCGGAGTCCGAGCACTCCTCCGACCAAACCTCTTCCTCCGACGAGTTTATCCTCGTCGAGGGAAAGAGGAAGAAGAGGTCGCAGGCCTCGTCCTCCACTCAGGCCCCTAAGGCCAAGAAACTCTCCCCTCCCGAGCCAGCACGCTTAGTGCAGAGCCAGCCCTCCTCTTCCTCGGCCACTAGGCCCAGCCCTACCCAAACCCCAGTCGTCAGCGCCTCAGTGCGCAAGACCATCCCTCCCCCACCCATCTTCATCCATGACAAGGGGGCTTGGACAAACGTGTCCAAAGCGTGTGGCGAGCAACGCATCGCCTACACGAATGCCCGCGCCGTTCAGAACGGCATAAAAGTAGGGTTAGCGACAGCTAACGACCACCGCGCGCTTTCGAAGCTACTCAAGGCTCGAAATATCCCCCACCACACTTATACGCTCCACGAGAGCAAGCCCGTTCGGGTGGTCCTCTGCCGGATCCCCAGTGAGATCCCCACCACCGAGATCGTCTGCGACTTAGAGTCACAGAACATCCCGGTGATTGAGGTGCACCGTATGCACGGCAGAGGTGGCAGGGCGTCTAACAACGTCCTCGTCATCTGCCACCCCGTCTCCGAAGGTCCCCACCCCATCTTTGCGCTGAAGACTGTATGCAGTCTTTCAGGAATCCTAATTGAGAAGCCACACAAGAGTGGCACGGTAGGCCAATGCCACCGTTGCCAGTTGTATGGGCACGCGCAACGGAATTGCTTCGGCAAACCCCGGTGCGTAAAGTGCCTGGGCGATCACGGCACCGCGGAGTGCAGTCGCCCAAAAGATAGGTCCCAGTGCCCAGACCCGCCCAGCTGCGTGCTGTGCGGGCAATCCGGCCACCCCGCCAACTACCGAGGCTGTCCGAAAGCCCCGAAAACCTCCGCCCCTAAACTGGCAACGCGCGCTAGCGCACGCCAGGGACGAGAGTGTCCTACACTCTCGTCTGAGCTCCCCCAGACCCTCAGTCCCCAGCGTCCAACTCCTTGGACGGCGGCGAATCACGCCCAAAACTTCCCGGCACTAAGGCCGAAAGTCCCTGGGCTGATGGATCAACCCATCATGCCCTCCGCTCCGGTTGTTGTGGCTTCTCAGCCCCCACCTCCTCCCCAGTCACTCCCTCGCTCGGTAGAGCCGGAACTCGATGCGTTCCTCATCCTTGGAAATACCTTCAGTTTCTTCCAGTCCCCCCGCGCCATCCAAATGGCAAAGGAGGTCGTGGCCTGCACTAGCATCAACTCCCTGATTCGGGTATACCATCAGTATCCCGATGTCAAAAGTCATTTTGATAACCTTTTTAAACAGCCATAATGTATAACACGGCTAGTAAGAGACTAAAGCCCCGATCCCTAAAGCTAGGTTACTTCAATGCCAATGGCATCACTAATCAACGGGACGAGATCGCGACTTTCCTTCGCGATCATAGTCTCGACATCCTTCTGGTCCAAGAGACCTTCCTCAAACCCCACCTTAGGGATCCCAAGGTAGCCAACTACCGGCTAGTTAGGAACGATAGGACTAGATGCCACAGAGGTGGCACTCTAATATATTATAGGAACTCCCTGCACTGCATCCCTATGGATCCGCCGCCCCTTGCCCACTTAGAGGTATCCGTTTGCCGGCTAGGCATGACGGGCCATCCCTCTATCACAATAGTATCCGCGTATCTCCCACCGCACAGCGACGTAGATTCAAATTCTTCGATAAACGCCTCACTACGAAGCGACCTTACAGCCCTTCTTGACATGAGTGACTCCGTCCTTATAGCGGGGGATCTCAATGCCAAACATCCCGCATGGTGTAGTCGTATTACCAACCCCCGTGGGAAGGTACTATACGACCTTTGCACACCTCTCCACATAGATATCATAGGTCCTATGCGGCCTACTCATTATCCGTTCGAGCCATCCCACTTGCCCGACGTACTCGACATTGCCCTCCTGAAGAATGTGAACTTACGTTTGCACTCTTTAGAGACGGTAGACGAACTTGACTCTGACCATAGACCGGTGATCTTGGAGTTAACTCCGAGATCGGGTCCCTATGACCCTAACCGCCCCCCTCCCACACAGGTGATCACTGACTGGAGGAAAGTAGGCGAATTGCTGAAATCCAACACGTCTCCTCACCTGGACAAGATCCCCGACCACATCCAGTCCGCCGCCGACACGACGGCTGCGATCGACTCACTCACGGAGCACGTACAATCTGTCTTGAACGACTGTTCAAAGGAGATTCCGGTGTCAGAGCACTGGCGCCGGAAACTCCCGGACGATGTGCGGGCCCTGCTGACTGAGAAGAACGCAGCAGTCCGTGCCTACAGATCTTTCCCCTGCCAGAATAACAAAACTTTCATGCGGTACTTACAGCGCAAAGTAAGTAACAGCATCAGAGAGTGGCGTGAAGCCGGCTGGGACAAGACCCTGAGCGAACTGGAACCCACCCACCATGCCTTCTGGCAACTTCAGCGGAATATGCGCGCCACTGAGGTTGCCTCAATGCCTCCCCTTATCCGCCCGGACAAAAGCATTGCCTTCGACGACGAAGACAAAGCCGAATGCCTAGCCGACAGCCTGGAGGCACAGTGCTCTCCCAGCTCCCAACCAGTCGACCCAGCCCACCTTGCCCACGTGGATGCTGAGGTCGAACGTAGATCTGCCCTACCCCCTGTCGAGGACCCTGATGATGTTCTTTGTATTTGTAGTTATCGTCACGGAGGACGAGGTGGAGGAGATCATCAAGAAACTCAAACCTAGGAAAGCTCCCGGGACTGACAGACTGACCACTAGGGCACTTAAACTCCTCCCACGTACGATAATAGTCCTACTGACTGCCATCTTCAATGGCGCCTTGTCCAACAACTTGTTTCCACAAGCTTGGAAAGAGGCTATAGTGATAGGTATCCCAAAACCCAAAAAGCCCAAGAACCTCCCGACTAGCTATAGACCCATTAGTCTGCTCAGCGCCCTCGGCAAGGTCTACGAGCGGATTATTCTTAATCGGCTCAAGGACTTTGTCGAGGCCAAGAGCCTAATCCCTAACGAACAGTTTGGCTTTAGAGCCCATCATTCCAGTGTCCACCAAGCCCACCGCATCGTAGAGCACATTAGCGGCCGCTTTCAACGCGGTCTGGTGACGGGGGCCCTATTCTTTGATATAGCGAAGGCTTTCGACAAAGTCTGGCACAATGGCTTAATTTACAAGCTTTACCAACTAGGTGTGCCGGACCGTCTCGTGCTCATCATTCGAGACTTCCTGTCGAACCGCTCCTTCAGATATCGTATCGAAGGAACGCATTCCACTCCCCGCCCTATCAGAGCCGGCGTCCCTCAGGGCGCCGTGCTCTCCCCCCCACTCTTCACGCTATTCACTAGCGACATCCCCAAAAAGCCCCCAGTAGAGTTATCCCTGTTTGCCGACGACACGGCCATCTACTACTCGGGACATAATCCCGTTAGCATCGCTCATACCCTCCAGACCTCAGCCAACGCACTAGGCGATTGGTTTAGGAAATGGAGGATTGAGGTAAATCCCGACAAAAGTCAAGCAGTCCTGTTTCGCAGGGCTCGCCAGCATAAAAAGTTCACCCCCCCACGCCCGATCACTATGTTCGGCAAGCCAATCCCTTGGGAGAAGCGAGCCAAATACTTAGGTGTGATCCTCGACCAGTTCCTGAATTTCAGTGAGCACATAAAGTCGGTTCGCTCGCGAGCCGCTTTCGCTCTCGGTAGGCTCCACGCCCTGCTGAATAAACACAGCAAGCTCTCCCTTAAATGTAAAATCCGAATATACACGACATGCATACGTCCTATCATGACGTATGCCTGTCCGGTGTTTGCTCATGCCAGTCCCAATCAGATCCATAGGATGCAAGTCATTCAGAACCGTTTTCTCCGAAAGGCCACGGGCGCGCCCTGGTTCTGTAGGAACGAGGATCTCCACGTAGACCTCAAACTCCCGACCATAAAGCAAGTGTTGAAACGCATGTCAGTGCGTTACTTCACCTCTGCTGAGACCCACACTAACCCCCTGATCGTATCGGCCGCCCGATACAGACCCTCCAAGATTTCTCGGGTTCGTCGCCCGCGTAACATCCTAGACGAGCCTGACGACCCCACCACCATCCGACAAGAGAGCAGTAGGGAAACCAGCACTCTTAGAAGACACAGATACAGAACGCGTTCCTTATTCCGGCCTCGCCGACGAGGCCCATCGCGACGTCCGCGTACTGGTAATGAAAATCCTCCCCGACCTTTGCCAAACGAGCCAGCCCGCGATGCTGAGCCAGTAGCAATAAATACTCCCGTAAATAATATGACCCAGCCTGTCCCTTTGCTGCCCTCCCGAAATGACCCCGCTATGCCGAGGCCCGTACTCCACAGGGAGTGCCCTTAGCGTGCGGTCATTAGTTTTTAAGTATATTTTAGTTGTAAGCCCTGGCTGGGGGCCTTTAATTTATTAGAGGTCACCACAGGAAAGTCCGGTTAAGTAGACTCACAGCCTTAGTGTGCTGATCTACAAGTGGCCCTACCTAAAAAAAAAAAACGCCATTGTCACATTGTCAAACGAAATCTTGCCCTGGACGCAAGCGCGATCTGCAATGGCACAGGGGACACGACCCCCAACGTACACCCCAAATAGAAAATCTTCTGAAATTTTGCAAAATAAGACGTTCCAAATATTATCACCCGATTTGCCAATAAAAATAGAAGACTTTCATTTGTTTTATAATGTGTGCAATAAAAATTGTATTGTGCAATAAAGAAAACTCATTTACTCGACATATTTTATTGTTAGTGAACCCTCCAAAATTCCAAGCTGCGACCGTACCTGCCTGGACGCCAAGGTCACAAATATGCGATAAAATACAAATCGATAAAAATACACAAGTACTCAATGTCTTAAAAATCTTTTAATCATTAAAAATATAAATTTACGTATTAGGATTTCCAACCAATAGTTTACATAGCACAAAGAATTTAATAAACTTGTGTAAAATAAAAGCTTTTGTACTTGTATAATATGCAGATCCTAATAAAAGTATTTATAAAGTTATCGCTGAAATATGTATAAATAATTGTATTGTGCTGAATTACTGTGCTTGTAACTAATACATAGATCAATTTAACTAAATCTATGACTCTTTGTATTTGTATTTTTAATGTCGAAAAAAAACGAAAATCTAACGAAATAAAAATCTGTCAAAACGAAAATCTGTCTAAACGGAAATAACCCTGGTTTGCAACAATGCAAGGGTTTTGTAATCTTATGTCTACATATGGGGAACTTATTAGAAATTTCAAAACATACAGCTGAGACCGAATTTTTCAAATTAAGAAGAACGAAAATAATTATTTTATTATTGACAAGTGACGTGGAAAGTTATTGACCCTCGTAGTGCTGCGACACGTTTGTTATGACTAATATTCAAGGAAAATATCAAACAGATAATTTGATATCAATTCTTTGAATCACTTATATTGAGCTGAAACTGTGCATAGAGAATGCATACCAAATGTCGTCTGCAGCCCTTTTGGATAGATATGGGGTTTTGTTACACGTTATATACATGCAGGGTTCAATATGAAAGAAAAGAAGGGAAAAACAATAGTAGATTATTAATCAAGGGGATAAAGCAGTGTCTTCTGTCGCGGGTGACGATTTAAATCGCGAGCGTAACGAAGGACTCGAGGTTTACTCCCGAGCGTAGCGAGGGTGTTAAAAACTTATATCACGAGCGAAGCGAGAGATTTAAGACAAGTCCTGAGTGTAGCGAAGGATTTATGTTCACCCAAGACTAAGACAGCTTTATCACCGAGGAAAATACTCTACTTTTCGTACAATTTGCGAAAAAATTAACACAATAATAATATGAGATAAGCATTTATTAAAAATAATGAAAATTAAAAGTAAAAGCTTAGAATAACAACGCATAGAAGAGGCGTCTAGAACAAAACACGAGCGATTTCGTGTGTCCACTTTATTTTCTTTGTGTGCGTGAGCCGAATGTGTCTACGTTCTTCAAACGCACACAAATATAGCTTTCAGTGATACCATTACCAGTACCATTACCACAAAAATGGGAAAACGCACTATTATGTTGCTGGATCAAATCAAGTATCTTATGTTATGAAACTAAATTATATGATGTTTTTTCATGTAATATGACTTAAATGACATATATTTACGGAAGGTAAACGAAATGAGATATCGTTTATTGCGTTTAGAATGTTTGATGTGTAATGATGTGTTATAATGATATTATAGAAATGTATTAATTGCTTGAAAAATCTCGTTTGATATCAATTAAAAGTATGTGTTGTATTTATGAAATAGAAAAATATTATTGAGAACATTACTTAAATGAAAAAAAACTTAATCAATAAAATTGTCATCTTTATGATGCCACTCTTCGAACTAACAGTAACTTTTAGTTATAAAACACTGTAGGTAGTAGCTGTAAATAAATATAGTTTAGTTTGATGCATACATAATTGCCGCCAAAACTATATTTGGCTAAACTTTCCTTTATGGCCCGTTGAGTTGGAAGTTCATAGTTTTACTGTAAATAGTACTCATAAATAGAAAGCTTTTTACGAATTGTTAAGTTGCGCAAATTCACTGTTTACGAGATATAAGTTTTTAAAGTTTCGTTTAATAGCACGCCATTTGCAAATTTTTAGGTTGTTTATTGTCATGGTAGACGTCAAAGTTGACATTTCACGTTCCATTGACAGAAGAAGTGTATTTTGTTCAATTTTATGTCATATTTTTACGTAAAAATAATTTTATTTTCACATATTCACGTATTAAATTTGGTGTGTTATTAGTGGGCATTATAGCTGTGCTGTATTATGTAATTGCGTTGACGTTTTTACACAAAAATATTACGAATTTTTGTTTACACTGTGGAACGGAAAGTGAAGTGTGATAATAATGTGAAAGTGAGATATAATAATTAAAGTTTTCATACAAATTGGGAAATAGTACGCAATATATGATAAATAATATTCATGGTAGTTCCAACCGTTACTAGGAGAAGTTAGGATGCAATAGCGAGCAAAGCGAGCTCGGGACTTGGGGCAACCCGACTCGGACTTCTCTTTTTTTTTTTAAACCATTGAGCCCCGCGAAGCGGGGCTCCGACTACACCTTTTAGCCAACTTTTGAGTTTTTTGAAAACCTTTTTGTTGGAGTAATGCCGGGGAGGAGAGGAGCACCCCCTGCCCCGTCACTCCACTCCCGCTGCCTTCCTCCTGCCAAACAATACTAAATTTTTCCGAAATTTTTATTCTAACCTAAAAACTTTAACCATGGATATCACTATAACCATGGGTTTGCGCGGGGGGGGATGGTACAGGGGAGTAGCACTACTCCCTCCCCACCCCTCCCCTCCCACCCCGACCCAAAAATCGACGGGCCATAAAGGAAAGTTTTACCCTATATTTTTTTAAACAAAAATAAGCACAAAAGAAATCAATATGGGTATTTTTTTCCTCACGTATAGCAACATTGAATTGTGATAAGTTAGGTTATTAGAATTTTTGTTTGATGGTCGATTTACTTAAATATAATGTATAAAATGTAAGTATTTACTTGTGAAATGTAATTTAATTACACGTTTTTTGTTTTCCTGAAGGACTATGACATCCCTTTACGCTACAAACGGTCGTTTTAAATTATTTACTCGCGAGCTCTGTTCGGCAGAATGTGACGTTGAATACTGACGGCTTGTCGAGCAAAGTTAGCCAAAAATGGCTAAGTTTTAGTTGCCTCACTTTTTGCACTCGTACTATCCTTCTATGCGTTGTTATTCTAAGAGTAAAAGTTAACATTCGAAACATTGGTCCAATTATTGATAGAGAGAGTTACATTTTTGTTTGGTACATTTATTGTTGATGAGTTGATTTATATGTATTTTTTATATTTATTTGTATTTCTCTGCTAAAGGCATTAAGCTCATTCGGCCTCGTCGGTTTTCGTAATTTTATTTAATAATCATAACTGCATAATAAATGCGTACTCCTTTTTCAAAAAGATGTATATTGCTTTATATACAAACTCAATGGTGTAAACACAGATGTAGTTTAGTACAAATTTTGATAAGTATTCCAAATTTAAATCACATTCTCCCCCTAGAGGATGAATGAAATTCAGTACAATTTTCTTTCCCTGTTTTTAACAGATTAATAAATTAATAGTTTAAAAACACTAGAAAAACACGCTTTTATAAATGCACGTAAAAACAAATGTTGCTGTTTCTTTTTTTGTGGTTTTGCCATATTATTCTCATGACTAGTGAACAAATAAACGGTCGATCCCCCCAGAGGATTTGAAAGTGACATCTATAAAAAAAATAATCTATGGATTACGCGGTAATTCAAAAAGGTTAAGAAAACCGATAACGGATTTTCTTTAGGTTTGTTATAACCTTGAAACCTGAAATAAAAACGTGTTAAAAATGACTACTGTTATGTTCGCTTTTTGTGGCATAGAATGTCACTTTTTGAGCAAATGGTACGAAAAGAGTATTTACTGTCACAAAAACAACAAGCATACTTACACATTTTAAACCTATCCTTTTCAAATCTTATTCTTACAAGACGTATACTAATTTAAATCCTTAAGGATAGTATTAGTAAATAGGTACTTAAATTAAACAATTTATAGTGGTAGTAGTACTTATAGTTATCTAGTTAATTATCTTACTAATTTTATAAATGCGAATGTTTGTAATGATGGATGTATAGATGTATGGATGTTTGTTACCCTTTCACGCAAAAACTACTGAACGAATCTGAATGAAATTTGGTACCTATATATATAGATAGCTGTTGACATTCTGGAATAACACATAGACTACTCTTCATCCCAAAATTCCTACGGGATCGGGATTTACACGGGAAAACCATCCCATGCAAACGAAGTCACGGGCATAAGCTATGCCATGGACGTACCTACCGTTGCCTAGTAAAAAAAGTGCGAGTCGGAGTGGATTTTTTTTTTATCAGGCATGAAGGGTTCCGTACAACGGACAACAAGCATAGATTGACGAAAAATAATTTTATTTTTCATAATTTTTGTATAAATCACGACGTTATATTTTCAGTTTTTAATCGCGATTTTGTTCACAAATCGCGAAAACTGCATAGGAATCTATTAGGTTCCTGTTTTTTACCTTTTTGCTACGGAACCCTAAAAATTACGTATGGAAACATTAGTATCACAGAAGCAACCTTATTTTTATGTTGACATTTCAGAGTACTGTCAACGTACATGTAGTTTAAGGCTTTGTTAATGAAAAAAAACGAGGCTCTCTGAGTTGGATAATAACAATGTTTTAACTTGCCCACTCGCGATATTGTACCCAAGCTCCGTGAAAGACAACTAAATGCGGGAACGGGACTACGTTCAACCTTGGATCACCCGGTATAAAGCTGCATTGTTCGGTCGAACTCCACCTGAAAGCACTACTACTATATTGTTCATATATAAAAAATAGTTTACAACAATTTCCAACGTCAATTTTATTTTGTAAACTAGTGTTCTCATCAACATTGTGTTCTGAAGCGAGAACATATAAAGTGAAAGGAAAGGTGTAATATCGAATAGAGATACTGTATTACTCGCAAGAATAAAACGAAACCCTTTGAAATACGGGAATAAAGCAATTTCTTTTGACTTCTGCTAGAATAAAAATATTGAACAAGGTACGTAGGTGATAAAATTGTATCGCAGCTCCAGGTGTGACATCCAGGCAATCAATTCAGCACCGTCCGTGTCTCCTCGACATGGGTTCCGCGCTTTGTAGTAAACACTCACTACGGGACCATTACTCAACACTGTATTGTGTTGCTACCGGTTTTGTTTGCCCGCGAATTTTATTTTTGTATTGTCCCTTTGAAAACTGTCTGTTATAGGAACAAAGCAGATATTTGTAGCGACTGGCTTTTGTTTGCGACTTTGGCCGTTTAGTAAATTGATGCAAAGTTTAGTAGCGGGCTTCTTGTTCTAATGTGCGCGGTGATTTATGAGATGTGGTAACACTAGGTAGCAAGTGCAGAGAAAGCGTGTGCTTATATTAAACGAGCTTGCAGCAACGACGCCATTTTGTTTTCTTACCGCCTTTTTGCTTGAAATAACTCAAGCTCAAATAACTTGAGTAGAAAAACAAATATGATTTGTTCTTAAGTTCCGTTCAGCTTGAGCAGACGTTATATTGAACCTGTGTGAAGTGGAGTGTATAATACGATATTGGGTTTCTAGAATCAGGTAACTACATTACCTGTGTTCGGGCCCGATGAACCTTGAAGAAGACCTAAGTAGACCAGAAATATCAATTACTACAAAAAATAGACTTTCAGGCGATTTCATTCGGAAACGTTTATTGACGAAACTATGAACTGTTTACTAGTTCAGCTATTCGTTGTTGGGTATAGTGATCATCATTATTATTTTAATCCACTTATAATGCGTAAATAATGTTTGTGTAAGTAACTAAGTTAAAAGGTATTAATAATACGATTAAACAAATTACCCAAAAAAGCTACACGGTTGTTAAGGATACGCAATTATCAAAATCAATTGTACTATTTCTATCGTATTAGATTAGAGTAACAAAGCCATGGTTATAAAAAAAAAAACTTGAAGATAAGGTAAACACAAAACTTTTTGATTTATTTTTATTTTACTCTGATAACCTATGACATTGCATGTAATTATAGTAAGCGTTTTATTTGTGTCGAAAGCTTATTCGACTGTTAAAAGTTTGCAACGTTTAGTAGACGGGTTTTTTAATGAAAAACATGATAACATGATGAGATGTAATAAAATAAATGAAACCTTAATAAAAAATTGTGATTATGTTTCATCTCAATTGTAATGGACTGTGATAATGTTCGTATGTACCTATGTAGTGTTAACGACTTTAATACATTAGGCAATAATTAACACTGTTCATATTATTTTATAACAGCGAATTCTTTTTACAATTATTTTAATGACAAATAAACTGATATGTTATTCGTAGTATTTATAAATGATTTGCAAAACAAGCTTTAAACAAAAGCGGTGTTTGTTTTCTAAACAACAGAATTCATACATAATTAACACCACCCTTTCCGGCGTGCCATTTTTATTTAGATTAATCGTTTTTGTTACAATGAAATAAACATGGAAGCGGGACGCCACATCTCTAAAGATTTATTTTCTAATTCAGCGTAGTCGGTTAACATCATACGTATAAAAATAGGAACGTATGTAGCAATACTTCAAGCAAAAACTTGGTTTTCATTTTCACGAAAATTATGTGGTCTCCCCCTCACGCGTTCGACCGCCTCCTTCGCTAGCATGACTGCTTCGCAGGAGGCGACTAAGCGACCAGGGCCGTACGAGACACGTCGCCGCCACCAATTGCCTCCACGAGGACACGGTGGTGCTCTTCCCAAGAGGGGCACACATCGACGCATTGTCCGAGGAGGTGTGCCCCTCTTGGAATGCCAGTTGTTTAGTTCCCACTGTCCGAACTGGGAACTAAACACTGACATTCTCGTTCGGCAGTCGCTTTTACGACTACAAAGCCCAAACCAATACAATTTTTACCATCAATGGAACCACCTCATTACACAGCAGAAAGTCTAATCCGTAAAAACATTCCAGTTAAGAAACGGGCAACTAAAATAAATAGAATAAAGTTTTGCACCGCTACAAAAGATTGTCGTTCTATTGATTTTCAGTTGCAAAGCAACGATAAGCTTGTTTTCTAAGAAACCAGTTGTAGTCTGAGAAAGTATCTTTGGACAAGAATATTTCTGCTGTTGCCTTCGACTTGTTATCCAATCAGGAAGTTTGTTGAATTTATAATACAATAAAGGAGGTCAAAGTGTTTGTTTGTTTGTAATCTCTTTGGAAAATATAATATTTGTGTAGTAGTGACGACACCATTGGCACAGTGGTTTGGTTCGTTTGGTTGTATTGCTGCGTGTCGCGAGTTCAATTCCGGCACCGGAACAAAAATGTTTCTATAGATTACGGATATTTATTCCAGATGGGTGGGATGGGTGTTTATGCATCTGAGTTTTAATGTTGAACATACCCACGATGTTAGACAAAATTTCTAATCACTAGCAATCTATTATATAAAATAATCTTGGGATTAGTAATCATAAATTAATAGTTTAGCCAAAATGTTGAAAATATAAGATAAGATTTATTTATTTGTTTAAACATGGTATACATGATACATTGCATGCAAGATATTAAGTAATACAGAATAGCTATAACATGTTCAGCCGCATATCGTGGCGTACAACTAGGTGGGAAGAGATGGTGAATAAACCGAGCTAATATTCATCAAAGTTTCACTAGAGATAGATTGTTTATGTACTTATCAAATCAATATTGTTACACCAGTCGCTTAGTAACGTACGTCGAGAAACTTCGGCAGAAATCTAGAATGTTGGAGACACTAACGCCATCTAGTGGCGAGTAGCAGTACTGAGTATATCGATTCGAGACACTAACGCCATCTAGCGGCGAGTAGCAGTACTGAGTATATCGAGTAGCTTCTGGAATATTCTTGGCAGTGTTGGCGGTGAGTCGATTTTACAAGAATGTTCTAGAACTCATAGGCTAGGGTATTAATAGATCGTCAAGGGACGCAGAGAGTCAGTCTTATTACGAGGCGAATACGCGATATAATCGAAGCTCTACAAGTGAATTTCAGTGCGATTTAAGTTTAAGTGACAAGTATTGAAGTCAAAATAACTGTGTTCATTTTTATTTTGTGTTTATTAAATTTAAGTTTTAATTTTGGTCTAATTGGCGTTATTTATTTCTATCTCGAACCCCAGCTCGTAACAATACTATTCATTAAAGATTAGCTCTCATTACAATTCAATGTCGAAGAAGTCAGTAAAATTTAAATTTAATATTTTTTTCAATAATATTATAAATATGTCAAACGGTACAGTTTACAATACAGATACTTACAGAGCTAATAGATACAGCTTACAATACAATACAGAGCTTACATATACAGCTTACAATAGAATATAATACTTTAATACAAATTATTATGGAAAAGATCTCGAAGCAGCTCTTTCACGGTATAAAGAATAATATTATAATGGGTGTCAGGTGCCGTTGGTCATATTAAATCGGTAATTGAAGGGTTTTTTTAATATTCAGTCCAGTTTTTAGATAAGAAAAAATCAGATAGAAGAAATAAGCGATAAAGAAGCGTTAAACTTGTTATTTCGCTTGATGCCTACTTACTTTGTTGTTCATTATATTATTTATGTACTGGCAGTCGCGTGGTACTTTGCTCTCGTGGACTTTAACACGATGAAAACATAACCTCTCTTTTTGCAGTCGAGTAAAAATTTGCGTATAACCTTTCTCAAGCTTCAAGTAAAAGTAACTTGTAGTAAGTAACCTTACAGGTTTCATCCAAATCCACCCAGTACTTTCGAAGATTAGAACGTTCAAATAATCAAACAAACTTTTCCTTTTTAACCGACTTGAAAAAAAGGAGGTTTACAATTCGTCTTGAAATTTTTTTTTTTTTTTTTTATGTTTGTTACCTCATAACTCGGAGATGGCTGGACCGATTTGGAAAATTTTTTTTTCGTTCGAATGGGTATACTTTCTAGTTGGTCCCATTGTTACGAAATCAGGATCTGATGATGGGATCCTGGAGAAATCGAGGGAACTCTTCAAATATTATAGGCACACCTATAGCGTTTTGAGTATTTATTATAGTAACTTGAGCAGTTGCTTTCGAAAAGTACCATTTGGGGAAGTTGAACTGATGATGAAGACCACAGATGGCCACTGAAACTACTCAATAATAAGTATTTCGTGGATTGCGATTTGATTACTTGAGTACGGATGTTAAACACTTTATGCTCGTCGGAATACATACGAGTATGGTGATGTAGAGCTGATGGTCAAGTACCAGGAGAACTCCTCAAAAATTAACAGCTATGCATCGGGAAAAGAAACATTTTGTAAAAGGTGATAAGTTGTTGACATTATGGCTTTTGTAACTAGATCAATTACAAACCGACCCACTAAAAAGCGTGAAAAAAAAAATTTAACAAAAAATAGAACCGACTTCCATATCAAAACACTACAAAGCTAAAAATAACTTTAATTTCGGAAGGCGGTGTGAAAAAAACAGAAAATCCAAAACCAATAACACCGACTACCGAAATTAAAGTTATTTTTAGCTTTGTAGTGTCTTGGTATGGAAGTCGGTTCTATTTTTTGTTAAATTTTTTTTTTTATTATAATATTAGTGTAGATTTTATTCTATAATTTGAGTCTTTGTTTATTATTATTTATTTTGGTATATTTATGGATGCAGTATACATTATAATTAATTACAGAAGCGCTGTGCATTTATTTGTAGCGTTTAGATTCGTAAATCTAAACGCTACAAAAAAAATGCACAGCGCTTCTGCGAAAAGTCGCAGACCCGTAGGACTTGCTGTGGGAAAATAGTAAAACTAATTAAAATGACACATTACTAAGAGCCATTATTAGAATTTTCTGCAAAAACTCATAACATTTTCACATTATTGGTTTTTCAATAATGTTCATGTTTCCTGATGTAATAAGTGTAGGTAGGTATGTGTACCTGAGAATTTAAATCTGTGTAGTACCTACACAGATTTAAATTCTCATGTACATACCTACGTACAGGTTCACGCCAATTATATGAAAACACAAGAACATCTACAAACAACACATCGTATGAGTATTCTCTTGTGGAATTAAAACTCAAAGCACTCGGATTAGCTGGAAAATTTAAACAGCGAAGCGCACGAAAGTGCGCTTCGCTGTTTATTATTATTATTATTTTTTTTACCTAACTCTGATATAAAAGGAAAACACAACATAGTTTCCTAAGCGGCTGGATATTGTCATCACCATTCATTCATTCATCATTATAAATAAAAATATTTTATTTCAGACCACAAGATTCTTAGTTTTTTTACACATGACTTATAAACTATATTAGTAACAAACGCCTATACATTTAAATATTATTAATAGGTACACGATACTTACATACTATGTTAGTAACAACAAAATATACAAGGTTTAACAGATTAAGCGCAATACCTCAGACAACCCAATTATAAATAAAAAAAAAAAAAAAAAAAAAATAGATTATTAAAATACTATATAAAGCTAAATTACCACTGACTGACTCACTTACTCATTGACATAATTGTTCTCCCAGATGGTGGATGGGGAGGTGGGTACATTTTGACAGATTCGTAAACAACTAACTCTCAAACCTACGGGAAAAGTGCCAAACCTCCCCTTTTCACCCTCCTTCTCCCCCCTCCCTATCGTATCTCGGAAACTACGAGACCCATATTTTTTTTTACGGATTCTTATAGAGGAGGCTCGGTAAAGTAAAAACTATTTTTCAAAGTCGCCCCCCTTGCCCCCCTTCTCACCCCTTTTAGGCGGATCTCGGAAATTAAGAGACTTTGAACATTTTTTTTCAGATTCATTTAGAGGGGCAATGCTTTAGTCAAAATAATTATGCAAACCCCCCCATCTCCCCCTCATCACACACCCCCATTTTGATTTTTACTACTGAAAAAACTGTTGATTCTTACTTTTAACTATAAACGGGCCTTCAAATTTTTTATGCCATGCCCTCCCTCCCCAACCTCTCCTAAAATTGAAAAGGCTGTAACTTCATAACGGTTAGAGATAGCCATTAGGTGTTTGAACAAATATTATAGTAGGCGTCGAAACCTGTCCGGTTGTACGTAGTACGTACGTAGGTGAAGCGTAACTCAGCGGCGACGACAAACAAACTTAAGAAATTATTTTTCAAAACTCCCCCTTCTCCCCTCGCCCCCATCATTTTTTTTTTCAGATTCTTTTTAAGGGGCCCAATGTTAATCAAAATTATTTTTCAAAACTCCCCCCTCTCCCCCCCATCGTATTTTGGAAATAGCTTTCTGGTGGTAGGTAGGTCCGAAGTGGAGCGAACAGCAAACCTTAGGAATCAGTTTTCAAAACTCCCCCTCCTCCCCCCCCCTTCACCACTCGCCCCCAAGAATTTTTTTTTTTCAGATTTATATCAAGGAGCCCTATTTTAGTCAAAATCATTTTTACAACTCTCCCCTCTCACCCCCTCCCCATCGTACCTCGGAAAACAAAAAATTTATTGATTGGACTAAAAAAAATAAATCCATCACTGGATGTAGTATATCATTAAAATTTTATAGTATATTTTGAATTATAATTATCATTGTTATTGAAGGGATAAACTGCTTGAAAATATTATATATTTTTTATTTGTCAAAATTATTTAGGGTTTAAGAGATACACTGCTTTTAAAACCCACCTTTTTGGGATTCTCCGCCTTAATTAAGTAGTACCTACAACACGTACAGATCGCAGCACGCAAGTTGAACCAAAATGACAGTCATCTGCGAAGCTACAATTAAGAAAAGAAGTCGATTGAGACCTGATAATGTGTTACAGATTGCATCCCCTAAGTTGAACATTGAACCTTGAATGCGCAGTTGCACATTATCGGGTTTCAATCGACTTCTTTTCTTAATTGTAGCTTCGCAGACGACTGTCATTTTGGTTCAACTTACGTGCCGCGATCTATACATAACGTGACCAGACGTCCCGTTTTGAACGGGACTGTCCCTTTTTATAATAACGAGTCCCGGTGTCCCCGCAATGATCTCTGGGACGCAAAATTGTCCCGTTTTCTGAGACCGCGTCATCGGACTCATCGGTCGATGCGAAGATAGCTGAGAATGGCCAAGACGTCGTCGCTCCTGCTTTGTTTACTATTTATTTGACAGATTTTTCGTTGGCCCACTTCTCGATATTTGTTTTGTTGTTGTTTAATGCTCGTGTACCTAGTAAATAACTTAAACTTTTTGTTTTGGAATATTCTTCTGACTTTTAATGGTGGGATTTGTATTTATTTATTTTTTACGTACTTTATATTTGACATTAATATTCATATCTGGAGTGATGCCATTGAGAGGCACGGGGAAGCACTTGATGTTTCCCTTGACATCTCCAAAGCCTTTGACAGGGTCTGGCACGATAGCCTTATTGCTAAGCTTCCTTCCTTCGGTTTACCCACTCAACTTTGCGTTTGGATTGAAGACTTCCTGAGAGATCGGTCCATTCGAGTGGTAATTGATGGTTACTCGTCTGGCCAATTGGCAATTAATGCCGGGGTCCCTCAGGGGTCTGTTCTCTCAGCAACTTTATTCTTGCTGCACATTAACGATCTGCTAATGCCCGGTATCTTTGGGTATGCAGACAACAGCACAGTTTCTGATAGATGTGTCCAGCGCGCGAGCTGGTGAGTCACAGATCCAGTATCTCCGTGAGGACATGGTTGGGCGCTTGAACTTGTCCTTGAAGGCTATCTCCGAATGGGGCGATGCCAACTTGGTCGAGTTTAATGCAACTAAGATCCAGGCGTGACTTTTCTCTGCAAAAGGAGCCAATTTGAACCGGCTCCTACTTTCCGTGGTGTAACCGTGTCGATAACCGATCATATTGAGCTTCCTGGGGTGACTTTAACTTCCACAATCAACTTTGGCCCGTTTATCGAGGCTAAGGCTCAGTTAGCATCAAAAAAGTTAGGAATCCTAGCCAAGGTGAGACGGTATTTCACATGGGAACAGCTGCTCAATTTGTATCAAGCCCAGGTTCGGTCGTGTATGGAATACTGCTCTCATCTTTGGGATGGGTCTGCGAAATACCAACTGGACGCGCTTGAGACTATCGAGAAGCGGGCCAAGAGACTCATTGGCAACGATGCACTGGTCGAGTCAAAGCTCCAAAGCTAAACATCGACGACAAGTTGCAAGTCTATCGGTTTTCTATCGGTTCATTTCGGGGAATTTGCGATGGAATTACACAATCTTATTTCGCCAAGCCCGTTCTATCATCGGACTACGAGACAAACGGCGAAGCGCCATCGTTACATGGTGGACATCCTACCCATACGAACAAAACGTTTTGGGAATACCTTCATTGTGCGTACGGCTAAGGAGTGGAATTCCCTGCCGGAGTCTGTGTTTCCCGATAGCTATAACCTAGGAGTCTTTAAGTCAAGAGTGAATAGGTTACTTTTAGGTAAGCATGTTCCATCTTCGAGCACATCATCACTTACCATCAGGTGAAATGGTGGTCAAACGCAAACATATTTTCAATAAAAAAACATAATTATATGATTTGTGTAACAGTGTTATTCTAAGAATATTATTTGAAATTGTATATTGTTACTTATTTTATTTGGATTTTAATAATGTCTACCTGTCTGTTTTTTACTATTGTGTGTACCTACTTAGTTATAATTTTAAAAATTTAAACACAGTGTTAAAATTTTTTATAAAATAAAATGCCGAAACGCAAGTGTTCGTTCAATTTTGACTTACAAGCAGTTCATCAAGCAAATAAATACTCCTCAGATGTCAGATGCGAAAAGCGTTGTACAGAATTTAGTGTTACCTACAGTTGTGCTAGTGATATTGAACAGCATTTAAAGTCTGAATAACATAAAAATGCCGATCGTGCCGCCGCGCGCCGCTTCGAGTTCTTCGATGTTAAACTTTTTCAAGAAATTGGACGCGCCAACTTCAAAGGATTTGGATATGGCCGCGGCAGAAGGCATCTGGGATTATCACACAATACAAGAAAACCACAGCTTTCGGTCTAATGATTGTGTATCGAAATTAATTCAATCATGTTTTGATCGCGCGTATGAAAGAATTATTGTGGAGATATATGTATATATTTTTTTTATATTTACACGATTCGAGTTGAAGCTCTAAACGAGTTTTGAGCCGAAACTGAAACGGAATATCAACAAATGATCGGCTATAGCAAAGCCTGCCTTGGAAAGGGTTTCAAAAATGTATCAGCCATTAAAAATCTACTTTTTGAGTAGGTATTGAAAAATGTCCCCTGTTACTAAAAAAAATTTTTGAAGATTCCACATCCAAACTGTGGCTTTATTTTTTATACGCTCCGTCAACAAGGTTTCATCAAGCTGTATTGAAACTTGAAGGTCAGACTACTCTTACCATAGAAATAGAGATATTTTATTGGGCTGATTAAATAAAGATCCCCGCATGGGAAATTATTCAAAAATTGTAGACATCTGAGAAAACCCAGTTACAAATTTCAGTTCTAACGGCGATTTTAATAATTAAGGTGAATATAAAAAAAAACGTGCTAAGAATTTCATTCGTACTTAAAATCATCACCAGCAGCTATAGTAAAGCAAATTTGTTCATCTGATAAATATAATTTAATTTTTCTAATTTTATATAACTTAATTTTTCGGGGAAGTATATAATATATGTATATATATTTTTAATTCGTAACTTTTAAGCTAACTGACTATTCCTAAATAAAAAACTTAAATGAAGTGTTTTTTTTTTCATTGACAACCTGTTAATTGACCTCAATAAAATAGTGTCCCGTTTTGAGACAAAAAATAAATGGTCACGTTATCTATACACGTAGTGATCACGCGCATGAAATTCCGTATTTTTATTCCGTCAAAATGTACGCAAGACACTATCATACTTTATTGGTGGTGACAGAAGAGTAGGGCTATTCACTGCGTAATCTTAACTACAGACTTTATTGAATCGATTTTGAAAATGTTAAAATCGAAGCAATTTGATTTAAATAAATAATAATTATTTATAAAGTTGTAGTTCTAAGTTGTAGTTTCGTGTTTTATTGTAGTATAATGTCAACCATTAATCCGAAAAATAAATCATATTAAAATCGATATTATGAATTATAAAACATTAGATGATTGATTTCATTTCAACATCGTTAGTTAATCGATTATTTCCACCACTATTCCAACTCTAGAAATGTCAATCTTCTATGCAATGTCAATGTCCCGCGTATCAATTTTTAATTTAATGTAAGGCTGAATTAGTAATAGATACCTACCAACTACTTATCAATCGAATTACAATCTAAAGCGAACAATAATTGCGCAAAGCAATTAGGAGCTGCTGCTCTGTTAGGGTTATGTTTGACATTTTACTACATTTAGGGGTTTTAAAAGTGAACAATCCACCACCACAAGCACGCAACACGCAAATACTAGTTAAATTATAAGTCTAAAACAACATCCGTAACTAAATAAATTGAAACCAAATCTAGTTTTTTTTTTTAATATTAATTCTTACTAAACGCAAAACGTATGTGCGTCATACAATATCCTTACGCAGACGCATATACTCATGCAATATTAGCGGCCGACACGCACACGAGCGCATTTCCTTGAATTAAGGATTGTATTAATTTGTCATGACACTATGTTTCCATTTAACACCTATTTTTTATGACGGAAATCGATTCAGAAGCCGATTCTAAACCAACTACTTTCAGGAATTGCGTTTATTTTGTTACACGTTGTATACAGTCACTTCATGTACCGTCAGCGCTCACCTGTCACCCCGGGCACATGCACCCAGTGAGCCATGATGTCGCAACACGGCTTATCACCAATGACCTTCAGAATGCTGTTGGCGCTCTCACGCACCACGCACCATCACTATCAAGTCGTAAAACGTGGATCTACATCTACTACCGCGAACTTCTCTTATCAAGTCGTGCCGTTCCCGCATCGGTTTATATAGCCACCAAAAACTCAACTCGCAGATATTGCCGTTAATCGTCTGCAATAGACGTACATTTCTGTATGTAAATGTAGACACTTTCGAAGTAAAGAATATAAAATATAGCGCACGAGCCGCTAATGTATGGCTAAAGACAGCGCCAGTAAGAATGTATAGAAGAAAATGTAGGTACTCTTTGTTAAAATTGGGCAAACAGACCAAGCTGTTGTATCATTCACATTTTAGTCTCTTACTACTGACCCAGCCCAGCTTCGCAGTCTCACTCTGCTAATTATACACTAAAACCTTTCTCATTAATTATTCACTGATGATTTGATGAAGCTGGTATGAAACCTGCAAGTATTTTTTAAGTTTATCGCGAACATACAGACATGTACATACGCTGCGGGAGTCTTTGTTTTATAATAATTATGTATGTAAGGATTATGTATGTCGAAATAAGAGGTTATATTAGTGTTTGGTAGCACAATAATGTAAAAAACATACTTTACCCGACACAACCTAATTCAATTACAAATAAAACATATTAAAGTCAACATCAATACATGAATCGATCGTCCAAACAGACTCACTTAACAGACTAAATTGTTGATATTCTCAAACTAAAATACGAACCAACAACATTTTAAAACGGAATTACTATTGGTGTTGCTGCAAAAATGGCTGTTTTCGTTGTTCGAGTTCGTTCCTTGTGAAATTGAAGCCAACACAGCAGTAGTTTGCTTCCACAATAAGGAAAATGGGCGCATCTGACTAAGCCCAAAACCATGAAAATAGACCGAGAATAGAAAAGTAGATTTTCAGTAGTGTAAATCTACCTTCGTAATCTGTCCAATTATTATTGAGAATCCATTTAAAATAGTTTTGTGTGGTAACTACTAAAATACTAATTTTATTTATATCACTTAGGATAGGCCAGTAAAAAAAAAAACGGACTGAAAGACAACGTAAATCATCGTCTGCTTTTAACAATTTTTCAACTAAGTTGAGTACGGCTTTCAACCAAACCGAATGGAGCTAAATGCTAGTGTTTTATACAGTGCGACATGCGAAACACAATACCCTTTACCTATTGGCAAGAGTAATGTCAGATTTTCTAGCTTCTGACGACTCGTAACGATTGAAAAAGATCTACAAAGTGTGCAAACGTGTTTTCTGAGTCACAGAGAAATATCGAAATGTTAAGATATTCACCCATCTACGGACCGACCTCGGTAAGCGTGGCTTAACCTTGAAGATCCACCCATGTGGCTAATATTATTTAGAAAAACAATGTATATATTTACAAAGGTTATGTGTTAGAATTTTTTGATTTCATATATTTGTAGGTTTTAGCACGTATGGGCAGATATGCCCGTTGTCCTTTGCTCAGTAGTTTGGAGAGCAACAACGACATTTCAGCTACAGAAATGCAATGACACTGTTCCCAGCTTATTGCCGTCGGTAGCTGCGTAGTGTGAGCTCCGTTTTGCAAGCATGCAGTTATGAGCGAGAATGAACTTTTATGAGGGTACTGTGATTTATTTCTGGTGTTTATGTTTTTTTTGTGTGAGTAAGAATTCATTTAGTTGGTAGTATCAAAGATTAAGATTATTTTTGTTTTGGATGAAATACTCAAATGACTTTTGTTGGCACAGACAGAGGGGCATGGAATAACATATAATTTAAAAAAAACAAATACAATGTAGTTCATTATTGTATATGATATTAAAACGAGTATTTAGATTAGTATGCATATGAACCTCATTTCATTAGAATGGTTTGTTAATAACATATTGCGGTTGCCTCGCCTACTATGAGTCTAATAATGAGGTCTAAGAAATCAATATAAGACATACCCAATAATCTTCTTTAAAAAAATCCCCATATGCGCTTATTTATTGGTGTTTATTACACTCATGGACAACTAGATATAACAATGTAACTATGGACACAATGCTGGGACACATGCCCTGGCACAATCTGGCAGTTTTGTTTAGTTACTTTCACTACGATTGTTTAGAACAAGAACATAGACGTATGTCGTGTTAAAGCGTTCGAATTGTTTTTTTTTTATTGTTAATAGGCTCGAGTTTGACCTCCATCTCACCTGATGGTAAGCTATGATGTGGACGAAGATGAAGCATGCTTACCTAGAAGTAACCTATTCACTGTTGACTCACAGACTCCCAGGTTATAGCTATCAGGAAATAGCCTTAACCCTGCTACTTATGGGGCTGCCCTGTTTCTTAGGTCGAAGTAACGAGGCAGTCCCATCAACATGCTTAACGCTTCGCACAAGCACTCACCGACACCTGGCCTGACGAAAATCTACCTCTATACTCCTTGGAGAGCTTTTAGATCTGAGGTGAAATTTTTCGAATAACAACCATTTTTTTCCGGTGGGAAAATCATCAAATGACTCCTTCCGCTCTGGGTGAGCAGAAGGGAGTGTCAGACTTCTACTGACCAAAAACCCACCTTTGTTTCTTTCAGTTGGCCTTGTGGTCCGGGGCGTTAGAACATTCCCGCAACAGGTCGAATAACAATCTAGTAGCAAAATAAATATTAAGTTAACTAATTTAAGTATAAGTTTTTGGTTTTTATTAATAAATCCATATGATTTTTGCGTATCTGCATTAAAGCTTTTTTGTCAAAAATACTTTAATTCGGATTAAAATAACTGTACTTGCACAAAATTCAAATAGATTCTTCTATTTGAATTTTGTGTAGTTACAGTAGCAGACGTTTGTATTTTGACTAAAACAACACGCTTTAGAACTGCAAACTATGTAATATTTAACAAAACAACATAAACAAACGAACTAATCAAACTTCTGAAATCAAACTCATAAACTGCGATTAAATCAAAGCAATACTCAAAACCTATCAACAGCAATAATAATTATTAAGGATTACTCTCACTGATTTACATACGAGTATAGGGTGGTCGTTTTGTCACATGCATAAATAATTTGGCGCGTATTAAAACTCTATCTTCGGAAACACTCGGTAATCTTCGGAATCAGTCGCGAAACATAAAACGCTGAAACATTAAAATAACGTATTGCATGGTAAGGATCTACAAAAAATACAACAGAAACTGCAGTAAAACTATGTCTATGATTTCATTTCAACGGTAAGTCACAAATATGCGACAAGCCAACGTAGTGCTACGAAGTCTTGCTAGTGTTTATTTTGACGTCTAAGCAAACATTCGGGCGGGGCCTATCTTTACTATTTAAATATATGATTACTGAGGAGTAATGAAATTGTTTGATCCAGCCTGTCCCTAGTTGCCCTCCCCCAGCGAAGCCCTAAGCCGAGCTTCACACCCCACGGGGATGCCCTTAGCATAGTCGCCTAATTTGTAAGTTAAATTAATCCATGGCTAGAGGCTTTAATTATTATTACTTAGCTCGCCTTAGGCAAGACCGATTAAGCAGAAGCCTTTGTAGGTAGATTATGTCACTCATTATTAGCGAAGTTTTCTATCAATGCAAGAATAAAATATTAAAAAAATATAAAATTTAGTTCAGTTTCATCACAAAGTATTTATCAGTAGCATTATAAAGATACAGTACCTAATGGTTCTTCCATAATTTTTGGGAATCCCTTTATCCAAATTAGGCAGTAACCTCTATCTCGGTATACAGCTCATTCCGTTTTAATCATTACAATAACTCAGCGTTCTAACTTCTCGAGACCTATTTGTTCTGACAAACAAACAGTAATATCTCTGTATAACATTAGTTCAACGTCAATACTCGTATAACTCAATATGCCACCTAATTAATTATTACAATTAATATTCTAGTTCTCAGTGTATAATTTAGTGATTCCTGGGGGATATAGTAAAGACAGCAATGCGGCAGACGTACAATATGCAGGGGCATTTGCATACGCATACCGAGATAACAGTTATGGTGGTGTGTAATATGATTGAGGCGAGACGTATAATAATAATAATAATAATATTCCACAACTTTTCACACAACGCCATCTAGTCCCAAGCTAAGCAGAGCTTGTGGTATGGATACTAGACAACTGATAAACATACATATATATTTCTAAATACATACATATTATAGATAAATTACACCCAGACAAAGAACAAATGACCGTGCTCATCACACAAACATTTGTCCTAGGTGGGAATCGAACCCACGACCTTGCGCATTGCAGTCAGGGCCACTGACCACTATACCAACGGGCCTGTCAAATAATAATGCTTAGTCTGCTGTTACAGCTGCTTGGTTTTGGAAACCAAACTAAAATGTGTACAAGGAGTAAGGACATGAAGATATTTCCACAATGCTACTGCCCTAAGAAGAATCATTAAATATGTTTAACCAACTATGTTTAACCACCCTGAAATCAAGACGCTTGTTACTTTAAGCTATGATGATGTCATTTTTTAGGGTTCCGTAGCCGAATGGCAAAAAACTGAACCCTTATAGTTTCGACATGTCTGTCCGTCTGTCTGTCTGTCCGTCCGTCCGTATTGTAGCGTGGTAGTCGATTAAACTAGAATCGATTACCACACTCATCCCTAATGTCTATGGTTTCACTGAGTGACAACACTTATGCGGTGCCGGCTATAAATTCTAATCCCCGGTCTGCTGAGTTCTTTTTACACCGCCTACTATTGCAAGTAACTAATATTGAAACCCTCTGTGCCCAAGGGTAAGTGCTCAAACGTATCTGCCATTTTTCTCCATCTTGCAAATCGCAATCCTCTTATTTCGCCATAATCTGCAGCGTTTGTAAATTTATATAATTGCCCGGTTGTCAAGATGGCTTCCGTCTAGAACATGACTGTGCTATTTCATTGCCATCTGTTTTCCACTAGTGTTTCTAAATTTGTGAAGCGTACGCAGGCCGCAGCATTCCTTTCCTGCTGTGTCATAGCAGCTACGAGCTTAAACGCCTTGTCACGCGGTTACCTTCTATATCGTTGCACGCGGCATGCGCACGCTTATCTTTAACATTTGTGAACCGCCGCGATGGTGAGTTTCCCTTCGTTTCCCTGGAACTGTTCCTTGGGCTTACGGCTGGGAGACGCACGCATCGCTGGCGCTCACGAATCCTGGCACCACGCTTACGGAAGCACCCTTCGTGTTGATTCCAGGGTTTTTTTTTCTTTTTTTTTTACTACTGCTTTCATCTCGAATATCAACTACGGCAACATCTGCCGCGCGACGGGTATCAAAACACCGTACACCGTAGAACGATGATGACGATGATATGATTATAAATGATGATGAAAACTATATTATTAGAATAATGTGAAAAACTACAATGTTTTGACAACAAGTTACCATGGAGTTTATTGCCGGTTCTTCTCCACAGAAAACGACGAATTCGAACCGAGCACTATAGTTATACAACGTGTAACGGAAACCTCATATCTATCCAAAAGGGCTGAAGACACATCTGGTATGGAGTCTCTATGCACAGTTTCAGCACAAAATAACTGACTCAAAAAATTGATACCAAATTATTGGTTTCATATATTTCTTGAATACCATTCATAACAAACGTGTCACAGCACTACGAGGGTCAACAACTTTCCACGTCACTTGCCAATAACACGATATTTCTTTTCGTTCTTCTTAATTTGAAAAATTCGGTCTTTGGAATTTGTAATAAGTTTTACACACGTAGACTTAGGATTACAAAACCCTTGCCATATCGTTTGTTATCATCCAAAGAAGCCATGCACTTGGCTATAGGGAAGGGTATATACATATATATACCCTTTAAATTACACGTTGTATAAGCGCCCATTTAGGCCTGTATGAAAGAAAATTGATTTGATTTGAATTTTGATTTGATTTCATGCTTAAAAAAGTAATACATAACAAATTCGATTAATACGGACTGGTTAGTGATATACTCGTACATAGGTGTTGTATGTTGTGTCTATGACTATATTGAGGCGAGGGGCACGCGATTACCCACTATTTGTTACGCCTACTAGGCGCACAAATGCGGATGAACGGGCTCCATTCACCCTTTCCATAGATTAGTTAAAATTTTATACTTTTTCCCTTACTCCTAATGGACTTAAAACAAAAGTTGTGGACTCGGAAAAATGTTTCAATATTTATCGGAATATAAGTGATTTAATCTCATTGTATCTAATAGTTACTATAATAACCTGTTAGCTCTTGAAAAAGTTAATAATTTTTCCCCAATATAATTAAATAAAATAATGGTTGTCAGAAGTGCACATCGTAAACCATTATTTATTTATTGGGTGTACCCAAGGAAGGTATCGCAATCCGCAAGCTTATTTTCATAAACTGGGCGTAAATCCTGACTGTGACATTTATTGGCCAATGGCCTTCATTGAAAAGGAGTATATCAGCCTCTCATCGAAGTAATACATACTGCTAGTCTTTTGGTCAATTTCCCTATTGACAGCGATACATATTTTGGGACCCAGTGAGAAATTATGAAATATATTTTTAATTGCGTAAATATTGTCACAATTCTACTAAACCAAACAATAAAATACTACTGCGATATTACAAACTTAGAATTACAACATTTTTTTTTGTTTTACCATGGCGTATTTTTAATTAACATTATACATAATTATTTTAGATATGTGATGATATTGAGTGCTCATATGAGTTTGTTGTCCTTAGAACAATGAACCCCGTTGTAGTTAAAAACTGTCTTTCGGGCGCATAGTTTTCCTTCTCCCCAAACATGCAATCTCAGTCGCAATATGATAGACAAAGCCGTAATAAGTATAGTTATATCCCTTTTTTTTTTTTTTTTTTTTTTTTTTAACGTGGTAAAATTATCAAATAAGTCCTCCCACTCCGGGCAGGGTGGGAGGGACTGTCAGACTTTTACTGACTAAAATCCACGGTGTTCCTTCAATAACCCTTTACATACCGGGGCCACGGTAACGGGATGAGTCCCACGACCCCGGCGGGCTTCGGCCCTCTGCAGAGGGGGCCTCGTCATGTTGCTGACGCTCTTTGAGGCGCGCGTGGAACACGACGCGCCGTCGACCCGGGCATGGTCCATGGTCGGACAGCGAGTTGCCCTTTACTCGTTGTCCGCATGCCCGCGCCTACGGTGGCCGGAGATCGTCGGCCGACGTCCGACGCCGTGGGCGTCTACCACTGCGGCTGGGCTGGAGGGAGGACGCCATCCTCTCCCTCACGCGGCCCGCCTCCTCCTTCGAAAGCATGACTGCTTCGCAGAAGGAGGCGACCGCTTCCCACTCCCTCTCGCCCCGCAGCATGGCCTCGACCAAGGCCGGGCGCGAGAGGTCTCCGCCTATCGCCGCCGTGAGGACACGTCGGTGCTCTGCCCAGGCGGGGCAGTCTTGCACCGTGTGCTCTACGGTGTCCTCAGGGCGACCCTCGCAGTGGTGACACCCAGGCGTTTCCTCCTTTCCCATCAGACACAGGTACCTCCCGAAACTTCCGTGTCCGGTGAGGACCTGCGTCATGCGGTAGGTCAGGACGCCGTGACGCCGATCTAGCCACTCCTCAAAGAGGGGTCTTACCGCCGCAATTGCGGCGTGCCCGATAGTTATATCCCTAAGGTTATAATTATATACCGTAACATAGCTATACACGAGTATTCTGTGGATCGGCTACACCAAAAGATCTCTAGATGCCCTACGTGTCCAGTACAACAATATTTTTAGAATGCTGTTAGGACTGCCCCGCTACTGTAGTGCGTCTGAGATGTTTGCGCAGTACCAAACCGATGGGTTTCAGGCCCTTTTATGCAAAAAAAAACATCTCTCGTGATCAGGTTGCGGGTCAGTAATAACAGCATTCTAAAAACTGTTGCGGAGAATTTTTACTCCCCCATTTTGAGACATTTTGTATGGGTGATGAACAAGTAAGTACTTGCCTGTTTATCCCTCATACAAGATGTACTCAACTACTTAATTATTTCGTTTTTTTTTTGCACTTTTACTTATATTTGTTTTTCATACTAACATTAGTTTTAAGCGTGTATATTTACTAACAACATGGATTTATGTTGTCCGAATGGAAATAAATTAAATTAAATTATGTATACGAAAGCGATTCAAGTTTCAAGTATAATATTATACGTAGTAGTATACAACGTGAGTATTATACAAGTATTATACAACGTGTAACGGAAATCCCATATCTATCCAAAAGGGCTGAAGACAACATCTGGTATGGAGTCTCTATGCACAGTTTCAGCACAAAATAACTAACTCAAAGAATTGATACCAAATTATTGGTTTCATATATTTCTTGAATACCAATCATAACAAACGTGTCACAGCACTACGAGGGTCAATAACTTTCCACGTCACTTGCCAATAACACGATATTTCTTTTCGTTCTTCTTAATTTGAAAAATTCGGTCTTTGGAATTTGTAATAAGTTCTACACACGTAGACTTCAGATTACAAAACCCTTGCCATATCGTTTGTTCTCATCCAAAGAAGCCGTGCACTTGGTGTGTATATACCCTTTAAATTACACGTTGTATATCTAATTATAATTACTTAATAATCTGTTTAACATTTTTTCCAACTACATAATGTTGGGATCGGCGTCTAGTCTTACCGAATACAGCTGAGTATTAGTGTTTTACATGGATCGTCTGCCTATCTCACCTCCATTAATGATAACGGAATCTCGATATGTTAAAACAGTTACCCATCCACCGACTGACCTTGGCCACCGTTGCTTAACCTTAAAGATTAACTCATGCAGCTGTTATTATTCACCAAAGAGCTCTTCATATACCTCATTCGTTAAAATACTAAACTCAAGGTATAAACACATTTTTTGTCAGCAAAGCATACTATGGTATGCCCCTGAGAACCTTCTCAAACCAATATTAACACAAGTGTTCACCAATTACATATTATTCGTCTACTTGTAATGTGAACTTGCACTAATTAATAATCTGTACAAGTCTGCGCATAATCGTATAAACGCAGTTCCATTTACATGAGCTAATTTGCTTATCCATAAACGAAGAAGGAAACTAATTACCAACATTCATAAATATGGTTTGAGATAATTATCTTTATTTTCATATGAATAAAATAATGTACTTACTAGAGACTATTTTCTGGCTTCTGACTACCCTTAACGACTGCCAAAGATGTCCAGATGACTGCAGGGTCCTACCGCTTATCGTGTTTTCCGAGGCACGGGGATATCACACCGCCAATTTCCAAACTCTGGCTTACTACTGAGAAATTTCATACAGAAATTGCATTTTTTTTGCCTGACCCGGGAATTGAACCCGAGACCTCATGCTTGGCAGTCACGCTTGCGACCACTAGACCAACGTGAATAACGAGGTATCCATAGAATATAATTATTGCACACTTATGTAAATTCCTCGAAGTTCTTTTCATCGTCCGAACACAAAGCATTTACTTCACGTACAATACTAGTACACAACTGCACCCTATCACTGAGCCTAGAGATTTTAAAGATTTTCTAAAACTGACTTTGAAAAACTTTATTGAATTAGTGTAGATTTACTTAAAACTACTCAGGTATATAAAACCAGGACACTGCACCATCCATGGACAACAAAGCTATTCTTGTATTCAAACAACTCCCTAATCCTATATTATCTTACTTCGTACTTACTACTAATAAAAATCTGTATGTAAAGATGTGTTATATTTTAATAGAACTATTTGTTTTTTTAATGTAGGTACCCACGAGTACCCTAGTACGATACACGGCTACGGCCTCATCTCTATGCGAGAAAATCAGCCGTAAATTACAATGCGAGTCCATGGCTGTTTGATAGATTTCACGTATGGACCACATTTTTTTGTCCTAGGACATGATTATTTTCTCACGTTGTTTTTCTTTTTTCTGTGAAGAAAGATAAAATTTATTGCACAAATTAATGTGCCTATTTGGGTTACATCGAACTCGACCATGATCTAGTTACTCGTAATTCGGAATGGTAATGGACCTCTGGGCCATTACTAGTCCTTGTCAGGATTCCTCAATGGCTCAACGAATTGAGACTGTGGCCTGACTAAATACGTAATCATAATGTTAAAGACATCCGAATGGCTATGCTCGAAGTTTTCGTCAGTTCTCTAGTTAGAAATGAGGACATTTACTGGAGAATTAGGGCCATTGACTTATCCTACAAAATCAAACAGAAGAGGCAATTTGCGGGCCACATTGTTTGCAGATCAGTTTCAATAGTGGTGAACTTCTTGATGATGCGACGCAGCGTTTGAAAAAAGTAGAAATATGAACAGATGAAGGCCGCGGAGATTTGCAAGATGCAAGTCTGACAAGACATACAAGATTTTATGATTTTTGGGGAAGACTTACGGCTACCAAGATATCATTACGATAAATCTGTATATATACCGTATTAAAAAAAAAAGCTCAATTTTAGAAATTACTTAAGCAAAGCTGCTGGCAAATACATAGTAGTTCAAGATATATAAATGTTTGCATAAGTAACAATATATATGTCCTGGGTACACTGACTGCATTCTTAAAAGTTTTTGAATTTGTGCAGCAATGTATACTAGACTGAAAAGGCAGTTGTACGCCAATTGTGCTTCGCTACGCTACGTGCGTTCCATGTAGAAAAGATCTGTAAAAGATTAGCTTTAGAAGTAGAATATCTTTGGTAGTTTGTGTGAAGTAGTAATGAGAAAAATTCTTTGCTAGGTTTAAGTAGCTTTGTGATGTATTTTTCTCGACTAAAGTTGTGTTATTTGTTCATTTCATATGCACAAAAGCATTATAAATTTGTGCCCAGTGAATTGCAATGAATCTGAGTGCTTCAAATACATCTGATGTAAACTCTCAACCTAGACCAGAGTCTGTAATTACTTGGATACGGTCATTTAGCTATTATATTTATTTGCAGAAGTAAATACTACAATCGAACAGGTAAAAAATAAGATTTTAAGTAAAAACCAAAGTTGGTACTACTTATAAAAAGTTACAAATAGAACCAAAGAATGACATAATTGATTTTATGTTGACTGGATGTTATTGAATCATATGTAAGTTTCAGAAACTCATTAGTGGTATTTCGCTTTTATGTATGTTATAAAAACGAAATACCACTCACTGATTAATCACGAAATCTCAGAATTTACAAGTATTAGAGCTCTCAAATTTTGCATGGGGGTTCCTTTTAAAACGTAGATGCTCGCTAAGACGGAATTTTGCGAAATTCCCACGGGATCGGGATTTACACGGGAAAACTTTCCACGCGAACGAAGTAGCGATCAACTGCTAGTGAGTACATATAAGATATTGCTTTCTTATTTAAATGCAGTGTGCAACCATAAAATGGCCCTTTCATATAGAGTAGGCTTGTGTCTCAGTAGTGGGAATATTTTAAGTTAATTACGTATGTGTAAAACAATAACTAATGGTGTACTTACTGCTGAAAAGATATACCTAACGTCTGCTGGATTATGATACTCACACACTGAAAAAAAAAAAAAACACTTACCACAATCAAGATTTTGTTTAGATTGATCATGTAACTTGTTTGCATCTGAGCCTATCAAGCACAATGATCACAGCTACCAATTTTATTTGATTGAGGGATCTTGATTGGAGTTATCACAAAACCTATTTGCAGCAATCAAGTCAAAACATAGTTGCTCCAACCAAGATTATTATATATTTGATAAACACAATCAAGGAACTTATTTAACACAAACATTTAGTGCAAGATTTGATCAAGTTGTATGATTAATATAATTAATTGCAATGATAGATGCTATCAAGTCAAATTAACTTAATAAAGTATCAATGATCTTTATTGAAGTAAACAAAACACTTGATTGATACAACTAACTTACTTTGTTACAGTTATCATTTTTTAAACTTGTCTCTTTCTACAATGATGTCATGTTAAGGGTAATCGAGAAACTTGTTTGAGCGTTCAATCATTTGAACTAGTATTGCTACAATCATGTCGTGATGATCAACTTAACTAAGATTTTGATTAATCTAAACAAGATATCATCAATCAAGCTAAAAAGTCACTTGATTGGCTTGCATTTTTTCAGTGTATGTTTGAATCTGGTGTCTTAAATTCTCGTTTATCTCTAGCCGTGTTAGACCATCCAGATATAGCTTCTAATTTGTGATATTATTCCACATTCAGTTTAAGATGTTAATAGGGAGTCTAGTAAATGCGGTTCTGCACGAGACTGTAGGGGTTTTGCGATGTTAGTAATCACCTTTTTTTCTATGTGGGAAAATCATCAAATGACTCCTCTCGCTGTGTGGAGCGGAAGAGAGTGTCAGACTTCTACTGACTAAAAACCCACACTCCTCCTTTAGTTACCTTTACGTTCCGGGGCCGCGGTATCTCGTTAGAACATTCCCGCAACCGCGTAAGACAATGGCCCTATTGGGTACCCGTCAATGCTGCTGACTGCTGTTTGAGGCGCGCGCAGAACACGACGCGCCACCGAGAACTAATCAATTAGTGTAGTCGCATTGCTCTGATCGATATGATCTCATCATCTGCCTATATTTTTCCAAGTATGTTGTGTTCAAATTCCAGTATAACCGGATGGAGAGTAGCAAAATTTTACATGAAGCGACTACCTATCTTATTTCAAAAACCCAGTAACTGGATAACACGATGCTCGTCGACTAAGCTGGTATCAGATTTTCTATCTACTGACTACCCATAACGACTGCGGCTGGATTGACACCATGATATTTTAACATTATTATCATCATTAAAACATCCGACTGTTTTAATTTCTTTTGATTGAGAGACTTGTAATTGTCGTTGACGTCATCGTACCAAAGTATTCATGTATTATTTTAAGTGTTAAATTGAAAAAATAATATGCATATAAACGATATTCCTACCCGTATGATCCATTGCGTAAAACAACTCTCTGTACAGGTTTTTTTACACATTCTATGATGGCAATACGAGGAGTAAATGATCCAAAATTGTTCATCTTCATAAATATTCTCAGAAAATACTGAAAATTCTGCTAAATATTGTTGCTTCATAGAATTTATGCTACGTTAGATACCTGATAATAATTAAATATCGGAGGCGATGAAGACACTAATAATTCAGATAAGCGCACATAAAATTAATAACATTATTATAACGTTCATCAGGAGAGCATTATACCTCACACTAAATTAGCTCAAAACGCTTGTGTTGCTGTATTTTATGCACTAAATTATGGTAATATGCTCCTGTTGCTAGTTTTTACTTAATGTTGGTCGGCAATGTGTTGTTTTAATACTATGATATGACCACAGTGTGTCAAATAAGAATAAATTATGTATTTGAAAGTACGTTTAACTTATTATACATCTAATAATGAAATGAAATGAAATAATGATGTTTATTTTGCAAATGGGTTATAAATAACACTTTTACACGTCATTTTTTTTTCGTAAATGTAAACTAGACGAGGCCAGTGTTTCCTAACTGACTACTCTGAGAAGAAACACTGAAACAAACTCAGAGGTCAACGTCTCTTTTAAAGTCCATACAATGTGTAGTAATCAAATCATATGAGAGCCATGTAGGTTTATGCCTGTGGCGCCCTTTAAAGGACAGAATCATACAGATTTGAGCAGGCCCGTCCAAACAGTGCAAGCATTTGTCAAATGTCGCGTAGCTCAACTTATATCTTAAGGAGCTTCAACGATTTGACGAACAGTACCAAAGTTAGGACATTTGGGTGGGCCGTATAAAGCACTCAAACTGCCAGACTGTGCGGTAATCTAACAGTGCGGTACTATATTAATAATATTTATTGATGATATGATGATATGATTTGAGAAGAGTGAGAAGTTTGTAGCTAAATAATGAGAGCACGGGCCGATCTTCAAGTAACGCATGCTGAGGTCAAAGGTCAATCCTTGGATGGGTGTTCAACACATCTAGATTCCTCTGTACCTCGGAAAACACGTTAAACCGATGGTCCTAGCTGTCAATTTTAGGTACTATTGGCCAAAGATACGCATGCTCACTTGAGAAAACATTTCTGCGGAAGCGCAGCTAGTGACAAACGAAACCCCTTCCTGGTTTCGCCCAATTGGAGACAATATGCATTTGTGTGAGTACAGGGTATGTAACATTATATTAATACTTACTATTACGAACACAACTAAAATACGCTTCGTGCATTTTATTGGTCAAAATAGGTACATGCATTGGGCGATCGAGTTGTGAGCCGTGCTATGCGATTATTGCCTTAAAGATGAGCACGCGGAAGAATAGTCGATAGTACATCTTTGTAGGAAAAGCTCATACCACTTAAACTTCTAAAAACGAACCTCGACATACCAGTCCTATCACCTGCTGCGCATGAATTTCAGAAAGGTATCAGGGCAGTGACCGACCAGCAGTCTACAATAGCCTCTGGCCTTGACATACCAGTCCTATCACCTGCTGCGCATGAATTTCAGAAAGGTATCAGGGCAGTGACCGACCAGCAGTCTACAATAGCCTCTGGCCTTGACATACCAGTCCTATCACTTGCTGCGCATGAATTTCAGAAAGGTATCAGGGCAGTGACCGACCAGCAGTCTACAATAGCCTCTGGCCTTGACATACCAGTCCTATCACCTGCTGCGCATGAATTTCAGAAAGGTATCAGGGCAGTGACCGACCAGCAGTCTACAATAGCCTCTGGCCTTGACATACCAGTCCTATCACCTGCTGCGCATGAATTTCAGAAAGGTATCAGGGCAGGGCCGCCAAGCAGTCTAAAATAGCCTCTATATTTGTTATAAGATTATATTAAATAATTTCAAACAACCAACGTTAATTGAACACAAATTATAAACAAGCTATATTAGTTACAACACTTATTTCATTATATGTCATTAACTATTTTGCTCCAAAAATTGCCAAATGTGATTTTAATATTTTCTTATCTCAACGTCTTTTCATTTCATTCTTATTTTCTATGTTTTAACTATGAGTTTATGTTTTGCCAATTGCATAGACGTGTCGTGCCCCCTCCACCCACTGCTAGTGGGATAGGCAAGCACCGAACAAAAGATCGACCAGCGGAAACATGTTTAACCATCATTTAACTCATCGTGTTCCAATTATGGTTATTATAAATCTATACTATATATAATATAATATTATTAATATTTAATATAATATATAATAATATTATAAAGCGGAAAAGTTTGTTAGTTTGTTTGTTTGCTTGAACGCGCTAATCTTCGAAAGTACTGGGTGGATTTCAAAAATTATTTCTGATTATGATAGGCAGTTTCATGAGGAAGGCTATAGGCTATCTAGCATTACGCTACTGCTCTCGGTTTTCCTAAAATAAGGGTATTAGTGAAGTAAGTCGGAAGAAAATACGCCGCTAAATTACTATAATCGCGTGCGCTGGCGAAATGCTGAGATATACGTAAAGACCATGTTCTACAAAAATGTAGGATTTATGTAGATCTAAAAAAAGTCCGTGGTATTACACATCTAACTTTTATAAATAATCCACAATAAGGCAAATTATGTAAAGAAAATATTTAAAAAATAAGCCATGACTTTTGAAAATTGGCACAGATAGTCTGGGATAGCACATAGACTATTTTTCAAACCGGTAAAATATATTAAATTATGTGTACGACTGATTTGGTATGAAAAGGCACATAGGCAGATTACCGGGTAGACGACGCATCGTCTTTCGGCGCGCCTCAAAGAGCAGTCATTAGGATTGACGGGGCCTGACAGGGCAATTGCCTGCCGGGGTTTCGGATATGTTCTAACAAGATATCAGATAGCAACTCAATATCAGATAGGTTTTTAGTCAGTAGACGTCCAACACTCCCTTCTATTCCACTGAGAGCGGGAGGAGTCATTACATGATTTTCTCACCGTAAAAAGGTAGCCAGATTAATTAACTTGAAACACAATTAACTCTTAAAATTATTTAATTTTCTTAACTAGAATATTGCTCCCAAATTTCATCAATAAAGACGTAAATCTGCAAAGGTAATTATGTAAGGCAATATATAAATAATTTGATAAAACGAAACCTCAACAAGTGAAAAGTCTAGCCGCAAATTGAGTTACAGCGATTGACGAGCCCTAAATCCTTTTAGCGTAAGCTTTTATTAAAACCAGAGTTTCAAAATGAATTAAGGGTTTGTAAAATTAAAAAAAAACAAACCCTTAACTTTTAAAGCTTTTAATTTTTAATGTAGTGAATGATTTATGTTAGTTTTTTTTTAATCAATCTGATTGCATAGATAATATCGTTTGTAAGGTTATAAACACTTACTAAATTTTGAACGATGTGATGCTCTTGGAAACTTATAGGTATTTACAATTATTCAATGATTAAAATTTATAACAAGTTTCAATAAAGAAGCATAACCTATACAACGTGTAATTTAAAGGGTATATACATACCAAGTGCACGCCTTCTTTGGATGATAATAAACGATATGGCAAGGGTTTTCTAATCCTATGTGTACATGTGTGGAACTTATTAGAAATTTCAATACATTGATACCAGAGACCGAATTTTTCAAATTAAGAAGAACGAAGAGTATTATCGTTTTATTGGCAAGTGACGTGAAAAGTGATGACCCTCATAGTGCTGAGACACGTTTGTTATTATTGGTATTCAAGAAACATACGAAATCAACAATTTGGGGTCAATTCTGTGAGTCACTTATTTTGAGCTGAAACTTTGCATAGAGACTCCATACCAGATGCTGTCTTCAGTCCTTTTGGATAGATATGGGGTTTCCGTTACACGTTGTATATAAGAACATTTCTTTGTCCATCTGTCAGACTGGAACGCGAGGAAGGTCAAATCAGTGACCTTAAGAACAAGAAGTATCGTGTTCGATTCTCTAGTCTGGAACAAAGTGATGGTTGGTTTTTCAATTAGACAATTTTCAGTAGTAGCCTGGAGTTAAAAAATTGGCGATGCCAAATCCCCTTGCCATTAAAGCATGTTAAGTCGGTGGTCATGCGCCAGATCTCTCTCCGGTCTTGTCAGTTTGCCGTCCCAAGGGAAGCAAGGGAACAGAGAGTGTGCACCAGTGCACCTGTACTTGCGCACATCTCCTGCGCAGATGGCTAATTTCCGCTGAAATTCGCCGCCGTAGCCGAAATCGGTCAGGAGGACCATTTCTTTTTTCATGAAATTATCAATAAAAAATAAGTCAATTTTACTTATGTTATCGTCGGCGTCACATTCGGTGTTTTTATACTTCATAAAACCTACAACTTGTGTATTCCCCAGCTGTTTCATTAAATAAAAAAATCTACTCAAACAAGGCTAGGAATTAAGGATTAAGGATATTTATTACACATGTACATGTATGTTATATATGTAAGTATAAGTAGGTTTTCATTAAATAATTTCAGTAACTGGATAATGTCAAAGATAGCAGCAAATAACAGATTATTTTTACTTGCATAATATTAGTATTATAAGGTAACATTTTGGTGTCAAGATTTTACAACCATGTCAAGTGCAAAATTAACAATATATTTTTTTTTTCTGGTTGGGAATATCATAAAAAGACTCCTCCCGCTGTGGGTGGAGTGGAAGGAAGTGTCAGACTTCTACTGACTAAAAACCCACCCTGCTCCTTCACTTGCCCTTGCATTCCGTGGCCGCGGTATCTCTTTTGAATATTTCCACAACCCCGTAAGGCAATGGCCCTATCGGTCCCCGTAAATGCTGCTGACTGCTCTTTGAGGCGCGTGCAGAACACGACGCGCCGCCGACTCGGGTCTGGTCCCTACCGGCCGGTGAGCTACCCCTGCTTGCCGTCCACAAACCCGTGCCTACGGTGAAAGAAGATCGGCTCGCGATCCCCGATGCCCGAGGAGTCCCCCGCGGTGGCTGGGGCGCGAAGAAGAGAGTTGCCTCTCACTCGCGCGTTCAGCCTCCTCCTTCGCTAGCATGACTATTTCGCAGAGGAAAGCGACTGCATCCCATTTCCTTTAGCCCCGTAACATGGTCTGAACCAGAGCAGGCCGCAAGACGTCACCGCCACCGATCGCCTCTACGAGGACATGACAGTACTCCGCCCAAGCAGGGCACACCTCGACTGTATGCTCCATTGCGGCATGCCAAGCCCTCGGTTGCAATATTCGCTCTTTCCATGCCAACGTGAGATCGTGCCGGAGCTCTGTCCGCTGTGCTGAAATTTGCCACAGCAGCGGAGTATCACTCCGGCTAAACGCCTCCGTACAACATTTGTGTTCAGGACTGCAATAGGCCAGCCAACGATAACTGGACGTGTCCGGAACTTGTCCACGATACGTGGAGCGTACCGTTGCTTTTCAAACAATAAACAAGGTTACATAATAATGGTACCACTAACCTGAGTGCTGGGGACGCCAAGTTCGACCTTCCAAGGTCACGCCCCAAGTGTGGTTTGTATGTAATATGAGGTGAGTAATTGTAACGTGTGATGTAAGTTACGGGTTCTAGGACGGTCACAAGGCGTCGATCTCCAGATGGCGCGGTCCTGACCAGCATCACACCTAACTCGTTTCCAGCAAGCGCGTGCCACGAGGTGACGCAATACGGCGTATGATTCAACAATATCCCGGGGTTTTCGGCAAATGGGGAATACACTTCAACAAATAGATAATTCGCGACCCAATTATCAGTTTCAACACGCGAATCCAACGATATTTTACCAATTACAATTAGCTCAACAGGTCCCAAATGCGGACGGCATTTTTCAAGCGCAAAGTCTATCTGTCAAAGTCAAGAGTAATGTCAAGATCAAATTCTTTACGTCAAAAGGGTGCGTTCCGTTTCACGTTGGACCGAACATCTACCCCCCCCGGACGGGCCTACCCGTCCGCTAATCAATTGGAAGTCTTGACAAGGTTGCAAATTCAACACAGCTTCAATGCGGCCAAATACCGTAGCTAGTTCATTAAAGGTGAGAACGGTGTCTCCCAACAATCTCCGCCAGCGTCCCTTTGCCGCTTTCACCGCGGCCCCAAAAATACCCCCCCAATGGGGGGCAGGCTGGCGGGTCAAACAACCAAGTGACCCCTCGGCGGGCCAAACTATTACCAATATCAACCTGGCTCTCATTAAGGAAGGCGTACACCTCCTTCAAACAGTTACTTGTACCCTTGTAATTCGTACCGCAATCAGATCTAATCAAAGGTAACCCACGGCGAGACACAAATCTTTCCAAGTCGCCTCAAAGGCCTCTGTCGAGAGGGAGGTTACCAGCTCCAAATGTACTGCCTTGGTTGACAGGCAGACAAACACACAAATAAGCCCTAACAATCCTACTATTACGAAGGGTGGACGTCTTCAACAAAGGGGGACCAACAAAATCCGTTACGACGCCAGCAAAGGGCCTCGCTTCATTAACGCGATCAGCCGACAAAATCCAAAATTTCTCGCTGCAGAATGGCTAACAGCGCATTGCAACCGGCATGCGAGTTCTTAGTGTGACGATCAGTCACCAACAATTGAACCAAGTTCAGTTATAACAAGGGCAGGAGCACCAATTTTAGGGTAAGGACAACTCACAAGGGTGATTTCAAACCAGGTCCTTCCCTCAACAGTGGTGTCAGCCGGTTCGCCAATTCCCCAAATCTTGCCTGAAAGGTCGTTCACCTTCAGGCCAACCTGTCCCGCTAACCAAGAAGACAAAAGGCAACCCCGGACTCCCGTCTCCAAAATGGCACAGACCACAATCGAGTCACCCAAGGGTCCCCAGACCGTGACCGAGGCCGTTGGCAACAAAACCGTCTTGATCGGGGGGGTCCTTTAGCGGGGCAGGCGTCAATCTCTTAGCGATGCCTGGGCGGCGACCGATCGCCGCATCCAGGCTGCCTTCGTTCACGACGAGGCCAACAATCAAAATATTCGTCCGCGAGGTGTCCCGAGCCGCTCGCCATCACTGGAGGGGCATATCCCACCGGATGCCCGAATGGCGGAGGGCGCGACTCCAACCGGGGACGTTCCGCCAACGGAGGGGAAAGGCAGCGGCGCCAACCCGGCCACTGCTGCCTAGCAGCCAATGCGCGTTCTCCCTGACGAGGTGAGACCAAATGGCGCTCGCGGGGCTCCCGTTCAACTTGCGCGGGGGGTGGAGTGCGGCGTACAGAATTGCGGGTCTCAGCCCGGTGCTCGTCTCCGGGGTACCCCCCCTGTGCGAACCCCCCTCAGAAGCTGGTCTGCTGGAGCGGTTCGCGTTGGCGCACAAAATCTCCAAGTGGGACCCTTCACAATTTCTACACGGGCGGGGGTCGGGGCAGTTCTGATGGAAGTGGGCCCCCAAGCACGAGAAGCACAAACGACGTGCGTTGACAATACGGCGGCGGGCAACGAACGTGCAAATTCAAAAAATCCGGGCAACGCGCCATGACATGCCCCGTTGCCTTACAAAAGTCACAATGATGAGGACTCCGGGCACCATCAAAACGGGGGGCGGGGCGAACATCAACAGGCCCCCTAGCCCGAGGACTCCGGGCGCCAGTCAAACGGGGGGCGGAGCGATCATCAACAGGCCCCCTAGCCCGAGGACCCCGGGCGCCAGCCAAACGGGGGGCGGGGCGATCATCAACAGGCCCCCTAGCCCGAGGACTCCGGGCGCCAGCAAAACGGGGGGCGGGGGGAACATCAACAGGCCCCCTAGCCCGAGGACTCCGGGCGCCAGCAAAACGAGGGGCGGGGCGATCATCAACAGGCCCCCTAGCCCGAGGACTCCGGGCGCCAGCAAAACGGGGGGCGGGGGGAACATCAACAGGCCCCCGGGCCCTAGTCCGTCCCTGGTCTCTGGGCTGAGAAGGTAGTGGGGGCGACCCCGTAGCGTCACGAGTGTTATCCGCAAACCGACACTCGTCTTCCAAAAATTTGAGGAGGTCGTCAAAGGGGGGAAGATGGGTGGCACTATCCCCACCATACTTCTGCTCAAAACGTGACCTCAGCTCCGCGGGGAGCAACTGCAGCACTATGTGCACCAACAAGTAGGACCAATGTTCTACCGGTAACTCCAAGCGTCTCAAAGCGTTGGTCGCTGAAACCAACGGGTTCAGCAAGTCAGTGCGCAACGTCGACGTGCTGACAATGGCCGGTAGCCCCAAAATCTGGTCGATGTGCACATCAGCCAGGCAGCGCTTGTTCTGATATCGTCGGGAGAGAAGCTCCAGAGCGGTCGGGTAAGAGGAATCCGTCACCGGCAAGTGCTGCACCATGGCTCTGGCTTCGCCCTCCAGGACAGACAATAAATAGGCCAGCTTCTGGGCAGGTCCGAGGTCCGAGCGTGCATCGACAAGACTCTCAAAGAGATTTAGGAAGCCCAGCCAGTGGTCCAAGCGACCCTCAAAATGTGGCAGCTCCAGGGTGGGCAGCCTACTTAATAGTCCAGGGCCTGCAACAACGGGGGTCTGCGGCTTGGCCGCATCAGGCACCCGACTCTTCAAAATTTTCCACGCTCGTAGACATATGACATCCCCCAGGTGGACAATCTGGTCATAGTCACCCAAAATCTTATCGCGGGCTGTGTGATCCATCACCGCCAAATCCACGTCCATGATGTACTCGTTGAAGCGCGTGAGCGCAGCATCAGCTGACTTGATCCTCTCAATCACTTGCCCATACCGAGCAAGGGTGAGCTCTTCCAATTCCACACGCTCAACAGTTGCAGCTGACGATGTGAACCATCTCAACTGTGAGGTCAATCCCGCAGCAGCCTCCCTGACTGCCCTTAATGAGGCCATTGCAACAATCAAATATTAATACAAAACACCAATCAACAACCAACAATCAAATATTAAACAAACAGCAATGACTTGTTAGCCGACCAAATAATTTCACCAAATAACAACTTAAATTCAATTATTTCAAGTCCAAATCCGACCCTGTACTTATTCCAAGTATGAATCTAGCTTGGTACAGATGGCTAGTTACAAAATAAATAACAATTCAATGTATATCTTGTGCAGGATCACACCAATTATATACATCAATAAGCACAACAATTGTCTGTATAATATTGAGCCGGAGAATCTCTATCAACACTCCAATAATTACTATAAATGCAATAACCAATACACACAATTCAAGTCCTATTATGTTAGACTATGTGTAATTATTATTTAGATAACCTTTATTAATTAAATTAAATTATTAATTGCAACAAATACCAAATTATGTACCAAATTATACCAATAATTCCTAATTTCACAAATAAATCTTACCTGTCAATTCAACACCAGGGGCTACAGTACAAATCACAAGTACAACTTCAATTGATTCAACTTCAATTAGATAGCCCGGATGACATGGCAATATATTCAAACTTATCAAGCTATAAGTTGTGTTAAGTAATTAAACTCAAGTTTTAAGTTTTCAACAATATTCAAAACTTCCAATTAAACCAGTGGATCTTATATTATAAGAGCCACGCCCTGCTACCACTTTGTTCAGGACTGCAATAGGCCAGCCAACGATAACTGGACGTGTCCGGAACTTGTCCACGATACGTGGAGCGTACCGTTGCTTTTCAAACAATAAACAAGGTTACATAATAATGGTACCACTAACCTGAGTGCTGGGGACGCCAAGTTCGACCTTCCAAGGTCACGCCCCAAGTGTGGTTTGTATGTAATATGAGGTGAGTAATTGTAACGTGTGATGTAAGTTACGGGTTCTAGGACGGTCACAAGGCGTCGATCTCCAGATGGCGCGGTCCTGACCAGCATCACACCTAACTCGTTTCCAGCAAGCGCGTGCCACGAGGTGACGCAATACGGCGTATGATTCAACAATATCCCGGGGTTTTCGGCAAATGGGGAATACACTTCAACAAATAGATAATTCGCGACCCAATTATCAGTTTCAACACGCGAATCCAACGATATTTTACCAATTACAATTAGCTCAACAGGTCCCAAATGCGGACGGCATTTTTCAAGCGCAAAGTCTATCTGTCAAAGTCAAGAGTAATGTCAAGATCAAATTCTTTACGTCAAAAGGGTGCGTTCCGTTTCACGTCAGACCGAACAATTTGTGTAAGCGCGCGAGGCCTACCGCCTCCAGATCCCACGGTAGCGATCCAGCAAGGAGGCTCGCCGACTCACCGGAGGTCGTGCGGTATCTCCGGATCATGCGGATGGCCATGACCTTCTGGGAAGTCAAACAGCTTTCGGGCTGGTCAATATAATATAATACTATGGATTAGCATCATGTATTCATCGTAGGGTCAGCGGACAGGTCTGCCGAAAAACCGCCCTTTCGAACTCAGATTCGCTTGAGTCCGGAGCAGCAGACATCCACTGCCCGGACTACCTTAGGCCACCTGGCGGCTTTGGCAGGCTTCATCCTGAAAATAGAGTGTGTGTCATAGCATATTTGTATATGTGTCTTACGCTATACGTTTGAGATATCGGACACGAAGACACCCCGCGCCACCGTCGCCAACTGAATTTGTGTCTGTGGTGTGATGGACGCATACGTAAATACTACGCGCCGCCATCTTGGGCCCTGATTGATGTGGATTTCAGACCAGTACTGGAAGCTACACGTGTGGATCAGGGGCCTCCTGCGCCATACAATCTGTACGCATTAGTATGCACTAATACGTTGACCTGTACAAATTGTATGGCTTTAAAAGTGGCTTAGACCTCTGGGCGTGCTTCGGTGTTTGCTAAATAAATATAATCATCATCATCGTAGCGTAACTATACTATCAAACAAAACTGTCTATCATACAATGCACCTGCAACGCTTCATAAATTTTTCCACCAATCTAATTACGGTTTGTTCGATAACAAAGTTACATCGCATCTAAGTGTCCCAACTTCGAAGCACGGAAACTCCTAACTTTTATATAAATTATACATTAGCCGGAGGTAAATAGAGAATGAAAACAACATATGATAATGAACCTTAAGTTTAAAAGACAAGGTTTAGTTTCCATTGTGCCTTAAAGTTTAATAATAATGATACGTTATTTAATGTGTCAGAATTAGCTAAGTTTGAACTAATAATAATCAGTTGTGTTTGTTATAAATGTACATTTTGGCTGTGTTATTTTATTTTGGTGGTTAAAGTAACAGCACTAATGACTGCATTTCTTTGCTGACGTCTTTATACAGGCTCTAGTTGTAGCCCGTGACTTCTATCGCATGATTTTTTGTTCAGACTATCTCCCCTTATGTCAGCCCCTAAAGCCCGATTTACACTTCAACAAGTACAGTAGCGAGTTAAGAACTCAGACAGTTAAGTAATAAGTAGTAAGTTGTAAGTAGCGTCCAAACGTAGGCGAGTGAGTAGTCATAAGTTGCCCGAGAAGAAGAAAAGAAAATAACACGTGTACGCGGCCGCAACCTACAAATTTATGGACTAGGGATGTGAAATAATAATCGATTATGGCAATAATCGATAAAAAATCGATTTTTATCAAAAGAATAATCGATTAATATAACAAAATCGATTATTTTCTTAAGAAATATCGATCATTTATTAATCGATTTTTCATGCTAAATATATAATCGATTAATTAAAAATCGATTTTTTATGTACAATGTTACATCCCTAGTAGGGATGTGAAATAATAATCGATTATGGAAATAATCAATTAAAAATCGATTTTTATCAAAAGAAAAATCGATTAATATAACAAAATCGATTATTATTTTAAGATAATCGATTATTTATTAATCGATTTTTGATGCGAAATATATAATCGATTAATTAAAAATTGATTTTTATGTACAATGTCACATCCCTAGACTGTACTAAACTCGCAAGTCTACATGCCAGCCAGTTAAGTTGGAGGGGTGCGGGAGACGCGAGAGAGGGGGCTACTTCGCACTGGACTCGCCGAAAAATAGGATCGCGATCTATTTAACTCAACTTAATCAACAACTTACTACTTAACTCGCTTTTGCCGTTCAAACTACAATAACAACTTAACTCGCCGATGACGCAAGTTAACTCGCTACTGTACTTGTTGAAGTGTAAATCGGGCTTTAGGCGCTGATTTTTATTTATCTCCGTAGTAAATATCATTAAAATCACTTTAGAAACTTTTTCATATTTATAATCTTACCAGCGACCCACCCCGGCTTTGCACGGGTACAATGTAGTGGGGCAGTATGGAGTGACTAATATGAGTAATAATATTATGATTATGTTTAGTCTATTACGGCCCGCCAGCAGATTTACTCACGCTTTTTAAATCTCTGATACATTCTAAGATATTCATTTTAATTATATGCTCTATGCGCAATTTTGATCTACATAAAATGCACAACGTATCTAATCTATTTAATTGGCTTAGAAATAACACTGTACTGTTTAAAATAAGCTTGGTAAATAACCAATTTATTTTTTAACATGTAAAAGATAAAAATTATCTGTGGGTTATCCGTAAGAGAGAACCGACCACAACATAATTTGGAAATGGCTTAGTAAATGTTAGCACGTAAATAAATACATAGATAGGTAGACTATTCTTTCTCCCTTCTCTTGTATCTATGAGCGTTTTTGAAGGAAGGAATTACGGTCTAATAATCGTCTGACATTCTGACTTACGTCCGGGCAACTATAAACAGCACTATAAATGAATGATGATTTTTGTTCGGGATCCTTTTCGACGATGCAACAATGTGAAATGTTAGTATGTAGAAATATAGTTCTTACAAGTGAAAATAATGTTTTAACTTACATAATACAGTATGTTAACTAACAGAGGGCGTTCCCGTTAACCCACAATAGTACAGCATCCATACATGCTAAAAAAAAATTTACTTACCATTCGAAAACAAAATGTTTTTTTTTTTTTATATATTGAAATATTCACTAAAAATGTTAAATTGATACGTAAAAGAAACACTCTGTACACGCGTACTTGAAGGACGGCAACGTCGCAATTTATTTATGAATGAAAGGCTGCGTGTGTGGCGATCTAATTGATGTGCTTATACTATTGCGGGTTAACGGGAACGCCCTCTGTTAGTTAACATACTGTATAACCAGCCTATAACGTTTCCACTGCTGAGACACAGGCTTCCTTTCTATCAGAGGGGTTTGCCGAAATTCATTACGCGAGCTTAGTGCGAGTTGGTGGATGTCGCATGACTTCGGATTATTCGATCCTAGTACATGCCAGTGTCCTCACGATGTTTTCTTTCACCGTCTTGAAAGGCCATTTTGATGTTCCACCTATTTTTAACCGTCTTTAAAGAGGAGGTTCTGTATACGACCAGTATGTATGTATGTTAATAAGTCCGCTATTTTCTCAAAACTACTGATTGGATTTCGATTGCGTTTTCGTTGTTTGAAAGCATATTTTACAGGGAAGGTTTTAGTATTTAACATATCAGGTTCTGATGAAGATCTTCAGAGATAAATGAAGGAACTCTTTTCTCTCGCGATTGCTGCCCTCTTATATCTATGTACTGTTTAGCATAATCAACCTATTAATATCTTTACTGTTGAGGCACAGACCTTCCCTACGGACAACCTTACCTAATGAGTAAGGCAGAACCAGTGGGTTACACTGTTGGCACCCATTTAAAATAAGGGCTAGGTACTGTGGAGGTCTGCTATGCGAGCGTTCAGTCTATCGCACTGGCTGGTATAGTTTGAATTTAGATCGCAATGTTGGACATGCGAAGGAATTGTTTTTAAGAAATAAAGAAAAGCGGTCTGTTCATTTCTTTTTTTGTTTTTTTATTTTTTTTATTTTTTGTTTGCTATGCTGGCGGCGTCCCCAGCCGGTGCTTATAGCAAACTCAACATCATTTTAACTTAAAAATATATTTAGATTGTCTTCCATAAATGTGAACATAATTATATACAAAGTATAAAACCTATCGCGTTTATACTGAAATTCCCGAGTACACACACGCCCCCGTCACAGTACCTACTCATATGGCAGCAGTCGGTGCCAAGATAAAGGAATAGGTTTGATCACGTAGGGCGTGCCCCAAAACGCGGCGTACTAAGCCTATCAAAACTATTCATTGGGGACACAATACTTAAGGTTATTTCCGCTTTGTAGAGTTTTTGTTTGTTTTGGAGTCAGTTAATTTTTTTGTTTAAAAGTTTTAAAATAATCTGTCTGTATTAATTACGCTTCAATAACTGTATTGTAAAGTTCAATAACTCTTTGTCTTACGACTTTTGGTCAAAACAAAGAGATAAATACATAAAACTAAAACTAATTTACAAATTCTTATGAAACGATCTCTTCATTGACAAGTTTTATTTCAGGCGCTTGTAACAGAGGGAAACTCAAAAAGTTCAAGTGTTGACGAACTCCACAACACTAATTGCATCTGTTTACAAACTCGAATTTGGACTTTTAACGAATATTGCTCTTGAAGTTGTTCTTAAACTCAATAATTTTAAGAGAAACATTCATGGTCAAAAGTTGAAAAAGAAATTCGTATTACATATAAAAAAATAGCAAATTCCTACTGCCTCGGGTGATTGCTTTCCTTTTGTAAAAAGTAAAGTAAAGAAAGTCCTTAATGACATTTTCATTCTATATATTATACAAAACAAAAAAGTTGCTTTGCTGAAATTGTTATACATTCGTAAAATCCTTCCTCTTAAATAAAATGCTCTTGATTGTGTTTATGTAATCGACTTAATGAAAGCGCTTAAAGCGAGCAAGAACTGAAGTACTGAGCATAAATTCACGCAATATTTCAAATTAAATTACGGTTTTTGTGTAAAACCGGGGACATTAGCAAAGGCGTCACTTGACCAAGGTAATTTTTGACCCTCATTTATTTGAGCTACGGGTCACATTATTTGTGAATCCAGTGTACAAAGCATATAAATTATTACTACCCTAATGAATGGCTTGAAGGTGGATTGATTTGACCCACTAAATAAATTTATCGAATAAAGTTTTGGCATCACAGAATTCGGAACTGTTTTATTATTTAGGACTTGAAACTGGATTTCTGTTACGTAACAATTTGCGTGTGTTTATTTATGTATTATTGAATCAATTAATATAAATTATGTATTTTAATATGATTTCTATTAATAACATACCGAGATTAATCGGTGACTCAGTTAATCTATACTTATAATAAATCTGTAGAGAGGTCAATTCTGTACATGAAATATATTTCCAAAATAACTATCAGGGGGTGATTAGGGATCGATACTGATGCCAAAAATGCAATCAGTAAAATTTTTGTCTGTCTGTCTGTCTGTCTGTCTGTATAACCGTTATAGAAACAAAAACTACTCGACGGATTTTAACGAAACTTGGTACAATTATTTCTCATACTCCTGAGCTGGTTATAGTATACTTTTCATCACGCTACAATCAATAGGAGCAGAGCAGTGAAGGGAAATGTTGGGAAAACGGGAGAAGTTACTCCATTTTTTAAGCTTCCGTCGCGTGTGCAACCTTAATGGTTAAAGCTACACAGAAATCATTTAGGACGGAAATATTCTCCTTAAAATTATATAAAAAATATCTCACGACAGCATATGTCTATCTTTTATGGTTGACTCACAATAACACGTGTAACTCCCGATAGCTTAGCAGTTCGAAGCTTTCTGATTATAATATTTGTCTACTCTTACGTTTATAACACTCTCAGTCACCCCTAATTGAAAAAGTTAACATTATTAACTATTCCATAAAACAGAATCATATAAATCGGTATAGAAACACCAAAGTTATACATGAAATACGCTAATAATAAGCCAACGCGCGTGAATACTGAATCATGCTATAAGGATTATTTTTGAGAATCGGTCGCCGCGCTCGACGCGTCTCGATTGGCCAAGTACGAGCCAGACTCGCCCATGAAGGGTTCCTAAAAACCTTAAAAATTTCTAGAAACCAGCTTATTTACATTTTTACAACTACGCTAGATAACTTTGTTTTTCATAGTGTTTGTATGAATTACAAAGTTATATTTGCGGTTTTAGAAAATATGCTGTATCTCAAAACTGCTTACCCGATTTCGTTCAAAGCAATTTTGGTTGAAAGTTTACATTAAGATCTACAGACATATTTTTTTTTTAGATTTTTCACTCCATTATTATAGAAGTTAGAGGGAGGTGGGGACATTTTACCACTTTGGAAGCTTATATCTTTTAAACGATTGACTTTATGAAAAAGTGGTTTTAGAAACCCTTATATAATTTTTAAAGACCTGTCTATAAGTACTACACACGCATAGGTTTCATGAAAAAAAAAATATTTTCAGTTTTAGTTCCATGTATGGGGACCCCCTTTTATTTTAAATATTTTTTTATATTTTTTCTTAAAGTCGGAAAGCGGTTCATAGAATACATGTACCTACTAAGTTTCTCATGTATAGTCTTAGTAGTTTCGGAATAAAATGGCTGTGACATACGGACGGACGGACAGACAGACAGACCGACAGACACAGACGGACAGACATATCGAAACTATAAGGCTGGAAACAGTGCTTGACCGACGGTCGGCGCTGACCGTTAGTCGGCGTAGCTATATCTATGCAAGCCTATGAATGCGCACTCAGCTACGCTGACGATTTTCACAAGCGACGGTCAGCGCTGACGGTCAAAATGTACGGTCAGCGCTGACCGTCGGCCGAGCACTGTTTCCAGGCTTAGTGTTCCGTGTTTTGCCATTCGGCTACGGAACCCTAAAACGGCGGGGCGTCCGAGCGTGAGCTTCGCGGTTGAAAAGTGACCAGCCTTAGTGTGCTGAACTACGAGAGGCCCTACCTAAAAAAGAAAGTGCGAGCATCATACAATTTTTGCCTGTTGATCCGAATAGACGTTCAGAGCGTTCGACCTTATTGACAGACAATACTTAATTGATATTAATAAACCGTGCTTATCAGCGCAACTTTTAGTCGTTGATAATTTATTTTTAGATTCCTTTTGTTGTTATTTTATAAAATAGGTATTAGTTATTTTAGTATACCGATAGGTTAAGTTTTGGCTAATTTACGTTCACTTTTTTATATTAGTTTTATTTTCACCCAGTTGCAACAAAATATAATCGAGGCTCAAATTTTAACAGGTTGCGGTGCAGGAGAAACCGTCCTTATTCCCAGAATTCCCATAATACCAAATAATTTTCCATTCGAATTTAAAAGAACGCAATTCCCAGTATCGGTGTGTTATGCAATGACAATTAATAAGGTTCAAGGGCAGACTTTTCGTGTTACTGGAGTAGATCTCGGTGTCAGTTGTTTCTCGCATGGTCAGTTGTACGTCGCTCTTTCCCGGGTTAGCAGTTCTAGAAATCTTTATGTTCACGTGCCGGACGGGTCAACTTTCAACATAGTTTACCCGGAAGCTTTGCGATAAAGTATTTTCGTTCTACAGGTACTTAAGCCTCATGTAAACGTGATCTAAACAATATTACCAATACATTAACTTAATAACACACAAGGAGTTACACGCTGACGGAGTCGCGGGCACAGCTATTAACAATAATATTGTGCGGTTCCGCATTGCGATATTTTTTAACAGTATTATAGATTGACATAATTATTATATTTCCCTACTAAATTACGAAAGTTAATCTGTCTGTTACATCAAAATCACTGAACCGTGAGGAAGGACATAGGCTATGAAGAATGCTTCAAAATCGGGGTTAAATTTAACGTTAGCCCAAAGTAACTATTCCACGCGGACGAAGTCGCGGGCAAAAGCTAGTATATAAATAAAACCGATGCTCCTATCTGTTATTTGTATAAGATTTTGATTACGGGTTACGGATTTTGCATTACGGGATGCCAGAAGTTAGAGAATCTGACACCAAACTTGTCAAGGGATATCCTTAGAAATACTCGTACTCATCTGCATACAATTAGATTGGAAGCCGAACCCTTTTTTTTAACGTGGTAAAATTATCAAATAAGTCCTCCCACCCCGGGCAGGGTGGGAGGGACTGTCAGACTTTTACTGACTAAAATCTACGGTGTTCCGAACCCTAACATAATTATTTAATCACTAGCTTTTGCCTGCGACTTCGTTCACGAGGGAAGTTTTTTCCGCGTAAAACTGTATCCTGTGGGAATTTCGGGATAAAAACTATCCTATGTCCTTCCCAATGTCCTAAACTATTCCCATGCCAAATTTCATCTAAATAGGTTCAGCAGGTTTAGGTGTGAAAAGGTAACAGACAGACAGACAGACAGAGTTACTTTCGCATTTATAATATTTTGTATTTTTTTGGTTTTATGTAATTAAAACAAAAAAAAAAACTGGCTGATTAATTTGTATCCTGTGCTTATCATGAACTGCATCTATAACTTCAGACAAGTAGGTATTTAGTAAATAAATGTAATGAATATATGGTAAACTTCAACTACAATCAAATATATTGTAGCTTTAGTTTCCATAAAACTGTTTCCAATTAGTTAAAAAAGATTTCTTTATAACCGTGGTTGCGTGAATGTCCTAACGAGATACCGTACCGCGGCCGTGTTGAAAGGACAAATTAAGGATATAGTGGGTCTTAAGGCAGTAGAAGTCTGGCACTCCCTTCCGCTCCACTCAGTGGTGGAGGAGTTATTTCATGAATTCCCCCCGAATACATGGGGCTTTGTTATAAAACCACAAATTTCGTTTGGCAAAGGAATTCATATTCATTTATTTATGAAATCGCTTATTCTACAAAATTACATAAAAAAATAAATTAAAGCTTCTTAGACTAAAAAATAAATACAAAAAAAAACGGAGTAACATAAAATATGTAAACAACAATCCACCTTAAAAAAAATTAGAAACTTTATAACAATTACTTCTTAATATTTAAATAAATATACACATGTTTAGAATGAGCTCAGCGTATGCTGACCATAGTGCAGCGCAGCCACAACGCCGGGCTACGGTATTTTACCTGCCGCCCCTTTATCATTAGTAAGTGTTTCCACTTATTTCCAAAACATCAGTCAGTTTTGAGTAGCTTTTTTCATTGTTAATGGGCTCGCGTTTTACCAATATCTCACCTAGTGGTAAGCGATGACATGGTCGAAGATGAAGCACGCTTGCCTTATACTAACCTATTCACTCTAGACTTAAAGATCCCAAGGTTATAACTACCAGGAAACACAGAATCCAGCAGTGAATTCCAATCCTTAGCTGTACGCACAATGAAAGTATTCCCAAAACGTTTTATGCGTATAAACATTATAACATTACTGTACTTGATAAGTTTGAGATACAAGTTTATCTTTTAGGCGAGGTTATTCGAAAAAACGTCGTTTTCAATTGTGTCTTATTCGTAGATAAAACGGATTTAAATTTTGAAAAAAACATATTACATAATTCATACTTTGATCTTTCTATTTCGGTCATCCGATACACGATTACTTGCATTTCACTGCAACTAATTAAATCGCAAAGACAAGTCTAAATTACAGTCTTATTCTTATTTTATTTGAGTTGTATTAAGCTTTGAATAATAAAACTTATACCATAATAAAGGTCGTAAAAAATGTCATATGTGTCTGTCGTCATAATGTGAAATTTGAAAATATTTATACCACTAATTTCAAAAATAAGTGTTTTCCTATTATTTTGATGCGCGCGGCCACGCGCCCCGCGTCCTTTAGTCCCGAGCGGAACGTGTTGGAGGTCGGACGTATGCCAATTTTTAGCGAACCTGCCACCCCCGCTAAGTTTGGTTCCGGTCGAGCCAATATATCATTATAAAATAATAATTCCTATCGTTTAGTTTTAAATAGTTGTAATATAAATTGTTTTTATTAGGTACTTTAGTTATAATTTTGGTCAGTAAAACTAATGGACAAAATTAACAAAAAGAAGTGGTCATCGCTGGCTCTACGAAGGCTGAATAAACAAAAAAAGTAAGAAGGCTTTGACAATATATAAATATTTAGACCTAGGTATATACATAAATATTTTTCTTTACTAAATAGGTTCTTTTTGTATTCTGAGGTACCTACTTAGCTACGCGGAATAGATTTCGAAACCACAAAATAATATATGTGACTATGTGTAAATAAACACGCCACGCGCGCAAAAGCTGTAATAGTTTATTTTTCTCGCGGAATAGATTTGCCAACCGCAAAAAGTGTGTGAAACAATTGAATTTGAACCCTATGTCAAAGCATATAAAGCCGCCAAGTGCGCAAATGTTATAATGCTCTTTTCAAATGTCCGACTCAAAGGAAACTTTGACAATATTATTATAGGTACCTATAATTATACAAATTAATATTTTACTTTACTAAGTAGATAAGTACCTACGCAGAATAGATTTACAAACCGCAAACGTGTGTAAAACAAAAACATTGTTGACTTTCTTTCTCCTATAAAAAATGAAAATGTTTCTTATTTTATTCAAAAAAATATTTCCAAAAATATCGAAATATAATATAAAAGTACTTTCAATAAAAAAGAAATCACAAAAAGATGTCATTAGAGCCTGGGTTTGATCCAGAATACTGACGGTTACCAATCCGATTCTTTTCTAAACGCGCTAACAGAACGTCAGTAACCAGGGTTGAAATAACTGACCGTATTCGACTGTATTAGGTTTTATTTTCGTAAATGTAATAATGGATAAATGGTACAGTCGATCATTCGTCGCTATGACCACAGTATAAAGATCATACAGTAGGTCGACCCCTTTGATCTTGTGGAAAATGCCGACAACGTCTAGCTCTAGACAGTATCGCAACGGCCAAGGTTGTCACAAGTCAACAATATTTATTACACGCAGCACACTCGTGCCATAGTGTAGAAATATACAACATGACCATTTCCTACGAAAATATCATTTATTATTTTCGGTAAACTTCGGTAAACTTTATAACTCTCTGGCTTCGGTGTTCGTATCAACTTTACGCTGATGATCTGCAGTTGTATGCATCTACGCGGGTGGAAAGTTTGTCAGACGCTATAGGAGATGTAAACCGAGATTTAGATGCTATAAAACTGGTCTGATTGATTTGGGGTGACTGTAAGCCCCTCAAAGTGTCAGGCCATTGTGATCAGAAGCTCACGTATGATCATTAGAGTGGCAACTAGTTCACTCCTTCCTATCATTTTCAATTAAAGATCTCGGTTTGCATCTTGACTCTGTTTGGCTGGCAAAGTTTGGTTTGGTTTTGACTGGAAAGGGCTTTGCGGACTTCCTTAACATGAAATGCATTTTCCAGCATTACGGAGCCAAAGTGAGGTATTTTATGTGGTAAGTTAGACGCCGTGTCGAGACGTAAACTTACCGCAAAGACGGAGGCATTTAAATTTGCTTTTTCTTGTGCGGTGTGAGCCAGTGTTCCATTCAGTTTTATCATAACTAGGAGGCAGCGAAGGACGGTAAAAGTTCGAGTTTCACTTCGCAGTTTCGGAGTCTGCAAACCCATACTTCCATACTTGCCATATGACCCTGGGGCATGTATCTAGAGGAGAAAAGGTAGATAGGTACCGTTTTCACCACTAGGTCCAAGTCATTGGGCGTGTGGCCGTCGACTTCTGGAATGCAGGTTGCTTGGTGAACCAGCTGGTCGAGATCTAGCGATAAAAAAACCTGCGGGCCTCTACCAGCGTGCTCTGTTTGTTGGTACGGGAACAACCATTCTTTATGGTGGGCATTAAAATCTCTTAGAAAAACAAGCTTTGCCATCGGATATTTGTGCTGGGCCAGTTCAGCTCCTGCAGCTGCCTCCGTAAGGTGGTCGAAGAGCCTAGTCGTCTCCTGTTCACCATTGTGCAATCAGTAAACAACACCAACAACGAGCATAGATGGTCTTGAGAAAAGTGCTTACATTTCTTTTTCATGAAAATGATTAATCAGAAAAAGTTTCACATCTTTGTGTATGTCTACTTTTTTAATTTTTCCAATAAAGTATTCATGTACCAAAGGGAAACAGATAATATGTTGTAAAATGTGAAAAATGTGACATATCGTGTCAGGATATCATCTATGGCTTTTTACTGCATTTCGAATCACGCGCACCCCCTAATGTTCCCCGCCCAATCTCCATTAAATGCCTTATCCCTCTTGTATTTACTCGATTTGTTTATGATCTATGTAGGTTCATTGAGATAAATAAAATAAAGCTGTAGCGTACTGTATTATCGTTTTAACATTTCTAATTTTCTCTAGCCACTGGTAAACTGGTAAAACATTGAGTGATAACACATTTGACATTGCAAAAGCTGTCATGTCATGTTTGCGTACAAAATAATTTTGTTTTCTTTTTTTTACTTCAATTTTAATACTTTTCATCATTCAAAATACTTTACCAAACAACCTCCAGCGTTTATGAAATTGTGGTGGGTCCTCCACAAAAGCCGCAATAGTTGAAGTTGAAGTCGAATCACGGCATTAGCCAGTTGTGCATAAATGATTGTAGTTTTTAGAGAAAAAAAAGTGTGCGGTTGACCCTCGTCGTCTCTCTCGTCAGAAGACAGTCGTAAGTATTAACACTTTTGCGTTACTATTTCTGCCAGTTTAGAAGCCGCGTAAAATAAATACATTCCAAAAAGTGTTTGTGTGTTGCTTTTATTGGTATAACTATTTAATTGAAAAATATTTATATTTATTATTTTTTAAACATAATATTTCACACAGAATACGTCTAAGCCCTCTTTCAATATAACAATTGAATTGTAATACAATTCTCCTAATGTATGTGTGCCTACCTAATACTTGATTTTTTATACTGTGCCATGAAGATTTCGCACCCTTTGGGAAAGTCGAATAGCGCGCGGCGTGTAATTTTGAATCATACCCGTATTCATGATCTACGTGTCAGTCAGATTTTTTATACACCTTATTCACAAAAATAAACAAATATACTTATTTTTAATTATTACCAATTAGGTTCAAGTTTATACAATACGTACCTATTCTATCTATAAACTTGAAAATACTTACTATTAAAACAAAACAAAATAAACATAAACTAATCAATTCAAGTTGATCTACTGAATTGCTCTATTCTGTGACGCATCTTCGTACCTACTTGAGTTCGTGAACTCATGAGCGGTGCGCTTGGCGCGCGCGTCTCCCGCGCGTCGTAATTTGTTACGTTTTGCTATTCGTTGCGGGGGCTGGGGTAAGCGTCGAATACCTACGGTGCTCGGGACAAGCCGGCCTTAAGTTCCTCCATGACACACATGCCAAATTTCTGAGGTCATCCGAAAACTTGAGGCTAGAGGTACCGAGTCACTCCACTAATTTCTTTGATAAGTCGTTCGTAGCTCAAGCAGTATGACTGTGAAATACTCTTCCCGTGTCAGTAAGACAAACACAAATCCTTCCTTCTTTCAAAAACATGGTAAAAGATCTCTATCTATCTCTTTAATTTGTTACTATTTTTATATATCTCAGCTTTGTTCTTTTTATGTATATATATGTATATGTGAATTGAGTATGTAGGTTATTACTTATTTATTGTATATAAGTGAATAGTACACCATGGACTACCCGCGAATTTATTTTCTCCTGCTGTGTCAAATCCATCTAAAGGTTGTCTGTAAAAGATCGCTTTTAGCGATAAGACCACCCATTGTAACACCCTTTGTAGTTTTTAAGTCCTTATTTAATAAGGACTTCCATCCTTATTAAATAAGGACTTAAAAACTACAAACTATTTTTTTTAATCCTATCTATCTATCTGCTGGTGGACTCATACAAAGAACACAATACATAAATCGTAACACGCTTGTACATAACAAGCGTGTAAGAGCAATTTAAAACTTGAATTCTATGTACACAGTACTTGAGAACTGAAATGGAGTACCTACTACGCTTAGTAGGCAGGTACTCCATTTTGATAATACCTACATAAATAACAATTTATTTAGATAATATCAGTGGTATTGGTGAGCACAAAGTATTATTAAAACTGAGCTTATAACTGTTCATAAGCTCAGTTTTAATAATAGTTTGGGGCCAGACTGCGGTTTTATATAGAATTAGTTTTGCGATACTGGTTTTGCATACTATGTTAAAAAGTAGTTGTTTGTTAAAAACACTAGCTACCCAACTAGCACAAATGGGCTGCATTAGGGCTTTGGAGCGTATCCTATTATTACTTATGGTAATAGACGTAAGCGCTAGAGCGTCTACTACAGACTTAAAGCAGCCGCTTTAGCGCTATTTGGGCGCCATTTTATGCAACCTAAAGTTCCATTTAACCTGCACAACGGTTGCATAAAGGTTCCTTAATAGCTATAACGATTTATTAACGCTATACTAAAGCTCTAGTAGCGCTACTTTTGAATGATTTTGAACTACTTTGAACGAATGAATTGATTATAGTTCTTTATTGTATATCTTCAGTTCACATTATTTGTAATATTTTGGTAAAGTGTTTTCGTCACCATCATGAAAATAAAACAAAAAGAAGTAAAAGTTTGTATTCTGTATTAGCAAGATATATAAAGGTACTTAAAACGCTGTCCAGTTTACTGTAGATATATAAGATAATTTTCGAGTAATTTTAACGCGCTTTTATGATATTTAAAAAATTAACAAAAGATATGTGATATTTTTTATTTGTTATACAGAATAAATTTTATTTCCGTATTTTTACGTGTCGATAACTTACTACTCGCAAGTGGCCGATTGTTTACCGGTACATTTAATGCACATTTAACTGAAAAACCAATGTATATCAACTCAATTTTGCAAGTGAATTATAAGTTTTCTTAAAAAATCATGGCGTCATTGTAATGTAGTCATAACCTGCAGTTTTAGCTCTAATAACTCCCTTTTGAGAATCATAGCGCTAATTTTCACCCTTCTAACGATACCAGTGATTTTTGTTACCCTAGTGCAACTCACAGCCACTAAAAGCTCCTATTTTCCTGTTTTTGAGGTTATAAGATCTAGTTACGTACTTATTCGTTTAACATCCATTTTTATTAAATCTATACTAATATTATAAAGCGGAAAAGTTTGTTTGTTTGTTTGTTTGCTTGAACGCGTTAATCTTCGAAAGTACAGGGTGGATTTGGATGAAATTTAGTATGAAAGTAGCTTGAAGCTTGAGGAAGGTTATAGGCTGCAAAAAAGGAGAGTTATGTTTATACCGTGATAGAATCCACGGGAGCGAAGCCCCGCGTGTATACCAGTGTTTTATAATAGTTACAAAAGCGGCTGTAAAATGGCGAATGGATTGAGCCTGCAAGGAATGACTATTGCTACTAAAGGCCTTAGTTACACTGATGATTTTTTTGTAACTATAGTATGCATAAGAGTTTCTATTATTTCTATAATGAAACTTATAGTAGTAAAGTAGTGGTTACTATAACTATAACCTATAAAAGTTACAATGGAAACCACTGTGCAGCTGTGAGTGGCAGAATGACCTTCGTAACTCTCATATAAAGGTGTAAGTGGTAAATGAGTTCTACCATGGACTACTGTGAAGGCTAGGGTAGTATTTGATTCAGCTTATAGCACCTTAAGTAACTTTTATAGCTATAGACGTTTACGGATGCAGATATGCAACTTTGAACTGCTTTTTGAACCCTTAAACCACTATTTTACAGCCCAAAGTAACAAAATAGGCTGCTATTTCCACTAATGTGCTCGTTGGGTAGCTAGCGTGAAATGTTTTTTTCCTTATGTATCCAGCCCTTCAACAATTTACATAAAAAAATGCAAACCTCTGCTCTATTTTAACGTGAAAGAAGGACACACAAATAAACGCTATTTTGGATGTATAATATTAATTTATATATTATTTACTAGCTTCCGCCCGCGACTTCGTCCCCGTGGAAAAAAAAATCCCCCGATTTTGAAACATTCTTCATTACTGCTCCGCTCCTATTGGTGTTAGCGTGATGATATATAGCCTATAGCCTTCCTCGATAAATGGGCTATCTAACACTGAAAGAATTTTTCAAATCAGAACGGTAGTTCCTGAGATTAGCGCGTTCAAGCAAACAAACAAACAAACAAACTCTTCAGCTTTATAATATTAAGTATAGATATACGGATTGGCTTATGATAAATACACAACGAGGGTATTCTGGCAGAACCGAATAAGTGCAAACTTTAAAAAAAAATAGTTACATACATAGGCATACTTAGTTTTTTCTGCTTTCTTTATCTAGCAAAACCGTGTAACTGCAGAAGCTTTTACTGCGGTTTTTTTGTTTGTGTAAAGCACTTATCTAACATTTTTTTCCTTCAAACTTAAAAGCAAAAACTGATATAATTTCTTAATACACAACATGAATAATAAAATACAGTGATAACAAATTAAAATCATTTACTCTCTTTACTCATAAAACCACTATTAATCATTTTATTTTATATTTACAGAGAAATCAATATATTGGATTTTATTTGGTTCTCACTGTTAACACAAAAACTACTTCTTTCGTTTTATTGACAGGCAAAACAGAATAAGTGAGTGATATGTTTTGCATGTTACATGTAATTCAATTTTGATACTCCGCTTCAATAGCAAAAGCAAATAAGGCTCACTTAGTCGGTTCTGCTTGCTAACGTTTTTAGTCTCAGTTCAACATAGACGCGTGCGCACGTGCTACATTTCTTCTAGATTTTTATTTAAATACTCTCTATTTAAATCTGTTATAGACTGTGAGCTTGTGTAAAACAAAAGTATATGTGATTATGTCATCCAGAGGAAAAAATATTGTGTCTTTGGTGTTCAATAATAATGCAACACAAGGTATTTTATATTCAAACTACGTAAGTAGACGCTAAGTTAATACTTAATTAATGTTTCTAGGATATCACTCTTCTTCTAAAAATGATAGCGAACCAATTCAATATTCTACTGTCGTCGCAGATGTGTACAAAACTAACAAAAGTGGATTTGCCAAACGTCGACAATCAGGTATGTGTTCCTGCATAAGCAACGGCTTAAGGCCGCTATTCCACTGGCGTTTTACGAGCGTTGGCGTCTCTCCAACGTCTGCGCAGCGCCAACGTTCCGCAGACGCGACGTTGACGTCGCGTTGTCGCGTGGCAAGCATTAACGTTCGCTGAACGCGACGTTAACGTCGCGCACATGATACTATTTGAGGCGTACTATCAGAAACATAATGGATTACGACGAGGAAACACTACTGTTGGTTTTACTACTTCAACGAAAATTACGTAAAAGAAAAAGAAAATGTCGTCGTCAATTTTGGGAAAACCCTTTATGGTCCAATCGATCACAAGAAAGTGAATATTTCGCACTGTACTCTAATAATATTAAAAATAATGACTCGGAATTTTATAAATATTTGCGAATGCCGAAGGCTACATTTGACGAACTTTTAGAAGTGATTCAAAGTGACATACAATATTTAGACACTAATCGTAGAGTTTCAGTGTCACCAGAAGAGAGGTTTGTTATAACTTTGGGGTATGTTAGGAAAATAATACATTTAAATTTTTCATACAGGCTGTTTAAAATATTATAATAATAAAACGCTTCTGTGTATATTTTTAACTGCTTGTTTTATTTGTTCAAAGACACTGTCTTATGGTTTACAATAATCAAAGTTTGTTTATTCGGAAATTTTCGTCATGGAAACCTTTTAGAATCATATTATAATAAATGTATGTATTTTCAGCAGGATGGCGTGATTGTACCTGTTGCCAACAAACGCGACGTTAACGTTACGTTGGTGCAACGTTAACGTCGCGTTCGAGAGACGCCAACGCTCGTAAAACGCCGGTGGGATAGCGGCCTAACTCGGCGCGGCCGTCTGCCGGAGCAACGATGGGGTGCAGTATGAAGGAAAGCGCCGTCCCCCTTCGGTGAAAAATGGACGGTTACTCTTAGTTACCCATAGCTGCCTCTGCCAACCGCTCCTTGAGATTATACATACATACCTTACCCGTAAGTGTATTTTTATCCCTGTTACGATAACATAATATTCCCCTTGCTATGCCTGTCTAAAGAAGAAAAATGTCCAGGTATCTGCAGGGAGTGAGGGTTATTATTATTTTTTCCAGGTCTCAACCAGTACCAAGAGCTTCGCGAGATGAATATGTCGACGATGTAATCGAGATGGAGATGGAAAGCTTGTTCGGCGATGTATCTGATGAACGAAGATCCAACCTATTTACCCTCCTGCAGCCTGAATCAAGATGGTGATTTAATTTCTCTTCGAGATTTACTTGACGATGGAGCCCCTAGAGATTCTCTGGAAGATTACCTACAGCCCATTAATGATGGAGTCGATGGTTTATTTGATCAAAATAATATAATTCAATTGCAACAGGAAGAAAATAGAAAACAAAAAGAGTCGGCTGATATTGCTAATTCTTTATTAGAGGAGATCTGGCTTCTAAGATAATTCATAACAAAGAAAAGGACAATGAAGGAAATAGAGTGCAGTGGCTTGAAATCAAGTGACTGAGATTCGTAAAGGGGGAAAAAATAATATATTTTAACTATGACATGAGTGAGAATTTAATTTACATAGACGTTACCGGCAAAGAAAGACTAGAGCTACACGAACAAAAAGAAAGAAGGAATATGATGAATTTCCAAGTGAGTTTAAAAAATATGAGTCATTACCTATATCGGAGGACAAAAAAGGATTAATTGTATTTGATTAAAAAGAATATGATACCGGAGGAATTGGAGCCTTGGTATAAAAGTTTGAAGACGGTGAATAGTGTTGCTGAAGATGTTGAAGAGGAGAATGTACTGTCTTGCGAGGAAGATGTGTAATTTTGTGTATTCTTTAATTTCGTTCGATACTTTTTTCTATTTTATTTATCATTGTACCTACGCGATAAAGCTGTTTAAACTTATTAAAGCATACTCATTTAAAAAAATATATTACTTACTTGTTTTAAAAACACAGTAATTTTCTAAATATTTACAGGTAAAAACGGATAACGTTGAATATATCTGTATATTGCCGACTTCAATACAAGATTCTTTTAGTTATTTCATCATGAACTACTTAGTTCTATAAATATAATAATAATAATATAGTTAGTTATAAAAGATCATTGTACGACATTGACTTCAATGTCGTACAATGATCTTTTATTAGTATATCAGGTTTTAATACTTTGTGTTATTAGGGATTTACAGCTCATTTATAAATTTCTGGTAAAACAAAATAACTGCACTACCTTGAAGCGAAGTTATCCTTTTTTCTTGATTTTAATGACAATTATTACGTAAATTAATATATTAAAACCTTCTTCGATAACATATCTAACTACAAGTACTAATATCATATTGTTATTATGCTTCAACATTATAATAAGATCACTCAAAACTTAAAGTGCTTTTATCTCATCATTACATATTGTGCACTTATTCGGTTCTGCCAGAATACCCTCGACAAAGCATTTTAACGTTCGCGTCTATGGCGGTTGATTAACAAATCCCAGCTATTGTATCTACTTAAAAAGATTATTCATTGTTGTAATTTACTCTTAATTTTTTGGCATACACTTGTAAAAAATAGCAAGACAGACAACATTTGAGCCAATAACAATACACGACAACTTAATAACAGCCTAATGAGAGAAATTAATATCGTCACGATTAAACAACGCTTGTATAGGAGTGCCTGTCTAGCATTGTCTCTACTTATACTTCAAATGACTTAATTTTTCCATATTAAACCAACAACTGATCCACTTTACATATCGAACAACCTAACTTGTATCGATAATAGTCCGCCCTCTAAGGGAGAGGGTGGACTACTATCGTTAAATTACATAATATTAATCTACTTTACACGTAAGCCAGGCATCAACTTTGCGTGTATATATAAAAAAATATATCTATATCTACCTATATATATATAAATAATAAAACAGTAAAAAAGTGTCTGTACATTTAAATTTTATGCAAAAATAATAATTGAGGTGGGTTAAGAAATGGTAACACGGCAAAAAACTTAAAAAAAAGTCTGTCTGTTTGTACACGCTAATCTCCGGACCTACTGGATGGATTTTAATGAAATTTGGTAAGTAGATAATTAACATCCTGGAATAACACATAGAGTACTTTTTCCCGGAATTCCCACGGGATCGAAATTTACGCGGGAAATCCACCCACGCGAACGAAGTTGCGGGCAGCAGTTAGTATAATATAAAGAAGGAGATCTCAACTCAAACTCAAAATGTTTTATTTCACATAGGCCTACATGGGCACTTACAAAACGTCAGCAGTTAGGGCACGGTTTGAAATTGGTCGTTTTCTATGGAGAAGAACCGGCAAGAAACTCCACAGTTACTCTTTTCAAATCAAAATATCATTTTTACAATGTATCCATAATACAGGTTAATTAGTTATGTGAGGACAGTATAGACCAATTAATACATGACAATGGAATAACAAATACAAAATTGTAAAGAAATCTAAAAGTCTACAGTGTTCTCCCATTCACAAAAAGGCTTTATATTATATTAAAATAAACTTGAGAAGCGACAACATTAGACTTCAATAATGAAGGATGAATTAATAATAAAATTTAAACAAATTGAAAATCTGTCAAATCGGATGGATTATCATAGGGAAAAATAAAAAGACACACTCATGAAAGTGGAGTTGTTAATACACTAGTCGATAACGCAATTACAACAAGCCAGGGAAGCCACATGTGCAGAAGGAAGGAATCATCGCCAAGCAGTCATGTCTTCAACGTAGTCCCGAATCTTATAACACGCTTTTTTGGTAAAAACACGTTTCACGTGGGTTTTAAATTTTCCCTCACTAAGTTCTGTAACAGACTTTAGCAACTTGTTATAAAAGCGTATGCTATTTATGAGGAATGACTTGCTTGTCTTGGCTAATCTCCATTTAGGTATAACAATTTCATCAAAAGTTTCCTCCGAGGCATTAATATTTGCCACTACGGATTAAGATAAAGTAAATATTTACTTCCAGCTTAGTTCTGTTAATCAAATAATAAATTTAATTTGGTCGAGCGCACATGAAGTGTTGTTGGTTTTTGTTATGTAATACACAAAATTTCCTACGGCATTATATTTTTAATCCGGTGTTTGGAGTTTTGTTGATCTTTTCCCGACAGTGCGGAAAGAACAAAGGGAGAGGAGCACGTAATGTGTGTTTTCGCACATATGGGACACAATAATATCTCCTGCGTAGGGAATTCGCAAATCTTCATTCAGTCTGCCGTGGCTGCTGTGGGTAATACTCACCACAGAACACAGTTTAGTCACGACGAAACTATGTTCAGTCACTTGCTTGATAAGAGCTTCTTATGAAAGCGATCTGATATACTCATCTGATTTCTTACTGTGTATGATGAGCCAACTCCTTTCCTCCTTACTTAATCTTATCTACAAGGCTTGTCGAGCTTCATTTGTTCTCTAGTAGATGCCACTGTTAACACTGACTTTAAGAAAATGCAGCATTTAAAGAATAAGATTAATGGTTGGACATTAAAAGATTTTTTTCAATATTTTAAACTAAATGGTGCAATGTGAATGTGTGCATGCGTTTTTATATTTTCGTTAAGAAACGATTGATTGATATAATCACCGGGTATAAGAGAGTCAACGGAAACGCATTCAACAAGATTCTAAACACAAAGTAACGTACTCCTTGGAAGCGGTTCACGAAAAATATTCTTATATAAATAAAAAAAATCTTCCTACATAAAAAATATTATACAATTCAGTATTTTTTACATTATACCTATCATGTTTTTTATTACTTGGTGCTTAGCAAAAACCTGACCTTTCTTTCAAGTAGCTGATCTGGGTACAAATCCTTTATCTTATTTTGTCTAGACTGTAAAGTGTACCATATTTTCGTTGTACCATTATAAGAAAAATATACAGATCAATTCTGTACCTTAACCAATGGAGAAACGTGTAATCCGCTCAGTATAAAAGAAAAACAATAAACATGGTTTTAAGTGTAGAGTTCTGGTACTATTACACCAAAAAGATCGGGCCTATTCATAAAAAAATGTACGCCTATGCTGAATATAGAGAGATATTCTCGATTCGATTTTTAGGGTTCCGTAGCCGAATGACAAAATGGAACCTTTATAGATTCGTCATGTCTGACTGTCCGTCCATATGTTTTATTTCGAAAATATTAGGACTACACATGTGAAACTTGGTAGGTAGATGTATTCTTTAAACTGCACTTCTCAAACCTATACGTGTGTGGTGTCTATGTCTATAGAGGTTTCTTGACCCAATTTTTCTTAAAGTCAATCGTTTCAAATATCAATACATCCAAAGTGGTGAAATGTGTCCCCTCTTACTTTAATAATAATAAAATGAAAAAAAAAAAAATATGCTGTAGATCTTAATGAAAACTTTCAACGAAAATTGGTTTTAACAAGACACAGTCAGCAGTTTTTGAGATATAGTAGATTTTCTAAAACCGCAAATATAACTTTGTTTTTCATACAAACACTATTAAAACAAAATCATTTTGCGTCGTTACAACGGAACCCTTTATGAGAGTCTGACTTGCACTTGGTAAATTTTTCGTGTTTATTATTCTACATAAACGTAAGCATACCTATGGTCGAACAGAATTTCACGCGACCTGCATGAAATCGAAAAATAATTTTTCAGTGTGTTCAGTGATCGTTTACTGAACCATTGGACTTAAATTTATCTACCATACTGCGAATAGTCCTCTTGGTATGGCGACCGTAACAAAACCCATTTTCAATCAGCACCGGATGGACCATTTAAATGGTTATTGAACTATTAAGACCATGCTACTAAATTTCTTCAGCTTCGCCCACATCAAACTGAGCAAGCATCTGAAGTTCCTTTAGTATTAATAAAAAAAATACTGAGATTTAAAGCACCTTATGTCTTACAAAATGATAATGGCCGAGAGCTTATGGCTAAAGTCATTAAGGAAGTTGTGAACATGTGGCTAGAGAGTACAATAGTAGACAGAACTCGAAGGTACCAACAGACACAGTGCAGTATGGAGAGAAGCAACCAGGATGTGAAGAATATGCTGCGTAGCTAGATGCACGATAACAATTCTATGAAATGGTCTATTGGGTGTCATTTTGTGAAATACCAAAAGAATTTATCGTATCACCGAATCATAGGAAGAGCCCCTTATCGCGCGTTATCCGTGTGTTATGCAAAGTCAGGCCTGCAGAGGTCTAACATTCCTGGAAATATTCTTACGTCCATTGAAACCGAAAAGAAACTAGAACAAAATTCTCATACGAAGACTGGTGACAATAACATTATTACCAACGTTCAAAATCAGGATTTGATACGAACTAGTGAGAAGGATGTTTTATTCGACAGCCTAGTAGAAAATACAGCTTTTTATGTTGAAATTAAGACTAATAACAATGTATTTAACAGCGAGATTCAAGAATCTATTTTTTACGTGAAAACTAGCTATTATGACACTGTAGCTAATAGCCAAATTCAAGATTCGGTTACTCTAACTCTGACTAGTAATTACGATGCTGTTATCATCGACGACTATACACACAAAACAAAACACAAAACAAAATTTATTTATTTATTTATTTATTTATTAATGTAGGGAAAATTAACAGTTGCATATTAAAAAATAACAAAAATGTCTTAAACTATAAACTTATCTAATACACAACCCACAACATTTTCCTCAGATTACTGTAAAAATTTTAATCAACCTGTGAGCAGACATTTGCAGAATAGTTCAACCACGCTATTAATTATTACGATAAACAAACCTTAGCCTAATACATAAAATTTAAGCCATTGTACTAACAATAGTTTCTTATTTTGTGTATGAAATAACTAATTATTATTATTGAGACTAATATAAAATAACCAAACAAAACTGATATAAAAACTAAACTTCCGGAACATTCTGCCGATCCTTAAGTATTTTAATGATACTATTTTTATAACTAGTTTTACTGAGATGTAAAATGTCGATTGCACTAAAATGTTCATTGTATGTATAAACCAAACGATGCAGCGGCGAGCGATCACCAGAATTTGTTCTGCGAAGGCTGGTAGCAAATAGATGTCTCGTGCGCACTGCTCGCCCCTGCACTGAGCGAGGGATCAGGTAGCTCAAGCGATTAATTAAATCAGGGCAATCAAATTTATTGCGGCATACACTGAAGAGGGTCATTGTGTCAAGAAGCATACGTCTAGATTCTAAGGTCAGCATGTCGTATTTAATAAGAAGAGTTCTGTAAGAAATTCTTCTGCGAAATAATTTATATTGCATTGCTCGAAGATATTTACGCTGGACTAATTCGATAGACTCTTTGTATTTGGCATAATAGGGATTCCAAATAGGTACTGCATATTCTAGTTGCGGTCTTATTACTGACTTATACAAATGGAGGAACGTGGCTGGACGACGGAATTCGCGAGATGCTCTCATTACAAAGCCAAACATTTGGTACGCTTTATTAATAATTTTTTCAACATGAGTATTTAAATTTAGTTTTGAATCCAAATATACGCCAAGATCACGAAGACAGGTAACTTTGTTAAGAATATTATCAGCAAGTTGATAGTTGAAGTTGATCGGATTTTTCTTTTTAGTGAATGTAATACTCTGGCACTTAGGCAGACTGAGATATAGTTTATTAGCACAGCAATAGTTAGACAAACGATCAAGATCAAGCTGAAACTCCACACAATCATGAACATTCGTTATTTTTTTGAAAACTTTAAAATCATCAGCATATAAAAGAAATTTTGAATGTTTGAAACAATGTTTTATGTCATTTATAAATAAAATAAAAAGTAAAGGACCCAAAATGGAGCCTTGTGGTACACCTGAAGTAACCTGAATAGAGGTAGATTCGAAACCGTCAATCACTACTTTTTGGGTCCTGTTTGTTATGTAAGAGACAAACCAACGAAGCAGATCACCTCTGATACCATTATATGCGATCTTATTGAGCAGCAATTTATGATCTACTTTATCAAACGCCTTCTGAAAATCAGTGTATACCGCATCAATTTGTAGTCTATTATCAATGCCCTCAAAGAGTTGACTTGTATATACTAGAAGATTACTTATACATGATCTATCTCGAACAAAACCGTGTTGTTCATTAATTATAATACGCCGAATAAAAGGATATATTTCATTAAAAACTACTTTTTCGAAAAGTTTTGAGAATGTAGATAACATGGAAATAGGACGATACATCTCCACATCATTTTTTGAACCACTTTTGTGTACGGGCACAATGTTCGCAGACTTCCACACGCGAGGAAAGACACCTTGAGATAAACACTTATTGAAAATAATATAGATTGGATGACATATAGTACTGTATGTGTTTTTCACAAATATTGCGGGAATACCATCAGGACCAGGTCCTTTGGTAAAGTCAAGTGATTTTAGTTCCGTGCGTATCTTATCTAAGGAGATGTGCAATTGGGATAGGTTAATATCAGATAGGTGATCAGTACTCGCAGGTGGAGGTTCCCACGACTCTGAATTAAATGAGGATGCTTCATACACAGAGTGGAAAAAAGCCGAAAATAAATTACACGTTTTGTTTAGATCATTCGAAGAGACCTGCTGATAAAAGACGGTATCGGGAACTTTACTAGTAGCTTTACGGTTGGAAATATACGACCAGAAAGCCTTGTCATTTGTGGGAATATTATCTTCAACTGAATTCATATAAGATTTATAACATTTATCAGCTAATTCTTTGAATTTGGACCTGTTTATAGAAAATATTTCGTAGTCGTACAACCTGCCATATTTTTTCCATTTGATCCACGCAGAAGTTTTATTTTTGTAAATACGTATTAGTGTTTTTGAAAACCAAATAGGAAAGTTTATATTTTTAGGTTGGCGCATAGGAGTGTGTGATCTAATTATTTCAAAAAGCTTTTCATAAAATACAGACACCGCCTCATCCGGCAATACAGTTTCAAGTAAACTAATCCAATCAACATTATCAATATCTTTATTGATTTTTTCGTAGTCTGCTTTGTAATAATTTAATGGGTTTTGCACCTTGTATTTAGAGACATGTGATGACGCAGGAATAACAAGTTCTACTTGAATACAAAAGGGCGGATGATGTGTATCTGTAGGCAAGAGCGGTACGTTTACAGGGTGTGTTATAGAGTGCGAATTGCAATAAAACAAATCTAAAATTCGATCATTGCAGTTAGTCAAGTCATTATATTGCCTTAAATTTAGTTGTGAGCAAAAACCAAGTAAGGATCGAGATATATTACTGAAGGAGGTACTGGCTGCACAATCCATATACGTCGTTTTTTTTATCCAGTGAAGTTGTGGCAAATTAAAGTCACCAGTCAAAATAATATTATCTAAAATAATTGCCCTTCAACCAATAATGTTGGTAAAAAATTATCTTTAGTGTCATTGACAATAAAGAGGCCCGTGAGTGGGTCAATGACCTTCAAAACAACGTTATTGAGACTGATGATATACGAAAAATAAATTCTGACGAGGTACCTATTCTGGATGATGGCATATGTTTAGTTTGCGGTAAGCCCACGAGCGGTGCTCATCACTCTTGTTCTTGTTTGAAGCCAGTACATGCCATCTGTGGATTTTGTGATAGTACTGAAGGATACGGCTCAAAATTTTTATGTTTTTTGTGCAGTAACGAATAACAAATCAGAAATTAAAGGAAACAAGCACATTAGGGAATAAAACGGGCTGCCGGAAAAATGGTAAATGAGACTGCTAAAAAGCTCCCTGGTGTTGGGGAACGTTTTTCTTAATATCCCAAAAGTTTACAGAAGACCTCCTTGACAGCAAAAATATTTATGGGAAAATAGTAGATATTCAAAATAGTGTTTAAAGAGTAGGTCCGACATCTGGGATAATAAACAAATTGGTTCTCCTGCCATGAACTTCAACGAAGTGCCTGACGCGATTTTGTCTTTGCGAGAAGCAAAGACAAAATCGCGTAACAACAAAGCAGTCCTTGTTCGGTGGGCAATGGTTTCAAAGATGTTCCTGTAAGCCAGCAAAAAATCTGTGAAACATTAACAGATTTGCTAGTTTAAACAAAAAGTTTTATGTCGATCTAAATGTCACTTTAGTACGACGTGCATTAACAAATTAAATTTGAGATTATACTCTTCATCCTTTCATTATTTAACGTGTTATAATAATAATTACGATATTTTATATGATATGACCATCATTATTTTATAGTTCTTATTTCGTTATCTTTTTTGGTCCAAATATTGCATTTTAAAAATACTTATATTTTGAATTTATAAGAGAAATATTATAAAAAAGTAATTTTATTTTATCAGAAATAATTACAGATTACATCTATACATATAATAGCTTAATATCAGAATTATTTAAAGTAAATTTCAAATTTTTTTTTTTTTTAAGTTGTGAAAGAACAACTTTAATACTTAAAATAATTTGATTTTATAGCTGAATTGATTCAGTGCACTTTAATAGAAATAAATTACTACTAAGGTACCTAAAAAGAAACTAAGTCTTTCCTGTTTAAGTGTTATTTTTTAATTTTACCTTATAACTAGTAATTGAGTTAAAGCAATAGAGTAAAAAAAATAAAAGAATAATTTCTGAATAATTATTTGTAGTACAAAGTTGTGATAATTACAAATAATTAAATGCATAGTAGGTCCCCGTCCAAATGATTAGTATGTAAGTCATTATGTATGTATGTCATCAATAAGGTATATTATAATACTGGATTTTTATGGTTAATGTGATAAGTTTTATGAATATTTTGAAATTTTATAAAAATTAATTTAATATTCTTTAATTCTATTGTTGAAATAATTTATAGTCTCCCTACATTATTTCTGTCTTAAATTTCGCTAAACATCGAACGGCGCTTTGTAGAACGTATCACTAGTACAATCCGCCTGAATGTTGGGAAGACACATTACAAAACAGCGGATTCTATAATGCGAGACGTTTCATCGTCAAGCCGAAATAATCTGAAACCAATGTATCTTACTTTTTTCGAAAAACCATCTGCAATAATTTGCGAGTAACAAATTACCTCCAAAAGTTCCACAGATCGATATCTGAATAATTAATTGATTACCCCGAAACAATGCAATTAAAGATTAATTGAATAATTGATGGCATCCTAATGCATCAATTATTTAGACAGCAACAACGATAAACATTTTACAAAAACAGTTCTTATATTTACGGTATTAAGGTATCATTCACCTTGTTTTGATTATATGGGTGATACAGCCAAGTCTGTAAACATTTATGAGTTCTGATTTTGATTCAAGTTGGGTAATGTTTTATTCAGTTTTGATAATTATGAGAAATTTATGTCTTACACAACCGACGGTATATTACCGTCGGTTGTGTAAGACACCCTAGCAGCCTTAATACAATTTACCTTCAAAGCCTTTTCCAGTATTTAACATGAAGCGACATACCCTTGCCCTTTGGGCTGACTATTAATTAATGAAATGCATTAGAAATTGCAATTCGGTTATAAATAACACTTTTACACGTAATTTTTTTCGTAAATTTCAAATAAATGATTTTTTTTATTGACAATAGGCTCGCGTTTAACCACCATCTCACCTGATGGTAAGTGATGATGTGGTCGAAGATGGAGCACGCTTACCTAATAGTAACCTATTCACTCTTGACTTAAAGACCCCTAGGTTATAGCTATCGGGAAATACAGACTCCGGCAGGGAATTTCACTCCTTAGCCGTACGCACAATGAAGGTAAGGCTAGCTGACCGAAGAAACACCGAAACAAACTCAGAGGCCAACGTCTCTTAGGAAGATTTATGTCTGTGGTGCTATCTTGAAAAAAAAAACGTATCTATATATTTGGACAGACCTGTCCAAATAGTGCTTTTGTCAGTTTCAAAAATTGTGGGTAACCCTAATGACTGTCAAAGATCTGATTTGGGCTAGGGACAACAGCTTCATGTGCTTTCGGTGGTATGAAAAGAGTGTCTCAAGATTATTAAAAAACGGCTAAGTGCGTGTCGGGCCACGCACAGTGTAGGGTTCCGTAGTTTACTACAACGCAACGCTAATTTCGGGTCGGATTAACTGATTAACATTTTAAAACTTAATATTTAAAAAACGGATCACTGAATAGAACATTTACTCTCATTATTTTAACGACCTATCGCACGATATCTCACACTATAGGATAGACAAGATGAAAAAAATCATCCCCTCTTGACGTGTAGGGGGAGTAAACTAAGAAAAGAAGATTTTTCTAGATTTTATTTTAACACTTTGTCGGCATGATTAGAGACGGACAGACAGATGGGTGGACAGATGGACGGACAGAACGGATGGGCATAGCGAAACTATAAAGCTTCCTTGTCGACTACGGAACCCTAAAAATTGGTGTCAGTGTATTTAGAGGGAAAGAGGTGTTTTCTTAGAACGCATCGGTAATATTTTGCGCTAAACTGCCGAGTACCTATCTATACTTATAATAAATCTGTAGAAAGGTCAATTCTGTACATGAAATATATTTCCAAAATAACCATCAGGGGGTGATTAGGGATCGATACTGATACCAAAAATGAAATCAGTAAAATTTTTGTCTGTCTGTCTGTCTGTCTGTCTGTATAACCGTTATAGAAACAAAAACTACTAAACGGATTTTAACGAAACTTGGTACAATTATTTTTCATACTCCTGAGCTGGTTATAGTATACTTTTCATCACGCTACAATCAATAGGAGCAGAGCAGTGAAGGGAAATGTTGGGAAAACGGGAGAAGTTACTCAATTTTTTAAGCTTCCGTCACGTGTGCAATGGTTAAGGCTACACATAAATCATTTCATGACGGAAATGTTCTCCTTAAAATTATATAGAAATATCCCACGACAGCATATGTCTATCTTTTATGGTTGACTCACAATAACAGGTGTAACTCCCGATAGCTTAGCAGTTCGAAGCTTTCTGATTATAATATTTGTCTATTGTTACGTTTATAACATTCTCAGTCACCCCTAATTGAAAAAGTTAACATTATTAACTATTCCATAAAAAGAATCATATAAATCGGTATAGAAACACCAAAGTTATACATGAAATACGCTAATAATAAGCCATCGCGCGTGAATACTGAATCATGCTATAAGGATTATTTTTGAGAATCGGTCGCCGCGCTCGATGCGTCTCGCGGGCAAAGGTATAAAAATTGGCCAAGTGCGAGTCAGACTCGCCCATGAAGGGTTCCGTAGTAACTATAATAATATAATATAATATGTATATTTACTTGACGAAAAAAAAACCATACAAATTTCTTAAAACTAGCTTATTTTATATATTACATTTTTTACAACTACGCCAAATAACTTTATTTTTCATAGTGTTTGTATGAATTACAAAGTTATATTTGCGGTTTTAGAAAATATACTGCATCTCAAAAACTGCTGAACTGATTTCATTCAAACCAATTTTGGTTGAAAGTTTACATTAAGATCTACAGACATATATTTTTTTTAGATTTTTCACTCCATTATTATAGAAGTTAGTGGGCGGACACACATTTTACCACGTTGGAAGCGTATATCTTTTAAACGATTATTTTTATGAAAAAGTGGCTTTAGAAACCTAAATGTCATTTTTAAAGACCTGTCTATAGATATCACACACACATAGGTTTCATGAAAAAAAAAAATCAGTTTCAGTTCCATGTATGGGGAGCCCCCCTTTATTTTAAATATTTTTTAATTTTTTTCTTAAAATCGGTAAGCGGTTTACAGAATACATCTACCTACCAAGTTTCACATGTATAGTCTTAATAGTTTCGGAATAAAATGGCTGTGACATACGGACGGACGGACACACAGACAGACAGCCCAACAGACGGACAGACATGTCGAAACTATAAGGGTTCCGTTTTTTGCCATTCGGCTACGGAACCCTAAAAAGGCGGGGCGTCATTGATATATTATATTTCCCTACTAAATTAAGAAAATTAATCTGTGTGTTACATCACTGAACCGTGAGGAAGGACATAGGCTCACAACAGCTTTCTATACTAATAATATAAGGCTGAAGAGTTTGTTTGTTTGTTTGAACGCGATAATCTCAGGAACTACTGGTTCGAATTGAAAAATTATTTTTTAATTAAGTAGTCAATTTATAGAGAAAGGCTATAGGCTATATATCATTACGCTAAGGCCAATAGGAGCGGAGCGGCAATGAAAAATGCTTCAAAATTGGGATTAAATTTAACGTTAGCCCAAAGTAACTATTCCACGCGGACGAAGTCGTGGGCAAATGCTAGTCGTTAATATTACAAATACATTCTTTTAATAATTAAATGCATATTTATTACACGTAATTTGAGAAATATGAAAGAAGTAGTATCTCCTCTGTATCTGCAAGTATGTTCTAACGATACACCGCAGCCCCAAAACACTTGGGTAACTGAAGGAATAGGCCAGGTTTTTAGTCAATAGATGTCCGATACTCCTTTTCACTCCCTTCAGAGAGGAAAAAAATACTTGATGATTTTCTCCCTGAAAAAAAGTATCTCCTATGTATAGATTCTTATAATTTAGTCACGGGTTCGAACCTTTACACTACTGCTGTGAACTCACTCCAGACACAAGTATATTTAGCTTAGTTGGAGGGGTCAACAAGATTGCTAGTGATTTGAATTGTACCTACATTGCTAGGTCACTTTATTAATAAAACAATAATCTATGTATATATAAAAGTGAACTACCACTCATTGATTAATCACGAAATCTCAGAAACTACAATTGTAGGGCACTCAAATTTAGCATGGGGGTTTCTTTTAGTACGTAAATGCTCGTTAAGACGAGATTTTGCAAAATTCTCACGGAATTGGGATTTACATGGGAAAAACTTCCCACGCGAACAAAGTCGCAAGCAACTGCTAGTTCATAATATTGCAGACAAATACTACAAATCTTCATACAAATGGTCAAAGTCCGAGTTTAGTTTTAGTTGATTACATAGAAAAATAACTTTGAACAGAACCCGAGAACGACGTGATAAGTAAGTGTATAACGCAAAAACCTCGAAGGAAAGAAAAAAAAAAGAAAATCTTGATACTTTTCCGAGATAAGTGAAAACTTTAGTTACCAAGTCGCAAAAAAATTTATTCCCACTAAGTTCTAACAAAAAACGAGTGACACCAGATATTCTCGAAGTTTCCACTACTTTTCCATTTCCATTCAGTTTCAAGTGAAGTGAACGTCATAAGAATCTTGTGTCCCACAGAAATGGTCCTCCAATAGTATTCTTTGCTATATTTCTTGTGATATATACCCGTATACGAGCACAGTATGGTCACGTAGAATCTTGGCGGGCGTATCCGTGTTTGGTGTCACCGATGAGCATGCGAACAGAGTGGTAACAGTATTAAAATAAACAATATATATTTATTTGTTCAAGATTTAAACCATTACGTATATGTTAGTGGCAAGCACAGAAATCTTAATAATTATTAAGATTTCTGTGGTGGCAAGATACAAAACATGAACAACTAGGCTTAAACTAGGACGATTCTTGTGCTATGAGCACCAGTTACTTCCGCCACCACCGGGATCGAGATGCCATTACAATACAAATAGTATGGCTTGGTTTTTCTTTAATTAACTGATACGATATCAGAAACCTGATAACATTAAGAACCTGATACCATTATTACAAAAAAGACCCATTCGTGCTATTTATAAAATTAAGTCTATTAATATTTAAAAAAAAATACAGTGGTATGGTATCCATAAGTTAATACTAGAAATAAACACAACTTTGTCATTCCAAAAACCAGGCTCAAGAAAATAGGTGGTTCTTTTAAATGCCAGTACATACATTTTTTTATAATAAACTTCCCTGCCTACATTTACTAGAACTAAGCATCAACAAATATAAATTAGTCCTAAAATGCAAGCTATGACAGAAAGCTTTTTACACAGTTAAAGACTAAATTGAGAATAAAAAGGCTTGAGATTGAGCTACTCCAATGATATACAGGGAGCATTAGTGTTGTTTTAAATTACAATTTCTTTTATTTAAATTTTTATACAAATTGACATTGTTTTATTTTTTAATTACTAGTATTTCCCCGCGACTTCGTTCGCGTGGGAGGGGTTTCCCGCTTAAATCCAGATCCCGTAGTCCCCCATGCCAAATTTCATCTAAATCGGTTCAGCGGTTTAGGCGTAAAAAGGTAACACACAAACAGACACAGTCACTTTCACATTTATAATATTAGTATGGATTGCCTTTATTAATTTGTATGATGATAAATAAATAAATAATTTTGACATGAATATTTACTTTGTAATGTATAACATTTTATAAATTTATGTTTAGTGATTATGTTCTTAAAAGTGAGGTTAGAATAAGGAGCCTTGTTCTAAGTTGAACTATACGACATCTGACAAATGCTTGTACTGTAGGCCTACTCAAATTTGTGAGCATCTTTCCTCAAAAGATCGCCTCAGACTGTAAACTACAAGTTTCCCATATAATTTAACCAACTATATAGAATTTATGGATTTTTAAAAAGGCGGCTCCCCCGAGTTTATTTCGATGTTTCTTCTCAGGATAGTCAGTTAGGAAATACCGGTCTCATCCACTTTAAATTCACAAAAAATGGCGTGTAAAAGTGTTATTTAATAACTATTTTCCAAAATAAAGATCATATATAATTTATTATTAGTCTATATGGAATGTTGTCATAAAGGGGCTACAAGCTATTACACTGTGGTAGTGACTGCAACTGCCAACATAAATCCGTTGTGAAATAGAGACGCAACTTCAGGACAAATAATAATAAGAATGATTGATTTCACACACCCAGGTACAAACATTAGTATTGCCTTGGCCCTTGTACTAAGACAGTCTTTATCACAAGAGCAGACCTCTCAAGATACACAGTATAGGAAACGACAGACAAAACAAAGAGCAATAAAACATAATTATAATACATAATTAATGTTTGTATACCAAAAGTCGAAATAAAAAAATGGTTGCCAAAAAACACGTAAGGCTAGTACCACCCGCTCTGAGCGTGTGAGTGTGTGTGCGGTGTGGATGAGAAGGGTGAGTGGGTGAGTACTTGTATAGTGTAGTGTATGTGTCATGTGTCACTTTACTGACTCAATTAAGTTTTTTAACAAATATAACTCCGTAACTTTTTTTTACAAGAATAGGCGGCTAATTGAATCTGGCCAGGGTTTCAAATAAGAGCAATAAAACATTTGGTCAATCTGCTTATCCATTTTAACCACGATGGTCGTTCCGGATACAGTTGCATCCATTTATTTTTAACCTATTCGATTGCTTAAAGTTGATACATACATATCGATAACAAGGTCAGGCTTTAGAATAGTGGTATTGTATTGTCGAACAATCACGATATCTTTTGCCGAGATATGTTCGACAATGATTACGAAAAGAATACTATACTTACTATACGCATTACACAGATTTCTCCCCTTTGTTTATTCTAACTCGATCTTAGATTGAATAGACAAAACAATGATTAAAAGCCTGAATAATTGGTTTGCTAAATGAGATAAATGAAACATGAGCTCCGTCTTGCTGACTAGGTGATCTTTAAACCGTGGCATATGATATTCTTGTATTATCCGTGCTGACAAGCAAATAGCGATGTGATTAATAGATTTGCATGACAGACAATATCTTGCGTCTGTATACTTTGTAGCTCTGATTGAAGCAATACTATTGTTCCAATATTACCGTCCGTTTGCTTATTGATTATCAAAATAATATACAAATATTCTTGAATTATTAGGTACTTGGTTGATTTGAAACAAAGGAATCATAGTTACTAAAAAATTTTTAGCAAAAAATAGAACCGACATCCATATCAAAACACTACAAAGGCAAAAATAACTTTAATTTCGGAAGGCGGTGTCAAAAACGAAAATATATACAAAACTAAAGACACCGCCTTCCGAAATCAAAGTTATTTTTGCCTTTGCAGTGTTTTTAATTTATCTAGTTACAAAAGCCATAATGTCAACAACTTATCACCTTTTACAAAATATTGCTTTTCCCGATGCATAGCCGTTAATTTTTGAGGAGTTCTCCTGGTACTTGACCATCAGTTCTACATCACCATATGTATTGTGACAAGCATAAAGTGTTTAACATCCGTACTCAAGTAATCGAATCGCAATCCACGAAATACTTATTATTGAGGAGTTTCAGTAGCCATCTGTGGTCTTCATCATCAGTTCAACTTCCCCAAATGGTACTTTTCGGAAGCAACTGCTCAAGGACTACTATAAGAAATACCCAAAACGGTATAGGTTTATATTTATGTTTATATGTTATTTGCACATAGTAAATAAGCTATTTAACATTTACATACATTATTTCATTTTGTTATGGAAAGGTTACATACATAAATGTGTCGTAACTGGCACCCTTGCTAAGTTAATTTAATAACTTGTATTAAAGGCACCAGTCCCAACCCTAGCGCACTTAAACTACAAAAAAACAAGTTATGAGGCGCAGAGTATGAGCGATAATATGAAGAGAAGACAAAACAAAAACAGGAAAAAAATATAAATACTATAAAGAATATTATTTATAAAGTAGTTAACCAAAAGCCATATTTTTTTATTGTGCGTGTGTGTGTGTATAGGCGTAGGTATGTGTAAATGTGTGTATGTATACGTGTGTGTATGTGTACATGTGTGTATGTGTATCTGTATGTTTGTGGTTATAGGACGAGGGGACTTATGTGGGAAAGGAAGAATATTAAATTAAAAGTTAACATTACTAAGTCCGATCACCGGAATAGAGGAGACTTTCCGAATTAGGGTAGGTTTGTCCTAGTAGCCAATTTGTCACAGTTTCTTTTAGAGCGTTGGTAGTAAGTGAATAGATGTTCAATATTTTATTAAGTCTGTTATATAAATGAGGACCCTGGAAGTAGAAAAATCTCTTTGTGAAAGCGAGTTTACATCTCCTGACTTACAGATAATATCCTTACGCCTTCTTGTGATTGTCTCATAAGGAGTATCGAGGTGTTGCAAAGCTACAGTGTGTAGGATGAATAATTTTCTCACAGTAAGAACACCGCAAGAATTGTAAAGCTCTTCTGTGGGGAAGAGAACTGGGCGAAAGCTGCTAACCTTTAGGACAGCCCTTTGGGCTCGCTCCAATTTTAGCATTGTAGTTTTCGGAGCACCACCCCAAGTGCAGATGCAATATGTCAGCAAGGATTGGCAAAGAGCAAAGTATACTCGCCTTACCACAAACGGCTCAGCTACGTAACGAAGTGTCCTAAAGACGAAAATCAATTTCCTTATTCTAGAGGTAAGTATGTCGATATGGGTTGCAAAGTTAAGACCATCATCGAGAGTAATCCCTAAGTATTTAATAGAGCGGACACGTTTAAGTTGTGGACTTGAGTGAGTATTGGAATTTGAGGTGCAGCAAGAGTGAGCGATAATATTAAGGTGTTCCGGTGGCTGGACGGACTGCCGTAAACTGAAGGTGATTACTTTCGTTTTATCGGTGTTTAGTGTAAGGAGATGCATATTTAGCCAATTAAGAACTAAGTTCAGTCCTGGTTGAGCCACTTCAAAAGTTTCCACCCAGGTGACACCGGAAAAGGTAAGGACCGTGTCGTCTGCAAAGACTGTTATTTTACCCTTGTCAAGAACCAAGTCACAGAGCTGATTAATGTAAACCAGGAAGAGGGAAGGCCCAACCACACTCCCCTGGGGCACACCAAAAGTAACAGGAAGTTCACTACTGATGTAGTTATCAATTTTAACGCACTGTGTCCTGTCTCGAAGGTAATCTACAAAAGTGTCAAGTTCAATGCCTCTCACACCAAGCTCTTCAAGCTTTGAGATAAGATAGGTGTGCTTATAATATTTGAAGAGTTCCCTCGATTTCTCCAGGATCCCATCATCAGATCCTGATTTCGTAACAATAGGACCAACTAGAAAGTATACCCATTCAAACGCAAAAAGAATTTTTCAAATCGGTCGAGCCGTCTCCGAGTTATAAGGTAACATACATAAAAAAAAGTTCAAGACGAATTGAGAACCTCCTTTTTTGAAGTCGGTTAAAAATAAACGTTGCCTAAGGCACTCCACGAGCGTATAGTAAGAACATTTTTTGTTAACGTATAATTAGTAATTCCTGTGATTAATCATCTCCTACTGACAAAAAAAACTCGTTGAAATAATTATATTACTACGGTTTTGATTATACAGAAAATGGTATTGGCCTTTGCATGCATCATTTGACCCCTTTTTAGGGTTTTGTAGCCGAATGGCAAAGAACGCAACCCTTATAGTTTCATCATGTCTGTCTCTCTGTCTGTCCGTCCGTCCGTATGTCACAGCCATTTTATTCCGAAACTATAAAGACTACACATATGAAACTTGGTAGGTTGGTATTTAGTGAACCGCTTTCCAATTTTAGGACAAAAATATATAAAATTAAGGGGGGCCTTCCATACATAGAAATAAAACTATTTTTTTTTTTCATCAAACCTATACTTTTGTGGTATCTATAGTTCTCCCGCTGAATCCGAAACAGGTACCTCCCGAAACAGCCGTGTCCGGTAAGTACCTGATCATTTGATCCCTGCCCATCCCATGTTTCAAATCGCGAGTTATGCTGGGGCGGCTGCTACAGGTTCGGTTCAAGTTCTTAATGACATCAGTAAACATTATAGCCGTAATTGTTTGCTGTTTATAACTAAATTGTAGATAGGTATAAGTTCAGTCTAACGATTATTATTATTTTAAGCCCAAAACACCTCAGTGAACTCTAATTGTAGTTGACTTATATTTACATAAACGAACACTGAAGCAAAGTAGATCGTTAACGAGATGCTATAGAATTCCATTAGCTACATACTCCGTGTCCACATGAATACCACACAAGGTACAAAACTTAGCCGCGTTATGTTATGACATTTATCCGATTTCCCTTTGTGACCGCGCGCGTCTCTATTAGGGTTGGTGCACAATTATTGTATCAAAGCGTTTCATATACAGACCATGGCCGGTTTTAACGCTTTTCGGTTCGTCGGAAATAATGCGATCACGATACGGCGTTGTACCCCTGCCGTATTGGTTTTGCCAAATTATTGATTGGTCTGAATATGTCGTGCGTGGATTCTGGGCAAATATTATGTTCTGTTATAATTATTCAACATAATAAATGTTGACGAATTTAGTTTCTAATTCTCTTCGGTCAATTATTAGTTTATTACTCGATATTCATACATATAATGTATTCGTTACGTGTTATTGAAGTTGTAGCGACTCAGTGGATGAGGCCAGAATAACAAACGAACTGTTTTTAATGGGATGATATTAGTTACTGTTTCACTAAACAATGATATTATGTATGAATAAAATACTGCCGATGTTAATATAACTCCGCCTTTTTACATTGCGATAAACAAAAAGAAACGAAACCAACATAGCCTTTTGGCATGTCCACTCTAAATTGTCGGGATCCACTAAGGGGCCGTTGCCTGCCGGGGTTGCGGACTTGTTGGAAAGAGTTACCGTGGCTTCGGAACACGAAAGGCATATCAGTAAATGACGGAACACGGATGGATAAAAGTCTGACACACCCTACCACTTCACTCTGAACTGAAGGCAGTATTTGGATGATTTTCTGTCCACCAATGTCATAATCTTTATAATCAAAATTTCAACCAAATGACTTCTATCTTACTCATGTACCCTGAATGTGTGATAAATATCCTTTTACCATCGAAAGGAACTAAAAGTTCAAGCAAAGTCAAGCAATAAGCACCTAGCATAATATATGTAGGTATAGCTTTTTGTGACCTATGTATTTCATTCCCCACACAGAGTGCAAAGAGTAAAAGTGAATCCTTAAAAGGGTCATTGTTCTCATCAAAACAAACACTGAAATAGAAAATAGCTGTTCCGTACTTTTGTCGAGTAATGTGAACGTTATTATGCATGATTTGTAGTATAAGTTATTCACAATAGTTACACATTGCAGGGTTTTACGTTTTTTTGAATGTTGTAACCTTGTTTCATCAGATGGAATTTAATTCCAAACTGTTTGGGGCTTCCAAAATTAGAAACAAACTAAAAGGTCAGATATTTAGTTAGTAACCGTTTAATGAACATTCATCGAAACACATAAATCGCTTCTCCAATCTAAACAACGTCACTCGTGACACGAGAATTTGAAACGCGTTCAAATAGCGCTTCGTCGCACAAAGATTGTTTGCATTCATTAAGTGAAATAGTTTTCTAATTCACGACTTTGGAAAGTCACTTAGAGTTGCGCTTTATTTGAATTTTTTATTAAAGTTCCAATGAAAAATGTAAGATAAATAAAATATTGGAACTTTAATATTAAAAGTTAGAATTAATTAATTAAAAGTTGTACAGCGCCCTTTAAGTCCTGTATAATAAGTTAATAACGTATGGTAATTGAGTCTGGTGCAATCGTGACATCACCAAAGCCACAAAAGTACGCCTGATGAGAAGTTAGGTTTTTCTAATATTTCTGTATGGCGCAGAAACTTAGACGGTTTGCTTGAAAGACCGACGCAAAATGGATGCTCTCGAATTGTGGTGCTGGTGGCGACTGTTGCGGATCTCTTGGACAGCATTTCGGACCAATATGTCGCTCCTGGAAGAGCTCCGAATCAAGGAGATGTCATCGTCGACTGTGCAATTACGGATCCTCAAATACTTTGGATACGTTGTGCGTAATGAACACTCCATGGAACGACTTGTCATTCAGGAGCAAGAAGGTGGTCATGCAGTCGGTTATATACGCGTTGTACAGACTAAAACGGCAACAGTGACGACCTTAATTCAAAGCTCCTGAGACCCTGAAGACCGCAGGAATAAATAGAGGCGCATCACAAGGCTGCTTTATCTAAAGAAAAGGCATCATCGTCAACCACGAGCACGACCATTCTGTTAAGAATGCACGACTGAGGGCGTGGGGCGTCTCCAGTCCAGAAGGTACAGTCCAGTACATAAAAAAGGTCGTGGACTGTTTTATGTGCCAATTTGCATGCTGATTTGGTTCGTCGAGTGCAGAAGAAGAGTCGTCGAGTGTTCAAGGAGCAGTCAACAGCATTGACGGAGCCCAATAAGCAATTACCTGCTGGGGTTGCGGACATATTCAACGGAGATACCGCAGCCCCGGAACAAAAGGACAACTTAAAGGACAAGATTGGTTTTTAGTCAGTAGAAGTCTGATACTCCCTTCCACTCCACCCAAAGTGGAAAGATTCAATTGATGATTTCTCTCCCAAAAAAAGCGCTTATAGTACCGTGATCATAATTCGTTGCAGGCTGTGCATTCGTGAACGACTGACGAATCAAGTTGGCCTTTAGCCTTGCAATACTGCTACTAGTTACTAAAGGCCATTGTTCCGGCTCCATACAAGTCACTCCTAAAAATCGTTTGAATCGAAAATGACTTAGACTCTAAATATTTTATGGAATCACAGTAAATCAATTTTTACTAACGGACACTTGAAGATACAAAAATAATCAATTCATCGAAATCAAGTCCGAAAATAGCCAGGTAGTAAGATTCGCAGAGTCCTTTATACACAGCCGAGTCTACCAAGTATGCAATCTGATCAAAGTCTGTTATCAAGCCAAAGTTTTAGTTAGAATAAAACCATAAAAACGCATATAAAATCACAACGAAAAGAACATTGCAATAAAAATTCAAACGAAGTGAAGTATAAGCACACCAATGTTACCAATTGCGAAAAGCTATCATACCCGAATGCCATGCCAGAAATTCCCGATTTCGGTTTTAGTTTTTAAAAACTATTTTTTAAGATATTCATTTATTTATTGTCAATAATAGGATATAGTGCCTATTTGATTTATTAAATTCATATTATATTATATGATATATGTGATCAACTCAAACCCAGAAATAATCAGTCAATTGAACAAACTAATGTGAGCTTCACTAAGTGAATGAGACAAAGCGTCAGACTGAAGAAGCATGGGGGATTTCCCGTCCTCAATTAGCTGACAATTATATATTATTTACTAGGGTTAAATTAATAACGTAACTCATTCAATATTTTATTATTATTTTTATGTCTATCTATAAGTTCAAAATACCCGAAATATTCCGAATTTTATCAATTTCTGATTTAATCCTGATAATCGTCCGTATTTCCTGAAATCGGGGAAAAATCCCGTAAATTGGCAACACTAGCTGGCCAATAGTCATTTTTTACGGCACCATGCATCGGTTAATCGTGACCCAACTTTTTATTTTGAATTTATTTATTTCAAGTATCCGTGGAATACTAAAATATGTTTCAATCAGTATAAGAAGAAATGAAAATTATCATATAATTTATATTCATATCGGTTCATAAGCTAAAATCGAACAATGTACTTTTTATATAATTTTACTAACATAACTAAAATAACTATGTGTTCTGTTACTAGAAAATAATGAGTATTGTTATTCTATGGGACTTACGAGGATAAAAGTTGGTCTAATAGGAAAATATACCTACTCAATTTAGCTTGGCCCTGGGGATTCCAAATAACTCATGAATATTTTATAAACCACTTTACTATGATAAAAAATCAGCTAAGCATGTTATTGTATAATTATGAGAGGACCGTTTGAAAAAAATAATGAAAACTAAGTCAAAGGTCGATTTTTGAAGTTAAGTGACGGACGCGTCTAGGACCTTGACGCATCCATGATTTGGAATGCACGTTGAGCCGTTTACCATTGACAGTCATGGGGATCAGAAGCCAGAAGATATCTGATATAGTCTTGCCAAGGGGTATCTTGTTTTTGCGGGAAAGTTCTAACGAGATACCGCAGCCCCGGAACTTTAGGGTAACTGAAGGAACAGGGTGGGTTTTTAGTCAGTAGAAGTCTGACACACCCTTTCGCTTATTTGTGTGATTTACCCACCCAGAAAAAAGGGGTATCTTGTTTACCAGTTCAATAACCCAATGGTTTTGGAGGTCCATTACATTGTACCGGCTCTCAGCTGCAAGCAGTAAGAATGGTGGCAGCCAACCCCAATAAAGTTGGGTATAAAAGACATAAAGTGATCGAAATTGTAAAACAAAATATAGAAAAGACCAATTTTTTAGGATTCTTGTAACAGTAGCTGATTTAAGTATCTGAAAAAGTATTTTTATTTTTAATTAATAAAGATTTTAAAGTCAAGTCCGCCTATATAATTCTGCATGTACGTCATGAAATTTTATTCCCTACAATTATAAGTAAACCCAAATATTACTTCCTGTAACTGGTTGCGATCCATATTGAATACTAATAAAAGGTTCCGGTTCCGTTTTATAAGCTGCTTAAAATGATTTTTCGGAAACAAGCTTGTCGGCAAATGTGTAACTGTCGAAGATTTATAAATTGAACGGAATATTTTGTGTATTCTATTAATTCGTTGCATGAAATCGTCTCTGACATATGAAAACGGAGCACGGGTATATACACGAGAGAAAAACATATAACGTAACGTAATCTGCTAATATTTCTGCTGGGACACAGGCTTCCTCTTTGTGAGAGGGAATGTACCATAATGCAGTGGGAGTAGTACGGGGATGTCGCATGTCCGGTTATGACAAGGATTTTTCAGTCTAGACTCTATGATGATACAAGATTTTGGATTTTTATGACATTTAGGTACCTACATATGTATATATATTATTGTGATAGCAGCCAAAACCCAGAACATTCTCAAACCAAAAAACAAATGTAAACTAACCATTTAGCAACAGTTTTGACAAATAAAAATGAAGCTAAAAATTGTGAGCAACAAATTGAACAAACTTGTGGTTCCAGCGAGTCAAATTTTTTGTTTGTGTGGTTTAATTCTCCTCGGCTTGTACGTCAAATCGCAGCAAAACGAGAGTTTTGGTACCACGCCAGTTTCCGAAACGCAGTTTTATATTTCACTTGTTCAACATACAAACTGTTTCTTTTTCTCTTTTTCGTGGCTTTTGCTTGAATGTTTATGGGGAATTAAGTTTTAAAAAATTCGAATTTAATTTTTGTACTAACTATGCGCTGCGGAGATGTAATTTAAAGCTTGTACTTCGTTGGGTTATGCGACGGAATGAAAAAAATATGCTACAAAATTTCGTGTCGTAAAATAGATACACAGTATATATTTTATTAAAGTACTTAAGTATGGAAGAGAAGAAAAATTTTAACGATAGCATTAATTACGTTAATGTTATAACATTCGGTTCGCTTTATATTCCGTGAGGAAGCTCCGCGCAGCGGCGAAACATGTGTCGAATGTAGGTTTGAGTTGCATGTTGCATCAACATATGCTCTTACTGCATGTGCATATTCGCAGGACGAAGCTACATACGCTATATGCATTCATTACTTCGCAAATTATATTATTATATTGACAAAATGATCACTATATATTTCGCTAGATGTGCTCCGCGTCCAGTATAATAATGCTTTCAGGATACTCTTACGACTGCCTCGTTACTGTAGAGCCTCAGAAATGTTTGCACATGCTTCTATAGACGCGTTTTAAGCGATTATAGTAGGTACGTAAGAAAACGGCTGCACTTCTGAGAAGAGTTAAGGGACAGTCGTAACAGCATCCTGAGAACGGTGAGTGAGAGTAGCCTCTCCTATTATGAAGCAGTTTGTGCGGAGGCTGATGGGTACTAACACTAGATAATAAGCTAGTAGCTGTAATAAGACACTAATATTTTATGGAATTATGGTCCGAAATATAGAGATTGTATTGTATTGTATTATTCTATAATGTAAATATTCATACGAGAAGCAAAAACTTGCAGACGGAGGAGTATGAAATTTGATACAGTTAAAGTTTATATGGAATAGGAGTGCAGAAAGCTACTTTTTTAATGCATTCGAAGTCTTTTTAGTTATGGCGAATGTCGACCACTTGGTGACTAGATAGTATTAATAAAAAAACGATGTTACGAGCTGGGGGTTCAGGATAGAAATAATTTACACCAATTAAACCAAAATTAACACTTTTCTTAAATAATCACCATATAAAAATTAACACAGTTATTCACTTGTCACTCAACACCGGAAATTCACTTGTATAGCTTTGATTGTATTGCCTCCATAGATAAAATAAATAAGTAGATTTGGTCAACAGACGAAATTATATCGGAACCGTGTGTCTCCAGTTAGGCGCTGGGCGGGGCAACAACTACACATGCAGTTTAATAAAATCAATAGATACGCACTCGCGCACACACCCGCATTTCTTAAATCAGAACGTACTATACAATCAATAATAAACCTTATTCCGTCAAACACAGCGTGTATTTACCATCCACCGTAGAATTTACCCACACAAAAACATCGGTCGCTATCGTTGTGCTGTGCAAAAGCAATTTATTTTACATATACGCTAGTGATTGACTAAATCGGAAAGTTATCGATTCTTCCATTTATTATTGTACAATTTTTTTTGGGCACCTGAAAATGAACCAAATAAAAAATGGCATGTCCAGAAAATATTACAATAACAATTAACATATTATTAAGAACATAACATTACATAATTATTATTAAGTACTACCTACTAAGTATTAAGGGCTACCCTGGCGCTTTCGACTTAAATCTTAATATTTAATTATCATAGTGATAGGTCAAATAGAAGTCGATGTTAACTTACATTACGCTCTTGATCGGAACATACCAGCCGTATAGGTTGTATAGAATCCTGAAAAGTTGAATGACTAATTTTATGAATAAATGATGAGAATCATGAGAATAGCTTTCAGTAATAAAATAAAATTTAACACACTTCTGCAAATATCAGTTGTACTCTTAATTTTGGAATTGTCCATTCAAAAAGCCTGCGACTTTTCTTTAGAGACTAGAACATTTCTGCGTTGAAGTGAACCGAGCATATGGTGCTATTTTTTGTAGGGTACCAGTTAGATGGCATGCCTGTGGCATCAATCCATTCCTCTTTTATGTTACCATCTTTTGGGAAGCTGAAAAGTACGAAAAGCACTTAATTATCATTTACATACATCCTAAGCTACTTCTAAACGTCACCATATATTCTATTCTATTCTATTTTTGGTTAATGGCAAGTGGAGCCGATATCGACTATTCTGCCAATGTCTGAAGTAAATTGGAAAAACAAGTGTGTATGATTAATGATTAGAGACAGAATGGATTTAGAAAAGAAAAAAGTTAAAATCAGAACAGGAACGATAGTCTCTGTTTCTTCAATTGGTACAGTTGAACTTGTTGGGTTAGTACAGGACTGAAACAAACAAAGAATAAAAATACATAAATATTATAGTTGCTAAACGATTACATAAATTATACCACAACCATACAGACAATTTTTGGTACTCTGGCTCACAGTTTTATATTGTTGTGACGGATGAAACTCATCAGCGCCACAAGCAGTTCTGGTGAAGGAAATGTTAGAAGAGAAGAGAAGTTAATTGGAAGAGGGATCTTAAATTTCGGGAGACGACTATACAAATCTGAAGATGAGACGATATTTGGGCATTTAAAAAATATGTGGTCCAGTGTGCCTTCTTCCAGGCCGCATTCGCATAGGGATGAGTCCCGAACACGGATTTTTTCCAAGAACACAGGAGTGCAACAAAAACCTAAGCGGATTCTACAGAGGACGGAGATGATGGATTTCGACACCTTTTTGTATGTGTAGAACCAAGGTTTTGGCTTAACATATGGTTGCACTGCATAAAAGAATTTGCCTTTCTTCTTCCCAGTCGAGTTCCACTGCTGTTGCCAAGTACTGTAAAGGTTTTCTTTTGGGAGATTCAGTAAATCATAGCCCTGATGGGCATTGTGGCAGAGATCGGCTGTAGCAGATGAACATGCACCTTTGGCCAAGGCATCGACGCACTCGTTGCCCTTAATGCCACAATGGCTAGGTATCCAAACCAACTGAACATCCTTCCGGCTATAACTGCACGAGAAAAGAGATTTTTTAATTTTTAAAATAAGCGAACTGTGCAATTTACCTTTGAAAGGGTTTTGGACTAGGGCTTGGAGACAGCTTAGGGAGTCTGTAAATATAACGGCTTTGTCAATGCGGTGGGACTCGATGAAAAGACACGCTTCCAATAATGCCACACACTCGCCTGTGAACACAGATGCTTCCTTGGGACATTTGTATTGAAGTATGATCCTGGAGTTTTCGAGAAATACTGCAGCTCCAGTGTGATTAGAGTCAGTAGATTTTGAGGCGTCTGTAAAAAATCTCTGGAAACCGTCCCATCGCTGGGCAACGGATGCATTGAAGATCGAATTTGCTGAAGGGGAGTTTTTGGGTATACCTATATTGAAATGGATTTTTGGAATGAAACATAAGACTTCGTAGTCGAAATGAAAGATATAATAAGCATCGCAATAATTACGTAACACACTATAAATCAAGATCTGAATGATTTTGACGTATATTGCTAATCCATTGCTTCATATGTTCGAAATATTGGTCTGCTCAACAACGTAAATACCGCAGTGAGTGTTGTTGATTTAGCATAATGAAACCGATTCCTACTGTGAGTGTGCTACGCAACTATTACCTGCGGGGTAACCGCAGGTAATAGTTTAGTAGGTTATAATAGGTTTTTGTTATAAGAAAAATCCTAGTTAGTAGAGAAATTGTTAAATATATGAAAACAAACACACATCCATGCATAACAAATAAATAGCATGAATATATTGACTTATTTTAAGCTCAATTCACAAATATATTATCTGAACCATGCCGATTATTATAACGCATTCGAAGCTTCAATGGAAGCAAAATACAAAAACCATAAAAAATAAAGAAACAGCATGAGGTTAAGGCATAACATACGATAATTCTAAACCGAAAAACACCACCGATTATTAACCTAAAATTAAAGTAACTTACTTTACGAATATTGGTTACGCATTTCTCTACTACTCTGTAAAAAAATCAAAATAAGTAAAAAAACATTATTTACATCGATCTTCCAACCGGGCTAAAACGGTTGACAGATTGAAAAATAAACTATTGTAGCGACGGCGACGTCGGAACTCCTTACGCATGCTGCGGGCGTAAAATAAATTGTTTATTTTTTTTTTACTTTTTTGTACACTTGACTTTTCAACGTGTTTTTATTTCTGTCATCTCATGTAAAATAAAAGTTAAACATATTTTCTTCGAGGTTTCCGTATGTTATAAAAAACTTTTTACCAAAAAATTACACCAAGTCAGGATCTGATGATGGGACATCATCAGATCCTGACTTGGTGACAATGGGACCAATTTCAAAGTATACCCTTTCAAACAAAAAAAGCATTTTTCAAATCGGTTCAGCCGTCTCCGAGTAATCGGTGATCATACATAAAAAAATAATAATTATATACGCGTCGAATTGATAACCTCCTCTTTTTTATGTCATCGGTTGAAAAACCCCTAAACTATAATAGCAATATTTTATTCGTCAATCGACATTGCTGTCGATAGCTAACGTTAGTGGATCTGCACAAGCACATCACTAATTCGTCGCAAGAAGTGGCGGCCTCACTACGCGATGAATCCGCGTAATACAGTTTCGTATGTTATGTTTACATTGCTTGTCCAGTTACTTAGTGACGAACTCAGGTAGTGGTTAAGGAGCAATGTATTTATAGCAAAAGGAGTACAGTCGCTCTGATATTTGAAAACAAAAATAACATAGTAAAACCAAGAAATATTTTACGATTTATTGTTTTTCATGATTTTAAAGACAAATATTGTAAAATACTTGTACTTACATATGGTAAGTGATTCCATGATTCACATAGATTTGATTTTGGCTTCGGTTTTTACAAGATACCACAGAACAACTCGGCATTCATATATTATGTTATCACGATCGCCGTCGAAAGCGCACTAGTTCGCGGAGACGGCCACTTGCCTGTGACATGAGCCCTGTGGCCATGTCGCGCGGACACCGATACGCCCCCTTACCACTTCTCTGTATTTTTGATTTCTGTGATTGCCTCGGATCTTCTAATAAGACTGCCGTCTGAGTTTTTTTTTTTTTTTACGTAGGGCCACTCGTAGATCAGCTCACTAAGGCTGTGCGTCTACTTAACCATGCCGTCTACGTTCTTCTTTCTTCTGCGATCTATTTATACCCCGGTCTATGAGTTCTAGAACATTCTTGTAAAATCGACTCACTGCCTATACTGCCAAGAATATTCCAGAGGCTACTCTAGATTCACAGTACTGCTACTCGCCGCTAGATAGCGTTAGTGTCTCGACTCGATATACTCAATACTGCTACTCGCCGCTAGATAGCGTTAGTGTCTCGAACATTCTAGATTTCTGTCGAAGTTTCTCGACGTACTTCGCTAAACGACTGGCGTAACAGTAATAAGATGGTTTTTTTTTTCAGAAATCCTCGCGGACAAATATCTCGGGGTCCTCAGTATACCCTGCCAAAGTTTTATCATCATCTGATCTGTGGTATAAAAATGCATAGAGGAAAAATACACAAACATTGATTTTATTCATAGAGACAGATTTCTGCCTGTAAGTTCCACCTGGTTCCATTTTATAAATTTTACACGTTTAAGTAAACCCTTTCAAGTTCCATAAATGTTTAACAATATCAGCTACCGTATGGGGTTAAAAACAAGCTAGTCCTTGGCAATACATAGAAGAATTCTGTCCATTATGCATGAGTCAGATAGTCGGCAAACAGCGCACTCCGGTACGGTCACTTTCGGTGTCAATAATTGTGACACCCATATTTTTCCTATTTCTAGCAAAAGTAACCTTGTGCCGTAGACAGGTAGGTATATTTTTGTATGTCATTTGTCTCTCAGTTCACGACAAATGGCACTTAATGTTTATCCTCCACGGACATTTTATGAAAAACGTGCTTTGAGTAATGTCATGCAGTTCTTCAGAATTTTAAGATTTATAACATTGTAATAGCTGTGGATTAGCGACGGGAGTGTAAATTAAAGATTTTGTTATAAATGTGTTGATGATTTGTAAGATGATCATTGGATCAAAGATTGAGTGTTAGAACAATGGATTTGATAATTCCTCTTAGATAAAATGGTGCCGCTAATAAATTATATGAAGAGTTCCAAATGATATTTTCATATGTTTATAAAGCTGATTAAAAGTTAGCTTCTGTTCAGCGCAGTAGTGGAAACTTCCAGAAAGTTAAGCGGTGAACGGAATTTGTACTTCAATAAATATTTCAGCAGTGTACTTGGGAATCCGCAAACATCTTATCTACAAACTTTGTGGAATATTCGGAAAGTTTACGCGTAAAGTATGAAATGATTAAGATATATTTTTTCATCGTGTTTCAACAGATTTTTTTGTATTACGTAGAATGAATTATTGCTTGCTTTGTGGTAATTTTATTTATTTCATACTATCTTTTTCCCGAGGCTTTTTCTGAAGTAAATATTTGGCATTCAGAATTACTTTTTACAGGCAATGGCCTACCGAGATCGCGTGAATGTTTTTAATGTAAAACCGCGGAAACGGAAAGGCTACTAAAGGAACAGTCTCGGTTTTTAGTCAGTAGAAGTCTGCCATACGCTTTTGCTCCACCCAGAGCTGGAAGAATCATATGATAATTTTGAAAAAAAAGGATTACTGTTCCCAGACAACACTTACTACAAATAAACAAACATACTTTTACACGTAAAACAACTGAACCGAATATTAGTATACACAGCCTGCCGGGGTCGTGGGACTTATCCCATTACCGTGACCGCGGAACGTAAAGGGCTATTGAAGGAACACCGTGCATTTTAGTCAGTACAAGTCTGACAGTCCCTCCCGCCCTGCCCGGGGTGGGAGGACTTATTTGATGATTTTACCACGTAAAAAAAAAGAAATATTGGTATACACATATCTGTATACCAATATATTATAAATTTTACAAGTTTAAGTATGTATATATGTAGTGGCGTATGTGACTTATACACTTGAATAACACCGGCTATATACAAAAGTTTGATTAATACAATGCAGAATACTGGAGTTTTTCAGTTACACAATCAGGAAAGAAGGCCAAAATCTGGGGCAATTTTTAATCTGAAAGAGCCTTTAAAACAAGTGTGAACAGAAACATTCTTGACCTCGATCTCGCCTGATGGTAAATCAGGCGAGATCGAGGTCTCATTTGGAAAGCAAAGCTCCTTGTTACGGATTAAGTTGATGGCCAACGATTTAGAGGCGGTAATCCAACAAAATGGAGAGATCACTCTGGACGTCCAACGGCGAGAACGCCAAAGACGCCGATGACGCTAAGAACAAGCTCATACGGGTCCCGTCGCAGGAAAGCTATTTCCACATGAACTTCACGACGACGCATTAAAGAACACGGTGCGAGGAGGAGGACTAATACTAACAAAAACAATAATAAACATAAACATAAATTAAAAATAATAATAAATACTAGCAATATGGGTAGAATTCATATTACTAGAAATCTTGTTAACCCCTCCAACTAAGCTAAATATGCTTGTGTCTGGAGTGAGTTCACGGCAATAGTCTCATGGGTTGGGTTTAAACCTGAGACCTATCGATAACAAGGCCGTCACCTTAGTCATTAGGCTATTCCTGCTTCAAAAGTTATTTCACTTCATTAGTTTATTGTTATTATCAATGAATCGATACGATTAGTATTTCATGACTGCTTTTAGTGAAATAATGCTTGTATTGGAGGCTCCGATTTTCGATAACACTATAATCTTATTTTAACGACGTTTAAGGTACACCAGTGTACCTCGCTATTCTTATCTTAGGTACCAACTTTCAGATTTTACAATTATGTGTCAATGTTTAATGTTCCACTCTTTGGTATTAAGCAGTGACAACGATTTTGTTCGTGAACCCAATAATATCCATTTGAGAAAGGCAGTAGTTCCCAATACCTATCTAGGTTGAAACATTTTTATTCCGTATTGATGTATGAGCGCGTCCTAGCCGTGAAACACGAATGTGTTATTTTTAGGGCAGTGGATACAATATTTTCTTTATAAAAGCTGTGAAAGCACGGTATTTATTTACCGGATAAAATTAATTGGAAGAATAAAATATTCGTGGCCAGTTTGTTAAGTTCTCTGATATTATAATCTGACATTCTATAACAATACATAGCTGATTCAATTAAGTAATGTAGTTTTTCTAACGGTGCCTGAGTGAGACGTTAAAACAAATTGAAGTTCGTGTATTATTAGTATTACCTAGTTATTTACACGATACTAAAACAGAAAACATCCTTATTTGAAATTTTTGTGTGTAATCTTTCTGTGTCCAGACTAATCTCTGGGAGTACTGAACGGATTTTAATGGAACCTTTACTGGACGATAGAGAAGGTCATCGAGCAACAAATAGGCTAGAATTTTATTCCGGAATTAGCACAACAAAGCGAAACGTGAACCAATTAATTATTCTGAGCCAATTCTGCCAAGACTGAGCTAGTTCTGATATAAAATGTTATCTTGCTAGTCAGAAATGTGATAAACAGTCAAAACATTGACTTCGGCTGATCCGATGAGGTGTAAGCCCGTACAAAAATAAATGTTTACCAAACGATATTAACAAAAATACAAAACCCAGTAAATCCGTTAAATTTTCACCACCATGTTTCATGATTATAAATATTAAGCTTGCTTCAAAGGACTCGGGCTACGTTTAAAATATAGCAACGAATAAAGACGATTAAAATAAATAAGTCAACGTTGGTATGACTAGCCAAGTCACACAATTTATAGGTGGTGTTGCGTTTCACCGCAAAAATGTGGGAATTTATTGCATTTCGTACTTACCGAGCTTTTTGTGGCTCGCACACGGTCGACTTATCCAACTGGCTAATGAGACCAACATAAAGTTGGAAGGAACATAATATTATTCTTACTGCTTACTATTGATTGTTAAGTATTAGTTACCACTTTCATGTTTGAAGGGTAGCAAGAGCTTTTTATGACTTACGATCCTCTGAATACATAGTGCATCACAGAAGAGACGCGAACTTTGGGGCACAAACATCCCATCCCTCCACATTTCATTAACCCGGAAGAATAGCTACCGCCCGGACATGAATTGTAGTGGCCCAGGTTGGCCGCTGTAAATCCAATGGTGTTTCTTTGGCCGATCGTAGACGAAATGCCAGTGTGGAGCCCTTTTACAAGATATGGCCCTCCTCTTGTCATGTACATCGTGCACGGCCACCAGCCCCTTGCAGGATTTGAACGCGTCCAATAAAAGAGCCTTACAGGTAGCTGCATATTGGTTCAAGAATGAAAGTTAAGCTCGCGTTTGCCATTAATCTCAATTCATAGTTGATGATGGAGCATTCTTGAAATAAAAACTTGTTGATATCATCTGTAAGAAAAGGCATAAAAATATAAATCAGACGCGCAATATACTTGACAAAAACACAGCATTGTCGAACAATGTATCGCAATGATTAATGGGATACCAATTCTTTTCCAACGACAGCTGAAGGGATGTCGGGGCCATACGTTTTATTTACAACTGAACCTATGTACATAGGTTAAGTTGTAAATAACGGCTGGCTGCTGAATCGAATAGATGTTTTAGTAACGTAGCAAACCTTATTTAATATTAAAGTAATTAAGATCGAATTCTCCATTAAGAAATCAACAGTTGTACAACGTGTAATTTAAAGGGTATATACATAACAAGTGCACGGCTTCCTTGGATGATAATAAACGATATGGCAAGGGTTTTCTAATCCTATGTGTACATGTGTGGAACATATTAGAAATTTCAATACATGACCAGAGACCGAATTTTTCAAATTAAGAAGAACGAAGAGAATTATCGTTTTATTGGCAAGTGACGTGAAAAGTGATGCCCCTTATAGTGCTGTGACACGTTTGTTATTACTGGTATTCAAGAAACATCTGAAACCAATAATTTGGTGTCAATTCTGTGAGTCACTTATTTTGAGCTGAAACTTTGCATAGAGACTCCATACCAGGTGTTGTCTTCAGTCCTTTTGGATAGATATGGGGTTTCCGTTACACGTTGTATAACGCTTACGCATACGCTTAGCCTTTTCCCACTATGTTGGGGTCGAATTGCAGTCTAATTGGATGCAGCTGAGTAATAGTGTTTTACGTGAAGCAACTGCCTATACGATCCTCACAACCCATTTTTTCAGTGGGAGAATTATCTAATGACTCCTCTCGCTTTGTGTGGAGCGGAAGGAAGTGTCAGACTTCTGGCACAACTTCTGTTAACAACACCCCTAGGCAAGACTGGTGTCAGAGGTGGTGTTTTCTAGCCTCTGACTACCCGTAACGACTGTAAAATGTATATAAATAGCAGCCGGGATCAACTTACAGCTAAACGTGCTTTGCTAGACACGGAGATATCTCGATATGTAAAGAAGGTTACCCATCAACGGGCCAACCTTGTCAAGCATTGTTTAACCTTGAAGATTGATATAAGAGCTGCTTCTTATAAATCAGCCAAGAATTCAGTAGTAGTATAAACATACGCAAATTAAGACGGTCTGCGTGTCGGACGTTGTTTGCCGATAAAAATCGGTGGAGTACAAACCTCCTTGGTTCATATTAGCTGCGTGAACTCATTTCGCATGAATGTAAATGATTTATATTTTGTATTCTGACTTCATTTACATGTTGTTATGTTAATAAACCTTTTTCTGTTCCTTTTATTTGTTGTATTTTCTTGGGTTTTGCTGCGCCAAGAATACGAGCATTGAAAATTATGTTAACAAGGTTATTCATCTCCTTTATGTGTCACGATTTGATATTGTTTGGTGCTGTATCTTTACTTAAAGTTATTGGTTAAGTTGAAATAATTCTGCCGTATTATTTCCACAATCTAGACACGCGGGAGCGTGTCAAGCCAAGTACTGGCGCGCAGCTCACCGTGTGTAATATTACACGAACCATTTGGAGCCACTTTTGAGCCCCTCATAACTCAAAAACTATTTCACCGAAACTTGTCAAATTTGGGTCATATATTGAAACTGGCAAGATACATATGTGTTCCAAATTTTATAAACATATCTCAAACGGTTATTTAGATAATAACGTCCAAAAATCGTCATTTTTATGACTGACCTATAGATCAAAACTATAACCCAGTTCCAGATGACCTAGAAAGTTCAAATTTGGCATGCAGATAGGTAATTAGGTGAACACAAAGGAAAAATCAGAAACTGGTAATTTTTTACCATTTTATTATAATTTTCACTTAACTTATAATTAGTGCCTGTAAATCTCTATATATGGATTTAAGATCTTTACGTGAATGTATAACGAGTTGGATACCACCCTTAATTTTTTTAAATCCAAATATTACCGTTTTTGTACTTATAAATAAGAATATAGTAAATTTTCGTATTTATTACGCGTAACTAACCGTATTCTACAACCACTAGCGCCACCTATTATCTTAGAGGGTCACTACACACACATACACCATGGAGGCAAAACGCGTAAAAAGAATTCCGGATACTGAATGGGCAATTCACTCGAACATTTCAAAGGTACAAGAAAATATAGAAAATAACACAAAAAGGACAATTATACCCCGGAAACGTAGGAAAATACAGTAGTTTAACAAAAAACCACTTAGAATTAATTTTGTTATAAGTAAGTACCTACTAAGTACTAATTCATGTACAAAAAGTAATGATATCCCATCAAAAACATAAATGTGAAATGAGAGCCAAGTTCAATATTATGATAAATGCCTTGGTTGTTGACTTCAACGAAAAAAGAAGTGAAATCTAAATGGGTTCCAAGTTCAATGGTCAGTCCTGAAATTTATTTATAACAACATTAAATATCATTTATTCTTATAACTTAAGAGAATATATTGTAGCCTAAGGTCTGACTTGGCTAGTTTTCATATACGAATTATATTATAGCCTTCGCAAGTTCTAAACCTGTTACTTGTTGGTTCTTATTTTATTATTCAAAAAATTAGGCTTGCTGGTAGAAACTAACCATCAAACATAATAATTCGTATATAAGAACTAGCCAGGTCAGACCTTAGGCTACAATATATTCTCTTAAGTTATAAGAATAAATGATATTTAATGTTGTTATAAATAAATTTCAGGGGGACGCGGCAAACCGCGAAGGTAATGAAGTGAGGACCCCTCTTTAAGAATTGTAAGGAGGAAGCTAAGAATTGTGTAGAAGGATGGAATAGGCAGAGCGGTGGGACAGTAGAGGCTAGTACTTATTCAAATTATTACTGTTTTCTTAACTGATATTAACGTGCGGTCCTAGGACCGAAAATGTCGAAGCCATGTGACATCCACCAATCTGCATTGGGCCCGTGTGGTAGATTAAGGCATTCCTTTTCATGGAAATAAAGCTAGCGCCATCAGTGGGAAATATTATAGGCTGATTAAGTTATCTATACTATCTATACTAATATTATAAAGCGGAAAAGTCTGTTTGTTTGCTTGAACGCGCTAATCTTCGAAAGTACTGGGTGGATTTGGATGCAATTTGGTATGGAAGTAGCTTGAAGCTTGAGGAGGGTTATAGGCTACTTTTACGCGACTGCAAAAAAGGAGAGTTATGTTTTTACCTTGATAGAATCCACGGGAACGAAGCCCCACGTGAGTACTAGTATGTTGTAATATAAAGAAGAAGATAATATACGAAGGACTGAAGACAACATCTGGTATGGAGTCTCTATGCACAGTTTTAGCACAAAATAACTGACTCAAAGAATTGATACCAAATTATTGGTTTCATATATTTCTTGAATACCAATCATAACAAACGTGTTACAGCACTACGAGAGTCAATAACTTTCCACGTCACTTGCCAATAACACGATAATTCTTTTCGTTCTTCTTAATTTGAAAAATTCGGTCTCTGGTATCAATGTATTGGAATTTGTAATAAGTTCTACACACGTAGACTTAGGATTACAAAACCCTTGCTATATCGTTTGTTATCATCCAAAGAAACCATGCACTTGGTATGTATATGTCGCAGGTTTTTCATAAAATTAGGTTTTTGATCAAAAACCTAGGATTTTGATGAAAAACCGGAAGATGACACATTTTAAACTCAATTTCATCATAAACCTGTAACAATCCAGAATTTTGATCAAAAACCTGAACTAGTTTGGGTTTATGATAAAGTTCTTGTCAAAATCACGGGTTTGCTTTGTTTTATGACAAATAAAACAATTTAAATGAAATAAGTAAAACAATCTATCATCATTTGCAACTTAGTAGAAAGAAATCAATTATTTATTTATCAAAATTTTACATCCATGATCCAATCAATATTCTCCTCCTTCAATCCAATCATGAAATGAAATGTTTCAATTTCACGTACCTATATTAATCTGATTTTGATAAGCCGCGAAAATGTAATTTCGTAACTATTAAATACGACTAAACTGAGTCAAAATTAAAAAAAAAAAAAAAAAAAAAAAATTCCCGGGTTCGTCGTCCAAATCTCGTCCTAAACGAACCCAGGAAATTTTTGAGGGTGTGTACCGGGCGGCCGATACAATCAGGGGGTTTGTGTGTTTATCAGCAGAGGCGAAGTAATGCACTGAATGGCGTTTCAACACTCGCTTTATAGTCGGGATTTTGAGGTCTACGTGGAGATCCTCGTTCCTCAAGTACCAGGGCGCGCCCGTGGCCTTTCGGAGAAATCTGTTTTAGATAACTGGCATCCTATGGATCTAAACTGGACTTGCATGAGCAAACACCGGACAGGCGTATGTCAGAATAGGCGTAAAAATGCGTAGTTTACATTTTAGGGAAAGTTTGCTGTGTGCATTCAGCATGCAGTGTACATTTAAATTTACTTATTTGTCATAAAACAAAGCAAACCCGTGATTTTGACAAGAACTTTATCACAAATCCAAACTAGTTCAGGTTTTTGAACAAAAATCTGGATTGTTACAGGTTTATGATGAAATTGAGTTTAAAATGTGTCATCTTCCGGTTTTTCATCAGAAACCTAGGTGTTTGATCAAAAAACCTAATTTTATGAATAATTTGTGACATATATACCCTTTAAATTACACGTTCTATACAGAATACAACCCACTTTTTGCAAAAAGCAAGAAGAGTTTCACAAAACCTAATACGTTATTTCCTAAAGTGAAGCAACGTCCACGACAGGATTAGGCCTTGGAGAGACAGATGCGAGCCTCATCAAACAATGAACATTGAGCATGAGTCCGCCACGCGTAGTTAAACCAGGACTGTGCTCGCGTAAATGGAACGCCTATTTTATTGTTTGGCTTGCCTCTCGCGGTAACTGGCTTTGGTCATAAAATATATACATAGTGAAGCGGCTTTTGACAATCGCACCGCATACTGAGGTGTAGTAGTACTACCTATAGTATAAATAACACACTCTTGTACTATTTTAGTCAGTAATTAAAAGTAATCGCTGGAGAACAGTTGTTTCAATAACACTACATCCCCACAATACAAACCAATTCTAATAATACTAACACTAACATACACAAGTAATATCATATATAAAAACTGTTTTGCAAAAAATAAAACCGACTTCCATATCAAAACACTACAAAGCCAAAAATAATTTTAATTTCGGTAGTCGGTGTTATTGGTTTTGTATTTTCTTTTTTTTTTCTCACCGCCTTCCGAAATTAAGATTATTTTTGGCTTTGTAGTGTTTTGATATGGAAGTCGGTTTTATTTTTTGCAAAAAAGTTTTTATTTTCGTGCTTTTTAGTGGGTCAGTGAATTTTCCAAATCGGTTCGTAAATGACGGAGTTATGCGCGAACAAAAAACGCAATGCAGAGTAAACGAAAAGATCATCAATGTAATTTTTTTTAGACTTGTTGATTTTTCAGAAACGGCTCATCCGATTTCGATAAAATTTTCATGGGACCATTTAAAAAGTATACCCTTTCTAACAAGATAAGAATTTTTCAAATCGGTTGGCAAGCGACGGAGTTATGCGCGGACAAACATTAAAAAAAAAATACAAACATCCGAATTGAGAACCTCCTCCTTTTTTAGAAGTCGGTTAAAAACTTAACGTCAACTTACCTTACTTAAAATTGAATGTACGCATCTTATTAAATTTCCCAAATTGAAACATATCTGAGGGGTACCTATCTAAGGAGCTGTGATGTCCTGAAACACAGATTCTCCGTCTAGTTTAGACACCAGTCTCCCACAGAACTTAAAAAAATTACTGTCACACTGAAACAAAAATGTATCGTTTTGTATATTAGCAAGTAGGTACTTTCGGAAGAAATTCGAGTATTTATAAATAAACTTTTCGCAAGTCATTCTAACCTGATACATTACATTACTTACACAGGCTATTACTCTACAAAGTCACAATTAAAGAGGTAGATAAACATAGAAAATATCTAAGAAAACAAACCTCAATTAATAAGGTTTGATAATTTCCAGTCACCGAGGTTACTGGAAGGGGCATGGTGAAAGGAAGAACTTCTTTGCAACTATCCAGTTTTTTTTTAGAGGAGTGTAGAAAAATAGCAGTAGATATACAATCGGTATGATTTAAAAAGAAATAAAGAAAAAACATTAATAAAGCATCAGTTTGTCAGGCACACACACATACCAAAATACAAGTAAATAAAAAGTGAAAAACAAAAAAGGACGTGTGTGCCTCACAGCTGGGCCAAAATGATCCATTTCAGTATCTATTACAGCCAGACAGATAATGCTATCTGACAAGACATCATCCTTCTTTCTACAACGTGTAATTTAAAGGGTATATACATACCAAGTGCACGGCTTCTTTGGATGATAAAAAACGATATGGCAAGGGTTTTGTAATCCTATGTCTACATATGTGGAGCTTATTAGAAAATTCAATACATTGATAACAGAGACCGAATTTTTCAAATTAAGAAGAACGAAGAGAATTATCATTTTATTGGCAAGTGACGTGGAAAGTGATGACCCTCATAGTGCTGTGACACGTTTGTTATTACTGGTATTCAAGAAACATATATGAAACCAATAATTTGGGGTCAATTCTGTGAGTCACTTATTTTGAGCTGAAACTTTGCATAGAGACTCTATACCAGATGTTGTCTTCAGTCCTTTTGTATAGATATGGAGTTTCCGTTATACGTTGTATAATAGTGTGTTTCTTCTGATATCTCAAAACATATTTTTTTTTTATTTAAACCTGCTACGGTATCGAATGAAAACTTTAATAATTATCAATTTTAATTAATTTATTAATGGGTCGTACACCTTAAAACGACAACTTGTTTACGTCGCTCTGCATCATAAGTTTTTCAAAGGATGTTTACGTTTTATTTATTAAATATCAATATATTGGTTTATGACTTGCTATCACATTTATTAATTAGAATTAATTAATTAATTCAACGTATTTTTAATAATTTCGGTACAAAATATTAAACAATACACTTTTACCTACAAAACGTCAAAACCGTTTTGATCGCATCCCAGAGTGAGTAATGGGGGGTTTACACGGGTTGATTTTCGCCGCTCGGCTAGGCCTCGATCGTCTAAATGATAATTCAACTAAGCCGCTCATGATTAAAAACGCTATCCCCAAATCTGGGTACAATCCGACTTTTGCCGAACGACAACAAGCCACATGCAGCGGGTGACTAAAACCAACAGTGTAAATGGTCAGTTGCAGGCGATCGCCCGCCACATGATACGTGTTTTACACTGTGTTGGCACGTAAAACATCCGCTCCGCTCTACATTTTCTTCGGATATTAACAAGTAGCATGCGATTAATGTGGACCGGTGCATACCTACGAGTTAGCAAATCGATTTTTACAAACGATGCGACTGGAGACTTGCCGTGTAGCTAAAATCGACTCGTGTAAGTAACAAATTAGAGAGGGACCATGATAAATTTGTGAATATGTCCTTGAACTTGTTTTTTTGGGGGTGGGAATATCATCAACTGAATCCTTCCGCAGTGGGTGGAGCGGAAAAAAAGTATCAGACTTCTATTAACTATAGACTCATCCTGCTCTTTCAGTTGCCCTTGCGTTCCAGAGACCAGTATCTCGTTGAATATTTCCGCAACACCGGGACTTATTATACTTGTATATCTGTCGCCAAATAACTTGGCAAGAGTCATTCAATGCGCAGAAGCCGATTTTTAGGTGTCAACGGTTGTCAGCGGGACGCGGAGTATGACGTAGCGCCGCTCCGAGCGCGCGATTGGTGCATCAGTAGTTCTCGTTCAATTTGCTCCCGAATACACTTGCGTACACGAAAGATGTATCCTTTGTTTTTGTTACAAGTTGTTGTTTTAAATTTAGTTTTTGTTATGTTGATTACAATGCCAGGACCAAATACCGTTTTACGCAGACTATTAAAACGTCAGAAAGAACAGTTAGACTCTATAGATAAGGAAGGTTGAAATTCTGAATTCGTCACTGTCTTTAGGACACCGGAAAAAAGAAGAATAAAAGGGGTAGCAGTTTTATTAACTAATCGTGACGAAGAGAACATATTATTAAAATGTTATTTTAAATATTTTTTTTTTTCACTTTTAAATGTATTTATGTAATATATCTATTTTATTTATAATACCGAATTAACGAATGAATTCCACTTCTTTCTTTAACATTCTTCTGAACAGATATGATTAAAAATACATGATGGCAATAACCATAGAATAATGGCAAGCAGTAAAAGTGACCTCTTTTTTCTTCCACTAAGTGCACGATGTGCGAACTTACCCCCACTACGCCAAAACCTTGCCAAGTTATTTGGCGACAGGTATAACATTTTAACATATAACATTGATTTTGATTGTTTTTTTTATTTCCACACAGACTGATAGTTGTTAGAAGATTAAATATAGTATTTTAAAATTACCTGCCAATTTTCCCAATTAAAAAAATACATAAAATAGCAGAACAAGCACGACTCTTCAAGTCTTATATCAAGAACTTAATATTTATTGGATTTTCAACAGAATTTTTGTAAGCGTTTAAGTTTCGTGCTAACTAGACCGTGAAAAAAAAATTATCTGTAGCTACAAGTTTTAACCTTGTACAAATGACACATGGAGATGTTCGTTCCAGAGATACTCGGATTTTAGGAATTTGCTTCAAAATGATTAATGAGAAAAAGTTTCTGGAGAGCTGAAAACATTTTTGGATTCTAAGCAGTTAGCGAAAACGTTTAATGCTTAAGAGTATTTATCAACGCTACATTTTGGCAAAACAGACTTTTGATGATCTAGAAAAAGTGATCATTTATATGTATAATTACTAGCCTGCAGATAAAGTCTCTCTCTATTTCCTCCAACGGTCGGAAGGAGTTGCACATAACGTTGCTTTAAAATTTTTTAAATACTACCCCACACTATGCTTCTTTTTACCCGACAGCAAAGGAAGGGTTATGTTTTTCGCGCGTATCTTGTATGTAAGTGTGTATGTTTGTATTTATTACATGTAATATTCTTTATTACCTCATATCTCCAGAACAGCTAGCCAGAATACCACAATATGGATATAAAATTAAAGGACTCAACACAAAGATTTCAAAAAGGTCATATACCTTTTTATTTTATTTTATAATTATCATTAGCGTAATACTAATAAAAATAATACAATGAGAAAGTTTACAAATATGGACTTTACTCTTTCACTTTCTGAATCTGGTGAGTGGTGAGATGCTTATGTGACACGACCGGGAAAACTAAAAAAATGTTAATTAATATTTGAACTAAAAAGATGAAAATAAAAAAAAAGTTATAAAAAGGCTTGAAAACCCGACTGCTCAACTGGAATGCAAAAAAACTTTTTAGCAAAAAATAGAACCGACTGCCATATAAAAACACTACAAAGGCAAAAATAACTTTAATTTCGGAAGGCGGTGTCAAAAACGAAAATATATACAAAACTAAACCTTCCGAAATTAAAGTTATTTTTGCCATTCTAGTGTTTTTATATGGAAGTCGGTTCTATTTTTTGCTAAAAAGTTTTTTTCACGCTTTTTAGTGGGTTGGTTTGTAATTTATCTAGTTACAAAAGCCAAAATGTCAACTACTTACCACCTTTTACAAAATATTGCTTTTCCCGGTGCAGAGCCGTTAATTTTTGTTCGTTTATTATTTCTCCTGGTACATCACCATCAGCTCTACTTCACTATATGCATTGTGACGAGCTTAAAGTGCTTAACATCCATATTCAAGTAATCTAATCGCAATCAACGAAATACTTATTATTGAGTAGTTTCGGTGGCCATCTGGGGTCTTCATCATCAGTTCCACTTCCTCAAATGGTGCTTTTCGAGAGCAACTGCACAAGGTACTATTAGAAATACCCAAAACGCTATAGGTGTGCCTATAATATTTGAAGAGTTCCCTCGATTTCTCCATGATCCCATCATCAGATTCAAACGTGACGACAATGGGATCAACTAGAAAGTATACCCTTTCAAACAAAAAAGATTTTTTCAAATCGGTCCAGCCATCTCCGAGTTATGAGGTAACATACATAAAAAAAAAAGTTCAAGATGAATTGTAAACCTCCTTTTTTTGAAGTAGGTTAAATAAACAAGCACATTTTTGTTTTTAAAAGTAAAAAAGCAGGCAGCAAAAATTGAAAAAATGTTTTTTGCATTTCAGTTGAGCGGTCGGGTTTTTAGACTTTTAAAATAACTTTTTTTCTATAGTTGGTGCAACAAACATTTAAACAAACAACAAATACACAGGCCTTCTATTTCATTAATGCCTTTAAGTAAGAAAATACAGCTACATTCTTAAGGACTTCTTCACAAGGTCTGATGTTTGGAAATGAGCACCTCATTCATAGACTTTTTTACCGCAAGCGGCAAGCGCAACCACAAGCGGTTTTTTTGGAAAGACCAGGGTGTGTGTTCAGTGGGTGGTTTTATAATACAACCATTCTAATAATTCACCAACAGCACATACAGCACTCCGTCATCCGGGCTGGCGCCTTCCTAAATAGGAATTAAACATACCTGACAATATATGGCTGTGCTTTCATACGTATATGCCAGCCTAACCTTATAAGGAATATAGTCGTGATTGGCGATATACCTACGTAATTATGTACAGGGTGTCTCAAAAGAAAGTTTATATTTGTTTAGCTTACTTCGTAAACGCAAAGATTTAGCGGGGTACGAGAGATATGCCAATCGATAGCTCTTGGGAATTTAGTCACTATTGAGCGATTTTCAGAAACACATCGCGTGTTGTTTGTACGCGAATTTTACAAAAAGGGTAATTCTGCGACAATATTTGAGCTTCTCGTCACTTCAATGATGCGCCAACCATTTTTCTCATTCGGAAATGGGTAAAAAGTTTGAGTAGACCGGTTCAACACTAGTTAAACCAAAACCACCCAAGTTTATGGAGAACGGAAAGCATTGTGGAACGGGTTAATCGGTCTGTTCCTGATGATCCCGATTTCTCCATTTGGAAGCGCGCAAAGGCTTTGAATGTTAAAGACCTCATTTTGCACTCAGATCTAACGCTGCACCCCTTTGAAATTAAATTGGGGCAATTGGAAATTACCATTTTTGTAAAATTTGCGTACTCACAACGGGCGATTCACTCTTGAAAAACGCTCAATAGCCACTGAATTCCCAAAAGACCAGGCTACCGATTGACATATACCCCGAGTACCTCCTAATCATTCTATTTACAAAGTAAGCTAAACAAATCAATATAAACTTCCTTTTGAGACATTCTGTATAACATATTGTTAATTTGGTTAGCGTGCGTAAATCCGATCTATTAATTAGCTATGTGTTAACTCGGTCAGGATTACTTCGAGATATACCGGTGATTATTATAAGTTTTATATAGTGTTGTTTTCTTTTGTTTTTTTTTTACTACTACTACTACTACAGTATTAGGCGCACAGAATTACGGAAGAGATTTATCGTGATATTTGCAAGTAACGTGGCAAATTATTGACCTACATAGTGCGGTGACACGATTGTTATGATTTCAATTTAAGAAACTTACAAAACCGAAAATTTGGTATCAATTTTTAGAGTATGTTATTTTGAGTTGAAACCCTTCCAATATCGTTTGATATCATCCAAAGAAACCGTGCCCTTGGTATGTATATACCCTTTCCGTTACAGATTGTAAAGTTTTATATTTTATTGTTTTTTTTTTTTTTTTACATTCGTTTCCTATATCAATTAATAAAACTTAACCAGCCTATAATGTTCCCACTGCTGGACACAGACCTTCTCTGTATAAGTAAACGAGTCGTAGTGCACCACGTGAGCCGAGTGCAGGCTACCATGTTTATTTATTAGTCATCTTCACGATGTTTTCCTTCATCATTATATATAAGCGCAGTGGTGATGATGAAATCAATACAAAGATAAATAGATATACTCTTTATTGTACACCAAAACAAAATTAAATGAGGACTTACAAACAAGGCTGTTCGGTGTTCCAGTCTCTAGCGAGAGGCAAAACAGGCGTGTCAAGATTGGAGACCGTTCGAAGTAATGTTCCAGTCTGGGTTTGAACCCATGAATTAAAACTAGTGAGATGTGCCTGAATCTATTGGAACACCGTTGGTCACTCTGGTTTAACCTAATAAAAAAATAAAATTTTGTGTATATACTTAAAATAATAGAAACGTAAATTTAACTAAAATATAGCCAAAAAGCTAAGAACTTCCAAGTAAATTAGGTCAATCTAAGTTAATTGATTTATTTCAAATGTACTTTAAAAAAAAAAAAAAAAGATTACTGGCAATGTGGGTAGAATTCACATTACTAGCAATCCTGTTAACCCCTCCAACTAAGCTAAATATGCTTGTGTCTGGAGTGGTATCACGGCAATAGTGGGGTGAGGTTCGAACTCGTGACCTCCCGATTACAAGTCCCACACCTTATCCATTAGGCTATTGACGCTTAAATAAATATCTAATATCCCGTTTTAAGTTCCAATGATAGTGACTATTTCAGTTTAAAAACTTTAAAAAGATTTTCAATTCATTACTTATGTTTTATTTTCTAACTTTGAGCCTCGCTAACGCATCGTAAATCTTGTAGATAGCTCTTTGGGAAAACCAGTTTAACGTCCTTACCGTAGATATTCCGTTTTATCTTCAATATAATCTCCGAACTTTTAATTTACAGAGTCCGCTTTAAGCATGAGTTTTTATTCATTTGTTTCTGTGATATTTCATGATGTTTTGTCACATCGAACTCTATCACGTACCATACGTTTTACCCTAATGACCAAGGGTAAAAAATAGAGCCTTAGGTCGTGGGAAGTGTGGGATCGTGAAGCAATCTCCAGCCACCGTAGACGTGGGCTTGTGGACAGCGAGAAGAGCAACTCACTGTCAGCTTAGAACCAAGTATCGATGACACTTCGTGTTCCACGCGCATTTCAAAGAGCAGTCACCTGCTGTGACGTGGCCTAATGATGCCATTGCCTGCCGGGGGCGCGTGAAGATTTTAATGAGATACCGCGACCCTGGAACGCAAAGGGAACTGAAAGAGAATGCTAGGTTTTTAGTAAGTAGAGGTCTGATACTACCTTCCGCTCTACCCAGAGTGGGAGGAGTGATATGATGATTCCTCCCCCCCCCCCCCTAAAATTAAAGCTGATGAGAAGTATGAAATGGATGATGTACTCACGTGGAATTGTTCAGTCCTAAGTTATAGTTTAAAATTGTATTATACTCTGGCCAGCAACATTTTTATACGTACAAAAATGTAGGTAGTAATTAAAATTCAAAACCCGCTTTGTGAAATGCCGAGTCGAGTTGGGTTCACGCCACCACAATATATTATATTATACTTAAGTAGCTCTGAAATAATATTTCTATGGACGATGGTATGTGGGTGAATTATATTTTTTGCCGAGTAGCTTAAGAATTTGAATGTTTGAGAGCATTTTTTATACAAATGGTATTCATAACATAACCGCTGAAGTTATATTTTAACATTTTAATTTACATAATATAAATAGGTAATTTCCACTGGAATGTGTTTGAAGATCAAAAAATTTCAAATTCAGATCACTACATTATATCACAGGCATTTGAAGTCAAAAACGTGTCATATTGAAGTGAAATATTAGATCTGCATGTTGCAATACTGGTGTGAATGCGAAGGCTCCTTAAATAAAGTAAATTGGATATACACAATCTAATTCCGCCACGCCCGTTCCATCATCGGACTACAAGACTAACGGTGATACGCCATCGTTACAAGGTGGACGTCCCACCCATACGCACAAAACGTTTTGGGAATACCTTCATTGTGCGTACGGCTAAGGAGTAGAATTCCCTGCTGGAGTCTGTGTTTCCCGATACCTATAACCTGAGGGTCTATAAGTCAAGAGTGAATACGTTACTTCTGGGTAAGTGTGTTCTGTCTTCGACCACATCATCGCTTGCCGTCGGATAAGATGGTGTTCAAGCGCGAGCCTATAATCAATAAAAAAAAAAGAAATTGCTTGGAATTAGACGACACGGTTTGTGATAGTGCAGTGGTTGAGCAATTGTCTGCTGCACTACGTGTCGCGGTTTTGGTTCTCGCATCGGTATTTGTATAAAAATCATTAAATTATAAAACAATGTACAATAGCGTCTGCGCTGGCTACTGGTCATGAGCCCAAAAATACTGGCGACATTCCTACATTGTGTAGCAATGTCAACCTTTGTCAAAGGTCAAAATCAACTAGTCCTCTATAAAGTTCTTTAATTAACACATGAGCACGCGAATTCTACGATCAGTTTGAACCTAAACGGCTCAAAAGTACCTAGGTTATTATATTTATATCCACCGCTAGAGGTTCTCTGTAGCTGTAGCTGCAGCACAGCGCACTGAACTGGGAAGATGGAATGGTCCAAGAGTATCGACACATGTAGCGTCCCTCAATAAATCCTACCCATCTTGCATGGAAATGCTTCTAGTCTCCATCTGTTGCATCGTCGCGGGCCAGGCCATTTGGTTTTGTGAGTACATAAAAATAAGGCAAGTTTCCACAATAGTAAATTGAATAAAAAAAAACCAAATTTATTTGCGTCCTATATGAAACATGCAAACAAAATGTAAAATATGTATTACATAAAACAAAGGCGGACTACACTTTACGCGGCGAAAATTTACTCAATCCCATTAAGTACAATTATTTATTCACTCCTAATTACTTCTCTACGCATAACAAAACATGACCTGTTGTGTGTTTTGCCTGCAAAGCAATTTGATAAAGGTTCCACACACATAGTCGTAGTAAGATTCTGCGAATTTTCTCCAAGATTCTTGCAAATCTCACTACATAATTAAACAGATCTGTGTTATAATCAGGTACATTGAGGTGCTAGTAATGTTGAATTAACCTTTTACAACTTAGTATAGGAAATCTGGTTACTTAGATAATAATACGTTCATAGCTTTTTGTACATAATACGTATACATCACAGAACAGATTCTATTCCGTGGTATACATCAATATCGAACTTGAACAAGGACAACCTGATTGACATGGGTCGATCCAAGTCCTGTTAAATAGATCAGAACACTTTTTAAACTTAATTATAGAGAATACTGCAAATACTACACAAAAAAATTAATAAATGATCTTTATTTTGCAAATTGGTTATTAAATAACACTTTTACTCGTCATTTTTTTCGTAAATTTAAACTGGATGTGTCTGGTGTTTCCTAACTGACTAATAAATAAAGAAAATCAAAATAAACAGAAAGTTACCATTTCAGAACATTGCTTTCACGATGTTTCTATGGACATATCACATTACTAGTGCCGGTGAAATTAGGAACGAAAGTAGTCACCTTTATTCAGTTTAAAAATACTCCTACTATAAAAATCAAATGACCTAATCTATGTCAATCTAAATTAAACCTAATCTTAATCTACTTCTGTTCCAATTTCCTTCTACATCTGTGGAACCAAACCAAATAACACGCAGCTTTTTTCATTAAAAATCTAACCTTATTGTTACGGACTAGAAAATACTGAAATAAATTTAGAGAACGTCTACGGGCCTAGGTATTCTCTATCAATCAATTTATTGGTTTTTATTCAAATCTTAATACAATTTGATTTAAGAACCTGTTTTTAAAATCATAAATAAAACAAGTTATTTAAAAAATCCGACAAAACAAAAAACCCGACTGCTCAACTGAAATGCAAGAAACAAGGACATATTTATTTTAAAAAGTGACAAGCAGGCGGGACTCATCTGATTAAAAAAAATAGATTGTTTAAATAAGTTTTTTATTACACCTTTTTAGTTTAAATATTAATTAACAATTTTTTAGATTCTCGGTCGTGTCAAATTGGCACCCCACTGGATTCAAAAAGTGAAAGTCCATATTTCTAAATTTTCTCATTGCATTATTTTTGTTAGTATTAAGGTAATGATAATCATGATACATCTTTTAGCAATCCTTGTGTTGAGCCGTTTACCGACCGTATACCGATATTGTAGTATTGGAAAAATACATTTTTTTCACTATACACAATGGCATCGCACAACCGCCATGTTTTATTTTTTTTAACGTCACCTATGTAAATTCGTTCAGTGGTTCTGAAGATATGAGATTATAAAGAATATTCCATACATACAAGATACGCGTGAAAAACATAACCCTTCCTTTGCAGTCGGGTAAAAAAAACATAAATATAATCAGCCTATGATGTTACTACTGCTGCGATACAAACCTCCTCTCTTTGTCAGGGAATGGACCGGGATAAACCACGCGGATCCAATACGGTTTTGTGGATATCGCACGTATTTGGATTTTCATCACTCGTCATATATGTTTCTTCACCGAAATATACACAAAGTGATATGCCTCACTGAGTTTGCATCCACGACCTACAACTTGTAACTACGTCGTGCCTACACTAGGCCAAATGCTATTAATCTAATTACATGTATCTTTTTTAATATTACCGTTCTTGCTAAACAGATTATATTCGTAGGACAAATTAAACTTAATACTAACCACATTTCTAGCATTCAAGCTATTGGGAATCTGGGTGTCGGATTTAATATCCAATGGTTGGTAAATCTGCCTCAACGTGGGAAAGCTTTCATGCTTATCCATATACTACTACTGGCACCCGGCATCGTTCACCCTCAGCCGTAACATGTGAAAAGGGGCTTAGGTTTACGGTTTCAATGCAAGACATCTATGTGTACGGATAAGGTACCCAGATGTAATTTAGCCAACCACTTAAAAATAATAAAAAAGTGGATTACGATGTTAAGCCGTTATGTGTATAATTATGTGTTATTTTTTTATTGATAATATTCCAGGATTTCAAATATCCACAGACCAAATTTCATTCTGATCCGTTCTGTAGTTTTTACGTGAAAGAATATTAAACATCCACGCTTACAAACTTTCGCATTTGTAATATTAAGTAAGATTGACAATGTTTCACAGACTTTGTAATACGATAAAATAGGATATTTATTTATATTGTTTATTGTACACCATAGCAAATTTATAAAAATTATAATAAATAAAACCCATAAGTACTAATTTCTCTTCTCACTCTTAACGTTATTTTTTTTTTTATTTAATTGAATATTTTGTGTTATTTAATTATTTCTACTGTTTTGTTAAGAGCGCAGTCTCGTAATATAGACATTCTTTGCTTAAAAGGACGTAATTAAACTGTAAGTAGACAGCTGACATCCTAAAATAGCGCACAGGCCACTTTTTATCCCGGAATTCCCACGGGATTGGGCTTCAGCGGGAAAACCTTCCCACGCGAATGAAGTCGCGGACAGAAGCTAGTACCTATGACATGTCAAATTTCTTTAATAGATTTTCAACTTTATTGTTAAAGAAATTAGGTTCAAGACTGATTGGGAAAATTTGACAGTTTCGGGTAGCTTCATGTACTGGCGTGTGTACAATAGGAGATTAAATAAAAAGATAGTAGGATGCAGTGTTATGTTGTGTATACTCATAACTTTTGAAAAGATATGACAAAAAGAGAAAAACGGTTTTTGGAACGAAGTTCCTTATCGAGCGTTGCGAAAGGGGGCTAGCCGGAAAAAATTAAGACGAAAAGTTGTAACGACACTTTTTAAGGGGACTACAAGAGCTAAACGCGAGTTTTATAATGCTTTAAAGTATATGATTCACTGCAGTTAACACAATCAGAAAAGTATATGATATTCTTCAGGATATAATCTAGTTAAGTAGTGTGTTGAAAACATAATACAACAAATTTTAATTGATAGAAAAACATCACAAAGTAACCTCTAAAAAAATTTTTAAAGAATAAAAACCGTATTAAAATACATACGATCTTTCAGATTTTTTGACAAACTATTCAACAAGAAATATACTAACGTAATAATGTTTTATTTTTTTAATCCAATCAATATATTTTGAGTAAATCGCGTATACTTATTTCGCAATATAATACGTACGCATGTGTGCGTAAACGCCTGTGTACCGACTACCGACCAGAGATGTGATAAACGACTTAAAACTTTTAACGAACTTATTCGTTTATTTTTTATAAAAAGTCACTTACGTTAACTGCTTAATTGCTTATCCGCTTATTTACTTGCTTACATTAAAAATAACGAAATTATGTTGTTTGCTTTTTAGTTGGTTAAGTTTAAGTACCTAGTGGTTTTTAAACGACATCAATGAACTTTCCTTCGTACTTTGCAGATTAGTTTTATTAGCTTACCAATTTGTTTTGTATAGAAAAAAAAAACATGTGTGCAATTCACACGTGGCAGAAGTGAAACTTTTAAAAAAAACTTTAAAATATTATGTCCCCCTTTACCCCTCACCCCCTGAACTACTCTGGCCTCCCCACGAGACCAGGGGGTCTCGTGGGGAGGAGGGGAGGGGGCGAGGAGGGGAGGGCCCCTCCTCGCCCCCTCTCAGGGTTACCTCACCCCCGCGACTTAAATTCGTTCCCGTGGTCGCAAGATAGCCGAGTTTGGGCTCATTTCAAAGGGCATCAAAAGCTCTACCACTTGGCTCCAACAGAATTCCAAAATTCGGCAATTTATGTGTCTGTCTCTTTTTACTGTCGCTTTTTCGTTTCATAAACTTTCAAATCACAACGATGCTAAAAAAGCTTTCACTTCAAAAGACGCCAAAATTAACACAATTACACTTTAAATTACACTATAAACAATTACACTATAAACTATTTACTATAAACTATTCACAATTACACTATAAACTATTTACACTATTATTAACACAATTAACTACACCTAAAAACTATATTATATACAAGTCCAAAAGTCTCAGAATTATTTCCTTGGTACCTACGAAACAATTCACCACATGAAAAAATGTTTTACACTATTTATGTTTACGTAAACAAGTCCAAGTCATAACTTCAAAAACAAATTGTTTCGGAAATACACAAAACATGACGCTTTTAACCGGGCGGAGAAAACTCTATTAAACGTAAAAAGCAAAGTAAGCAATTTAAGCAGTTCACGAAATCCGTTTTAATTAAATTGTCGTTTTTAAAAGTGAACAACGCAATGCTATATTTGCGGTTACGTTTTAATTTTAACAAAAAGCAGAATAAGCAGATAACGTTAATTACTTTTATAAACTGATCTGCTTATTCGCTTATTTTAAATAACATATTATATTATGTGCTTTTCGTTTAAACGCCCATCTTTAATACCGACAGTGCCGGCCAACGCCTGTTGCTATATGGACGTGTCGCTCTTCTCGCCGATTTATTTCGTCTCAGAATTGTTTGTAAGTAGTTATTATAAAGTTTCGTTTGTAAATTCATTATTTTATTTATATATTCATTGTTGGAACCGACTTCAAAAGAAAGGAGGTTCTCAATTCGTCTTGAACTTTTGAAGTGAAAACTTCTTTAGGGGAGTTGAGGTGGGAGTTGAGGGGGGAGTTGAGGGGGGAGTTGAGGGGGGAGTTGAGGGGGGAGTTGCGGGTCGAGTTGCGGGTCGAGTTGCGGGTCAAGTTGCGGGTCGAGTTGCGGATCGAGTTGCGGGATGAGTTGAGGCATGAGTTGAGGGGCGTCTCGTGGGGAGTTGAGGTAAAGAGAGAGAGAGAGGGCAACGGTATACCTTTGAAATTTCGTAAATTTTTGAAGGTTTCACTTCTACCACGTGTGAATTGCACACATGTTTTTTTTACAATTTCTAAAAAGAACTTCGTTCCATCCGGGTGTCCCTTGATACGTCTCAAGTTTTTTTAACTATTTTTTTTTTCACTAGCTTCTACCCGCGACTTTGTTCGCGTGAGAGGGTTTACCCGCGTAAATCTCCATCCTGTGAGAATTCCGACATAAAAACTATCCTATCTCCTTCTCAGGGTCCTAATCTATTCCCATGCCAATTTTCATCTAAATCGGTTCAGCGGTTTAGGCATGAAAAGATAACAGACAGACAGACAGAGTTACTTTCGCATTTATGATATTAAGTATGGATACCTAAGTAATTGACTACGTCACAACGAGACAAGTCGGCAAAATACAACGAACTGTTCCGATTATTTCGTGATTTCTAGGTCATAATAAACTATTTGCCCGTCTAAGATTCTTATTGTAGGAAAAATACCCCTCTTCGCTTCATAATCAATCGACCAAATCTATTCTCCCTATAATAAAAGCATTTCCTACAGACGTTTACGACTTCCTAAGAGCTAACTTTCGGATCCAATCCAACGTTTACGACGCCAAATGAATACACCCAGTGTGGAGGGAAAAACGTCTTTGCACGAATTCGTAATAAGCCACCGTCACGTAGACATATATAAGCTTCCAGCGGAACATGTTTAGAGCTGATTTTTCTTCGGATATTGAAGATATCCGGTTTATCACAGTCGCGGATCCAGGTTTTTGCTCAGGTGGGGAATAAATTTCTCCCAGCCGTACGTACCCACCTACTCATATCTAGAATATCGTCTCAATTTTGGGTGTAACATGATTCGGACTACCAAATAAATTAAAAATTAATACTTTCAAATACGATTTTTGGGACTTGTTATTATTAAATCAAAAATATGGGATGCATTATTAGACAATTTCAATTTATATGTTTAAATTCGAAAGATAACAAGGATAATTACCTACTTTATCAAATTTGTATAACATTTAGTATTATCTAATGTATCTAACGTATTATAAAACACTGTATTGTGGTGAGAAAAATAAATGAAAACTATAAATTATCTTTATTCAGAAACCATAATTGGTAAAATGAAAAATGTAACTATGTATAGGTAATGAGCGACTGACATAGTTTAATTTTGCAATACAATGTTATTGTTTGGACTAGGAATAATCCTGTATCGGCTGCATCACAGGCCAAATGAGCACCAACTATATATATAAGTTTTATACCACACAAAGATTTTTTAGAACAACACTTATAATATTAAATTGGTAAAGAAAAAATGATATGTTATAATTATCCGATAACGATCCCTAGCTGATCCGGGCGGCGAATTACTTCATACCGCCATATTTTCTTTTCGATTATATTTTTTATACAATCCTTGTCCTGTAATAGTGAACACATAAAAAAATTTCAAGTTGGTGCAGACGTTCTTCAGTTACGCTAATTAATTTTCACGAGTAAAGCCTGATCCTGTGGGAATTCCAGGATAAAAGTAGTGTATATGTTCTTCCAGGATGTCAATTATCTGTATACCAAATTTCACTTACATGTTCAGTAGTTTTAGCATGAAAGAGAAACAATACAATTATGTCTACTAAACATATAAATCTTTTTGAGGCACTCTATGTAGTCTTTATATTTAAAAGATCTACGTATAAGCGTACAGACAGCGGGAGTGACTTTGTTTTATACTGTGTAAAATTGTTTTAAACTAAGTTAAAGGCAGGTTATAGCTACGAGTATATAAAGTTACGAGTTAAAGCTATAATTACGTAAATTAGCTATTTCTTCTTTAGAGTTTTAGCCTCTTTATATTAGGATGTGGGGCGGGAGCCAATAGCTCTCGAACTCCATCTCACGTATCCGCGCCTGAGTTTATGACATAGTATTCGATGTATTGCTGAATTTCCTCTGCGCCTGATTTTCGTTCAAATGTCTTTGAAAATAGTCTAGTGTTGAGTGTGGTAAATTGCGATTGAAAGATAAAAGAACGGGTGGAGCGCTGAATCGGAACTACCAAAAAAGATAGTTCGAAGTTTGGCGTGATTTGATTACGATTCGCTTTATATCCTGGTTCATTCGTTTTCGTACTGCTTTAAAGCAGATCTTCAAAGTTTGTTAATCAGTTTTATCGAATTCTTGAATGTATTGAGTTTCTGGCTGGGAACTAATAAACTTTGCTAACCTAAATTCAGGAAAAGCAAGTTTTTGTAGCTCTGTTTTATGAAGCGTTAGAAAGATTTGGTTGAGGACTTACTTTATGTTTAGACTGGCTGCCACAGGCGGCTCCGGCTGCTTGAGTAACAGCAACAAAAGGGAACATATACAACGTGTAACGGAAACCCCGTATCTATCCAAAAGGGCTGAAGACAACATCTGGTATGGAGTCTCTATGCACAGTTTCAGCACAAAATAACTGACCCAAAGAATTGATACCAAATTATTGGTTTCATATATTTCTTGAATACCAATCATAACAAACGTGTCACAGCACTACGAGGGTCAATAACTTTCCACGTCACTTGTCAATAACACGATAATTCTTTTAGTTCTTCTTAATTTGAAAAATTCGGTCTCTGGTATCAGTGTATTGGAATTTGTAATAAGTTCTACACACGTAGACTTAGGATTACAAAACCCTTGCCATATCGTTTGTTATCATCCAAAGAAGCCATGCCCTTGGTATGTATATACCCTTTAAATTACACGTTGTATACTCCCGTGTTAAACGTGTGGGGTGTTTTTCAGATTGAATTAATGTCGTTTCGTTCAGATATGATATAGGAAGAAAAAACCTTTTTCCGGTTATACAATCATTAAATGTAAGTGGTTCAATTAATACTTTTGCCAGTTTATCTAGCAACATTAATATGGATAGGTACTTACGTTTCATTACCAGCCATGTGATCAAAAATAGTTCATATCTTTGTAAGCATAATCTTCTTTACAGCCAAAATCCCAATATCCGAACCCAAAAGCTCCTTTGAATAATTAAAACATATTAATTTCTCTCACATACGGTCACAGGAAATGCACTACCATCAGTTTTACCGTAGAAAATGTAATTAAAAGGCTGCTCAATCTGCTTTTCAGGCCAAAGTTATACGGTACACTAACGAGGGGTGGAGTTAAAAAGGGTTCCCCAGCTGAAAATGATCCGTCTACCTTTTGTGGTACAAAGGGTTGCAATCGGAAAGTCTCCTTCAATAATAAACACTATTGGTAAAGGAAAAGATTTCTACTTGAAGCGCGCGCAAAGCTGGGTTGCGTCAAAGAGTATTAAATTTAAATAGAAGCAAAACTTATGTTTTTTAGGGTTCCGTCGAAGAATGGCTACTTATGGCTATTTTTTTTTTGTATAAAAACCATAAAGCGGTTCACAGAATACATCTACCTACCAAGTTTCGACTATATAGTCCTAATAGTTTCGGAATAAAATGGCTGTGACATACGGACGTATAGACAGACTATATAGTTTCGTTTTTCCCATTCGGCTACGGAACTCTAAAAAGGTGATTGTAAGTTATAATTTGATACATTAGGATTTTACATAATGGATTTGTACAAATGTCGTCAATCAGTTGGATGAAGTTTTGTCTCCTTGCTAGGTTATTTAATAACCTGTATTAAGGAGTAGGAGTCTTGTTTGTTGTATAAATTTGTATATTTGCAATACCATTTTTGACATTACAACACACGCTTTCGCCACCCTGCCAGTAACATAACAGAATGAGACTTGTCTAAAAGCCACAAGCCTTGTATCTATACTAATACAGTAATGCGGAAAAATGTAATTGTTTGTTTGTTAAACGATGCTAATCGTCGAAATTACTGGGGTTATGTTGGGATGAAATTTGGCATGGAAGTAGCTTAAAGCTTCAGAAAGGCTTGTGTGAGGGTTGTGTTTTCACTGTGATTAAGTCCACGAGAGCAAAGCCCTACGCGACTCCAAGTTTTTATTAAAAAAACGTAATTTTATCGGTTTTACACTCCTTTATGGTAAACGCTTTATTAGTTCATCTCAGATTTTTTTTCAAACATTTCTTAAAAAAAAATTTTATATGTATGCAAAACTCACCTTGAAAACAGAGCTGTCGCTTCTGTTCCCTTTTTTAGTTCAGGCCTATTCAGTAAACGTGTACATTGTTCAACAAACTGGTACATAATAAACATAAATAAAAATATATTGTTTTCTGGCATAATGGAAACTTACCTACGGTTAATTGGTTTAGTAAGTTTTTTTTTAATATTATCCCACATTAGGAATTTCTCTTTTATCGTGGGCGCATTTTTACACACCCAGACTCGCAAAAAATGTTTGTCGGCCATAAAAACATTTGTCCCGGTTCAGTAATCGAGCCAGCAACACACAGCAAAGCAGTCGATCGCTCGACCACTGCGCCATACACGCCGTCTAATTAACCGTAGGTAAGTTTGCATTATGCCAGAAAACAATATATTTTATTTATGTTTATTATGTACCAGTTTGTTGAGCAATGTACACATTTACTGAATAGGGCTGAATTTAATTTTAAGAGACAATAGAAATATTTCTAGAGATGGTTTGTCAAAATTACTTTTAGTCACTTTGCATTTCGCTTGCGGTTTGTTAAAATTTGAAGAGAGGTATTTCTCAATGAATTCATACAGCGTAACTGTACCTATCTATAACTTTAGGCTAGACTTCATCTGTGGTAATTATGTCAAGTGGACCTCTTTCAATGCAAACACACCCTTACCAAGAATGAGTTTGTACCTATATCAGTTTTCAAACTAAACAAGTATTACTTGATAACATAACGTAATATCTGAAGTTGCCATGTAATTGAAATGTCTGGAGCTAGACATGATTGACGGCTGAAAATTGATCTTTGGTGGATACTTTGAAATGTACTGAAATGTGTAGGACAATAGGTTTAGGGGTGAAAAGTTTATCAGTATCTATCTGATCGGTGTATAAGATTTGCGGGAATGTTAATGTGTACCCGAAATGTAAGGGTAACTGAAGGATCAGGGTCTGTTTTAGGGTTCCGTAGCCGAATGGCAAAAAACGGAACCCTTATAGTTTCGACATGTCTGTCCGTCTGTCTGTCTGTCCATCCGTCCGTATGTCACAGCCATTTTATTCCGAAACTATTAGGACTATACATGTAAAACGTGGTAGATAGATGTATTCTGTGAACCGCTTTCCGATTTTAAGAGAAAATTTAAAAAATATTTAAAATGAAGGGGGCTCTCCATACATGGAACTGAAACTGAAAATATTTTCTTTCATGAAACCTATACGTGTGTGGTATCTATAGACAGGTATTTAAAAATGACATTTTCATAAAGTTAATCGTTTAAAAGATATACGCTTCCAAAGTGGTAAAATGTGTGCCCCCCCCCCCCTCTAACTTCTATAATAATGAAGTGAAAAATCTAAAAAAACCATATGTTGTAGATCGTAATGTAACTTCAACCAAAATTGGTTTGAACGAGATCGAGTCATCAGTTTTTGAGACACAGTATATTTTCTAAAACCGCAAATATAACTTTGTAATTCATACAAATACTATGAAAAACAAAGTTATTTGGCGTAGTTGTAAAAATTGTAAATAATCTAGTTTTAAGAAATTTGTTAGGTTTTTTGTTTTTTTTTTTCTTATAAATATATTTAGTATATTATATTTATTATAGTTACTACGGATTACGGAACCCTTCATGGGCGAGTCCGACTCGCACTTGGCCAATTTTTTTAGTCAACAAGTCTGAGACTTCCAAACGGGAGGTGCCATTTCAGGATTTGCCCCCGAAAAAGAAAGGTGTTTCTAGTCGCATCCAATTCTAGCATTAAAAGTTACTTTCTTGTAACATTTTATTTCTATACATATTTCAATAAGGTAAAATGACAACATTAGCATCGTTGGCTTTCTATAGTGCAGAAAGTTTAATGGTCACATTATTTCACACGAGCTTCTGTCCGCTGATGATTTTTTTTTCAGCAAAAATGTCTATCATACATATACCTAAAATTCTACGTTCTTCCGCAAGGTCTAATCTATCTCTGTACCAAATTTAATCAAAATCGGTTTAGTGGTTTAGACGTGAAAGTGTGACAGATAGGGAGTGGTGTCGAAAACTAGCTCCAAAGAACATGAAATTTCTCACCACTGGTTTCCAGTAGTTTGTTTTAAATTTGTCTTTGTTAACAATAGCGAAATTTGGGAAAATACCTCGTACGCTTCTACCATTTCAATGACACTACCATAATAAATATACAAAAAAAAAATCAATAAATAATGACTTACAACTTGTTTTGACGATATAAATTTTTCTTTTATAATTTTTCAATAAAAGTTCAAAAGTATAAATGATTACACCATACAATCCATTTCATTGTCTAGGAGAAACAAGATATTTCAGAAAGGCTGTATGTGTATGAATAAAACTTTTTTTTGGTTTAGTTTGCCGATAAATAGTATATTTCAATACAAGTCGCAGGACATTGGCATCACACTTAATATGTCTCAAAATGACCCGCATTACTCAGTCATTCACATTTCATCATTCTAGAAGTGACAAAAATTTGTTTGTCACTTATAGTGTAACCGGTGGTGTAGTCAGTAGTCATGCGCAAAATGTGTCAGTGAAAATAAATGAATGAAGTATATCTTTTAGCTCAACGAAGTATTCCACTCATTTAGTTCAGTACCTACTTCATTTAGTTCACCAAATCAGAACTAGTCCATACCTTTAACATATCTGGCTCACTCTAATTTTATTGATAAGTTACGAATGATGCACTTCACTTAGTTCAGTTTTCTACATACTTATCTTTATTTTTCTTCATACCTTAAACAGACTGATGACTGTCAGTATATACCTTTTTTACTGATAGATAGATGCTTCTCTTTTCTAGGTTGGTGTATTAAATTTTTAAAGAAGTATTTAGGTACCTACAGTGATTAAAACTTATTTACATACCCTAATGAGTAATTGTAAATAACCAAAATAGTAAATATAATAATAAACCAAATAGATGTATTTGGTGATTATTTGTAATTACTCATTACGAATAACAATCGCGTCAGTTTTTTCGTTCTTAATCGTGTCCTTCTTTCATTCAGTATGTATTTACCAAACTTTTTAAAAAATCTTTTGAAATGATCAAAAGAAATACTGAAGTACTGAACTAACTAAATGAAGGACTGAAGGAGAGACACGTTTGAAAAACAACTGAATGAATGATAAGTTTATTTTACGAAGTGAAGTAGTTCATTTCCTTCAATCGTTCGCGAACTACCCATGTCTAGTAGTCAGACCTGCTACTAGTCATCCGGTACTGCTCTAACAGCTCCTAATACGAGTACGCCACTAGAAGTAGTCCAAAAATTCTGTGTTTATTCGGTGAAGTAACGTCAATATATACAGCCATTACTATCGGATATAATGTTAAGATATCCAATTAACCGTCTTCAGTATCCGATCACTACCCAACCGTGCAAGGGACGACATCAGAAATGATATATGCAAATACATATTACAGCGGCGGGTACTTTGCGGCAAACATTCACCGACAAGTTCCGATCTTATCCGTAGTAGCGATGATACATTCGCCGGCTGGCAAGCTCTGGCGATTCTGGATGACACCCGAAGTTTCCCGACTATACCCGACGATAGATTCGTGTGTCATTTACCGCGTCCTCTCTTCCGCCACTCATCTCCATATATTTGCATGTTGTTTGTCGTGCGTTGGTTGTGGAGCCCATCGCTTGTGCCTATTTTAATCCCTTATGTATAGGCACGGCCTTCAGTATGTTTGAGAGAAAAATCAATAAAGATGTGAAGCACAAAGATTGCGCTTTTAAGTTTCCTTGATGTTGGTTTAACGAGACAAAGTTTGAAGAGTGTCCAATGACGTGAACCTTCTAAAACTTTTTTAGAGGTACCTGTCATATAATCTTCAAATTCGGGTTTTTTTAGGACATTTAATCTTTTATAATTAAATTCTAAACCTTTTTGATAAAACTTATATAAATAAAATACAGAGCCTGAGAAGTTAAGCTAAGCACGTTTAGCTTCGTTCCAGTTGGCAACCAAGGTAAGAGAGATTGTAGAGTTTTGTTAGAGACACGCCACACTAGATTGTAAGTAGCGATACGTCTGTGATAGAATTTCAAAGAGCCCTTCTAAGAGTACATATGCTACGCTTTTTTCAGCTATGTTAGCGGAGACTGCCTATCGTTCTTACACGATACTCATGAGTAACATAATATATAGCAAGGCTGAATGAACTACTTTAAAAAAATTTTTTTCGTTCAACTTGATTTGCGTAATAGATTCTCTTCACTAGGTTAAGTGAAATTAGCTGATAGTAAAACTTCATAGATGTGGTAGGTTTAATTTTCGTTATAAGAAGGTATTTAATTTACCAGATATTATTGGCATGCATTTCTTGAGGATTAATATTCTTTTTTAAGATTCCTTCTGTTTTCTCTCCATAGTACCAAAAAAAAAGAAAAGTGATAAACACGTAATCAGCTCATTTAGTTATTTTCTGTTTCTTCATAAATACTACGTGTATATTTTGATAACCTATACGTTTCAATTTAATTTTAATACTATTCATGTAATGTTCCATGAAAAAAAATAATTGTAAAATGTCTAAGCAACATTGCTTTAAATGCATAGTCGCGTAGAAAACAGTAAATTAAAACAAGATATTCTACCTGATTCGAATATGATCACCAGGGCAGCAAAAATTTTTTCGTGGCCTCTAGCTTATTAAGCGGAGGTTTTTTTTTAATTCTTAATGAAAGAAGCGTCAATAGCCTAATGGATAAGGTGTCAGACTTGTGATCGACAGGTCCCGAGTTCGAATCCCACCCATTACACTATTGCCGTGAACCCACTCCAGACACAAGCATATTTAGCTTAGTTGGAGGGGTTAACAAGATTGCTAGTAATGTGAATTCTACCCACAATGCTAGTCATATTAAAAAAAAAAAAAAGAAAAAAAAAAAAAAAAAAATGAAAGGGTTTTGTCGCATATTTTTGGTTGTTATCCTTTTGTATCAGGTGAATTTGATCAAATGACTCCAATCTCTCCTGGGGTAGGAGAAGGGAGTGTTAGACTTCAACTGACTAAAAACCCCGTCTGTTTCTTCGGATTTTCTTGCATTTTGGAGCTGCAGTATTTTGGTAGAACATTCCCGGAACCTTGGCAGGTGCCTGTGCCTTAATAATTTTTAATTTTTCTTTTTATTACTGATGAGCCCACTCATGACCTCGATCTCGCCTGATGGTAAGCGATAGATGAGGTCTAAAATGAGACGAGCGAGCCCAAAAGATGCCTATTTACTAGTGCTTTAAAGGCTGAAAGGTAATAAGTGGCAGGGAACACAGAAGCCGGTAGAGAATTCCACAGCTTGGCTGTGCGCACAATAAATGTGGAGGAGAAGCGCTTGGTACGACAAGACGGTATATCAATCAAGTGTGGGTGGTACCCAGCCATGCGTCTGGTAGACCGGTAGAATAAATAATTAATGAAAGCCCAGCCACACATCATTTTGTCAACTTTACCAAAGTTCATTGGTTTTATCTCTCTGTCTCTCTATAACTCATTCTGAAATGCAAAGTTGTCATTTTTCATACAAAGGTGTTTAACATGAGATTCAATATATTTTGGTCGACAGTGAAATTAAAATGGGGTAAAAGCCAGATAGTTGCCTCGGAAGGATACATGCCTCAGTTTCGAATGTACTATGATGCGCTTGTTGATAGTTTTTACTGTCGATCATATTGAAAGTGCCCCCAGACAAGCCTCAATGCCATATAAGCCATCAAAGTAGGTGCATGTATTTTGTGTGAGCAAATATCTTCCGCGGTTTAGCTTTGACGAGCATTGAAATAATATTAGTAATTCAAATTCAAATTCTTTATTTCAGTTAATTAAAAAAAAACATCAATTGTGTTAGTATAATGCTAAGGCTAGGGTTAGTACATAATAATTACAAAATGAGCTACAACTAGCTTTATGGGAAGGACGATCAATTTAATGTAATCTTTTTTGAATACTTTTATTACATAATTATTAAGATTTCAGTAAAATTTTTGTTTCTTTGCATGCGTTAGGGTTTGAATTTCACTGTTTATTACGCTTATTATTTATTATATATTTTATTGTACACCTTACAATGAACTTAAGGATACAAATAATAAAGCACGCAAACTTATCGCACAGGGCAATCTTTTACAGGCAACCTTTGGGTGGACAGAAATTAAAGGAGATAGATTTAGGGCTGTCAGTGTACAACATCATACATAATACTAATTAAACATATTAATATAAAATATATAACACAATATATGTATATACTAATACATATCAAATTGATAATAGAGAAAGGAGGGGAAAAAATTATAGTGAGAGGTAATGCTGCTGCACCATTCTATTGAACGTTTGAATGTTTAAGCACGCCTTACATCTATGGGTAATGCATTCCACAAACGGGCCGCTTGGATAGTGAAAGATTTATCGAAGAAAGGAGTGGAATGCATACGGATACTAAACTCTAAATCCGATGATCTCAAGGTAAACTGTCTAGACTAAACAGGTAACTACGAAACCAGTCCATTACCGAAAGATATATGTTAAAAGAGCATAAATTGCTAAGCAAAATGTCGAAGTCAAATGTATTAAAAGCATTGTTAAAGTCAAGTAATGCGAGAACCGTTAATTTCCCCATTTCCATGCCTAACCTTATATCATCCGTAATATGAGAGTGCTGAGGTAGTGCTGTGACCAGATCGAAAACTAGATTGGAAAGGATTTAAAAGATTATGTTTAGAAAGGAACGCACTGAGTTGTTGATGGACAAGCTTTTCAAGGCCTTTGGATAGAAAAGGGAGAATGGAAATGGGTCGGTAGTCAGAAAAAGATGCAGGATGCGATGTCTTAGGTAACGTGATAACTTGAGCTTCTTTCCAAGCTTGTGTAAAGATACTTTAGTAGTCCTATCTAATACAGGCGAAGTAGAAAAATAATTAATAAATAAGTTGAAGTCTATGTCCTTAGGAATTGTTTAATGACACTTTTTTCCGATACCTAATGATTTGAAAAGGCAAGTATCCGTACCAAAAAGGATAGTTGCCCTATTGACTTTTGCGGATAGTTGCCCTTGGGAAAGAATCTAGTTAAATGAATCAATGCTTATGCCAATGTTGATTGCTATATAGTTCTATCTTTAAAATAAATAATAATATTTTTTTAATAATTTTTTACCTAATTATCAGTTTGTGGTTTATTTTTGTTGTATTTTTATAATTTTTAATTTAGATTAGTACTTAATAATTATGACGGGCTGTGAACAAACAGAAAATATTATATAATAATTGTATTGAGAGTATCGAAAATGTGAACACTTTGTGCCCCTTGCCCCTTCCAGAATACCTCGGAAGCCAATAACGCCACTCTGCCCACCACAGAGCAGAACAGTTTTGGGTGCCAATTCTCCTGTGGCGAGGTTATGTAGGGTTGTGAACAGTTGCGGTGACCAAATTGATCTGCAATTTGATTCCTTGATCAAGCTAAAAGCCAAAATTTATAAATGTATCGACATGGAGTAGTCCTTATTTGGAGTAACCTTAAACATGTTGTGTTAGCCATAAAACTAGTGTAAGCAATTGTTGGTGAACCTATTTAAATAAAATAAAAAAATAAATAAAAAATAAAAATAAATATATCTGGGAGCTCAAATAAGCAATGACGGTAGTAGTGTCCCGGGTGGGCCTCGTCATATTGCTGACGCTCTTTGAGGCGCGCGTGGAACACGACGCGCCGCCGACCCGGGCATGGTCCATGGTCGGACAGCGAGTTGCCCGCCGACGTCCGACGCCGTGGGCGTCTGCTTGGGATACCCTGGACGGCTAAACGTACAAATGTATCTATTCTGTCTCAATTCCACGTAAAAACCAGCCTATCTACCATTTGTCTACGTCACATTCTTTCATACTTTGGCAACATAATGCGGAGAGGGGATGACAGCTTGGAGAAACTGGTCATTGTTGGCAGAGAAGGCAAGAGAGCCCGAAATCGCTCGCCAACCAGATCTGATCAAGTAAAGGATGCATCAGCCTCAAAAGTGTCTCCTGGCAGTGAGTGCGCCGATGGCCAAGGGTCGGTGGTGGACCATTATCAAAGCCACAGAAACCAGTGATCACGATCTTCAGTAATGAGGAAACGATCAGAGAGAGAGGACTTAATAAAAGTTTGAAGTGAATAATAAATACTGATTACTTAAATTAATACAAGTTTGTTTTTATCTGAGAAAAACCTAGAGAGGCATTTATCCTCACATGAGGCAAGTATCCCCCGAAGCATTTTTGACGTTACGCTACTATACGTTATAATAGGTAAGTAACCCCCTTTTTAGGGTTCCGTAGCCGAATGGCAAAAAACGGAACCCTTATAGTTTCGATATGTCTGTCCGTCTGTCTGTCTGTCTGTCTGTCTGTCTGTCTGTCTGTCTGTCTATCCGTCCGTCCGTATGTCACAGCCATTTTATTCTGAAACTATTAAGACTATATATGTGAAACTTAGTAGGTAGATGTATTCTGTGACCCGCTTTCCGACTTTCAGAAAAAAATTAAAAAATATTTTCATGAAATAAAAGGGGGTCCCCATATATGGAACTAGAACTGAAAATATTTTTAGTCATGAAATCTATGCGTGTGTGGTATCTATAGACAGGTCTTTAAAAATGATATAATTGTTTCTAGAACCACTTTTTCATAAAGTCAATCGTTTAAAAGATATAAGCTTCCAAAATGGTAAAATGTGTGTCCCCCTTCTAACTTCTATAATAATGGAGTAAAAAATCAAAAAAAGAATATATGTCTGTAGATCTTAATGTAAACTTTCAACCAAAGTTAGTTTGAATGAAATCGGGTCAGCAGTTTTTGAGATACTGCATATTTTCTAAAACCGCAAATATAACTTTGTAATTCATACAAATTCTGTGAAAAACAAAGTTATTTTGCGTTGTAAAAATGTAAATAAGCTAGTTTTAAGAAATTTTTAAGGTTTTTTTTATTAGAGTTACTGCGGAACCCTTCATGGGCGAGTCTCACTTGCACTTGGCCAATTTTTAGAGGTCTAATAAAACAGGATTTATTCAAAACAAGTATTTATATTTAAAAAAACGGGCTAATACAGAAGATTCACTAATGTTTCAATTTACACGTTGAATTCAACATTATAAAAAGCACATATTTTTAATTACAGGGCTTTTTTGAAAGTGGTGCTTTTACCCTATCATGCAATCTCTTTATTTTGTATAGTTTGATAATATCCTACAAACACATTGTATAATAAATATGTATACGTATATTATGTTACGTTGTATTCAAGTAACAAGATTTTTAATTAATGATATTTTTTCTTTCACATTGTACCTGCTATGTTATCTTTATATCAGTTTGTATAAAGTAAACTTTATACCAGGAAGTATATTCGCCCATTAAATTAATTGAGCACCTAACGACATAGCTACAAAACAATTAAGTTGCTTGTTCATTAAAACGGCAAAATTTGCCGAGGATCGTAAACTTCAATCCGCTTATCTCGGTGACATGATAGCTATTAGTAGGCCTTTGTCGCCTCTAGTTTACTGTACGAATAGTTGAGCAATAACAGCTTTAGGTTAACCAATAAAACTGTCTGTAAACATAAACACAAAAGAATGAACTAGCGAAACTCCGCAAATAGGATAACCTTTTGTTTCCCTGACATATGATGATGGCAAAAAAAAAAAATTATGTTGTTCCTATTTTTGTTCTAGTTGCAATGGAAATGCAAACTCTGTGAAAATATTAATTTGCCTGACCTATAAAGCCGGGTCCGCTGCGACGTGTTTTCGTGTTTCCAAACAGTATAAAATTGTTTGCTAACAGAATATAGGCGTGGCCTAACAGTTTTGTTAGCAAGAACACAATAACATGTTTGCCGAGACGAATGGATAACATCCCCCGCGTTCGCCTGCGGGGAGGGGGAAAGTGACGCATTTTGTGTTCGCGCTCACTATCCCTATTTTTTAATCTCAGAGACAGAATTGCCACACCTAATCTCATGTCAGGAGGAATCACATCGTTCCTCCACGTTGTTTTCTTCTCTATATCTGGTAAAATAATGATAACAGCTCTTGATAATCACTTTCTGAACATCTAAAACTAAACAAAAACATTACAACAATAGGCGCAACGGACGGGCGGTTTTACTAACATGTTTTGATAACATGTTTTGTTAGAAAATTGGCGCAGCGGACCCGGCTTTATGGTTCAAGTTTTTGTAAACAGATGGATTGAATGACAGCAAAGCCTAGTAATAGGGTTCCGTTTTTTATCTGTCTGGCATCCTAAAATTCAACTCTAGTTTATTATTCAAAATGTAAACATAACTTGCAATAAAATCATATATTAAGTGTGAATAAAAAATGTACTTACTCAAAATAATTAGACCAAATTAAAATGCGAATGTAAACATTTGCATATTACCAGCAAGTCGAAAACGAGCTCTATCTTCAAATTATCTTGTTATGTTAATTCGCACCGTGCAATCCTTCGTCTGAAAGTCCCTTACCGCCACTGGCCTTGTTCATTTCACAGCTCTGGGTGTGCCTTACATTTAGAAAGATATAACGGGCTCCGTGCAAGGGTAATAGTGTATGAACGTCTCAGCTCGCTGCAATTAGCGGCTTTACCTCCTCGTCCTCATAATTTCCTGGTACTTTTATCATTGCCAGTGAATCATGAGCAATGTAAATTTAGGAGAAATTCGCACGCTCACTGAGTAAAAGTTTTCGTTTTAGGATTGTAAGCTAGTCTCTTAACGTGGTCTTTTGTTTATATTGCTTTTATAAAAAGTCTTTGTATTAATGAATTTTATCTTACTACTATTATAAATGCGAATGTTTGGTTTGATGTTTGGATGTTTGTTACTCAATAACATCATATCGGCTAAACGGATGAATGCAATTTGTTATGTACGTAGTTATAATTCTAGAACAACAATAAGCTACATTTTATCCTAGAATTCCCGTGGGGTCAGGATTTACACGGGAAAAACGCGTAGGTCATATCGAGTTATAGGAAAACAGCGTCGCGTCGTGGTCACTACTATTTATAGATAATAAGCATTTACCGATATAATTTGAACAAAATATGCTTATCAGACTTACGTAAAAGACGTTTCGTTTAGAAATCAAATCGATAATACTCAAAAATTAGTAATTTGGTTTTTATCAACCCGTTTATGGTGATGGTGGTGATTTTATGGGTAATTTTAGTTAGGTGCAGAATACTATTATTTGTACACCAGTAGTCTTTTTTAGGGTTCCGTAGCCGAATGGCAAAAAATAGAACCCTTATAGTTTCGATATGTCTGTCCGTCTGTCTGTCTGTCTGTCTGTCCGTCCATCCGTCATTTTATTCCGAAACTATTAAGACTATACATGTGAAACTTAGTACGTAGATATATTCTGTGAACCGCTTTCCGATTTTAAGAAAAAAAAATAAAAATATTTAAAATAAAGGGGGGTCCCCATACATTTTATATGATCATGCATTTTTTCCGGGTGGGAAAATCATTGAATGACTTCTTCCGCTCGGGGTGGAGCGGAAGAGAGTATCAGACTTCTACTGACTAAAAACCCACCCTGTTCCTTCAGCTGCCCTTGCGTTCCGGGGCCGCGGTATCTCCTCGGTAAACTTGGCAGACAATGGCTGATCCTGATGACTCTTTGAGGCATGCAAGGACCACGGCGTGGAGCCGACCTGAATGATCATGCCTGATAAGAGGACTGTTAAAACGAAGCAACCCATTTAAGTCGTTATGTAGTAAATATTTCGATGCCTCCCACGTAAGTTGTTGTAAACCACAAATAGCAATTTTACAGGAGAGTGTTTCAAAGATACTATTAGCAATAAAAAATGCATTTTTCAATTAACCTTTATACAATTCAATATGTGAATATACAATGTGTATCCCCCCCCCCCCATATCTATCCAAAAGGGCTGAAGACAACATCTGGTATGGAGTCTCTATGCACAGTTTCAGCTCAAAATAACTGACTCAAAGAATTGATACCAAATTATCGGTTTCATATATTTCTTGAATACCAATCATAACAAACGTGTCACAGCACTACGAGGGTCAATAACTTCCACGTCACTTGCCAATAACACGATAATTCTCTTCGTTCTTTTTAATTTGAAAAATTCGGTCTCTGGTATCAGTGTATTGGTATTTGTAATAAGTTCTACACATGTAGACTTAGGATTACAAAACCCTTGCCATATCGTTTGTTATCATCCAAAGAAGCCATGCACTTGGTATGTATATACCCTTTAAATTACACGCTGTAGTTAGTAATACTGAATTGTATAAAGATTAATTGAAAAATGCAGTTTTTAGTGCTATTAGCATCTTTGAAACGCTCTCCTATAATATTGCAATTTATGGGTTACAACAACGTACATGGGAGGCATTGATTTAATCTGCGCTAATGAATTGAAAAGCATAAATATGTTTGTGGCACATTTTAATATGAAAGGCTTAGATACTTCTATTAATATTTATTCGTGTTCAAAATAAAGAAACTAAATTGTTTTTTATTTTGAATTAAGGGCCTTATGAACGTAGTCTCTCCTTAGAAAAAAAACGGTGCTCCCAAAATTAAATTGCAGGTCGTTAATCAAAATCTCTCACAAATATTTTCACTCCTAATATTATTTATGATATTATAGTATTAATATTTTAGTGCGAGTCAGTTTGTTGAAATAATATATGTATATCGTTTCATTAACGTGCACATTTGTCATTGCATTTTTTGGCTCTATTATACCATTATAATAGAGCCAAAAAATGCAATGACAAATGACAGCCAAGCCATGAGAAAGAGGCCAAGAGACCATTCTCTTGGCCTCTTTCTCATGGCTTGGCTGTAATGTCCAAAATAGCCTACTTGTATGAAAATATAACTAATAAGATTTGCATTGAACTGTTAACTCACGATTTAGTGTTTTTTTTTTATTGATAATAGGCTCGCGTTTGACCACCATCTCACCTGATGGTAAGTGATGATGTGGTCGAATATGGAGCACGCTTGCTCAGAAGTAACCTATTTACTCTTGACTTAAAGACTCCCAAGTTATAGCGATCGGGAAACACAGACACCGACCCCGTGTGAAAAAATGCTAAAAATCATAATTTGACTTTCCATTTTGGCATTACGCATTTCGAGTGTTGGTATATGCACAACACTGTATTTTTTTCAGTTCCCCATTTCATTTCAGTTTTGGACAAAACCTTTCAACCCTCGTATCACTCATGTGTCTGCACCCTACATGTAGGATATATGTACATATACTTACATGCTAACGTGATTGTAAAGAAATAAAATCGTGACATAATACCTCCAAGTCTTTTTAGCTCTGTCCTCTATAAACTCTTATCTCGCAGGGACTGTGTTTTAGTACGAAATAAAATGCTAGTATGCACTTTACGATGGGAATTTAGAGATACGCGAGACCGAGACGTCGAGTGTATGCTAAACTTTAGAGCAACCACCAAGATTTATGCTCGAGACTCCGAGTAATGAGGTGCGAACTAAGGTTGGACTTACAGCCATTTTATGTTCTGATTTATTCTTTAGTTAGTTGAGTAATGGTAGATTTGATGTATCAGATAAGCCATTACAGCCAGATAAATTACTCCATTTATGTATATTTAAAATAATAAAGAAGAAGGATAAGGCTAAACCCAGTCAAGTTTGAACCTCATTTTCGAACACTACTTTTTAGCTTCTGCTGCCCGCGAATTCAATCGCGAGGAAATTTTGCACATTTCCCGGAATAAAAAGTAGCCTGTGTGTCGTTCTGATAAAGCTATATTACTGTAATAAAGTTTTATCTTAACCTGTTCAGTCTATGTGCTATGTCAGATCTTAATAATCTCTCCGCCAAATTTTTTGGAGACCATAACAAGCATCCATTAGGGTGTCCCGCTCATGTATGGGGTAAAAAAATGAGCTACGGCTACGCAAGAGGTATCAAAAGTTGCGTTTTGACACATATATTACGATTATTATAAAATTTAATTAGATATCCGGCATCTTGAGGCCTCTACCAGTCCTTGAAGATTTTCAAATTTGCTATTTTTAGGGGTTCCTAATATAAACTACTAGTACTCACGCGGGGCTTCGCTCCCGTGGATTCTATTACGGTAAAAGCATAACTCTCCTTTTTTGCAGTCGCGTAAAAAGTAGCCTATAACCTTCCTCAAGCTTCAAGCTACTTCCATACCAAATTTCATCGAAATCCACCCAGTACTTTCGAAGATTATCGCGTTCAAGCAAACAAACAAACAAACAAACTCTTCAGCTTTATAATATTAGTATAGATAAATCATACAAAAATAACATTTAAATGGTTTTTATTAAATTTAGGGGTACAACAATGAGTTAAAGCAAGGTTTAAAATAGTTGAAAGACAAAATAATCAATGGCAACTTTAAAAACGGAACTGGTTTTTGTGACCAAAATTAGGCATTTCTGAGCGAGATTTTAATCTGTTCCTAATAAAACCATCCCGAGCTGTAGCGTCCGTGACGCTTTGAGAAGCCTCCGTCACTAGTTTTACACATCTTTCCACTGACTGTGTGTGGCAGGGAAAGTCAATATTGTCGAGGATGTGTTCTTTAGCCTTAATTCTAAGTTCATCGTTGGAGACGTGTCGCAAAATTGGTGGAGCTGATATTTCACACTCTTGCCAAAATATTATATCGGTGTAGTCTCGCGCACAGAAGTTAAGCTTTGGTGCTTTAAATACCTCTGGCCTTTGATATTTTGCGAGATGCAAGCTCTCGAATATGCTCTCTATCGTCGAATAACATGGCAATAAGCAAGTTTTCTGGGTGCGCAAAAAAAGCGTTTCTTTCGATCATCGAATTTACAATAGATCTCTGATTATCAGGCAAAAATCGAGAGTATATAACCATTTGAAGAATATGCTTGGCTCCATCTTTAAATGATGAGTTTTGCTTGATTAGGAACCAAACAGGAGCGTAAACTTTGACCACGTAGTTCACAAGCAGCTGCAAATTATTTGACGGCGAAACAGTACTTACATAAAGTCTGAGTATGCGATTGGCAGTAGTGAGCCATCTCGAATGCGCCATTTTTCCAGGTTGGCGGTTCGCTAGCTCAAGGGAACAGGAACCAGCCATCACAGCATGACACATTTCGTACAGATACTTTTGATCCGTGCTTAGTTCCTTCACAATATTATCAAGTAATACTAGCAAATTGCCAGACACTGCACAAAAAGACGCTAGAGGTTTACTTTCACAAGCAGCTAGCTGTTTTCCAATAGGTCCTGAATATTCTTTTGGCCCAGATGTACTACCATCCAGAGACATGAACAAATGACGAAGCGGTAATTCATTCGCGTGAAGCATACAAACAAACCATTGCAACGGTCTCTTTAAATAGTTTTCCAGGTATTGAATGACACCTCCCTTCCAACCTGTATTCGTAGCAGTACTATCGCACCCCACACAGATCACCTCTTCCACGTTCAACCCTTGATTTTCTAACAAAGATATGATAGAAGAGACGATCTCTTTGGCAGTGCCACGACTTGGCGTCATATGTCCCAAATAAATAGATCCCGGCTCTGTGAGAACTGAAATGTGTTCTTGCAAGACTTCTCACCGGTGGTACCGATCGTCTATTTTCTCGTTTATGAGTGTTTTGTCCTTTCGTCCATCAAAGTAGATACTTTTTATTACAATCGTATCAATGTTTTTCTGGCCTTGGTCCGTGCTTTTGAAACAGCTCTATGAATTTTATTCTTATCAATGACAAGACTTAGATCTTCGGAAGATACCAATCCTACGTCAGCTAAGACCGCCAAAGCGACCGCAGCCGCAGATCGCGTTGATAGTCCATACCGATCACATACCTTAGCTACTGTTGGCAGCGCCAGAGTGTTCCGATTCAACGAAGTAGATGGAGTCTCATTCACAGGCACGTCACTAAACGCAGAAAGCTCTGTTACAGGCGACTGCGGTCGAGGCGGCAACTCGCGCACCGGAACACTATTGGTTTTTAGTGATGCACTGGGAAAACATGCGTGCTCTGACTTTTTGCGATTCAAATTTTCTTGTCTCTGATGTTTCTTTAAAAGTCTTGCTGTTTCTTTTGTGTCTATACCGCTTATTGCCATTTTACTATCACTTCTTTGATCCAGTAAAAAATCTCTTTCAGAAATAGGAACTTTCTTAGGTTTTATGCAGGAACAAATGTCAAACGAAGTGCACTTACAAGCAGCAATATCGAAGAGCTTGTTCGACGATTCCAAAAAGCACTTCACTTTGCTTTCGTAACTATCATTTCTTTTATTTTTGGGATATCTTATCAATGACAGGTATTTGTCGAAATATGATTTCAGCAATTGGGTAACTCGTACGTTGGAAACGATAGGAATCGAAGCTTTGGTCCAAATCGTATCAAGTTTTCCAGAAACGATTGAAAAAACTTCTGTGTTAGAAGGATCTTTCCCATTCTTCTGTAGTTTTAGTTCATTTTTAGTAAACAAAATGAATTTGATAACGTCACTTATCACTGGTAACTGGCGATCGTCAAGTTCTTTATATGATCCCAAAATAGCACAAGTAGTCTCACTTCGTCTTGAACCCATTATTATATATAACAAAAACACGTATTTTATCACAAGGAAGTGCAGAGCGACACCTTACAGCAATAAAACCGCAATAGAAATGAGACGAACTGCCTCACAGTAGAAGTAGAGAATTTAAGAAAAACAAGTCAAAACATGAATTTTGCGAGTTTGTTCCAAACCAATTCCTAACAGAAAAAATCCTGTCGTTGCCTACAAATCATAACTTAGGGTTTCACTATCAATGAAATAAAAAATAAAATGGGAATAATGTACATAAAATAGAATAGACGACATTGACTGGAGGGTTATTTAAGTGATAAAAAAATAAAAAAAATGCCGGTAGAAACCTCAAGATATTTTTTTATGTTTTTTTTATTATTTTTACGGTAATCTAAAACTAATAATGCAACTTTTGAGGGGGCTTGAGTAGCGAAAAGCGAAAAAAAAATTTTTCGGGACACCCTAGCATCCATATATCTATCTAAACTTTCGCATTTAAAATATTTACACTAAAGACTGCAACTTCGTTCTCATCGAAATTTCACTCATTTTCCTTGGATAAAAGTAGCCTGTGTGTTATTCTAATCTATAAGTGATATTATTATAAAGTTTCATGTATATCTGTTCGGTGTAAAAGAATCCCAAACATCCATCCCTCCTCACTTTGGTATTTATATTATTAGTAGGATACAAAGATATATAATAAACTATAGATACGTTGTCCTCGCTCTAAAATGGCAAGTTGAAATCAAGGTAAGTCATTCATTCATTCATTTATTTCCAAGTAACAAAACTCAATTGGTTAGTAACAAAATTCCTTAATCCTATGTTAGTACTTAACTTAAATTACAAGGTTGGTTCGCGAATCGAAGCTACAAGCTCAACACTGACGTGGAGAGCTTGCAGCAGCGATTCACGAACACACAGTCTAACCTGCTCGCCACACAACGAAGGATTATGTTGGGGCTGGCCCGCACCCGGCGCACCAGGGAAGCGCATCGTTTTCGCATCGTCGCATAGAAACAGTCAACGCGAGCTTCAGCAAACATCCCTGATGCGCTACAGAAGCGGGGCAGCCTCATCAACACCCGGAACGCATTATTATACTGAACGCGAAGGGCACTGTACGATTTACGAGTATATGCAGCCCACAGGCTGCACGTGTAGAAAGAACAGCAGAATGCACGGAATATGGTTAGTGCCTTGTGTCAGTTTAGTTACGCACGAACCTGTGTCGCGAACGCTACACTACACATCTTAAGAAAAAATGTGTTTTAAAAGAAAATTAGGAAAAAAGCATGCCTTTGTGTGTTTTCAGACTTTGCACTAATTATACTGCTTCCGTGAGAGGTCAAAATGTGTCATTTCATAGGTAAATATCAACAGAAATACATTTTTTATTTTAATTTTTCTACACGGCTAATGGCGGCTAGCGTAAGAATGAAGTCAGTCACGTGACGTTAGGGAAGGTTGTTAACTAAAGATGTATATTCATCTCTCTCTAACATCAGGTGTACCTAAAGATGGCATTTATTTTCTGTCCCTTTCTTTACACGTATTAGATAGTAATTCTCTATGTGTGTGTTTCGTGCTGTTTTTGAGAGGTGTTTTGTGGGAATATGACGCGTCTATTATAATACGTCATTGGTAGGATAGGATTTTTTTTTATTATGGATGAGCCCGCTCTTGACCTCGATCTCGCTTGATGGTAAGCGATAGATGAGGTATTAGTATAGAATATAGTGACATTATAAATTGCATAGAAGATCAACAGACCAAAACCAACCAGGCAAAAAAAAATTAAAAAGGGTTTTACCGAAGTTGAGATCACTTACCGGTCTAACAAGGTGCAGCTGAATTCCAGTACTTTGCATTGAGCAAATGTTTTCCAAACCACCACTACTGGGTAACATGATACTTTTATTTTCTGGATTGTACGCCTCGATACGTACTAGATCTATCCGGATTGATCTTGCGAAGCATTGTTTAACGTTGAAAATCGGATCATACTGCTGTTATTATTGCTTAAGTATTCCACTTGCACCGATTTTAAAGCAGATAAGTAAGTAGAAATATTTTTGGTGGTCTTAAAATTACTCCTTTTTTATCTTATTTTTTGTATGGCATCTTGCAGAGCAACCTCTGAGGTTGTCGGCTGCTTAACCGGACTTGCCCGTTGCTGTTATTATAATTAGAGCCTGAAAAATTAAAGCTAGCCAGATTTTATTAAAAAAACTTACAAACTGGGCAACTACGCACTAAGGGCATCCCCTGTGGGGTACGGACGTCGGCTTAGGGCGTCGCAGGGGGAGGACAGTTAGAGAACAGGCAGAATAAAAACATTATTATTTCTAGGGGACGTATTGAAAGCTGGCTCAGCGTCGTGGGCTAGCTCTAGCGTAGGTCGGACTCTAGCGTAGGTAGGACAATTACGGGGACGTCATGGCGGACCTCGGCGGTGAGGACGGAAGGAGGGTAGTTTTTTATGTTTCTCTATTGTGCTAGATTCCCTACGGCTCGCTTGGAGCAGGGTGAAAGCATCACCGAGATTGAAAATTATTGCTCAAACAAGAATACTTCTTACTATTTCGCTACAAGCTAAGCCCAAGTTCGGATATCAGCATACAACGAGACCATATACATATATGACTTTTAATGCATTCATCATAAACTGTGCAGCCTAAAGGTATCCTAGACTCACCAATGGTTTAGGTGACCTTTGTATTAAAAAAAATGGTATTGGATACCCTGTACAATTTAGTTGAAATAACTTCATGTGATTTTACTTTATTTTCTCACATAGATCTTACTGATACGGTTGTACCTAAGAGATGTTCCCATGATATTTACTTCCTATACAACGTGTAACGGAAACCCCATATCTATCCGAAAGGGCTGAAGCATCTGATATGGAGTCTCTATGCACAGTTTCAGCACAAAATAATTGACTCCAAGAATTGATACCAAATTATCGGTTTCATATATTTCTTGAATACCAATCATAACAAACGTGTCACAGCACTACGAGGGTCAATAACTTTCCACGTCACTTGCCAATAACACGAAAATTCTCTTCGTTCTTCTTAATTTGAAAAATTCGGTCTCTAGTATCAATGTATTAAAATTTGTAATAAGTTCCACACATGTAGACTTAGGATTGTAAAACCCTTGCCATATCGTTTTTTATCATCCAAAGAAGCCATGCACTTGGTCAAAGAGTATGTAAAACCTAACGGCACTTGGTATGTATATACCCTTTAAATTACACGTTGTATAATAAAATTACTGATTTTTTCACTATTTCGTACTTTTTTGAAGTGAAAACTTCTTTAGCGGCGCTGAGCACTTTTTGTATGGGTAAAAAATGTTAAACTCATGTCAGGGTCACGTGACCGATCGAAAAGCGTAAGACTTTTTTTTAAGTGAAAACTTCTTTAGCATCGTTGTGATTTGAAAGTTAATGAAACGAAAAAGCGACAGTATCTATCTGTTGGGACCTAGGAGTTAGGTCTCAGGGGTTGAGGTATCCCTGAGAGGGGGCGGGGGAGGCTTGTGGTGTTGAGGGGGGAGTAGAGGGGGAGTAGAGGGGGAGTTGAGGGAGGAGTTGAGGGGTGAGTTGAGGGGTGAGTTGAGAGGTGAGTTGAGGGGTGAGTTGAGGGGTGAGTTGAGGGGGGTGTTGAGGGAGGAGTTGAGGGGTGAGTTGAGGGGTGAGGTTAGGGGTGAGTTGAGGGGTGAGTTGAAAGTTGAGCGATGAGTTGAAGGGTGAGTTAAGGGTTGAGGTTAGGGGTGAGTTGAGGGGTGAGTTTAGGGGTGAGTTTAGGGGTGAGTTCAGGGGTGAGTTTAGGGGTGAGTTGAGGGGTGAGTTGAGGGGTGAGTTGTGGGGTGAGTTGAGGGGTGAGTTGAGGGGTGAGTTGAGGGGTGAGTTGACGGGTGAGTTGAGGGATGAGTTGAGGGGTGAGTTGACGGGTGAGTTGAGGGGTGAGTTGAGGGGTGAGTTGACGGGTGAGTTGACGGGTGATTTGACGGGTGAGTTGACGAGTGAGTTGACGGGTGAGTTGATGGGTGAGTTGACGGGTGAGTTGAGGGGTGATTTGAGGGGTGAGTTGAGGGGTGAGTTGAGGGGTGAGTTGAGGGGTGAGTTGAGGGGTGAGTTGAGAGGTGAGTTGAGGGCTGAGTTGAGGGGTGATTTGAGGGGTGAGTTGAGGGGCGAGTTGAGGGGTGAGTTGAGGGGTGAGTTGAGGGGTGAGTTGACGGGTGAGTTGACAGGTGAGTTGACGGGTGAGTTGACGGGTGAGTTGAAGGGTGAGTTGAAGGGTGAGTTGAGGGGTGAGTTGACGGGTGAGTTGACGGGTGAGTTGACGGGTGAAATGAGGGGCGAGTTGAGGGGTGAGTTTAGGGGTCAGTTTAGGGGTGAGTTGAGGGATGGGTTGCGGGATGAGGTGTTTTATGAGTTGCGGGATGAGTTGAGTGATGAGTTGAGGGATGAGTTGAGGGATGAGATTAGGGATGAGTTGAGGGATGAGATGAGGGATCAGGTGCGGGATTAGGTGCGAGATGAGTTGAGGGGTGAGTTGAGGGGTGAGTTGAGGGTTGAGTTGAGGGGTGAGTTGAGGGGTGACATGAGGGGTGAGTTGACGGGTGAGTTGACTAGTGAGTGTACGGGTGAGTTGACGGGTGAGTTGACGGGTGAGTTGACGAGTGAGTTGACGGGTGAGTTGAGGATTGAGTTGAGGGGTGAGTTGACAGGTGAGTTGAGGGGTGAGTTGAGGGTTGAGTTGAGGGATGAGTTGAGGAGTTAGTTCAGGGGTGAGTTTAGGGGTGAGTTCAGGGAAGAGTTTAGGGGTGAGTTGAGGGGTGAGTTGAGGGGTGAGTTGACGGGTGAGTTGACGGGTGAGTTGACAGGTGAGTTGAGGGGTGAGTTGACGGGTGAGTTGACAGGTGAGTTGACGGGTGAGTTGACGGGTGAGTTGAAGGGTGAGTTGAAGGGTGAGTTGAGGGGTGAGTTGACGGGTGAGTTGACGGGTGAAATGAGGGGCGAGTTGAGGGGTGAGTTTAGGGGTCAGTTTAGGGGTGAGTTGAGGGATGGGTTGCGGGATGAGGTGTTTTATGAGTTGCGGGATGAGTTGAGTGATGAGTTGAGGGATGAGTTGAGGGATGAGTTGAGGGATGAGTTGAGGGATGAGTTGAGGGACGAGTTGAGGGGTGAGTTGAGGGGTGAGTTGAGAGGTGAGTTGAGGGGTGAGTTGAGGGATTTATTTATTATTTATTATTTTTTATTATTTATTTATTTGGCACACACATGCTATTTATCGAAAGAGAGATACAAAAAGAAGAGAAAAGCATACGATATTCAAGAGAAGTACCCGTGGGCCCCAAACTAGGGAAAGCCTGTATCTTGGTTACATATCACGTCATCCCATCCACGACAAACAAACCTTACATGGTGTCAGAAGTAAGGCTGGACGACGCTGTACAAGGTACCATATTCAAGTACATAATTGAAACAAAATGGCCGGGGACAACGATAATAAGCCACCACAGTCGATTCAAAAAATCATCAGTAGTCACATTTCGCCACTCGAAATGGGTAGTAACAATATGCCGTTAGCGTGGAAAAATTGGTTAATTCAGTTCAAGATATACCTACGAGCGAATAACTTAGAAAATGAGAATGACGCGAGAAAAGTCGCTATACTTCTTCATTTCATAGGACCAAACGCGCTGACTACATTTTACTCATTCAATCTAGATATAGATACAGTGAGTTTCCAGACACTGACCGATAAATTCAATCAACATTTCTTGCCACAAATCAACGTGACCATGGAGCGTCATAAACTTTTCAACAGACGGCAAGGTGTCAACGAATATTACTATCGATAGTTACATTACGGATCTGAAAAATATTGACAAACAATGTGAATTCATATCGCTTGAAGACAGCATCCTTCGGGACATTTTCAGTTTGAATCTGAATGCCAGTAATCAGTACATCAAAGAAAAGATACTGACGGATAAACCAGATACGACAGACAAAGCAGTGACGTTAGCTAAAAGCATGGAAGCTACAAGACAACAGGCTAAAACATTGGAAGAACCACTCATAGGCCAGGTCTCCAAATCACATAGTCGAAGCAAAGTCAAGTCTAAACCTGGAGTTAAACGTTCCCAGTCACAGTCATCAGCAACTAGCAATGCCACTTGCCAGAGGTGTGGTCAAATACACAGGTTCAGATGCCCAGCTAAAGGAGTGAAGTGTAAGAAGTGTGGGAAGTACAATCATTTCGCACAAGTGTGTAAAAGTGTAAATAACATAAACATGGACATGTCTCAAAATTGTAACAATAATGATTCTAACAAAAATAACCTATTTGTGGGCACAATTTGTATAAATACAGTCAATACACAGTCATGGAGGGCAGAACTCATGATAAATAATCGCGTTGTAGAATTCATTCTAGATACAGGTGCAGATACCAATATTCTTTCAGTGAAAACATTTGAAACACTACACATACCAACAGACATGATACAAAAAAGTAGTCATAGGTTATTTTCATTCAGTGGTGGTATTATACCAACTGTCGGTCAATGCAACTTAATCGTTAAACTTAACAATACCAGATACACAGTAAACTTTCATGTTGTTGATTTAAATTGTCAAAATATTATAGGCAGGGACACATGCAAAATACTTAACTTGATTAAAAGAGTCTATAAGGTTGATTTTGTACCTCAGCTTCCTCAGGATTTGACAAATGGTATAAGGGTGTATTACAGATTTAGAAGTCAAGCTCAAATTGAAGCCAGATGCCAAACCAACTGTCTCAGCATGCAGACGAGTACCTTTTCAATTAAGGGAACCTCTCAAAAAAGAACTGGTGGAGCTGGAGAAACAAGACATCATACGCAGAGTTGAAGAACCAACGGAGTGGGTAAGTCCTATAGTTCTGACTACTAAAAGAAATGGTCAAATCAGGCTCTGCATAGACCCAAATAAACTCAATGAAGCCATTATGAGACCTCACTATCCATTGCCAACAATAGATGAAATTAAATCAGAATTAGCAGGGTCAAAGTATTTCACAACATTAGATGCTAATAAAGGCTTCTGGATGTTAAGGTTATCAGAAGAGTCTTCTAAGCTGTGCACGTTTATAACTCCATTTGGTCGTTATAAATTCACACGTTTACCTTTTGGTATCAGTTCGGCACCAGAAATCTTTCACAATGGTCAAAAGGTTCAATGACAATGAGGGGGTTAAAATTATGATGGATGATTTTTTAATATACGCTAAAGATATAAAAGAGCATAATACTATTCTACAAAAAGTAATTGATAGGGCACGTTCTATAAACTTAAAATTCAATGCAGATAAGTGTAAAATTTTAGCAACAGAAATCAAATATCTAGGTCATATCTTTAGTCAGGATGGGGTTCGAGTTGATCCTTCCAAAGTGGAAGCAATTATGAACATGCCCAATCCAACAAATATCACAGAACTACAGAGATTTCTTGGTATGGTGAATTACTTAAGACCTTTCATTAAGAATTTATCAGAAGAAACTACAAATCTAAGACAATTATTAGGAAATAAAAATGAATGGATCTGGACACAAAAGCAAGACTTAGAATTCTGTAAAGTCAAGAATCTAATTAGTTCATCACCAGTTCTCACATATTATGATCCTAAAAAAGAATTAATACTCTCTGTAGACGCCTCAAAAGACGCTTTAGGAGCTGTAATTTTACATGAGCAGCAGCCCATAGCTTATGCATCAGCATCTCTCAGTACCTGTCAACAGAACTATTCTCAGATCGAAAAGGAACTTTTGGCTGTTCTTTATGGTTGTACCAAATTTCACCAATACATATATGGTAGAAAAGTAACCGTTGAAACAGACCATAAACCATTAATTACTCTGTTTAAAAAGCCACTATTCGACATTCCAGCAAGACTGCAGAGAATTATGATGAGGTTGCAACCCTATGATCTAAATGTACTGTACAAACCTGGTAAATATTTGTTCATTGCAGACACACTTTCAAGAGCAGCACTACCAGTAGGTGCACTGACAGATTTAGAAGAAGATCTCGACCTTCATGTTAATCTTGTATTCTCAAACCTAACAGTAAGTCCAAAAAAGTTACTTGAGATTCAGGAAAATACTAAAATAGATCCAACTTTAAGTAAAGTTATTTCTTTTTGTCAAAATGGTTGGCCAGAACATAAAAAGTCAGTAAATCAGTCAGTCAAACCATATTTTTCTTTAAAAGATCAATTACATGTGATAAATAATATTCTATTCAAAGGTCACAACATAGTAATTCCAGAAAACATGAGGGAATATATAATAAAATTAGTTCATGAAGGTCACCAAGGTATAAATAGCTGCATACGCTTAGCTAAAACAACAGTCTATTGGCCTCAAATTAATAATGATATTGAGAAATACATTAACCAATGTCATGTTTGTCTAACATTTCGCAGAAATAATTCAAAAGAAACTCTTATTCATCATGATTACAAAATGCTACCTTTCAGCAAAGTAGGCATAGATATTTTTGAAATAGATGGTCTGAAGTACTTAATAGTCATAGATTATTTTTCTAAGTACATAGAGCTTGCATTATTAACGCCAGACTCAACTTCAAAGACAGTCATCATTCATTTGAAATCAATCTTTGCTAGACATGCTATTCCGGAAGTTATGAATTCAGACAATGGACCTCCCTTTAACAGTAAAGAAATTAAAGACTTTACTACAGCATGGGGAATAGAACACACAACTTCTAGTCCATATTTGAGCAGATCAAATGGTATGGTAGAAAGGGCAATTGGTACTATTAAAACTTTATTGAAAAAATGCAAAGCCGATAACACAGATCCTTATTTAGCACTACTTATGTATAGGAGTACACCAAAACAAACAGGTTATTCTCCATCACAGCTATGCATGTCAAGACACTTACGTACAAAATTACCTTCACCAGAACTTTCACTTACACCTCGCACTGTTGATACCAAAAACTTAAAGAAAAACATTAAAAAACAACAAGTTAAGTCATCACTTTATTACAACAGAGATACAAAGCCACTATCAACACTACAACAAGGTGACAATGTTTACTTTAAACACAAACCACAAGGCACTTGGATACCAGGTGTAGTAGCACAAAAGGATGTTCATCCACGCAGTTACATCATCAAGTCTCCTCAAGGTGTTTTTCGTAGAAACCGCGAACATATTCTTAAGCATTCTTCGGATTCAGCCTCTTCCATGACTGATGTTGCACCTGAAATAAACACGCAAGTTAGTTCACAAGACAATGTTCCTAAAGTTAGTTCACAAAACAATGTTCCTAAAACTAGTTCACCGATTACAACTCGTTCGGGACGTGTAATCACTAAACCTAAGCGTTATTGTGAATAATATTAAGAAACTTAAACTAGATATTTTATGTGTATTTCAACTTACTTTAAGGTTTTTTTTTTTTTTTTTTTTTTTTCTTTGGCAACTGAGCCGTTGTCGACTATTCTGCCAGCGTCAAGTGTGACGGCTATGTGAGGTGAGCCGTCGAACTGTGCATTTTGTGGTATATCTATCCTGTTAATAGCTAAAAGGACGACACAATTTTTGTTAGTTAACATAGAATATTTTGTTTTATTACTATTTATATATATTTATAAATATATATATTTTAATAATTAGAAATATAGATATGAATATATAAATGATTATATTGCTACACACAGACCTACATTTTGATATCATTGTCTTTTAAAAATTTGGATAGGAGCTGGATAACTTTAGGAGAAAAATGTGTCAAAAGGGAATTGAAGTTAATAGGGAGGGGGATTTTAATTTTAGAAAGCATATGGTACAAGTCGAAGGATTGGGAGTTGGAAGGACAAGAAAAGAAGATATGGTCCAATGTGCCATCGTCAAGGCCGCATTCGCACAAGGAAGTGTCACGTACTCGTATCTTATTAAGGAATACTGGACTACAGCAGTGGCCGAGTCTCAGTCTACACAGGGATGAGACAGTTCTTTTGGCTAGTTTTGGGCATTTGAAAAACCAAGGTTTCCGCTGGATGACCGGTTGGATACTAGCATAATGCCTACCCTTGAGTTTCGAAGATACATGCCATGCTGCAGACCACGTGTTGTGAAGCTTCAGTTTGGTGTCTGAACGTAGATCATAACTGTGAAGAATGTAATGTCTTTGATCCACAGGGTTGGATGTCGCATACTTTGCCAGTGAGTCCGCGCACTCGTTACCGCAGATGCCCGAATGGCTGGGAATCCAAACTAGCTCGATGTTCAAATTGCTGTTGTGACAGGTGAATAATAGGTTTCGGATGTCCATTATAATTTTGCTATTCGTTTTTGACTTTAATTGGTTTTCACATAGAGCCTGGAGGCTACTACGAGAGTCTGAAAAAATTACCGAATTTTTAATTTTGTGTGTGAGAATGAAGTTGATAGCTTCTAGGATTCCAATGCATTCTCCTGTAAATACAGAAGTTTCTGGAGGGCATTGGAATAAAAGAGCTATCTTAGAATTCTGGAAGTATGTTGACACACCTGTGCACCCTGTTGTCGATAGTTTAGATGCGTCCGTATAAAACAAGTTCCAACCTTCCCAGAATCTCCTAACAGCTCTGTCGAAGTCGGCTTTTACGTCCTGGGAGTTTTTGGAAATACCAAGACCCAAAACGACCTTTGGCTCGAAATGGACTAACTCATACGCGGAAGAAAAAACCGGGAGAGAGGGGTATTGGCAAACAGGTGAAGAGAGGTGTTTGAGCTCTCTAAATCTATTTATCAATGGAATATTTTTATTGTTCCAATAGGGTGAGGCATTAAGAGAGAGGTAGATTTGCTCTAAAATAGGAAGTAAAGGGTGGGACGATAGAGAAAACACTTTCGACAAAAAGCGATCTGCTAAGTATTGTCTACGAAGGGTAAGAGGAGGTTCTGCACATTCAACCTGGAGAGCGTTTATGGGAAAGGATTTCATGGCTCCAAGTACGATTCTAAGACATTTGGCCTGGATAGAACCTAGTCTGCTTATAGCTGCTTTGTTGCATGGTTCTATTAAGTAGCAACAGTAGTCTAGCACGCTCCTGATAAGCGCATTGTAGACCAGTTTTAAGGTGTATGGGTGAGCTCCCCACCAGACACCTGCCAAAGCCCTTAGAACCGAAACCGAACGTTCGCATTTTTTTACCGTGTGGTTAATATGATCCACACCCGACAGTTTGGCATCAAGGACAACCCCCAGAAACCTGGCCTTCTCTTTGATTGGTATGGTTTGGCCATCAATATTGATGTTAACTTGGGGTATACTGCGTTTGCGGGTAAAAATAACTGCTGTACTTTTTGGAGCGCTTAAGGATAGCCCATGATCTAAAAGCCATTGGTTTAACGAGGACAATGATACGTTCAAAGATTGGACAGCAGTCTCGATAGACTTGCAACAGACCAATAAAGCAATATCGTCAGCATACTGGAGAATTTTACAATTAAAATTTAAACACGAAGGGAGGTCTGACGTGTAAATATTGTACAAAGGGGGGCTAAGCACGGAACCCTGAGGAAGGCCCCTCCAAGCTAACCTTGGCTCAGAGCCCTCCCCAGGAATCCTTAGTTTAATGCTACGTTGTAATAACATATTGGAAATGATCTGACATATCCTAACCGGGATTCTCAGCTCTTGCATTTTCTGCCTGAGAAGTGGGAGGAGGACAGAATCATAGGCAGACGAGATATCTAAGAAAACTGCTACCACAGACTCATCTCTACTCAGGGCCAACCGGATCTCTGATGTGAGGGTACCCACACTATCAGCTGTACCCAAGCCTTTTCTGAAGCCGAATTGAGTCGTTGGCAGCAGCTTCCTGTTCTCAACAAACCATACCAGACGGTTTTTAACTAGGTGTTCTAACAACTTGATAAGTATGGACGATAGAGCAATCGGTCTGTAAGAGAAATGATCACTAGGATCTTTACCTGGTTTTAGTATGGGAATCACAATTTGAACCTTCCAGTCAGGGGGAATATATCCAGAGGAAAAACAATAATTGACTAAGTCCAGATAGTACTGGTGGGCTTTATCCCCAGCTTTGGATATGAAGGAGTATGGGAATCCATCCACTCCAGGAGCAGAATCTTTTACACAGGCGAGTACCGATTTCAGCTCCCTCCAAGTAAATGGTCTATCCAATGGGTCATTTGATGGAGTATGTGGGTCAGTAGAGACGCATTCATCTTGGCTAGGAACATAAGCCGGGGCTATTTTAGAAAAAAACTGGTGGGTTAGGTCTTTGCCTATTATGTTCCTGGAAGGAGGCCTCAAGTTATTCCTAAATCCTTTTAGTTTGCTCCAGACTACTGAAGCTGGAGTGGATGGACTTAGTGAATCACAATATTTCCACCAACCTTCTCTTTTCTTTTTCTTGAGTAATTTTCTGGACTTAGCCAACGCATGTTGAAATGCAATGATGTTATCCTGGTTCATATTTGCATTGAAGTTCCGTTCAGCCTCATTCCTGGCTCTGATCGCAGAGGAGCACTCCCTATCCCACCATGGCGGGGATGGGATTTTGCCAGTTGAAGGTTTTTTGGAGGGGAAGCAATCATCAGCTGTTGTGGATATGATATTGGAGAACGACAGAAAGCACTGTTGAGCATTTGCGTCATTAATAGGAGGAAGAGAGGAGACCCGGAGATCTAAAATTTTGGAATATAAATCCCAATCAACCGAGTTCAGTTGATATTGTAATAGGGGAGGGGGAGAGTTGTCAGGGATGGATCTGGTAGGGATTTCCACCATGATGGGGTAGTGGTCACTCCCGTATGACATATCTAAACGACTCCAATTAAAAAGACTGGCTATATTTGATGAACAGATTGTTAAGTCAACACAGCTGTTCCTCTGCCCTGGCAAAGCCCTACGTGTGGAAGAGCCATCATTAATAACACAAAGGTCCAGTTCATCAAATATATCCACCAAGCCCAAGCCAAAGCTGTCGCAGGTTTCTGAACCCCATCTATAGTGATGACCATTGAAATCACCCATAACAAGTAATGGACCCTGGACATTACTGAGTAAATTTTTAATTGTATGTAGATCTTCAGATTGTGGGTGAGCAATGTAAAAACTAAAAATATTTATATCCTCAGCCTTGACAGCGACAACATTAATGTTGTCACCTAAAAAGGGTAAAGGAATTGGGGAAAATGATACTTTGTTATTGATGAACAAAGCACATCCCCCATATCCATCTGGTCTTTCCTGTCTAACATCACTGAAGCATGGGATCCTGAAGTTACTATTAGGGTAGAGCCATGTCTCAGCGATGCTGCAGACTGATGGTTTATATTTATTAATAAGAAAGAGAAGTTCAGGCTTCCTGGGAGCAATACTCCTCACATTCCACTGAAGAAATGTTAGGGGATGGAACATTATTGATATAATTAACAATTGATGTCAGTTTGTTGGCAACGTGGTCAGTTAGTGTTTGTCCAGGGTTTGCTAATACTGTCATTAACATACTAGAAATTATATTTAAAATGCTTGCTGAAGGGACAGGGCCGCTTGCACTTTCCCGAGGGTAAGCGCAACCGTTTTGGGAAGGAGAGAAAGAGTAATTCTGGGTGAAGTCTTGATGGACCTGTTTATCAAAACTAGGAGAGAGAGGGGCATGGGATTTAGGTTTAAGAAATACCGTTTTACGGTAGGATTTTGGAGTTTGTGGAATTGGTCTGGAGGACTGGTATGGACTGGATTTTGGTTTTAATGGAAGACTAGAAATTTCAGCATATGACCTTGAGACTCGGGGGAGTACTTGACTTGCTTCCGCATACGAGACAGACTTTTCAGCCATAAGAGCTTTTATGCTCTTTTGCCGGCCAAATTCTGGGCAAGCTTTGTTTGTGGCATAGTGGTTACCAGAACAAGACACACAAAAAGCAGTATCGGAGGGAACTTGACATGCATTACCTGGGTGGTCTTCACCACACTTAAAGCATCGGGGTTTTGATCGACAGACTGTTTGGGTGTGACCATACCGACAACAATTAAAACACTGTACAGTTGGGTACATGTATTGTTCTACGGGAAGCGCAGAGTAAAAACAATAAACTCTTTTGGGTAATGTTTGTCCATCAAAAGTTAAAATGACAGTTTGAGTAGGTTTCCATTCAGAAACATCTAGGGAGGTTATCTTTCTATTCATTCTTCTAGCCTTAATAACCAAGCCACATCCAGCGGGAACCTTGATGTGTTCTATTATTTCATCTTCTGTCCATTCAATGGGAACATTTCTGACTAGTCCTAACCGTGTAATATTAAATTGAGGGATAGATGCAATAAAATTATGTTTTAATAATATCGGACTAACCAAAAAACTGTTTGCATCCTGGTAAGACTTAAAATCTACTGATAATTTATTCCTTCCAAGACGCTTGAGGCTTCCAAGTACGACATTAAAAAAGTTATTCTGTTGTAAAAACATACCAAATTTGATGGGATGTAATACAGTTCCAGTAGTCTGGCCGTCTTTAAGTGACACATGTACCACATACGGAGCGTTGTCTCTCGCTGTGTATGAACTTCTGCCAATCGTGTGTTTTACTTGTTTAGCAGGATTTATCGGAGTAGGCGGGGGAGAAGCAGCGGGTCTTTTTCTGTGGGCAGGTTCGGAATTCATTTGGTTTGGTATAACATCGTCGTCGGGGAGGGTAACCGTTAAAATAGGAGAGAGGTCAAAGGAATCTGGGGGGTCGGGTGGTTTTTTGTTATCCATGGCGGAAAACAGATAAAATTATAAGGAATATGGCAAGTTTAGGTTAAAACAACACTCACTACTAAATCACAAGCACAAAGAATAATCCCGATTGAAGTTTACACTAATAAAAGTAACTTAAATCGAAAAAATTCCAATCACAAAACAAAAGCACGCTAACAACCTTCACCGATACCAACGAAAGTCCTACTTTAAGGTTAAATTATAGTGGTTCTATTTATGTGTTAATGTCAAAATAGTGACAATTATTGTAAAAGCTGTCAGTCAAATATGTCAACGTCAAACGTGTCAATGTCAAGTTCTTTCAAGGCTGTCAGCTTAATGTTTATGGTCAATTTATAAACTTTTGTGTTGCCTATGGAAGGAAAAAATAACTAATATTATATTTTAGTTCAGTAGTCGGAAGACTGTTTCGAATGGCATCCCTTTTGAAACAGTTCCTATTCATAAAATATATTATACTTTAGTTCAGTAGTCGGAAGACTGTTTCGAATGGCATCCCTTTCGAAACAGTTCCTATTCATAAAATGTAATTAAAAATATGTTGTCAAGTTCTTTCAAACAAAAAAGGGAAGATGTTAGGTAGTACAACACTACCTCTTATTATTTATGTGTAGCAACACTGGCTCTTTTTTTCTGTTCCTACAATGGTCGATGCACCATGCCTTGATATAATACTTTATAAGATTAATTAATAAAGACATAAGACTTACTGGTGAGTTCTATATTCCATCGTGTCTCTGAAGACGCCCTGCAGCCGCTCCACATATCACGTCATCCCATCCACGACAAAAAAAACCTTACACCCAGGATGTAGACTTAGCTGATTTCAGTTTAGTGCGGACAACGCAATTTGACTTTTGTCAAATTAATTTTAATGAAGCAGATATAAGTTCAAACAATAATAATGTGAAAGTGAAAATAATAAAATAGAATTAAAAACAAATTAAATTAAATTACAAATAAAATTAAATTACAAACTAAAATAAAATACAAATTGAATTACAAATTAAAATTACAAACTAAATCACAAACTAAATCACAAATTAAATTTAAAGTTAAATCGTCATCGAATACAAATTTCAAGTCACAATTAATGAAAGTCAATAACATAATTAGCTGTTGGAGTCAGATAAATACACTAGACACAAAGCAAAATAATAATTAAAAATATATATATATATATAATAATAATATAAGAGTAAAATACAGTCAGGGTGGGTGGGTGTGAAACTGTGTAATGTTGTGTTGTGGGTGTGCAGGATGTCCGGAGGTGTCTAGGTGAGAGTGTTTGTGTATTGATGCTGGTCAACTCATTGGGCATAAGTTTTTTTCAGTTTCGTCATACGAAAGGTCCTGTAACCATCTCTTTATAGCTCTCTTGTCATCGGACATATTTCCAGAGATCCTTAGTGTGCATTTGTTAATCGTGTTTAACACCCGAATCGGCAGAAACAGCGAAAATCTAGTGGCAAATGCTGTTCTCACTCTTGGAAACGGAAGTCTATCGGCTCCAATTCTACCTCTTTGGGTGTATGTGAATTGTCTTCCTAAAACTTTAACTAGTTTTAGGAGGGAGCTTAGGATGAAAAGCTGGCGGACCCGCAATACTCTCGCCTCTTTGTACAATTGATCTGTACAATAGCGCCTCGGCCTACCCAGCCAGACTTTCAGAATAGCCCGTTGAGCACGTTCGAGTTCCAGCAGATAGGACTTGGCCGCGCTGCCCCAGACACCTACACAGTACTGCAAGAGCGGTTGGCACAAAGCTTGGTATACTGTTCTGCATACGTCTTTTGGGGCACTGGCACGTAGTGACTTCATTATGTAAATAAATTTGCGTATTCTCTTTGAGAGAACACATATATGTTCCCTGAAGGACAAGTTTTGGTCAACTATAACACCCAAGTATTTAACTGAATCTGTTTTGGTTATGATATTGCAGTTACAGTCAATAGAATTACAGTGGAAGCTGTGAATTTTGATTTTCTCAATGTCCGGACAGCGAGAACGACTATTATGGAAAGCAATATAATTGGTTTTATCAACATTAAGTGTGAGTAGATTTTTAAGGAATTAAGGATGAGTTGAGGGATGAGATTAGGGATGAGTTGAGGGATGAGTTGAGGGATGAGTTGAGGGATCAGGTGCGGGATGAGGTGCGGGATGAGTTGAGGGGTGAGTTGAGGGGTGAGTTTAGGGGTGAGTTGAGGGGTGAGTTGAGGGACGAGTTGCGGGATGAGGTGCTGTATGAGTTGCGGGATGAGTTGAGTGATGAGTTGAGGGATGAGTTGAGGAATGAGTTGAGGGGTGAGTTGAGGGGTGAGTTGAGGGATGAGTTGCGGGATGAGGTGAGGGGTGAGTTGAGGGATGAGTTGAGGGGTGAGTTGAGGGGCGAGTTGAGGGGCGAGTTGAGGGGTGACTTGAGGGGGATTTTTTATCCAGGATTAAACTTCTTAGGGCTATTAGCCCCAAATTTAGGGTAAAATAATGCTTATTGGGATTTTTTGGGCCCAAAAATAAGTAGGGCTATTTTTAGGGGCATACATACATTTACAAGCATCACATATATGCCCGCGGGGCGCGCGGCCGTCAGCGGCCTAGTACTACTACATTACAGATTATCTATGTACTAGTACTAGGAAGTAGTATATCTATGTAGGTACTAGTACTAGGCAGTATTCGGAAGTATTTGATGATTGTGACGCTAGTAGGCATTTATGCAATAAGCGTCTTGAAAATATTTCCAAACTTGCACTTGCATTCATGACTGTACCATTTTAAAATTGAACGCGCTTTTACATATATCATATACTGAAAAACAAATTACGACACCGATTGTCCCTTGAAATGCTGTTAAGTTTGATGATGACACGAAACGTGATGATGGATCTTGCGTTACGTTTACTCCATCTGTCTCCATCTCCAAAAATGTTACAATTATATAATGTAAACATGTATGACTTTAAGAATTCCGAAATTTCAAATGAAACGCCAAGTCGGGATTTAAGCGATTTATTTAAAATAATTGATAATGTGGATTGTTAATTAAGTGAATTCTATTACAAAAGTAATTAAAATTAAGTTATATTTTATTTACCTTAATAAAACGGGAAACTCATTTAAATATTAGCCTTGAATTGCAGCAAGAAACAGGGTTTTTTGAAGTGAAAACTTCTTTAGCGTCTTTGTGATTTGAAATTAAAGCAACAGTAAAAAGAGACAGACATATAAATTCATAAGATTTAACGTGGGAGAAAATGAGATAGGGAGCATTATACAGTGTTTCTTATGTCGTGGAAATTTTATATGGGCAAACCAAGGCAAACGTATACCTTTGAAATTTCGTAAATTTTTGAAGGATTTTTTTGAAGTGAAACCTTCTTTAGCGGCGTTGTGCACTTTTTTGTAATGGGTAAAAAATGTTAAACTTACGTCAAGACCTGATCGAAAATTCGTAAGACGGACGGAGAGAAGACAGCTGGCGCGGCGTAGGAGAGGAAGTATCCCCCTCTCATTCTACGGCGCGGCGAAAATGTATTCCTGCGCCTGCTGTTTTGTTTAGGCGGCGCAGGACGCTTGCGCGAATGTTCGTGTGTGTTAACATGAAAGTTGATTTTTCTAAGAGATAAACTTTTTAATGTAATATAAATTGTCATGTTTGTGTACGATAGCGCAATAAATAAATATTGTATTCTACCACATAAATGATAGTACTTTTATACTGATAATTAAAGCAAATCGTGCAAAATCATTCCAAAATATCAAAAATGCACAACGTTAATATTCAAGTTTTCACTTCTGCCGGCACTCCCGGAGTGCAACCCGGATATTTTTTTATTGAAAATAGGTTCGCGTTTGACCACTATCTCACCTGATGGTAAGTATAAAATTTTATATTATTTTATATTATTCACTTAAACTCATACCATTTTCCTACTGTGATCCATAAATACTGTTTTTGGTAATTTTCACAGTCTGGTCATACAACAGGTCTGTTTTTTCTAGGGATAGGTAATCATCAAAAATTACGTCTCCCAATGTGGAGCGAAAGGAAGTGTCAGTCTCCTACGAACTAAAAACCCATCCTGGTCCTTTCATTCCTATTGTTGTCCACGACAGATTCAAACACGTCTTGTGCCGCAGCCTAGTACGACATGTTTAAGGAACATCACCCATCAACCTTATGAGGTTACTTGAGATAATTCATTCTTACATAAAACTATTGAGATAAAATACTTTTCATGATCTTTTTAAACAACATTAAATCATTATGTCCATAAAACGTGCGTCAGTCATAAAAACTCGATATATTTACCATAATAAGGAAAGTAACTATATCAGCTTCCTCTACTGTCCCTACATTATTAGAGTCAACTAGGAAAATTGACTACTATCACAGTGGCCCTTTTTCCTCAATTAACGCACGCCAATCTCATATGTGATAATACTTAGGCATCGGATTTAATCTTTGTTTTTCTTACATCCCTAAACCAACTGTGTCGTTTGGTTTTTAAGAAAGATTCATTATTTGAAGGTTAGATGAAATTACGTATTCTTTAGCATTTATCTTTGTCTTTGTAATACGAGACTTTGTGCATGGCGTTTTTTGCCAAAGAGTCTGTACTTATTTTCTCAAAACATTAATAAAGTCGCTGTTTGTTATGCTGCAAACAATTTCGCTACCAAATTTGTTTCAAATTGCAGTCTGATGGCTATGGTGTTAGATTTTTCGTGTTAGCGTGCATTCGTTTAACAACTGTTTATGTTTTAACAAGTGTTTTGTTGTGTTTTAAAAAGTGTTTCGTGTTCGTGAACTTATGGGGACGTGTTCTTCGGTGTTTCACTTTTCGATATCACGACCCCTGGTGAATAATATAGAAATCAAGACAAAGTTAAAAACATTAAACTAGAACGAGAATATCTGGCTTCTGTCTGCCCTTAACGACAAAGGAAGAAATACAAAATACAGCTAAGACAACTTGTTTTCGAGGAATGGAGAAATCCCCATACGTAAAGATGCGCACCCATTGGCGGACCGGCTCCAACTTATGTTACTGAACCTCGAAGTTAACCCGAAAGAACTTTAAAAAGAATTCTTTAAAAAAAGTCATATAAACCTATTTGAACTTTAATTTGGTACCATATTATATAGGTTTTAGTTTAGTTTAAAATAAATAGAGCAAACCTAATTATTATGTTAATAGAATCTTTGCCAGTATCATTCCTTAGTTTGTCGATCAACACCTTTTTTTCTTTCATTTTCGGGTGGGAAAATCATCGAATGACTTCTCCCATTCTCCTTGGAGCGAAAGGGATTGTCAGACTGCTACTGACTGAAAACACACCCTGCTCCTTCAGTTACCCTTGCGTTCCGGAGTCACAATATCTCGTTAGAACATTCCCGCAACTAATATGAATACCTATTCCAAATTTCAGCGTTCTAGTGTCAATAGTTTCTGAGCTAAGCCCCGGACAGATGGACGGACAAACAGATATGGCGAAACTATCAGAGTTTGTTGACTAAGGAACCCTAAAAATGCCAAAAGATATTTCTGTACATTCACCTCGGTATACAGCGTGGCGATTAGATTATCACATTAATTGAAACCACGTACTCTATATTATGTATTTTATCATATACAATTAAAATAATTTAATAATAAACAATATTATAGCCGTGAGACCTTTTTTCCATTTTAATATTTCACAACATCATGTATTGCATAAACGTAGTCAGCTGACCAATCAATCAGCGCGTGCTCCGGCGGCGCCGGCGCTACGGCGTAGCCGTTTTTACAGGTCAGTAAACTAATATTAAAAAGGATTTTTTTTTTACCAATAACGCCATTTATTTTGTTTGAAAAATGCATTTTCTTAATTTTAGTAAAATTATTTATTTTATTATTTTAACTTGTAATACCTGTTATACAATTTAATGTGATAACCACAGAAATCTTAATAATAAGGCAATAGAAGTCGCAAAGACGCGTGACCTTGTCGCCGCGCATGTGGCACGTAAGCCACAAGTGCGCGTGGAGGGTTTGTTGCGGTTACTTGTGTTGTATGGGATGCGGAGCGGTAAACATGGTGTTTTGCAGCATATCCAACTGCGGAACTCTTCCAAAATTTATAACTTTACAAATAAAGAGATAACATTACATATGTAAGTACTTAATTTTTGAAATAATGTCGTTTTTGAAAAATATAATCAAATCAAATATTTTCACCACCATTACTACGATTATCACAGAAAACGATTTTTTTTCTCAATTCAATTACCATTAATACTTAAGCTTGTTCATGTCTACTATTACAACTACTAAAGGCAGCAATGAAATTATAGTCGTCGTTTACGTACATTCCAGGAATACGCCGCATGAGTTGTCCGCGAATTAGTGACGTGCCACTACTATTTTGTATCAGTATTTTATTACCTTTAGCTTAATAGTTAATACGTAGTTTTACCGAAATTCGAATGAAATATAATTTTTCGTTCAATATTTCAATACGTATTTTCATTAAGCATGTTTTTTTCCTGTTTAATTAGTTTATAAAAGTCGTTTTTCAACGATTATATAGCTGTTTATTCGTACTTTTTAACTATTTTTCATTCAGAAAATTAATAGGAGATAGGCTTATTATTGTTATGTACGTAGGTAAGTTAAATAACAATCCGCGTTGGGTATCCTTGTATCATTGACGTGTTCAGTATTTATCTTTTTTATGACAAAATAATTAAGGATACAGATTATTATGTATATTGTAAATAATAGATTAAGTTGGATCGGATCGATACGTTTTCATATTATTTATGCATCTGTTTTACTTGTTTACTTTACTTCTAATGCTATTATTACAGATTTCCGAAAGATCCGGATATCATCAATCCATCCTAAGATGGTCTAGAATATATCGCTATAAGCAATAAGATCGCCATCATAACCATAGAATTTACGTAAAACAGTTGTGTAACAATTTATTTAGTGAACAATAAAGTATATTCTTCATTGTTCGGTATTAAGTTGTGCCATTATTGCTCTATTTGATTTGGTCATTGTTTTTTTTTCCCATAAGATGAAGTATTGGAGAGCCTTTAAGATTTGTATAACTAAATAATAAAAAAAATACTTACACTTAACGTTTTATTGTATTCCCTTTTCTCCTAAATAAAACGTCTAAAAGCACGTCGAGGAATGAAAAACTTTCAATAAATTAGTTATCTATTGTTACGAGACTCCTTGGCTATTAACGCACAACAGAAAATTATCGATAATAATATGAGCATTACGAGCTTTGCACTGCACTATTCCTAAGTGAGAGTGAGCGCGCGATATCTTTCTCTGTTTTTCGCACACGTTACACCACCTGAGATTATCCGTTTTTAGAAAATATTGCGTAATGTCATCGCTTAAAGTTTAATTTTGTTCTAATAATGCAAAATGCATGTGTAGGCGAAAGTGTGTATCTATTGTTTGTTTATGTGGTGGTAGCTGCGAACCGGCGACACGCGTCCCAGTATTAAAAGACAGTAGATAGCATTTCTATTGCCTTATTATTAAGATTTCTGTGGTGATATCTGATAACCTTATCGCCACCCTGTATAAAAACATATAATTTAACATACATACCTTCTGAGAATTTGTTATTTTCCTCGTCTTTGTAGTACTCAAATAACATTTTGTTTTCTTGGAAAGGCGTTGAACGACAGTTTGGCATTTACAAATAGAAGCAACATTTTTATTATTCTAAATATAATTTCCTCAACAGATAACATGAAAAAATATACTGTAACCTTTTATACCGTTTTGTGAATTAAAATGATTAGTCACGGTTGATTGATAAACTTAAAGATTTATTTATCAGATTCAAAAGATTTTTGTTTTAATATACGCTATTTTTCTAATTCTTTCATGTTCATAAATTATTGTAAAGCCTGGAAGTATTTCCAGGCTTTATATTTTTTTTTTCAATTTTTTATTTTATTTTAATAGGTTCTTTATGTATATAAACAAAAAAGTTTAAGTGAAATAATCAAAGGATACGCTTTTGTAAACACGTTTTCAGCTGTCGTCATTTTCACTCTGGTCATATAGTTCAGTTATAGCTATTTTTTAGGGTTTCGTATAAGTATCGAATTACTTAGCGTTTGTTGTACGTACGTTGTCTGACACTGTGCTTATGAACGGGAAGACAATTGCAATTCATACACAATGTGTATTTCTATTGGCTGTGTAACAAAAGATGATTAGATAATAAGAAGTTATAAGATTGTTTTTTTTTTTAAGAATTAAATTCTGTCATGGTTCTAACTGCTCTCACTGAGCTTTTGTTTCGAAATCGGCTTTGCAATAAGTCAGTTTTTTTTAATTGGGAGTACATTGTTTCAAAATAAATTATTGTTTGATAATAAGCCTATGATATTGTGTTCCAGGCGCTTCTCAACGAGGAGTCAGCAGCATTGACCGGGCCCATCAGGGCCATTGCTTTTAGGGGTTACGGGAATATTCTAACTCAAACTAAAATATTAAATAAATACAAAATATTTTAAATATTAAATATTTTATTTCACGTAGGCCTCCATGGGCACTTATGAAAAGTCAGAAACTAGTGTACGATATGAAATTGGTCGTTTTCTGACGAGATACCGCGGCTCCTAATGCAAGGGAAATTGAAAGAACAAGGTCGGTTTTTAGTTAGTAGAAGTCTAACACTCCTTTCCGCTCCACCCAGAACGTGACACTTGATGATTAACACGTTCGCTGACAGTACGTCGTTAGGCGGGAAATTAAAATAGTGCATTATGTCAGTACGTCGAGGGATGGGCCACTTATTTTTAACCTCTATAGCCCCAGCGGCACAAAAACGTGCCAGTAAACCAATATTAGTTGAGCCCCGCTGGCAACAAATTTGTGTGCCAGCGGGGCTCAACTAATAGTTGACGTAAATAATGGCGGTCCTTGAGAGGTTAAGATTACGTTGTCTCACGATAATTTTTCATATAAATATTATGAAGAGCAGTATCCACTGTCATATTCATATTTAGCAATTTCATATTTCTTACTGCCGTAACACGAGTATTTTGTAGGTAGTTTCATATTGCTTGCTTGTGCACGAGTACTACGTTGATTTGTCATATAGTATGGAAAATTCTACTGTCGTAATGTGGTGTTAGGGTAAGTGCTCACTGTCAGCGAACGTGTTAACCCACCTAAAAAAAATGTTACGGAAAGTCACAGCGGCAACGATATTCAAACTTAGTGCTTCATTCCTTTCAAGATGCTTTAAAACAAGAACAGTTTTGTCTTCTGAATATTTTCTTACATTTCGAATAACTACAAAAAGAAATTAACGTACCTACAAGTTATAAATCCTCAAATTGAATCGAAATTGTCCTGTCATGTTTTCTTTACCTCAGATTTCGCTGGCGAGTTATGGAACAAGACAAAGTCTTCGAGATTCCATTAGTATACACTGATTGTATTATACTATTTATTTCCAATTCTTCAATTTTGCTGGCAGTTATAACTTTGAGTTCGACAAATAATATTTTGTTTGGTTTGATACAAGAAATGTGAAAACAAAAGGCCATGCGCTATCGTTACAGGGTGAATATCCCAACCATACACAAAAAAAAAAATACAATACTTTCATTGAGCTGCTAAGAAGAGGAATTATTTGTGGGAGTTTGATATTCCTGACACTTATAGCCGAAGGAGCCTAAGTCAAAAATTAAAAGATTAGATTAAGTTAAGAGTTCTTCTTATTCTACCACATCATTGCTTACTATCAGGTGATATGGTGGTCAAACAATGCAAAAAGAAAATGGAGAAGTTTAATATTTGTTTATATGTTTGTAGACTGTTTATTTACTTATTTGTACTTGATAAATTAAGTGCTATCTAATTTGTGTGTGTGTGTAGTCCGATGCGACGGCAATCCGACACTACCAGAGAGAAATCAGGCGTAGAACGTTGGCGCACGTTAAGCCGTTGGGCTTAACTTCCGAGCCATGAGCGTATCACACAATAGCTCTATTTATCCGATCTGGGAATTGAACCTGAGACCTATTGCTGAGCAGTCGTTCTTGCGACCAGAACAACGAGGTAGGGTGATAGCGGCGTAGCAAATGCAGCGTAAGCTCAAGTTTTCTTCACAATAAATACTGTGCATATTTGCTTCTTACTAGGATTTTTTGCTGATATTATTTATATACTGGAATATTGCTTTTCATTTTTCATTAAAACTTATAATAATAATAGGCGTAGATTATTACAGTGCCATATGCCATCTATAATATTTCAAGATATCGCTTAAAATGAAGAGGAAACCAGTTTGTCGAAACCAGTGTGGCACTGCGCTTGCTGGTCCGAACCACCTGTCCGGCCGTACCTACAACTTACGTGTCCCGTCTGCATCATTCTACAAGGGCAGAGGACATAGTCAAATACATTATGGTGAAATCCAATTTCTTCCTGAGTGTCAAACGGCTAGAGTTTCATCATGAAACTAATTTTAATTCTTTTGTGGTGAGAGCGCCGAACGAACATCTGTCGACTTTCGTGAAGGAAGAATTCTGGCTGAGGGGTGTATTTTTCCGGCGTTTTCTCTTGTAACAACTCGTGTAACATAGTATAAGTTTTGGTTTAGTGATGTATACTGTATTAGTTTAGTTATACTTATTGTAATAGATTGTATTTTATTTGTATGGGCCAAGTTGCCTAAAATTGATAAAATTCTATTCTATTCTAATAAACTTCTATGTTAAAACTCACTTCGTAATTCTGAACATGATCCTTCAGTTTCATCTTAATCCGTTGAATCCTTGAGGCAAAATTTATTAACAAACGTCAGAATGAACAGACTTTCACTTTAACTTACGATGTATTTCAAAGTAAACGGGTTATACTCACGCGAGTGGGTTGGGTAATATTTTCGGGATCGGGCTATCACAAACAACATAAGATTATAATAAATCCTGTTATATTGTGAACTTATTTTTCACTATTAGACACAGGGTCTAATCTATAGTATTGATTTTTAAAGAGAACTAGCAAAGTGGGTTGAATTCATATTACTAGCAATCTTGTCAACCCCTCCAACTAAGCTAAATTTGCTTGTGTCTGGAATGGGTTGAAGGCAATAGTGTTTTGGTTAGCTTAGCCATAAAACTATAGAAGATTTCAAGATGAGATTTACTGAATTTGAAAGAGTCTATTTATAATATTTTGAAAAATATATAATGAAGGATTGGAAGATTACACACTGATGCTATTTACAGTAACGCAATTTTTTCACTAACTTTTTTTTTTATTCAGATTGAGCCCACTCTTGACCTGATGGTAAGCGATAAATGAGGTCTACGATGGAATGAGTGAGCCCAGAAGATGCCTGTTTACTCTTGCTTTAAAGGTTGAAAGGTCATAAGTGGCAGGGAACACAGAAGCTGGCAGGGAATTCCACAGCTTGGAAGTGCGCACAATAAATGTGGAGGAGAAGGGCTTGGTACGACAAGACGATATATCAACCAAGTGTGGATGATACCCAGCCAGGTACCAGGTAGTGAAAGGGAGATGGAGGAATCAGTTCATGGAGCTCCTGCATACACTTCTCGAAGTACAATCTGTAGAAAAACGACAGGCAAGCAATGGTTCGCTGATGAGCAAGGCTATGAAGCTTGCCCGATAGTGCCTCGTCGCCTATAAGCCTTTTAGCCCTGCGCTCGATCGAGTCCACGGCAGCAAGTTGATATTTTGCAGAGCCATCCCACAAGTAGCTGCAATACTACATGCAGGCACGGACCTGTGCTTTATATAGATTCAGAAGCTGTCCAGGCGTGAAGTACTACCTCACCCTGTATAGGATTCCTAGCTTTTTTTGCTGCAGTCTGAGCACTGGACTCCATGGTTGAGCCAAAGTTGAGGTCTGCCGTCAACTCCATGCCCAAAAGCTCAAGGCGGTTGGTAATTGGCACAGATGCACTTCAGAAAATAGGGGATAATTGAAATGATAGATAGATAGATAGATATATTCTTTATTGTACACCATGACAGTAAAACAAAATTATGGACTTAACAATTAAAAAGGCTGATACAATGGGTGGTCTTATCGCTAAAAGTGATCTTTTACAGACAACCTTTGGGTGGATTTGACACAGAAGGAGAAAATCCTCCTTCTAGCGCTGAAAAGACAAGCCTGTATTTTCAGAGCGTTGAATTTGACCAGATTGTTGTCGCCCCATTGGGAAACGAGATTTAAGGTCGAATTCATACGCTCTACCATGGACTTTCTGATATACTGATAGAGGTGCAGTTATAACTCAATGGTCACAGTCGTGGGTTTGAACCCTGACAGGTACATTACATGGCACATTCAACATCAGTGCTGATCACAAAACGGTGAAGGAAAACATTGTGTTTCCTCATGATGTTTTACGTATCATAGGACTAAACAATTGTAAGATATGTGATGTTCACCAACCCGCACTAGGTCTACGTGGTGACAAGCAGCCCATTCATTCTCATAGAGATAAAGTCTGTTCCAGCGGTAGGAACGATATAGGCAGAGAATACTTTCACTTTTCACAAAATAAACTGGTTCAACCCAAGAAAACTAATTATTACGGTAAGAGGACATCTAAGTATTTGGTACCTTACGTCTTTAACAAAATAGAGTTATTAAGAGAAAAAATAAAAATAAGTAAAGGAACACTAAAGAAAAACTAAAAAATATATTGGAATGCTAATCATATATTTAGGTAATTAACACATTGTTACTGTGAGATTATAGATATAGGATTGTATTGCACCATATTGTGTAGAAGTAATTTGAATGGTTAATGTTAATGTATAAAGAGCACCTCTCGCCATCAAACGTAAAACTTTGGCCAGTTTAGATTTAAGTGATACCTCTGTATGTAAATAAATTAATTAAATAAATAAAATAAAAAAAAACTGTGCGTACAGCTAAGGAGTGAAATTCCCTGTTGGAGTTTGTGATTACAGATAGCTATAACTTAATGCAATAGTGAATAGATTACGTCCAGGCAAGCGTGCTTCATTTTTGACTACATCGTCGCCAATCATCATGTGAGATGGTATTCAAACACGAGCCTTTCCATGGTAAAAAAATTTAGTATGTGATATATTGATACTCCATGACTACTCGATTACCTACCTAAAAATTAGTGGCATAGAAAAAATTAAAATATTCCATTAAAATTTCATAGCATCATCCTCAGTCTGTTGCCCGTACTATACATAACTATTCGGTTTAATATTACACGTGCTTACAGTAAAATATCGTAAAAAATGCAATACTCTGTTATTGAATTTTTTACGATATTTTACTGAATATAAAGTCGTCACACATTTCCACTTGGTATATTGTAAACACTTTAGCTGTGTTTCGGTTTTCATATCAGTTACAACGTTTTCATTTTTTTATTTATTTAAAATAGGTTCGCGTTTGATCACCATCTCACCTGATGGCAAGTGATGATGTGGTCGAAGATGGAGCACGCTTACCTAAAAGTAACCTATTCACTCTTGACTTAAAGACTCCTAGGTTATAGCTATCGGGAAACACAGACTCCGGCAGGGAATTCCACTCCTTAGCCGTACGCACAATGAAGGTAAATTCCCAAAACGTTTTGTGCGTATGTGTGGGATGTCCACCATGTAACGATGGCGCTTTGCCATTTGTCTCGTAGTCCGATGATGGAACGGGCTTGGTGGAATTAGATTGTGTAATTCCATCGCACACTCCCCGAAACGTAACCGATATAAAACCGACAGACTTGCAACTCGTCGTCGATGTTCAAGCCTCTGGAGCTTTGACTCGACCAGTGCATCGTTGCCAATGAGTCTCTTGGCCCGCTTCTCGATGGACTCAAGCGCGTCCAGTTGGTATTTAGCAGATCCATCCCAAAGATGAGAGCAGTACTCCATAACCTTTTAACCTGAACCTGGGCTTTATAAAGATTGAGCAACTGTTCGGGTGTGAAGTACCGTCTCACCTTTGCTAGGATTCCCAACTTTTTTGATGCTATGCATTCCTGGGATGCCGGTCTCTGAACCTTTCAAAGGATAATGATACGTGAGGGTTGGTACGCGTTGGGGCATTTATTGTATTTTTGATTTTTAAATATATTAGTTACCTGACAAGTTTTTTCTGACATTCTGTAGAAATAAAACACCAAAATCAAGTGCTAACTAGATTTTCAACCCTCGACTCCCAACACATTCCTTACCCCTTGAGTTGGTGGTGTGATCACCCTCTTGCCTCGGATAACACGTTAAGTCTTTGGTCCTGCGCCTGATCTCTCTACAATCGTGTCGGATTGCCGTCCCATCGTACAATGAGAGTAAAGGAACACAAAGTGCACCTGTATCCATCTGCACACATACTTTTCCACTATAATATCTCCTGCGCAGATGGCCAATAAATTATGAGATTGGCCGCCGTGGTCGAAAACGGTTACGAGGACTATTAGGGTGCGTTTCCACCAGAGATGTGCGATGGAAATGTGTCGTGCGAGGATGTCTAGCTGTGCTGTGAAAATGTGTGGGCGTTTCCACCAAAGCTGTGCGATGAAAATGTGCCTACGAGGATGTGTAGCGGAGCTGTGAAAATGCGCATTAATGTGTGGTGCGAGGATGCGTAGACCTCGCAACACATCCTTCTCAACACACATTCCTCGCAATACATCCTTCGAAATACATCTCTCGCACACATCCCTCGCACACATCCCTCGCTTGTTTTGTATGCGCAAAAATCTAGCTCCGTTGAGCAGTTTCCACCAGAGCTGTGCTGACCGAGGCGAGGTAAATGAAGCGATTCTATTGGTTCTTTACAAACACATCCCTCGCTACGCATCCTCGCACATCTCTGGTGGAAACGCAGCCTAAACCTCTTGATCATTGCTATTCTTTTGTAGATATTTCAATGATTTAAAATACATCACAATATCCAAAACGCGCGTAAACACAGACTGTTATAAAAATCCATTACTGTACTCAAATTTTGCTCCGCTGTTAGTAAAATACAGCAATATTTTAAATTAAGTTAGGCTCTAACAGATTCGACGCCATTAGTGATTCAAATTATAAGGTACCTACTTAAGTACTTAAGAAAACAACTCAAAAGTAAAATATATTAAGTGAGTAACTTTTTTATACTTTTGTAAAACATTTTCAGTTGTTTCTTTCGTTGAAGTGCCTAATAACAATATTTTTTGCCGTACAATTAATTTAACGTTTCTGCAAGTATTTTCAACTGGAACTTAAGCACAATTTTTTCCGCGAAAAATGGCCTGGCTATCGTTAAATTTTATTCTCCTCAAACTTCCCTAATTGCGATCACAAAAAGGCAAGAGGAATTATTTTCAAATTAATTCCTGATTTTTTTTACGAGTTTCACGAATGGTGGAAGGTACTTATGACCTTGAAGGGTCCCGCGGGATTGGCGTTAATGGCGCAAATGGGTTTTACTGGTTTTATGTAATTTAAACTTTTTTGTGTTATTACCCTCCATTTACTTTATTTCACACTCTTCGATAAAAGTAAATATCAGTAACAGGTATTTTTACGAATGGATTGCTGATCACTGTCTTTTGGCAAAGAATTCAGTACCTACTACCGGCTCCTCTTTTGACCCTCTCAACCGTAATCCTTTAGTCGATTTTTTACGACACCCACGACTTGTTGATGTCTTTAATCTTCATCGGGAATTACATCAAATCAAGCCAGTATTACTTAAATGTTTATTTTTAGCAGCAAGAGTGGGAAGCTGACAGTTCGTCAAAGTAGATGTAGAACCTTATACAAAACCTTTGAAAAAGTTTAGGAAACTGTGTTAAAAGTGATAGTATAAACGTTTTTAAGAAAAAAAAATACAGCAGTATATCGGGCAGTGCCTATCGATATTTTTTATTCAGGTACATATTTATATAACTGTGAAAAGAGTTTTATTGGGGCGCACATTTTTTAAAAACAACTTGTTACGTTATTGAAAATAGATGAAAATTGTAGTTAAATTTTCTCATATCTCTGAAACCACTGAACCGATTTTTTAAACATTTTTTAACAGAAAATTTGAAAAAAAGAATTCTACGGTTAGAAAAAAAAATCATTCGGACCTTTTCATGAAAGTCAAAAAGGCTTGCCTCTCGGTTTATTTTATTTTACACGAAACAAGTGAAATATGTTCCCAAAAATGTGTGACATGAATCATCAATTTTTACCTGCTGCGATCTATTTCAAAATATTGGTAGCTATAAATTGGTTAGTTTGAATCCATATTGGATTCAAAGGTTATCATGATGCCTATTCATTTTCGTCGGCCCTGTCAACTTTGATTTATTGAATTTGTTAGCAAATGCACCATCGGCTGTCTAGACAGGCCTTTAACCCAGTACATTGGGCTCAGTCTCCAATCTAACTGATGCAGTTGAATACTAACCACTGTTATAATGTGGAGTGATTAAATTCTATGTAGTATAAAAAGATTATTAAATTATACATAGGTATAATTATGTCTTGCTCTACAAGATAATAAAGCGTGCAGGTTGATTAATATCAAAGAGATTTTAGTTATACAACGTGTAACGGAAACCCCATATCTATCCAAAAGGGCTGAAGACAACATCTGGTATGGAGTCTCTATGCACAGTTTCAGCACAAAATAACTGACTCAAAGAATTGATACTAAATTAGTGGTTTCATATATTTCTTGAATACCAATCATAACAAACGTGTCACAGCACTACGAGGGTCAATAACTTTCCACGTCACTTGCCAATAACACGATAATTCTCTTCGTTCTTCTTAATTTGCTAAATTCGGTATCTAGTATCAGTGTATTGGTATTTGTAATAAGTTCTACACACGTAGACTTAGGATTACAAAACCCTTGCCATATCGTTTGCTATCATCCAAAGAAGCCATGCACTTGGTATGTATATACCCTTTAAATTACATGTTATATAGTACAAATTATAAGCTACTGTGTAAGCGTGCTTCGATTAAGTTTTTCTCTAAGGAGTTTCTCAGTAGTAGACTGGAGTTTGGAAGTTGGCGGTGCGATACCCCCGTGCGTCGGAAATAGGGTTGTCATCACCAAATTTGCCGGCCCCAGACAAAGACTTATAAACCCCGGAAATTCGGGTAAAATCACAGTTTTTCCCCGGACACCGTAGAAAAATACATTTTTGAACTTGAAACTAAAAACAACGATGTTTAATTATGGTTTTTATTTACTGATGAAGTGATAACATTGTAGAGCTTTAGAACTTTTTAAAAACAGTCTCTTCCTTTTCATTCATCACAACCTAACATAAACAATGAAATGAAATACCATAGGAAAATAATAATAGAGATCGTGCTTGTTGGTACCCGTAAGATCAATGTGTGTCCGGGTATTACCTGGACACTTATTGGAAAAATCTCCCCGGATGCCCCCGGACGCTCTCCAAACTAGGACAAATCCGGGAAAACCCGGACAGATGGCAACCCTAGTTGGAAAACACGTCAAGGCATTGGTCGCGGCTGTCATTTCGAAATCTTTGGCAGTCGTTGCGGGTATTTAGAAGCCAGTAAAATTCTGATACTGGTCTAGATAAGGGGTATCGTGTTATCCGGCTGGATTGTGGAGGTCAGATAGGCTCCGTGTAAAACACTAAAGCTTTGGTTTCCTAGGATAGCGGTACCGTCAAATAGCGGCCGTAATACAGCGGTGAATGATGTCACTAGAACGTTGTCCATGTAAACAAAATGGCGCGGTTTCCTAGAGAGCGGTAACTGACACCGTAACGTCAAAAAGCGGTGCCGCCATTTGCATGACGGCCGTCTTGTCGGTGTCAGATGGTTTCGTGAACGTTTCCAAAGAGAATGTAATACACTAGATAGCGATGAAGCAGACAATGTGATAAAACGGCCGTGGAACTTTCCACATGTCGTCACCGTAAAGACGGCCGTCTTTTTGCGTCCGTAATATTACGGCCGCTATATGACGGCACCGCTTTCCTAGGAAAACAAAGCTTAATACTGCTGCATCCAGTTAGACGGGAAGCTGACCCTAACATAGTTGGAAAACGGCTAAGCAGACGATGATGATGATGACTGCCTATCAAGACTGGTATCATATTCATTCTGGCTTCAAACTACTCAATTGGTAGCTGAGTCCAACACCTTAACATACTTTTAGAGGTACGGTGGTATCTCTACTCAAAATTTAAAGTTAACAAGACCTCCGGGTTTAGTATTTAAGTCAAGAGTGAATAGGTTACTTTTAGGTAAGCGTGCTCCATCTTCGACCACATCATCACTTACCATCAGGTGAGAGGGTGGTCAAACGCGAACCTATTATCAATAAAAAAAAAAGAATTAATTTTTATTTTCGTTTTCGAAAACTATCGCTTTCTCTTTCAGATGCTCCAAACTTGTAGATGAGTGTGAAAGAGACAAAGCGATAATTTTCGAAAACAATAATAATGTTTTAAGCTCATACTAAGACCCCTGACCACGGATCGACCTTAGCAGATGTTACTTAACGTTGAAAACTAACCCATATGGAGTTTTTTTTCGACACGAGCTCCTCAGTGATTTAATAATTCAGTGATTTAATAATGATACCAATATTTGTACTAGTTGTATTTGGAACGGGTAATTCAGAAGAGTGGTTGATCCGTTTTCCTAAATAAACAATTATATTTGACAATGGACTTATGTATTTAAAAAAGTTAACGCATAGGTAAACTGACGTAAAAGTGTTCGGCCAAATGTTTAATTTTGTATCATGACGTCATCGTTATAGTAAACAAAAATGTATGTGAAAACTAGCCTACCATTGTTTACAATTGAGCATCCGACACCTGTGCTGCTGAGCTCCTCGATCAACTGATTTACATACGGGTTAAACAGCGCAGTTGAAATAAACCACCCCGCCTCAGTCTACACTCCAGTCTATATGGTTCAGATAAAGCACCCGACCATCTCGATCTATCACTAACACATGCACACGAAACTTACAAGTTGAAATACGTATCGACTACAAATTCAAAAAAAGGTAGATTAACTACATACTGAGTCGTAGGTTAGCACTAGTTCTTCCTTACCTCTTCAGAAAGCTCCCAGTAAAAAAAGAAACCAAATGGCTAATAACGAAATTGACAGAGAGGTCATCAATGTTATTTATTAATAACATTGATGACCTCTCTGTGTCAGTGACACATACATGCACTTCGGAACGAACACAATCGTTTTTGATAAACCCTAATAATTACCTGAAAGTCTTTCTGTCTTTTAAACTAATCCATCGTATCTCACTTCAGTGTGATATAATAGTTCTGACCGAATGTTGGCTACCTTGCTCTAGTAACTAAATTCTTCCAATTCTTACTACTATACAGTATTTAAAACAACTAAACATATAAACCAAAGTGATGGCGTCGTGGTATACGTTAAGTCTGAAATTGTAGCAGTGTGTGAGGAACCGGAGCTCTGCCAATCTGCTTCGGGATTAATAATAAAACTGAACCCTGACGTGGCACTGCTCTGTATCTATTGCTCACCGTCGACAGACAACATAGAGAACGTCATCTCAGCCCTAAATAGCTTACTTCCATTTCTCCAGAGCTTCGGGTCAGTGATCGTAGCGGGTGACCTAAATCTCGATATCAAACCATCTTCTCTCGATTTACGATCTCACGAGTATTTAAATTGTCTCACTTTCCATGGTTTTCTCCCATAACAGTTTCCAAGAATTCAACACGCATTATCCAACCCCACTGCTGGGGTTCTAAATCATGCCTTAACCAAGTCTGAACTTGATAATAAACACGGTTGAAAAAAGTCACACTGCGCGCGCTCTGGCCCCCTATGTCTCGAAAATGGTTGAAGATATAAAATAATGTTTTAACAAAAGAAAAATACATATATAGTGAGATATATGAATACATAGAGAAGAATAACTTGTTTTGTGATGAACAGAAAGGATTTAGAAAAGGTAAAACGATAAATATGGCCATATAATTATGATTTTATACGTGGTGTCATTAGAAATATGGATGCACGTAAACCAGTATGTGCCATATATTGTGACATGACCCAGGCCTTTGATTATGTACGTTATAATACTCTCTTGAATAAACTTGAGGCCTATGGTATCAGAGGCAATGTCCTAAATTTAATTGAATCATATTTGCGCAATAGAAAACAAATAACTGAAAGCCCCTTCAGCCATATAAAGGAATGCCTGAAATGAACAACAGTGAAATATACGCCAAATGCTACTTCAAATGGTAGGTAACCCTTTACATCTATACTTATAATAAATCTGTAGAGAGGTCAATTCTGTACATGAAATATATTTCCAAAATAACTATCAGGGGGTGATTAGGAATCGATACTGATGCCAAAAATGCAATCAGTAAATTTTTTGTCTGTCTGTCTGTCTGTCGGTCTGTCTGTCTGTCTATCTGTCTGTCTGTATAACCGTTATAGAAACAAAAACTACTCGACGGATTTTAACGAAACTTGGTACAATTATTTTTCATACTCCTGAGCTGGTTATAGTATACTTTTTATCACGCTACAATCAATAGGAGCAGAGCAGTGAAGGGAAATGTTGGGAAAACGGGAGAAGTTTCTCCATTTTTTAAGCTTCCGTCGCGTGTGCAACCTTAATGGTTAAAGCTACACAGAAATCATTTCATGACGGAAATGTTCTCCTTAAAATTATATAAAAAATATCCCACGACAGCATATGTCTATCATTTATGGTTGACTCACAATAACACGTGTCATTCCCGATAGCTTAGCAGTTCGAAGCCTTCTGATTATAATATTTCTCTACTCTTACGTTTATAACACTCTCAGTCACCCCTAATTGAAAAAGTTAACAATATTAACTATTCCATAAAAAAGAATCATATAAATCGGTATAGAAACACGAAAGTTATACATGAAATACGCTAATAATAAGCCTCCCAACCACATCTTATATCGTCGGGTTACGGTGACGTAACAAATATATTAAATAGGGACAATTCTTGGCTATGCGAAAGATCTATTTTAACTCCTCGCTATGACCAGGCTTTTGAGATTAATAACAAAATACTGTCGAATATACAGGGGGAAAGCAAAGTTTATAGTTCAAAAAATAGAATGGTCGATGAACAAGAAGCCACTAATTACCCGATAGAATTTTTAAATTCTTTAAATATGCCCGGACTTCATTCTCATGAAATTTGTTTAAAAATTGGCATTCCGATTATTCTGCTCCGAAATTTAAGACCACCACAACTTTGCAATAGAACTCGGCTAAAAGTAACACACCCTACCCTAAAAATAAAAGTTGCAACAAAATATAATCGAGGCTCAAATTTTAACAAGTGCGGTGCAGGAGAAACCGTCTTTATTCCCAGAATTCCCATAATACCAAATAATTTTCCATTCCAATTTAAAAGAACGCAATTCCCAGTATCGGTATGTTATGCAATGACAATGAATAAGGCTCAAGGGCAGACTTTTCGTGTTGCTGGAATAGATCTCGGTGTCAGTTGTTTCTCGCATGGTCAGTTGTACGTCGCTCTTTCCCGGGTTAGCAGTTCTAGAAATCATTATGTTCACGTGCCGGACGGGTCAACTTTCAACATAGTTTACCCGGAAGCTTTGCGCTGAAGTATTTTCGTTCTATAGGTACTTAAGCCTCACGTGAACGTGATCTAAACAATATTACCTACCAATACATTAACTTAATAACACATAAGGTGTTACACGCTGACGGAGTCGCGGGCACAGCTATTAACAATAATATTGCGCGGTTCCGTATTGCGATATTTTTCAACAGTATTATAGATTGACATATTATATTTCCCTACTAAATTACGAAAGTTAATCTGTCTGTTACATCAAAATCACTGAACCGTGAGGAAGGACATAGGCTACTTTTTTTTTCGAAAAACGACTGAAACGCGGACGAAGTCGCGGGAAACTGCTATACTAATTATATAAGGCTGAAGAGTTTGTATGTTTGTTTGAACGCGATAATCTCAGGAACTACTGGTTCGAATTGAAAAATTATTTTTTAACTAGCTTTTGCCCGCGACTTCGTCCGCGTGGAATAGTTACTATGGGCTAACGTTAAATTTAAACCCCGATTTTGAAGCATTCTTCATTGGTGCTCCGCTCCTATTGGCCTTAGCGTAATGATATATAGCCTATAGCCTTTCTCAATAAATTTACTATTTAATTAAAAATATTTTTTCAATTCGAACCAGTAGTTCCTGAGATTATCGCGTTCAAACAAACAAACAAACTCTTCAGCCTTATATTATTAGCATAGATAGCTGTTGCCCGCGACTTCGCCCACGTTTCCGTCGTTTTTCGTAAAAAAAGTAGCCTATGTCCTTCCTCACGGTTCAGTGATTTTGATGTAACACACAGATTAACTTTCGTAATTTAGTAGGGAAATATAATATGTCAATCTATAATGCTGTTGAAAAATATCGCAATACCGAACCGCACAATATTATTGTTAATAGCTGTGCCCGCGACTGCGTCAGCGTGTAACTCCTTGTGTGTTATTAAGTTAATGTATTGGTAATATTGTTTAGATCACGTTCACATGAGGCTTAAGTACCTATAGAACGACAATACTTCAGCGCAAAGCTTCCGGGTAAACTATGTTGAAAGTTGACCCGTCCGGCACGTGAACATAAAGATTTCTAGAACTGCTAACCCGGGAAAGAGCGACGTACAACTGACCATGCGAGAAACAACTGACACCGAGATCTACTCCAGCAACACGAAAAGTCTGCCCTTGAGCCTTATTAATTGTCATTGCATAACACACCGATACTGGGAATCGCGTTCTTTTAAATTGGAATGGAAAATTATTTGGTATTATGGGAATTTTTGGAATAAAAACGGTTTCTCCTGCACCGCAACCTGTTAAAATTTGAGCCTCGATTATATTTTGTTGCAACTGGGTTACTTTTAGCTGAGTTCTATTGCAAAGTTGTGGTGGTTTTAAATTTCGGAGCAGAATAATAATCAGAATTTCAGAAAGCTTCGAACTGCTAAGCTATCGGGAGTTACACGTGTTATTGTGAGTCAACCATAAAATATAGATATATGCTGTCGTGGGATATTTTTTATATAATTTTAAGGAGAACATTTCCGTCATAAATGATTTCTGTGTAGCTTTAACCATTAAGGTTGCACACGCGACGGAAGCTTAAAAAATGGAGTAACTTCTCCCGTTTTCCCGACATTTCCCTTCACTGCTCTGCTCCTATTGATTGTAGCGTGATGAAAAGTATACTATAACCTGCTCAGGAGTATGAATATTAATTGTACCAAGTTTCGTTAAAATCCGTCGAGTAGTTTTTGTTTCCATAACGGTTATACAGACAGACAGACAGACAGACAGACAGACAGACAAAAATTTTACTGATTGCATTTTTGGTATCAGTATCGATCCCTAATCACCCCCTGATAGTTATTTTGTAAATATATTTCATGTACAGAATTGACCTCTCTACAGATTTATTATAAGTATAGATTAAATAGTCAATTTATAGAGAAGAATAGTCATTACGCTAAGGCCAATAGGAGCGGAGCGCCAATGAAGAATGCTTCAAAATTGGGGTTAAATTTAACGTCAGCCCATAGTAACTATTCCACGCGGACGAAGCCGCGGGCAAAAGCTAGTTTTCAATAATATCAAAAAACTAGGTACAAGTCGATTATAGTTACAAACATTGACATGTTACAAATCTTTTTCTAAAATATAGGTAGGTTAAGTTAAAGTTATGGATGTAGAGTCATCGTTTCAGCGAGTCCAATCTAAGTCCGTGTTCAAAAATGGGTATCGTCAGCAGAACTAAAATCAAAATCTTCGAAAAATTACCATAGTCGTTGCTATACCATAAAAAAGCAATCCGTACGTAACTCAATTCGCAAGCGCAAGAATCAAGTAAACAAACAATCGAAAATGCAGTAATGTCAAACTGTCAGTCTGTCAGTAGGTAAGGCAAAGGCATTGAGATAGGAAAAGTAACTATATGGTCAAATGAGATGTGATTCACACAGCCTACGATATGTTTTCTATTTCAAAAAATATTTAATTTTAATTAATATTGTTGTATATTAAAGAGCACAATACAGGGTAAGCTATTTTCATGGGGCACACCAAAGACAAAGACAACCCACAGTAGTGATGTTCTACAACCTCACTAAATACTAGGGATGTGCAGGGAATCAGATTCAGTCAGTGTTATCATGAGTGATTATTCCCAACAAATATTGACATGCATACATTATTTTGACTAGATTTATGTTATGGTACAAATAGTTCGAATTATATTAAATTAATAATAACTGTGCACTAAATCTGCAAAATAATTCGTTAAGGATTATTTGACGATTTCTGTTTGGCTAAATGCCACTTAAAAATAAACACTGATCTTCAATAAAAATAAGAATGAATTAAACGGATATCAAGTTAAATATTTTAATGATTCCCATATTTTTATATCCTACTTAAACAAACTTGAAAATTATTTCATTATACACATTTTATTTTAAAAAGAATTAAGGACTATTCGCAGTTTCTGTCCATTTCAAGCATTTTATAGGCATTCCCCTTTATAGATTTAATATAAACAATCATGAAAAGATACTTCGGTCATCAGAACGTAAAGTTAGCTATGGGGTACCGCAAACGACCGTGGTGAGAACTTTTATATTATTCAACTTTCATAATTCATTTCATTTCATCAACGTTCAACTATCTGTTTTCAATACTTAATGTTAAAAGGTGGAGTCCTGGTGTCCTGAATTACAGGCTTACAGCTTAGTTTAGGCACCAGTCTCCCACAATAATAAAGCTGTTAATATACAAATCTAAATGGTGGTAATATTGTGGAGAGAAATAAACATATATTATTATTATTATTATATATTAATGACCTCCTGTAATATATAGATCATCCCGTGACACTGTTTGCCAACAATTGTACCATAACTATACCTTGTAACAATGTAAATTTATATGAAACCGAAATAAATAATTCTCTAGCGTCGATTGTAGCATGGTTAGACAGTAAAACTTAAAAATTAACCTTTCTAAAACAAAGGTTATACATTTCAGTCAACGTATGCCGAGTAAAAATCTCAATCTTAATGTGTTTGTTAAAACAAACCCAGCTTATTTTGAAGTGTAATTTATGATTTTGTTGCACAAAATAAGCGCAACAATAGTGGGCTGTGTGTTCAAAGGGCTAAGACAACACTGATGCGTAAAAGTGTCAGCTGCATGGCACCAAAAATATTTAATTAATTACACAAAGCTTGGAAAGATTTAAATATGGCATTCTTTAAATGAAAATTATAAAATTGAATTGAATTGAATTATAAAACTTTCCACTTCCTATTAATTGTGATTTAACTGTCTTCTTCTTAGCATGTCGATGGCAAATAGCTAAATGGAGTCGGCGCAGAACTGGACAACAAGTTTAGCATCGTCGTCATCATCATCATCACCACAGCTTTCGGCGCTCTAATTACTGGCGAGCTAATTAACTGTGATAATTTATTATTCCATTTTAATTTGACAATTTAATTTTGACATTTACTTTTTAACATTTAATTTGATTGGTGATTATGATTTAAATATTTGTTTTTTTACATATACATATTATTTGGTTTTTAAGCTATTGCATAGCTTTTATCGCGGGCTTTGAGCCCGAATCAAGAAATTCCGTAACGAATATAAACGTAACACCCCCCACTCCAACCGGCACAGCCGTGCATCGTCTAACGTCGTTTCAGCTGCTAACTGCTCATAACTGTGTCCACGAGGGAGTTCGAGCCCGCGATTAGTTGAACCTTAACGTGTATGTATATGGTACGACTGCACGAAGCTCGCACGGATCGAGACGAGCTGCTCCGAAATCGGACGAATACGTAAGCAGCTGTTTGTGAGAAAGTATATAGGTGTTGTAGCGTAAATAAAATTAAGTGCACAGTAAAACACAACCGCTACTTAAAACGTTTAATTTTGATTAAAAGGAAAAAGATAGAAAACAAGTACTTAATTAAAAAATATAAAAAGTTAAATATTAGTTATTATTGGGAACCTTTCAGTGATGGCGTGGGTTAACTTAGCGGAAAGAAAAAGAATGTTATCGAAAGTATTATGCAAATATTTTTAACTTACCTAACAAAAAAATCGATTGCAATCGGTTATAGCTAGGCGAATACGCAATATTAGTAATTTTAATTACAAAAACACTAAGAGCATCCAACGCGTCTTGATAGGCCTTAGGTTAGAAAGAGTTTTTGACGTGGAATTTTTAGATTAGAAATATACAAATTAGGTGCACTATTTAAAATAGAACTCCTGCTGCGAAAACTCGGTAATTCCTGGACGGCTGAACACGACTGTGGGAAGTAACGTAGAAATCACGGAGCCACTGCGCTGCGGAGTCCGCATCTACCTCGTACTCTCTTCAGGCCTTTGAGATGGACGTCTCAGGCACAGGATGTGCTCGGATATCGGGCGAGAGCGCCCCGACCTCCGTCGTCGATAACCGACGTCGCTTGCCTGTAGGGTGGAGCCAAAAATTGGCTTGTAACGGGATCTAAACAAAAAAGAAACTTCAGACCACCGATGCAAGCTGAATCTTTGATTAATTATGAAACTAGTGCGAAATGGATCGAAAAGAAAAAAGACGACAATACATACCAAATTAACAAGAAAATCACCCACCGACTATACTTTTGCTAGGACACTCTATATTTTTTATTGGGTTTACACCAACAGAAAAAAAACTTTCATTTCATAATTTCGATATTAATCACAAAAAATAAGGTCGACCATCACTTATCGGGTCCCAAAAATGTAATGACGCCGTCAAAAGGCAAACAACCGACGATTTTTTCACGATTCCTGGTTCAAATGTGAATAACAGCTATGAAGAAAAAATTTTTTATTGAAAAGTTTGGATTAGGATTGGAGGAGGTTTTAACCGTAGCGGTTTTACGCTACAGTACCCCATTCCCAGTAAAAAAAATTGAGAGTAGCAACCCTAAAGGTGAGTGGCAACCCTAAAGGAAAGGTGAGTGACAACCCTAAAAGAAAGGTGGTTGACAACCCTAAAAGAAAGGTGAGAGATCAACCCAAGTGAATGTATCAACCCAGTGAGAGGGTGACAACGCTATAACAGATTGACATCACAACAACAGATTGAAAACACAACAACAGATTGAAAACACAATAACAGACTGACAACACAAAAGGGATAGCATCAACCAAGAGTGAAAACCATAATATACAAATTAAATAAACTAGCCTAACTAACTTTAAACTAAATACATCAAATCAACAACAACTAAGTGCAGCTGATACTGAATAAAATTGAAAGCCGGCCTCCAGTTTAGACGTTAACAGTGCGAGCTTCAGATGCGTCTCCTAAACCTACATTAGAATAGAAAAACAAACGATAGATCTAGAATAATATTCTTAAATATATATAGGAACAAAGAACAATAATCAACACGAAACAAATAAGAGTTGAGATTAAGAAATAACTTAAAAATACGACGAAAACTCAAAGGAAGTCAAACAAAACTCGAAGTCGAACACAAAAGCTCGAAGTCAGATAAAAACTCGAAGTGAGACACGACTCAAAGTCCAACACGACTCAAAGTCAAACACAACTCAAAGTCAAACACGACTCAAAGTCGAACACGACTCAAAGTCAAACACGACTCAAAGTCAAACACGACTCAAAGTCAAACACGACTCAAAGTCAAACACGACTCAAAGTCAAACACGACTCAAAGTCAAACACGACTCAAAGTCAAACACGACTCAAGACTGAATTTAAGAGCTTAAGTTATAGAGGGATAAGTTAGAAGGTTAAGTTAAAGAGAGAGGGTTAAGTTGAAGAGGGTGGACCTTAAATCAAAATCAAAAATACGACGCCTAATGAGAGGAAATGGTTATGAATAAATATTAACTCCAGGGAGGAATGAGGATCGAAATAATAAAAGAGGTGTCGTTAATTGAAAACTAATGGCCTAACATAAGTAATGCTGATTAAGTTAAGAATATGGAACAAATTAATTCATTTAAGTATGTTTTTTATATGATATTGTCCAATATGATGAGAATCACAGTCTTGTAGGACATATGTAGTCATGGAGATGACTCTGATCACACGACATTTAATGAAACGAGGAGCAAGCTTTCCTGTAAAGTATTCAGCAGCTGACGATTTTGAAAAATTACGCCTCCATACAATGTCGCCGGCATTAAGTGTAATAGCCGTCCGGTTCGTATTGTAATTTCGTGAATTACGGAGAAAAGCAGAAGAAAGATTGTCCGCTACTTTTGCGTAAATCTCGGCGAGCGAAGTCAGATTACTCGCGTGTTGTTCCCGACTTTCAGCTAAATTAGTGCTTAGAGTCTGGTTATTCGCACGCGATGAATCCATACAGACTTCTCTACCGAATATGAGAAAGTTTGGCGTAAACCCTGTGGCTAAATTAATACATGAATTGAGGTAAAGTTTGACCTTGGGTAACAATTTAGCCCAATTCCTTTGGTTCTCGCCAACCAATATGCTCAAACAAGTAACGACACTTTGGTTATAACGTTCTACCGTGTTTGCTTGTGGAGTGTAATAAGGGGTATATGTAGGGGATTCAATGCGAAACGATCTAAGAAAGTTTAAAAACTGATTACTACGAAAAACGGTAGCATTATCACAGAGAATAGACCGTGGAACTCCGAAGTTAAAAAATATTTCAGATTCCAAAGCTTTTATAACTGAATTGGCGTCAATCCTTTTAAGGGGCACTAACCAAACATATTTAGAAAAAACATCGACCATAGATAAAATGTATTTGAACCCATAATAAGCGATTGGAAGCGGTCCAATAACGTCGATAGAAATCATTTGTAAAGGTAAAGAAACTTCCTTTGGATAACACATATGACCACGTGGTTGGGAATTCGCGATCTTATAAGCTTTACAAACCTCACATTGCCTTAAAGTCTCAGAAACATCTCGAAATATATTTGGCCAGTAAAAGTTATCCTTGAGCTTAAAATAAGTCTTTGAAACTCCAGGATGTATAGAGAGAGGGTTATTATGAGCTTCCCATATAGCGGATTTAACTTTTTCAACGGGTAAAACTACGCGCCAAGGATCAGAGCACAATGGGTTAGTGATTGGCATGCGTCTTAACAGAAGACCGTTCCGAATGGCGTAAGCTGGAAACGTTTGAGGGGAGTCACGAGCCCCTAAATACACCTTTTTATACCATCTATCATTGGTATCGTCAGGTCCTTGATCGAATGTAACCGGACTCGCGTACATTCTAGATAAAGCGTCTGGAACGACGTGTTGCGACCCTTTGCGATGAATGATATCAAACGTGTATTGGGAAATCACAGTAGCCCATCGCGCCAAACGCCCTGAGGGATTACATAGTGTGAGGAGCCATTTCAAGGCCATATGATCGGTTATAACAGAAAACTTCATTCCATCTAAATAACAGCGAAAATGCTTAATGGAATCAAGAACGGATAAAAGTTCACGTTCAGTTGTACTATAATTGCGTTCTGCTTTTGAGAATAAGCGTGAATAATAAGCGATAGGATGTTCAACACCATCGAACTTTTGAGAAAGAACTGAACCAAGACCAACAGCTGACGCATCACATTGCAAAATGAAGGGCTTCGAGAAATCTGGACATGCCATAACGGGAGTATTGATGAGCGCATCCTTTAATTTTAGGAATGCTTGATCGGCGGCATCATCCCAACTTATAGGGTCACGACCCTTCTTTTTTCCTATAAGGGCAGTGAGTGGAGCTATTATAGAAGAAAAACCATCAACAAAACGCCTATAATATGAGCATAACCCAATAAAACCACGTAGTGACTTAGCTGTAGTAGGAGCGGGATAATCCCTAATAGCATCGAGCTTGCTGGGATCAGTTTGTAAACCCTTTTCGTTAATGATATAACCCAAATATTTCAATTCGCTTTTACAGAACTCGCATTTTTTTAGGTTAATAGTTAAACCGGCCTCCTTGAGACGGTCTAGTACTTTTCTAAGGAGCGAGAGGTGACTATCAAAGTCTTTTGATATTATGATTAGATCATCGACGTAACCGAAAACGCAATTATCACTGGTCGAAGTGAATTCAAAATTGACGATCATATCAGTAAGGCGCTGCATCTCGGAAGCTGCATTCGTGAGACCAAATGGCATTCTGACGAACTCAAATAAACCTCGTTGTGGAACTATGAAAGCGGTTCTTTCACAACTCTCATCATCAGCGAGGGGAATCTGCCAAAATGCACTCCTAAAATCAAGAGAACTTATATACCTTGCACCTCGAAGGTTGTCAAGAATATCGTGAATACGGGGGAGCGGATAAGAATCTCTAGTAGTAACGCTATTCAATTTCCTACTATCAACGCAAAAACGTACAGAACCGTCCTTTTTGGTAACCATCACAACAGGACTGGCCCATGGAGAACGTGAGGGACGAATGACACCCATCTCCAGCATCTTATCGATTTCCTCATTGAGCAACTTTAACTTAACAGGTGAAAGAGGGTAAAAACGTTGTCTAATTGGTGGTCCAGTAGTGTTTATTTTGTGTGATAGCCAAGTAGTCTTACCAAGGCCAACTTTATCGGATGAAATGACATCGAATTCCTCAATGACCCGTTGTAACTTTAGCTCTTGGTCTGGTAATAAAACGTTACGAGGGCAAATGTATCGAACCTCGCTAATGCAATTAATCTGAGGAAGGGATTGAGAGTCAGAGGGAAGGGTATGTGAGTCAGGAGGTAGGGAATTAGAGTCGGGAGGAAGGTACATATTACCTTTGATATTTTTGTTAAAAGCTTGACTAAAAACTGAAGTCAAACCGAACTTATTCCAAAATTCGATACCTAAAATAACTGAAGAAGACATAGAACGTGCTACTAAAAATTCGTGGACAAAAGTCGTACCATTAAACTTAACTGGGAGAAAGATAGTTCCTAAAATATCAATAGGAGAGTTATTAGCGGAAATAACACGTGGGCACTGAACGTTTGATTTTAAAGAAATACCCAGTTGTTGGGTTAAACAATCACTAATAAGGGACATTTGTGCACCAGAGTCAAGTAGGGCTTTAACGACCCGGTTACACAATATGATCTCGATGAAAGGACGGTTATCAGACGAATCGGACGCTATCACCGGTGACACTGTACGGAGTAATGCGTGTCGCCGGTGGGCTAAACATTTTTTGGATTGCATTTTGGGCAATCACGAGTTATAAAACCAGGTGTGCGGCATTTAAAACATAGCATACCAGGGAAATCAGGGCAAGTACGATAGGGGTGTCCCGTTTTATTGCATTTTGGACAGATTTGTGATTGATTTGTTGCGCTTGAAACTAATTTTGTAGATTTGGGCAAAAAACTTTCAAAATGCGATGCAGTGTCAATGAGCGCATCTAAGTCAGTAAATTTATGTATCGATAAGCATGGAAAATATCTAGGATGCATGTTGTGAGTGATAATTTCTAATAGTTCAGATTTATCGACTGGTTTACGTAATGTATCATTCAATTGAGAAATCTGATGCACAAAATGTAAAACAGGTTGATCTGATTTCTGTTTTGTATTTCTAACTTGTTGACCGGTTTTAAACTCGAAATCAATTTCTCCGAATGTATTGAAGAAATTTTCTTTTAATTCGGGGTAAGTCATATCAGGTCGACGGATTGACCTATAATAAATAATTCAAGGCGCGACCGGATAACACTTCGTGGAAGCGTTTAAGCAGATATCTGTCAGTTATGTCGTCTGAATCCTTCTCTTCTTCGATACTGGTAAAAAATTTCGAACACTGGTATCTCCAGTATAATTTATGTTCCATTTTGTTTTAGAAGGTAACCGGGACAGTCCTCGGATTTCATAGGAGAAGGTAAGTTAGAACGACTAGTACCCGGAGTGGGCCTAGGTGGAATGGGAGGAGGTCTAGAAATAATAATACTTTCGTGTAAAGGAGTCTCACCGATAGAACCTTCTTCGGACATTTTTAAACACAAAATAGAAATAGATTAAATGAAAGAGAGCGGGACTTAGCAGGAAATCGTTAGATATCGTGCCGTAATATCGATACGGGAAGAAGACAACAAAATGAACGTCAAAGGAATCCGCTGGGCTAAGAATCCAACAAAAACAGATACTAGCAAATAGCAGAAAAGCAAACAGACGGGCTAAAAAAATAAAAAAGGTAGACACTAGCACACGACCATTCAAAAAGCTTACCTTTGGTCACGATGCCTAACCATCCACACATCAAACACACTCTACGGGAAACTAACTACCGCTACCTACTGGGATAAAATAAAACTCGGAATAGATACGTACATTTTGGGAGAAAATAAAAGAATTGGAAATTGGGTATAGTTACAAAGTTAATCTTTAAAATTGAATTTCACAAACATCACACAATTTAGCAAAGAACATAAATTCAGTTAGCAATTCTGTAGTCCAGTCGTATGAATCGGGAAAACATTCAAGACAGGTAATCCTTTTAACTTCCATACGGGTATCTGACCAATTCTAAAACCTGAAACTCACAACAAGAAAGATGAAAATTAAAGATTGCTCTCAAGAGCAACCACACACGAGATAACAAAAAAAAAGGTATTTTAGTAATAATTAATATGCAAACTTACTTTAATTCGGGCGCCATATTGTAGCGTAAATAAAATTAAGTGCACAGTAAAACACAACCGCTACTTAAAACGTTTAATTTTGATTAAAAGGAAAAAGATAGAAAACAAGTACTTAATTAAAAAATATAAAAAGTTAAATATTAGTTATTATTGGGAACCTTTCAGTGATGGCGTGGGTTAACTTAGCGGAAAGAAAAATAATGTTATCGAAAGTATTATGCAAATATTTTTAACTTACCTAACAAAAAAATCGATTGCAATCGGTTATAGCTAGGCGAATACGCAATATTAGTAATTTTAATTACAAAAACACTAAGAGCATCCAACGCGTCTTGATAGGCCTTAGGTTAGAAAGAGTTTTTGACGTGAGAATTTTTAGATTAGAAATATACAAATTAGGTGCACTATTTAAAATAGAACTCCTGCTGCGAAAACTCGGTAATTCCTGGACGGCTGAACACGACTGTGGGAAGTAACGTGGAAATCACGGAGCCACTGCGCTGCGGAGTCCGCATCTACCTCGTACTCTCTTCAGGCCTTTGAGATGGACGTCTCAGGCACAGGATGTGCTCGGATATCGGGCGAGAGCGCCCCGACCTCCGTCGTCGATAACCGACGTCGCTTGCCTGTAGGGTGGAGCCAAAAATTGGCTTGTAACGGGATCTAAACAAAAAAGAAACTTCAGACCACCGATGCAAGCTGAATCTTTGATTAATTATGAAACTAGTGCGAAATGGATCGAAAAGAAAAAAGACGACAATACATACCAAATTAACCAGAAAATCACCCACCGACTATACTTTTGCTAGGACACTCTATATTTTTTATTGGGTTTACACCAACAGAAAAAAAACTTTCATTTCATAATTTCGATATTAATCACAAAAAATAAGGTCGACCATCACTTATCGGGTCCCAAAAATGTAATGACGCCGTCAAAAGGCAAACAACCGACGATTTTTTCACGATTCCTGGTTCAAATGTGAATAACAGCTATGAAAAAAAATTTTTTATTGAAAAGTTTGGATTAGGATTGGAGGAGGTTTTAACCGTAGCGGTTTTACGCTACAGTGTATAGGTATCTATCATCTTTGTACATCAGTGAATAAATTAGTGCATAAAGTGTTTTAAATAAATGAATAAACAAAGTGCTTTTATTAATGAAGATAGTGATGAAAAAAATACTTCATAAATAAAATAAATAAATAATTATATTTGCATAAGTTGATAAAAAATGCTATGCAATAGCTTTACCGCGGCAGTCCCCGAGTGCCACACTCATTTTTTTGGTTTAGTTTTAATAATTGATTTTACATTAAATCAAGTGTAAAATCAATTATTAAAACTTTTATATTTTTTTGTTATTTAATTGCATAATGTAAATTATTATTGAATTATTTTTGTGAATTATTTGTAAATGGACATCTTTCTAAAATAAGGCGCCTCTCCGCCACATTTATTGTACGCACAGCTTAAACATATAAAATTCTCTGATGGGTTCTTTACGTGACCCTTGCCACATATGACCCGTCGGCTTTTAAAACAAAAGTGACCATGGATCCTCCGATCTGGGTTATTTCACTATAGACTACATCCATTGCTTATCATCAGGCGTGGTTGAGGTCAAGAGTGGTCTCCTCCGAAATAAATAATGAATAACAATTATTCAGCCTTACCTACCCACTGCTGGGACATGAGCCTCCTCTCTATAGAGGAGGCTTGTCCCAGCACACATGTTTTCGAATTTTTGGTCCTAGGACATGCCACTTTCCTCAAAAGGTTTTCCTTCAGTGATTTACACACACGGAGTAACATTGTGCCAGACTGGGTTTGAACCCATAAGCTACTGGTCAATCGTGACGTGTGTTTGTAGTTACAAAAGCTAATGCTATCACACTGTGCACCAAATCAGGATTATCAATCCAAATTACTCTTTATGGCCCACATAGATACTGCTAAAGTCATCCGCCATCATAAACGAGACCTAATGATGATGATATTATTATCTTAAGTGCCTGTTTCGTGCCTATGTACCTACCTTCTTATATAGTATATAAGATGTTTATATCTTACCAAACAGATTCGCCGCGAAAACCTTATTCCTGCACCGAGTGACATAAACCATACTTAAGAGGAAATCGTAAAAACCTTTGAAGAGGAGAGGCGCTTTATATTAGAAAGGTGTCCATTTACGTATCAAAACGTGTTCTTATAATTATAGAGAAAAAGACAATGATGAGTAAAGAATCATATTCCAAGTCAGTTTGAAAGCAAATTTGAAATACCTACTTACAAATTAGTCAGTCGTCATGACATCGAGAAATACACTCGGTTAATGTCAATGAGCTTAAACCAGTAAATCAAGGTGACAGCAGCTACTAACGACCATAACGGTCCAACCGGCATGATCGAATTATAACAATATCTTATTGTCCTTAACCTTAAAAATGATAAGCCAATAATTCAAATATAGGAAATCAAATTGCCTATGAGATGTATGCCTTTAACTTAAGTGCATGCATTTTCAAGTGTGCGTCGCTTAATGAAATGAAATGAAATTAAATATTTATTTTGTAAAGTAGTTATAAATAACACGTTTACACGTATTTTTTCAACCGACGACAAAAAGAGGAGGTTATCAATTCGAAGCGTATATTTTTTTTTTTTTATGTATGATCATCGATTACTCGAAGACGGCTGAACCGATTTAGAAAATTCTTTTTTTGATTGAAAGGGTATACTTCGAAATTGGTCCCATTTTCATAAACGTCAGGATCTGGTGATGGGATCCTGGAGAAATCGAGGGAACTCTTCAAATATTATAGGCACACCTATGACGTTTTGGGTATTTATTATAGTAACTTGTGTAGTTGCTCTCAAAAAGTACCATTTGAGGAAGTGGAACTGATGATGAAGAACACAGATAGCCGCCGAAACTACTCAATAATAAGTATTGAGTGGATTGCGATTCGATTACTTGAATATGGTTAATAAGCATTTTATGCTCGTCACAATGCATATGGAGATGTAGAGCTGATGGTGAAGTACCAGGAGAACTCCTCAACAATTAACGGCCCAGCATTGGGAAAAGCAATATTTTGTAAAAGGTTATAAGTAGTTGACATTTAGGCTCTTGTAACTAGGTAAATTAAAAATAGACCAACTAAAAAGAGTTAAATAAAAACTTTTTACCAAAAAATTAAACCGTCTTTAGTTGTGTTGTGTGTTGTGGTGTCTTTAGTTTTGTATTTTCGTTTTTGGCACCGACTTCCGAAATTAAAGTTATTTTTCACTTTGCAGTGTTTTTTGGGAGTCGGTTTAATTTTTTGGTAAAAAGTTTTTATTGTGTTTTAACTTAAGCTAGATGCTGTTTCCGGTGTTTTCTGAGTAATCTACAACACCGAAACAAACTCAGAGGTCAACGTCTCTTTTAAAGTCCATACCATTTATATTTGTCAAACTATATGAGAAGCATGAAGGTTCATGTCTGTTGTGTTTTTTGAGGAAAGGAGCACGCAGATTTGAGCGGACCTGTTTAGACAGTGCAAGGATTTGTCAGTTATCGTGTAGCTCAACTTTGAACTTAAGGAGCACAACGATCTGACGAACAATACCAAAGTAAGGACATTTGGATAGGCCACACAAATACTCAAACTGACAATATCAACCATAAATTATAATGAAAATAGCATAAAAAGAAATAATAACCTATGTTCGGTCCGACGTGAAACAGAACGCACCTTTTCGTTGGCAACATCAATTATCTGTGGGCTTGACATAACTTTTTCACTTGACAGATAGACTTTGGTTCCTTGTTGAAAGATGTCCGATTGGGACCTGTTGAGTTAATTTTTTGGTAAAATATCGTTTGGAATCGCGTGTTGAAACCGATAATTGGGTCGCGAGTTAACTATTGTTTGAAGTTGTAATCCCCATTTGACGAAAACCCCGGGATATTTTTGGATTTATCGCCGGGTTGATGCCATCGCGTGGCACGCGCATTTGTTGGAAAAAAATAGTGATAAATAGCTTCAATCCGGTGTGAGTTGGGTGTGATGCTGATCTGGACCGCGCCATTGGAGATTGGTGCCTTGTGAACGTTCTAGAACACGTGACTTACATCACACTTTTCAATTACTCACCTCATATTACATACAAACCACACTTGGGCATGGCCTAGGAAGGTCGAAGTTGGTGTACCCAGTGCAGAAGGTAAGTGGTTAGATTAGTTATTTGTATATATGGGTGTAGGCCTCAGAGGCTATTGTGTAACCTTGTTTATTGTAAGCAACGTTTATAGCTCCACGTACCGTGGACAAGTTTCGGACCGTCCAGTTACCGTTGCACTGGCTTCTTGTAGGACTGAACATTCTGGTAGCAGGCGTGGCTCTTATAATATAAGATCCACTGGTTTAATTGGAAGTTTTGAAAATAACTTTAGTTTAATTACTTAACATAACTTATATAACTTAATAAGTTTTGAATATATTACCATGTCATCCGGGCTATCTAATTGAAGTTGTATTTGTAATTTGTACTGTAGCCCCTTTTATTGCATTGACAGGTAAGATTTATTTGTGAAATTGGGAATTATTAGGTTGTGTTATATAATTTGGTATATTTGTTGCAATTAATAATTGAATGTCACTGATCTGAATTTAAAAGGTTATCTAAATAATAATTACACATAGTCTAACATAATAGGACTTGAATTGTGTGTATTGGTTATTGCATTTGTGGTACTTATTGGACTGTGTTGATAGAGATTCTCCGGCTCAATATTATACAGTCAATTGTTGTGTTTATTGATATTTAATTGGGGTTGATCCTGCACAATACATACATTGAATTGTTATTTATTTTGTAACTAGCCATCTGTACCAAGCTAGATTCATACTTGGAATGGGTACAGGGTCGGATTTGGACTTGAAATAATTGAATTTAAGTTGTTATTTTGGTGAAATTATTTGGTCGGCTAACAAGTCATTGTTGTTTGTTTAGTTAATTTTAGCCTGTTGTATTAATATTTGATTGTTGAAATGGCCTCATTAAGGGCAGTCAGGGAGGCTGCTGCCGGATTGACCTCACAGTTGAGATGGTTCACATCGGCAGCTGCAACGGTTGAGCGTGTAGATTTGGAAGAGCTCACCCTTGCTCGGTACGGGCAAGTGATTGAGAGGATCAAGTCAGCTGATGCTGCGCTCACACGCTTCAACGAGTACATCATGGACGTGGATTTGGGGGTGATGGATCAGACAGCCCGCGATAAGATTTTGGGTGACTATGACCAGATTGTCCACCTGGGGGATGTCATATGTCTACGAGCGCGGGAAATTTTGAAGAGCCGGGTGCCTGATGCGGCCAAGCCGCGGACCCCCGTTGTTGCAGGCCCTGGACTATTGAGTAGGCTGCCCACCCTGGAGCTGCCACATTTTGACGGTCGCTTGGACCACTGGCTGGGCTTCCTAAATCTCTTTGAGAGTCTTGTCGATGCACGCTCGGACCTCGGACCTGCCCAGAAGCTGGCCTATTTATTGTCTGTCCTGGAGGGCGAAGCCAGAGCCTTGGTGCAGCACTTGCCGGTGACGGATTCCTCTTACCCGACCGCTCTGGAGCTTCTCTCCCGACGGTATCAGAACAAGCGCTGACTGGCTGATGTGCACATCGACCAGATTTTGGGGCTACCGGCCATTGTCAGCACGTCGACGTTGCGCACTGACTTGCTGAACCCGTTGGTCTCAGCGACCAACGCCTTGAGACGCTTGGAGTTACCGGTAGAACATTGGTCCTACTTGTTGGTGCACATAGTGCTGCAGTTGCTCCCCGCGGAGCTGAGGTCACGTTTTGAGCAGAAGTATGGTGGGGATAGTGCCACCCATCTTCCCCCCTTTGACGACCTCCTCAAATTTTTGGAAGACGAGTGTCGGTTTTCGGATACCACTCGTGGCGCCACGGGGTCACCCCCACTACCTTCTCAGCCCAGAGACCAGGGACGGACTAGGGCTCGGGGGCCTGTTAATTTCCCCCCCCCCCCCCCGTTTTGTTGGCGCCCGGAGTCCTCGGGCTAGGGGGCCTGTTGATGATCGCCCCGCCCCCCGTTTTGCTGGCGCCCGGAGTCCTCGGGCTAGGGGGCCTGTTGATGTTCGCCCCGCCCCCCATTTTGCTGGTGCCCGGAGTCCTCATCATTGTGACTTTTGTAAGGCAACGGAGCATGTCATGGCGAGTTGCCCGGATTTTTTGAATTTGCACGTAAGTGCCCGCCGCTGCATTGTCAACGCACGCCGTTTGTGCTTTTCGTGCTTGGGGGCCCACTTCCATCGGGACTGCACCGACCCCCGCCCGTGTAGAATTTGTGAAGGGTCCCACTTGGAGATTTTGTGCGCCAACGCGAACCGCTCCAGCAGACCAGCTTCTGAGGGGGGTTCGCGCATGGGGGGGTACCCCGGAGATGAGCACCGGGCTGAGACCCGCAATTCTGTACGCCGCACTCCACCCCCCGCGCAAGTTGAACGGGAGCCCCGCGAGCGCCATTTGGTCTCCCCTCGTCAGGGAGAACGCGCATTGGCTGCTAGGCAGCAGTGGCCGGGTCGGCGCCGCTGCCTTTCCCCTCCGTTGGCGGAATGTCCCCGGCTGGAGTCGCGCCCTCCGCCATTCGGGCATCCGGTGGGATATGCCCCTCCAGTGATGGCGAGCGGCTCGGGACACCGCGCGGACGAATATTTTGATTGTTGGCCTCGTCGTGAACGAAGGCAGCCTGGATGCGGCGATCGGTCGCCGCCCAGGCATCACTAAGAGATTGACGCCTGCCCCGCTAAAGGACCCCCCCGATCAAGACGGTTTTGTTGCCAACGGCCTCGGTCAAGGTCTGGGGACCTTCGGGTGGCTCGATTGTGATCCGTGCCATTTTGGACACGGGAGCCCAGGGTTGCCTTTTGTCGTCTTGGTTAGCGGGACAGGTTGGCCTGAAGGTGAACGACCTTTCAGGCAAGATTTGGGGAATTGGCGAAATGACTGTCACCACTGTTGAGGGAAGGACCTGGTTTGAAGTCACCCTTGTGAGTTGTCCTTACCCTAGAATTGGTGCTCCTGCCCTTGTTATAACTGAACTTGGTTGGGACGAGCCACTTCGGGAAACCGTGTTGGAGGACAGTTGAGGCTCTCTAGCCTTCCTTATGGGGCCCGTCACCCCCTTTTGTTGTCCAAGGAGGGCCACTTGGTTCAATTGTTGGTGACTGATCGTCACACTAAGAACTCGCATGCCGGTTGCAATGCACTGTTGGCCATTCTGCAGCGAGAAATTTGGATTTTGTCAGCTGATCGCGTCAATGAGGCGAGGCCCTTTGCTGGCGTCGTAACGGAATTGTTGGTCCCCTTTTGTTGAAGACGTCCACCCTTCGTAATAGTAAAATTGTTAAGGCTTAATTGTGTGTTTGTCTGCCTGTCAACCAAGGCAGTACATTTGGAGCTGGTAACCTCCCTCTCAACAGAGGCCTTTGAGGCTTCTTTGGAAAGATTTGTGTCTCGCCGTGGGTTACCTTCTTTGATTAGGTCTGATTGCGGTACGAATTACAAGGGTACAAGTAACTATTTGAAGGAGGTATACGCCTTCCTTAATGAGAACCAGGTTGACATTGGTAATAGTTTGGCCCGCCGAGGGGTCACTTGGTTGTTTGACCCGCCAGCCTGCCCCCCATTGGGGGGGTATTTTTGAGGCCGCGGTGAAAGCGGCAAAGGGACGCTGGCGGAGATTGTTGGGAGACACCGTTCTCACCTTTGTGGAACTAGCTACGGTATTTGGCCGCATTGAAGCTGTGTTGAATTCGCAACCTGGTCAAGACTTCCAATTGATTAGCGGACGGGTAGGCCCGTCCGGGGGGGGTAGATGTTCGGTCCAACGTGAAACAGAACGCACCTTTTCGTTGGCAACATCAATTAACTGTGGGCTTGACATAACTTTTTCACTTGACAGATAGACTTTGGTTCCTTGTTGAAAGATGTCCGATTGGGACCTGTTGAGTTAATTTTTTGGTAAAATATCGTTTGGAATCGCGTGTTGAAACTGATAATTGGGTCGCGAGTTAACTATTGTTTGAAGTTGTAATCCCCATTTGACGAAAACCCCGGGATATTTTTGGATTTATCGCCGGGTTGATGCCATCGCGTGGCACGCGCATTTGTTGGAAAAAAATAGTGATAAATAGCTTCAATCCCGTGTGAGTTGGGTGTGATGCTGATCTGGACCGCGCCATTGGAGATTGGTGCCTTGTGAACGTTCTAGAACACGTGACTTACATCACACTTTTCAATTACTCACCTCATATTACATACAAACCACACTTGGGCGTGGCCTAGGAAGGTCGAAGTTGGTGTACCCAGTGCAGAAGGTAAGTGGTTAGATTAGTTATTTGTATATATGGTTGTAGGCCTCAGAGGCTATTGTGTAACCTTTTTTATTGTAAGCAACGTTTATAGCTCCACGTACCGTGGACAAGTTTCGGACCGTCCAGTTACCGTTGCACTGGCTTCTTGTAGGACTGAACAAACTACATATTTCTCACATTCACAATAATAAAAAATAAAAGATCAAAAAAATATAAGTAGGTATATCACTGGAGCAACTCATTCCCAAGCCTTTTTAACCGACTTCAAAAAAAAGGAGGTTCTCAGTTCGTCTTGAACTTTTTTATATCCTCATAACTCGAAGACGGCTGAACCGATTTGGATTTTCTTCGTTTGAAAGGGTATACTTTTTAATTGGTTCCATTGTTATGAAATCAGGATCTGATGATGGAATCCTGGAGTAATCAAAAGAACTCTTCAAATATTATACGCAAACCTTTAGGTTTTTGGATATTTCTAATAGTACCTTATGCAGTTGCTCTCGAAAAGCACCATTTAAGGAAGTGGAACTGATGATGAAGACCACATATGGCCAACGAAACTACTCAATAATAAGTATTTTGTGGATTGCGATTCAATTACTTGATTATGCATGTTAAGCACTTTATACTCGTCACAATGCAAATGCTGATGTAGAGCTGATGGTGAAGAACCAGGAAGACTCCTCAAAAATTAACGGCTCTGCATCGGGAAAAGCAATATTTTGTAAAAGGTGATAAGTAGTAAAGCGTGTAAATGAAACATTTTAGCAAAAAATAAAACCGACTTCCATATCAAAACACTACAAAGCCAAAAATAACTTTAATTTCGGAAGGCGGTGTCAAAAACTGAAAATACAAAACCAATAACCTTTGACTTTATGTTACATAAAGTTCTCATAAATAAATAAATTGTGCAATGGCACACGTTTAAAAGTGACTTCACTAAAACGGAACGTGATAAAGGCACAAATATTAACAGGGTGTGGACTTGGAAAGCGTGCGTTCATGCCCCGAATACCGCTTATCATAAATAATTATCTGTTCAGGTTTAAACGTGAGCACTTCCCATTAGGTAAATGTAAGTTTTGGCATGACCATAATTAAAGCTCAGCGACAAACTATGAGTCGTGTTGGTGTGGATCTGCGGAAGTCCTGTTTCTCGCATGGTCAGCTGTATGTCGCGAGTAAGCAAAAAAGCCTGTTTATACTTACTGATGAACATCACGAAACAAGTAATAATGTTAAAATTCTTAATGAATTTTTTTAAGTATTATCTACACGTACAATTTTTTTCGTGCATTTCTTCGTAATATTGTAAGTCATGTCATAATCATGATGTGTATCTACATACATTATATAGTTTGTGTAATTACGTATAGTATATAATTAATATAAAAATTTCGTCTTAAATACTAAAAGTACGCGCGAACGAGTATATAATATTTGTAGTTTTATAGTATTATATTATAATTTATCCCCAGTATAATTTCGAGCTCATTACCGTTACAAGACATAGAAGAAACAACTATAAAATAAATCCCATCATCTATCACGTAGAAGACCCAACCAACATTATGTACTAATAATTCTTGCACTTGTCACATTATCACTTCGACATACTTGGTTGTTTGTCTGAGAATGCCTAAGGCATTGAATCTAAGTTTTTACCTATGTATATGGCGGAGAAATAAGTTTATTTATTCTTTCTGTTTAGACGTGATGTTTACATTTAAATCATATGAAACTCGTCCCTTTACGCAAGATATGCGCTAGGCCGTAGAGTTGCGGATACCTGCCCGACATACATACATACATCTCTTTCCTTTAAAAAAAATGTATTTTACATCTAGTAGAACATACTTATTGACATTTTAAGTAGCTAAGCGTTTAAATTTTTGCCGCATATACAACAGTCCCGCATCAGAATTAGTATCACTAAATCACTAATTAACCTTCATATTTTTTCCCAATTCTTTACAATCGATGAAACTACTATAATTTCCATTGTAATGAAAGGTAATTTCGTCGGAAACGTGGAGGAATTCTTGTTAATAACTGCAATTTCCTTTGGTATAGCGACGTTGCACGATGTTGGTGTTTCAGGGTAAACGTCAATGTTTGATTGCTTTTTTCATGCTGGCTCATTTCAGTGCGGTATCGTACACATTTTACTGCTGCAAGTTAGATCTATGAAGGTATTCCTAGAAAGTTGAAAAAAATAGCCTTCATAATTTCACAAATTATTGCTACAAAGAAACATTATACATGTTTTAGTTTGATAAGGTTATTCTATTGTACTACATATGCCATTGGGCACCAGGGAATATTTTCCGACACAATAATGACAGTTCCACAGTCGGTATTGTGGTCGCAGTCTATTATTGTGCACGGGTGGATAGTGTCCTTTCACAAGATCAGCGGGATGCAATAGTGCAGCAAGCTAACGGGTAACCAAAGATACAAATATTTTTACGGCGTTTGTTTTCTTTGTGACATTAATACACATACATATTTATATTTATACATGTAGATTTCCATGTACCTAGAAAGGAGCTTCATTATGTGAACCTAGCTTATGCTCGCGACTTCGTTCGGATAAAAAGTAGCCTATGTGTTATTCCAGGATGTCAACTGTCTCGTACAGCAGTTTTTGCGTGAAAGAGTAACAAACATCCATACATCTATACACCCATTCTTACACATTTTCGCATTTATTATAGTATAGTGTTGCCCAAACGAGAGTCTCGCAAGAGTCTTGCAATTAGCGATTATCCTATTGCTATTTATTAAACGGTAGTTGAACAGAACAATGTAACAGACTCTGTTACATTGTTCTGAGATCTCAACTACCATTGCATACCACATGGGCAACACTATTATAGTAGTAAGAAAGATGATAAATTTAGATAGCGAAGTGCTCCGGAGTGGTCTTTTTAGAGGATGATGATTACCGGGGTAGTTTAAGTGCGATAGAATCCCACAGTCTTCTGCCCTAATTGCCAAGCGTGTTTGGAAAGGGACTATAAACTTAGATAATGCAGTACTCGTATTTCCCTCCTTATTAACATATGAAAACTATCATGTCTGTCTAGAGAATAAATCGGTTTTTAATTTATTTTATTACTTTTCACCGTCCAAATTACATTTACACACCGAATAATCTCCTGCATTTGATGGTTTATTATTATACGGACATGGTTTTGGTAAATTGTAGACGCTCCTCCACAATGGCCACTAGTCAAGGTAGAAGTTGAAGTTTCGATCATAGAATACTGTATCACTTATAATGATCAGTAAACAAGTCATCTTTTCTCACTAATATTTGCACCTGTGTTTGCATACATACCTGTGCACTATAATATTTCCTGCGTAGACGAATAATATCTGTTCAAACTCAGTATGCTCGGAATTCGGTCAGAAGGGTCATTTCACGCAGGCTCAATTTTTTACTAATTTCGGTGGAATTTTTTATTTGTAGGTTTTCGGATGAAAAAATAAACTTGTCTTATTCTAGAACACATAAGTATTCTAGATATTTTAGTAGGAAACAAACAACTGTAGTTGTTTTAAAAATATGATGGCCACCGCAATTGCCCACCCACTGAAATTGAAAATTGTACACCGAAATTGCAACATCACACCAAAATGGAATTTTTGTATTGTACCATGATAGTTATTAAACAAAGAACAACTTAGCCGTTATGTAGCGGCTGCACAGGCGGGTATAGCAAGTGTAAAATACGTTTATTTGTCTGTATTCGATACTGCATCTTTTGACATGGATCATAGACCACATTTAGCAGATTTACTAAATTAACTTTAGTTCTGCTAAATGTGATATGTTGAGGGTAATACTAAATAAAATGAAGTTATGATGAGATTTTTGTTTAATGAACACTTGAGCAAATAAAATTTACTGTTTTTTGTAAAAATTCTTCAACTTGTAAACAAACATAAAATAATAAAATCTCATAAAACTAAACTGAACAAAACAAAAATCAAAAAATATTAAATTCACTATCAAGAGTCATTTTCAATATAGGTCTTAATTTGTGCTGTCCTAAACAAACATAAAATAATAAACTCTCAAACATATAAGTGAAGAAAACAAAATTAAAAAAATATTCAAATCACTGTCATAGTCATTTTCAATATAGTTCTTAATTTGTGCTGTAGACGATTCAGCTAATCTTGATTCCTTTTTCTTTTCAGTTTTGCCATCTTTCTTCCAATCGGTTTCAAGTATTGAATTTACAAATTCCAAACACATTGCGCTGTCAACGTTTTCAAAAAACGACGTGGAGGGGATAATATCCAAATCAACATTTTCAATATTCAGCGAGTCATCTAATGTCGCCAATGATATTGATGGAATGGTTGCCTTAGAAAGTTTCTTGATGGATGGGTTGACTAAGTCAAATCTCTCAAGGTCGATTTACATCAGACGAGCGAATGCTCATTCTACCCCCACTATGTCAAATTCTTTTAGTGTAAACAGGCGTAGAGCATTCTTTCGTTGTTCTTAGTGCGTTCGCAAAGATTCTATACAAATGAAGAATCTAATCTAAGAATGCTCGCTCGATGTAAACGGCGCTAGAGCCCGTGAACAGTTGCTTAGAGCGTTCTTGCGTGTTCGGACGTGCTCGCGCTCCTGAGCGGTCTCTTCAAAGTTCTTGTGTTCTAGCGATTGTATACATATATTATCGATTCAATTATGGAATGGGACCACTTTCTTCTTATTTTTGCATATCCGTCATTGTTTCACCTATATTATCCAGTGTCCTTCGTTACATTAAATTTGTAACCCACCAACTTCTCTTCCTTCATTTATTTTTGAGTTTTTGCGACAAAATAATAAATGCAGCACTTGCAATTATGATATCGCTGTCAGAGTCAGACATAGCGAAGCACTACCAATACCAACCACAGAATTGACACGAATGAGCAAAGAACAGATGATCTAGCTTTCGTTTACACTTAAAGATTACGAAAGAATTCTTTCGTAATCTTTAAGCATTAATGCTCTTGTTCTAGCTCTAGCTCTTTGTTCGTTTGATGTAAACGCTGAATACGAGTTTTCGTTTACACTAAAAGATCACGAAAGAATGCTCTTGTTCTAGCTCTAGCTCTGTGTTCGTTTGATGTAAATCGAACTTCAGAAGCTTTAAAACGTTGCACGCTTAAAATCTGAACTTTAGACTCAGTGCTTATTGTGGAATATCGTTGAAGGTCAAGTTGTGTCATAAAACAGTCTTTTAGGTCTCGTGCTTATCGAGTGTGCGAGTTATCATTGCAGGCAAGATTATAGAAGCCTAAATGTCTTCCATGAGGACATATTGTTGCCTTAATCAAACAGTCAGGATGTGTACAAGACAATGATCGCAAAGCTAATCGTCGTGGTTCTTTTTTCATCCAAACTATCTGGTGTACCTTTAAAGTACCCGGAAACGTTTTTAATTGGTCAGGAAGAAGCCAGTCTTCATCCATTATGCGTCGTCAGCCATCATGAGAAGGTCCTGGTTGTGGACTAAGCGAGCGAGAACGATTTAGTGTGGAAGGACTTGTGGGAGATAACGCGCGGCCTGTCATATCTTCACCCTGTGTTTCAGGAGGATCATTGGTTTTTTCATGTGGAACATTTTTAGATGTTAGTTTTTGTAAAATATGTACTACCTACTTACAATACTACCCTCCAAAGTTTGTCCAATTAATTGTGTTACCTCTCAGGTGTAAATATCATACCAAAATCACATGAACCCACAGCCACTTTAGTATTGATGCAATATCGGTGGCAATAAACTTACCACCGAAACCACCGATATTGCACCACCGTAATTAGAAACATGAAGAAAAAATTAAATAAAAACAAAACTATTTATGCTTTTGTCATTTAAACTGTATGGTCGCTAAGGGTACCCAATAACACATAACATACTCGCGTACCGTACGGTAAAAAAATAACTTTCATTCGTACAGTAACCCACCGAGATTGCATAATTTCGTATTCCCTCTTAGATTCAAAAAGTACAAGTACGTATTGGCGCGAAACCTCGATAGGATCGGACACGTCACTACTGCGAGAACGCAAGAGCACCACTGGGCCTCCGTGTATGTAAGGAGATAGTTCGTTAGAATAGACTTGTTTACGTTATATATCGATTTCAACAAAACACACCGATATTGCACTTTTGGCGTGGACATTCCTTATCACAATGGTCCTGATGTCTGCATGATAACAGAAGTAAAGGAAGTAATAAATATGGTTGCTTTATGCATAGACCAACATAATAATGTTCAATTTAAGTACTAAATTTCTATCACAACGTATTTAAAGAGGTAAATGTGCTTAAAAGTTAATCACGGACATACCACCGTTATTGAAAAACAGACATATTTCTTTTTTTTTTAATTTATATTTAAGTGATTTTTATTTATACTAGTGCCTTCATACGAGATAGTTTTCTTATTACACGAAAAAATATAAAATGCTCTTATATATACATTTTACACAGTGATTTCACGCGAAGAACCTCTAAAAACGTTGTCGGTAAAACTACCCAGAAGCATTTCAGTTTTATAAGGAGATCAAATGACACGTTTTTAATTTCAATAAACTTAAAAAAGAACATCTCTCTCTCTCTGTGTTCGCGGCACACAGAGGTTTGTTGGGCTTTCCTACTTTTTTTTTGCGGTCAGTAGCCAATCGGATGACTTCCTCAAACCTAATGTAGCTGTACTGCTTCAGTTGGTCCGACCATCTCATTGGCGAGGATCCTTTAGATCTCTTGCTACCTACGTCAGTACAGATGATCAATTTTACTAAGTTTTCATTTTGGCTGTGGATAATGTGACCTAATTTTGATTTTATTTTTTTATTAAAAATAGGTTCGCGTTTGACCACCATCTCACCTGATGGTAAGTGATGATGTGGTCGAAGATGGAGTACGCTTACCTAAAAGTACCCTATTCACTCTTGACTTAAGGACTCCTAGGTTAAAGCTATCGGGAAACACAGACTCCGGCAGGGAATTCCATTCCTTAGCCGTACGCACAAGGAAGGTATTCCCAAAACGTTTTGTGCATATGGGTGAGATGTCCACCATGTAACGATGGTGCTTCGCCGTTTGTCTTGTGGTCCGATGATGGAATGGGCTTGGCGGAATTAGACTGTGTAATTCCATCGCACACTCCCCGAAATGTAACCGATAGAAAACCGATAGACTTGCAACCGTCGTCGGTGTTCAAGGCTCTGGAGCTTTGACTCGACCAGTGCATCGTTGCCAATGAGTCTCTTGGCCCGCTTCTCGATAGACTAAAGCGCGTCCAGTTGGTATTTAGCAGATGGATCTGCCTGATCATCCCAAAGATGAGAGCAGTACTCCATACACGACTGAACCATTCGGAGACAGCCTTCAAGGACAAGTTCAAGCGCCCAACGATGTCCTCATGGAGAGACTAGATTTGTGACCCACCTGCTTGTGCGCTGGACACATACCTCTCAGAAACTGTGCTGTCGTCTGCATACCCAGAGGTACCGGGAATCAGCAGATCGTTAATGTGCAGCAAAAATAAAGTTGCTGAGAGAACAGACCCCGGCATTAATTACCAATTAGCCTGACAAGCAGCCATCAATGACCACTCGAATGGACCTATCTCTCAAGAAGTCTTCAATCCAAACGCAAAGTTGAGTGGGTAAACCGAAGGAAGGAAGCTTAGCAATAAGGCTATCGTGCCAGACTCTATCAAAGGCCTTGGAGATGTCAAGGGAAACAGCAAGTGCTTCCCCGTGCTTCTCATTGGCCTCACTTCAGGTATGAATGGCATAAGCTAGAAGGTCCCCAGTTGACCGGTTTTTGCGAAAGCCGTATTGTCGGTGACTGAGGATGTCGTTGGCTTCTTGGTATGCCAGGAGCTTACTATTAAGTACACGCTCCATACTCTTACAGAGTATGGTCGTGACTGAAATATGCCTGTAGTTGGCCGGGTCAGCACGACTGCCCTTTTTGGGTACAGGCTGTACGCTAGCCAGCTTCCATGCTTTCGGCACCTTTCCAGTCCAGCGTTTCAAGATTGGAAACAGTTCAGGCGCACAAGTTCTAAGAACAATTGCTTGTATCCCGTCGGCGCCACTAGCTTTGTTCACGTCAAGATTACGCAGCACTCTACGGACGTCCTTCTGATGGATGCGAATGTCCGACATACACGTGTCGCATCCAATAGGAGCATCAAGAGGGTGCACTACTACTATCTAGACGTGAATACTCCGCAAAGAGAGCGGCAAACAAGTATGCTTTTTCCTCAGCGGAGTGAGCCAGAGACCCGTCAGGTTTGAGCAGTGGTGGTAGTGAGGGGCGACAGAAGTTCGATTCGACCGACTTTGCCAGGGACCAAAACGCTTTTCTGCTAGCAGGGTATGAAGCAAGTTTGTTCCCAATTCGGCTAACGTGGTCAAACCGAGCCCTCCGCAATGCCTTCTTGCAGGACTTGGCAGCCCTATTGTAGGCTCTCTTCTTCTGACCTACGTCGTTTGCTTTGCGGATTAGAGCATTGACCCATGCCAGGTATGCCGCGTTTTTAAGCGCTTCAGCGCGTTTACACTTGGCGCCAAAACATACTTTTTTACATTTTATGACCCAAAAACCTATTCACCTACTCGTATCATTTACATGTAACATCAAAGTCAATAATCATAAGATTATTTTACTTTTATACATTGATTTGAACCCTTCAGATTGATTTTTTATTTGCTTTAGAATCCCTTACGTAAATTCACGTATATTTCATATTAGTTTATATTAGAATACGAAATCGAAATTCAAGAGCATGCTTATATTCAGCTCTGACAAACATACCATCACGCTTGATATCTCCACTGTACAATCAGAGAAGCACTGTGCCCAATATCTATGTACATAATTATCGTACTTATTAATGTTTTTTTTTTGTGAGAAAAATCATCAAATTACTCTTTCCGTACTAAATGGAGAGGAAGGGATTTACAGACTTACTGACTTAAAACCTAACTGTTCCTTCAGGCCTTGCGTTCCGAGGCCGTTGTAACTCGTTAGAAAATTCTTGCAATACATAAATTTTGCCATAGTTATTCGTCGAATGTCGTAAAAATATGGACATCACAACGGTTAGTAAGATTAAGCACATCTCTCAATAATGAAGTACATACATACGGTTTTGACTCGATCTCTTTGCTGAAGTTAATTTTTAATCTGATAACAAACGAAGTCTAGTTCTAAGTTGAGTTCCATATTTATAAGCAACTAGGCTTAAAATGAGTTGGATGGCTTGTCCAACTTGTAATTTTTATATTCATGAGCAACTAAGCTGAACATGCCCTGCATGAATTGTCCAAATTAGTGAAATATACGGAATTACAACTCTGAAAAAAAAAATAACACTGAGTCCAAAACAAAAATTAAAACCTCGTGGTCAGCATGGTTGCTTGTGATGTCTATACTTTTTCTTAAGGATGGAAATCATCCAATGTCTCCTGGTCTGGGCGAAGCGGGAGGATGTATCAGACTTTTAAACCCATCTGTCTTCCATCACTTGCTCTTCGTAATCCGAGGCCGCGCTAACTTTTTCGAATAATTCCGTAACCCGTTCCGTAAAAATTTTTGCAGTGGTAGACTTCCACGGCGTCGGACGTCGGCCGACGATCTCCGGCCACCGTAGGCGCGGTCATGCGGACAGCGAGTAAAGAGCAACTCGCTGTCCGACCATGGACCATGCCCGGGTCGACGGCGCGTTGTGTTCCACGCGCGCCTCAAAGAGCGTCAGCAATATGACGAGGCCCCCGCTGTAGAGGGCCGGAGGAGTCGTGGGTCTTATCTCATTACCGTGACCCCGGAACGTAAAGGGCTCTTGAAGGAACACCGTGGATTTAAGTCAGTACAAGTCTGACAGTCCCTCCGGCCCTGCTCGGGGTGGGAGGACTCATCTGATGATTTTACCACGAAAAAAAAAACCCCGGCATTTTGCTGAAACTCTTTGAAGCGCGCGTGGAACACTCGACGACTATGCTAACGCGTCAGTTTAGCGTAGATATAAAATATTAATGCATTTATTTGGTTTGAAATGAAACATAGAATTTAAAAACGAGGAATATTTTAAGAAATCAATCTTTTTTTTTTTGTTCGCTTGTGCTACGGCGTAGTAACATTGCTACGCCGTAGCGGGTAAAAGCGTAGCCGTGCGGAAATCTAGAAGGAAAGCATCGTTGTATGTATTTTGTAGGCAAGTTTATATTTGTTCAGAAGTTATCGTACATGAACAAGATGCTAAGAAGCATTCAATGTTAGTTTGCACATAATCGAAGATAACGCGTTCTCAAGCGGTACTTGCACACAAAGTGCAACAGTTTAAACCACTCTTGTATAACGGTTATTTTCACGATTATCGTGAAGAACCATATTACGCGGACACTTCGTTTTTACTTTACTGCAAATTGGATGCATTTGCACGTTGGACACATAAAAGTGACGTTAAGAGGTTTATTTGATGTTCTGATCCTACATTATTGTCGGTGTCGAACCTTTTCGTGACCACCTCCACAATAAACTCGTGGATGGAACGTTAAAATGATAATAAGCCACTTTATTGATAGTTTTAAATTTAATATTGTAATTTTGTAAACGATGCGGTACTGAATGAATAGAGATTAGGAGCACCCGTTCGCTTATGTTTGTTTAAAATGCCATAATAACACAGTCTAGATTATAAATTTAAATCTATTCTAATAACTAAATAGCTGTTGATGTGTAGTGCTATAATAGCACTTGAGGAGACAATCTCAAAAAAATGATACGGTGAGAAAAAAGTTGATCGTATTAAAATCACTGGGTCGCAAAATATGAAAAAGAGCCATACATGCCGCTTTATATAATATTTCCTCAAAACCAGTGGATAAAATTATTTCAAGACTTATAAAAGCATTTATTTATACATAAAACATTTACAAGCATTTTATAATTGTCAGTTAAGTAAGCTCTGAGATCTTAATCTAATATGCTTGCAGGCCTCATTTAAGTATTTATTTTTAAGTATTTTTCTATTTTAAGGTATTAGTTCATCCATTTTTTTCTTTATTGCTTCTCACATTCAGTCATTGCACGTGTTATGCTATCTCTTTACCACCTTTGGATGACCGATAGAGTATGCCTACGGCATAAAGTCCGCTATCGTGCCTAAGTGCATGAAGTGTTAATAAACAAATAAAACGTACGTTTTATACAACACTAGCTTCTGACTGCGACTTCGTTCGCATGGGAGGGTTTTCCCGCGTTATTTCCGATCCCGTGGGAATTCCAAGATAAAAAGTTGCCTATATGTTATATGGATGTCAACTATTTACTTACCAAATTTTTATCAGATCCGTCCAGTAGTTTTGGCGTGATTGAGTAACGAACATATATACATCCAAAATTTCGCATTTATAATATAAGTATAGATTTAAATTTGCCTCATTTAGTTCTAATATTTTAAAACTAATAAAAAACATGAATTTGACTTAACATAATTATTATACCAGTATTTCTGGAAAGATGTCCCATCTTTCACCTTTCTTGCCCAATATACATACATCCAAAATTTCGCATTTATAATATAAGTATAGATTTAAATTTGCCTCATTTAGTTCTAATATTTTAAAACAAATAAAAAAACATGAATTTGACCTAACATAATTATTATACCTGTATTTTTGGAAAGATGGGACTACTTAGTCAGCCAGTCTGAAACCAGATTTAACTAATTGGTTTCTATTTTTAGTAATTATGCCTCGATTACTAATAAAAAAGAATACCTATTTATTTCTCTTCTTCCATTTAACGAATATGTAGTATTTTGCAAATAGAATGACTCATTTAACATCACACTACACAAAAGTGTTAATTAATTTTAATATCGTTACATAGTTCTTAAGTGAATCGCAACAAGATTGTAAATAGCATTGATGGCTCTTTACTGCAGAATAAAACAGTGATTTTTATACGAGTATACTGCTGAATTTAGCTTTCTTATGACAGATGTTAAATTGACCTCATTTAACATATCACATACGAAAGCTAAAAGACATTACTCATTGTTGTATGTGGATTCATATCAACTTGCGTCAACCCAAATTTACTCTCAACAAGTCAAGTTTTTATTTAACTCTTCACTACCAAAAAGATTTAAATATAGTTTAAACACATTTTTGAGATATTCTAAAATGTTCAGAAATGCCTGATTATCTATACTAATATTATAAAGTAGAAAAATTTGTTTGTTTATTTGTTTGTTTGTTTGCTTGAACGCGCTAATCTTCGAAAGTACAAGGTGGATTTGGATGCAATTTGGTACGGAAGTAGCTTGAAGCTTGAGGAAGGTTATAGGCTACTTTTTACGCGACTGCAAAACAGGAGAGTTATGTTTTTACCATGATAGAATCCACGGGAGCGAAGCCCCGCGTGAGTACTAGTATTTTAATAAGAGTCATTATCTCGGCACAGCACTTAAGAGTCACTATCTTGATACGCCACAACACAAGAGTCACTAATGAAATAATGATGTTTATTTTGCAAAAAGGTTATATATATTTTTCGTAAATGTAAACTAGATGAGGCCAGTGTTTCCTAACTGACTACTCTGAGACGAAACACTGAAACAAACTCAGAGGTCAACGTCTCTTTTAAAGTCCATGCAAAATATAGTGATCAAATCATATGAGAGCCATGTAGGTTTATGTCTGTGGCGCCCTTTAGAGGACACACAATCACACAGATTTGAGTAGGCCCATCCAAACAGTGCAAGCATTTGTCAGTTATCGCTCGAACGATTTGACGACTAATACCAAAGTAAGGACATTTGCCTAGGCCGTACAAAGCACTCAAACTGCCAGACAGTGCGCTCAAACTATCTCAAAACTACCAATAGTTAGTATAGATGTGATTAATTAATAAAATAAAAATAGCAGAACGACTTAAACGCAGCAAATAAATCGATCGACCGACATAAAAATCAATAGATTGACAATGACATTGACACTTGACAGTTCCATACTTCGGTGTCCCGTTATGCTGTTTTGAGTTTTTAATAAAATAAGCAATGTTTTACTTTCATAATTTAGATAAAATAAAACAATTTAATACAATTCATTTTAATGTTACACTATACTTATACCTACTTTGTGAACTAAGACGGTAGCTATAGGAAGATATTTCGATCATTGTCAGTTTATAAAAGTAAGTTTCAATTGTAAACGGAACGTTATTTTTCGGATATGCATTTTTTTGTAGGAATACTCAAATCGTTAATTATTTATCCAGACGCCTAGTAGACATTTCGCGTGAAGTCCCAAAGGCTGGATTTTACCTTGGACAGAGGTTAAGCATTGGCATACAACAAGGGAATGTCGCCAGTCTTTTGGGCACATTACCAGTGGACAGCGATGCGCAAGAATTTCTGGACGCCATATTTTAGTTTATTTATGTATATATGTAGTTTAGGGTTTTTATTTAAATGTTTATTAAATTATTGATTTAAAAAAAAAATCACCTTTCTTATCACTTTTTAATGTGGTTAAAATATGTCTTAAAAACCAGTAGTAAATATACATAAAGGAAATAATGTTTTGGTAATAGTAATTAATTAAATATGTTTTTCATATGAACTAGTTACGTATAATATCGTTTCGTATTAGCAAGCACGTTCTGTGAGTTTCTAGGAACTGCAAGGCACTCCCTAATAAATGCATTACCGTTGTAATTTCTCGCAGAAATGTCTCATTTCGCTTGCAAAATGCAAAAGTACAAAATAAAAACAGAAAACGAACTAAATTATTAAATCATTAGCCAGTCCGTACTTTTCAATGTAAGGACTCGGACCTTTTGCATTGCACGCATAATGTACGGGAAAAATGTCGCGATCGCGTGTCGCATACCACGTCTTTGTACCCAATCAGATTAGCTGCGACTAATCGCAAGCGGCGGCGGCGACGCGACGAAACTTACGTTTATGGCTCTAATTTATCGTCAAACCGGTCAAGTAATTAACATAATTGAAGTTATTTAAGCAATTTTTCGGCTTCAATCTTGATTAAAAATAATTTGATGTTAGAATTCGGTTAACTGGGAAATTAATTTTTGTCACGACTCATGTTTCAACTAGGGCAAAGGCATGCTTGAAATAATAAAATTTAGTACCAACAGTGTATAAAACAAAAGTATTACAAACAATAGAAAAAGTCGTGTTCAGCAAATATTGAGCAGTCAGGAAAGCCAAGAAGATGTATAGCCGACCACATTCCCTTTACCTACTTTAAACACACATACCTAACTATCTAATATTTATTCGAGTCACTACGCTTACTCAATGTTTCCATTACGTAATCTATACTAATATTATGAAACGGATATTTTTTTGTTTGATTGCGCAAATCGAAAGTACTGGGTGGGTTTGTAAAAAATTTGGATTGGATGTAGCTTGAAGCTGGAGAGAGGTTAAACGCTACTTTTTACCCGACTGTAAGAGAAAGAAGTTATGTTTTTATCGTCATTAATTCCACGGGATCAAAGCCCCGCGCGACTGCTAGTATAAATATAAATTAGTTTTTATAAGCATTTTTTACGGAAGAGCGGGACCTCCTGATACATGTATTCTTTGTGTATGAGGAGGCTTCAAATACTAATTTGAACAGAATCACGGGTAATAAATTTAGTCTTGCTCTTTTATTTTAATTTTATGTATTACTAGTTGTGCCCGCGACTTCATCCACGCGGAATAGTGACTTTCGGCAGAATTTTTTATTTTTTAGGCTTATGATTTTGAAAACAAAACTCATACATAATTTGAATGTCGTATTTATTAATATCTAATCAAAAGTCTAAAAAATAAGTTTCAAGCTTCTAGCTTCAAAAATGACGCAATTTCCATACAAACTTTCATCCCCTATTTCAACCTCTTACAGCCCTTTTTTCGCATTAAAAAGTAGCCTATGTCCTTTCTCAGGCTCTAGACTATGTCCGTACCAAATTTCATTAAAATCAGTTTAGTAGTGTAGGCGTGATTGCGTAACACACAGACAGACAGAGTTACTTTCGCATTTATAATATTAGTAAGGATTACCTAGCTTCTGGCCGCGACTTCGTTCACGTGGGAAGGTTTTTCAGCGTAAATCCTGATTCCGTGAAAATTCCGGGATAAAAAGTAGCCTATGTGGTTTTCCAGGATGTCAACTATTAACTTAACAAATTTCATTCAGATCCGTTCAGTAGTTTTGGCGTGATTGAGTAACAAACATCCATCTATACATCTAAACATTCAAACTTTAGCATTTATAATATTAGTATAGATAAAATAATAACATCCTCATGGATTTTCTCCAGCTTGGGGTGGGCAAAGTGGTCTGTCAGACTCTTACTGACTAAAACCAATCTGTGATCCTTCGCATTCTTGCACCGGGGGCTCTTAAACACTCATCAGCGGCCTCCAACTGGTACCGGCTAGCTTTTGGGAGCCCCGTCTGGTCCTACACATAACCGTTAACATTTTGAATCCTACCCAATAAATTAAAGATTGAGTGAGAAGTTACTTGTGGGTTTATACATAGGTACTTTACTTTTTCCATCTTTGAGGTCGGTTTTCAGTCTAACGGTCACTGAGTGAATCTTTCTACGTGTGTAGAACTTAAATTCCAATACACTGATACCAGAGACCGAATTGTTCAAATTAAGAAGAACGAAAAGAATTATCGTGTTATTGGCAAGTGACGTGGAAAGTTATTGACCCTCGTAGTGCTGTGACACGTTTGTTATGATTGGTATTCAAGAAATATATGAAACCAATAATTTGGTATCAATTCTTTGAGTCAGTTATTTTGTGCTGAAACTGTGCATAGAGACTCCATACAAGATGTTGTCTTCAGCCCTTTTGGATAGATATGGGGTTTCCGTTACACGTTGTATATTGTGATCGGCTTCCACTCTTATACTATTCAGCTGAGTACCAGTACCTGTGATAGGTACTGGTACTCAGCTGAATAGTATCGTCTGAATCGTCTGTCTATCTGGCTACCATAATCAGCTTATAGCGTTACCATTGCTGGGACAGACCTCTCTCTATGAGAGGGAATAAGCTGTAATCCACCACGTGAGCCAGGAAATTCGGATCCAAGGACATATCGATATTTTCCTCCACCGTTTTTAGAACACTCTGTAGTGATGATATAAATTACAGAAGTAATGAGTTTGACTGACTTCGAGCTCACGACCTGCAACTCATAAGTCAGGCCCGTAACCACTGAGCCACTACTGCTCCTATCTGACCTTCACAATCAATTAACTGGGTAACACGATATGACTTGGCAAGGCTTACTGAGCGGTTTTGGTGATCAACAGGGTTCGCACCTAGTCTTGTCGTATTTTGTGTGTAATATAGTTTTTGAAACGTAAAAATAATGATAATTTCTTGACAGATTTTTTTTTTCACGATTTATAATTCGACCAGAACAGAAGAAGCGAAACAATCCTTGTGAGAATCTGAGCTCAATTCTACTAAACGACCCGCCGTACCTTCACTTTCCAAGTTTGCCTTACTACTGCATATATGTGAGTTTGAAACTGGCGATTGAATCTTGCTACTGTCATTGTGATTGTATCCTCGCCGTGAGTTCATTTTCAAGAGACTTGTAGTTGGCTTTTTTATTTAAACAAATATAATATTACAAGGCGTGGTTTAGCACATTACGCTAATAAACACGAAATTAATAAATTATTCAATAACACCTTCCTCATAAATCACTATATCCATGGGTGAAAACCGCATGAAGAAGACGCTGGCAGAAGCGACGGAAGACTGTTAGTAGGATTTGTATGGGGTAAGTTTCAGAATAGTTTATTCGTTATACTTGGCTGTCTATTGAACAAATGTACGTCATGGTAAAAACCACTGCAGCCCGTAGAAATTGGGTATATCAGTTGCTTTTTGATGTCCTTAAACATATTAAACTCTGATTGATTGATTAAACTTCTGACCATTCAGTTTGAATTAAGAAAAATTACTCTTTGCAAAACATAAGGAACTAAAAGACACACAAACATACGCTTCAAATCTAATGTATCCTACGCAAAATTTCTAGTATTAGTTTACCGGCTTTCATTTCCTCGGTCCACAGCACTAAGAAATTAATCAGGAATATCTTGGCTTCCACACTGATTGATTTTAATGTGCCGTGCTTCACTGAGGCTATTGATGCCTGGAATCTCGCTTGTCCGAATTCTGACCTACCTGTTATATCATCTTCCCAGAGGCGGTGAGACGAGCCGCTCTGCAGAGTAGTTCTGAATAATTTACTAACCACGTCTGCTACTTCTGCTGAGTGTGCTCGTCTGCTGGCTGTGGGAAAGTGGGAATCAGGTCTTTGGTTACATGCTCTACCGTCCTCAAATCTAGGCACTTTGTTCGCTGTAATTGTGGGGAAGCGGTCAACAGCCTCGGGCACCATGGACTCTCTTGCAGCCATAGTGCGGGTCGTTTTGCACGACATGCCAATTTAAACGACATTATCCGACAAGCCCTTGTCACCGTCGCCGTTCCAGCCGTATTGGAACCCATTGTACTGGCGCGTGACGATGGCAAGAGAACGGACGGCATGTCATTGTTTCCTTGGAAGGCCTTTAGTGTGGGACGCAACTTGTGTCGATACTGTCGCGCCATCCCATCTTCCTAGTTCATCATGTTGTGCTGGCGCTCCCGCTGCGGCTGCGGAAGTCATCTCGGTCATCTCGGTGATAACTATATTTTCGCGCCGTTTGGGGTCGAAACTCTCGGACCATGGGGCCCGTGTGCTCACAGCCTTTTTAAAGAAATATCGAAAAGGCTCGTTGACGCTTCCCGCGACCCAAGGGCTGGCTATTTCTTTGGTCAACGGCTAAGCATTGCCATACAACGAGGCAATGCCGCCAGTATCTTGGGTACGTTGCCAGCCGACAGCGTTGAGGATGAATTTTTTGATTCTTTATTGTAGTTTGTATTTTAGTACATAATTATACATAATATTTGATGTAATTAATTTTTTTATGTATCCTCCGAGTTCAAAGTTGGTTACCAAAGCTATAAATCCCTTTTTCCCAAGACATAGTTGCTTATCTCTTCCGCTGAATTCAGCGCCCCATTCCTCAAGCGGAACTGTGAAATTCCATTTACTAACGAATCGCTGCAAAACGGACGTTCTGAACTTTTGACACCTCCCCCATCCTTACTTATTGTCCAAATATTTCATTCTGCTGAGTGTATGGATGTGATACATTTCTCAACTAAAGTTGGCACGCTGACTTAAAATAAACTTTGAGGTATTGTCTATTCATTCCCATCGTCTGAAGTTTCATACAATGTGCTGTTAATTTCGGCAAGAGTTTATATGAAATATGTTTGTGTATTCAGTTCTGTTATTCCTGTTTTTGGTAGCAGTTTTTTCTGAGTTCTATAGTTGAAATTTCGACTCTAGATGTGGTGGAACTGAACTTCTTGTATACGTTTTGTCTATATCGACAAGCTTTGAGCCAAGAAAATAGGGCAGGCAACCCTTCTTAGAAGTTTGCAATTCAATGAAATATAATGTAATTTCAATTAATAGGTATTAGGTATAGAGTTCAGTTTGGGCACGCCGCTATCGTGGGGGTAAGTTCCCTCTTTGAGGAGTGGCTGGAGAGACGCCACAGTGTCTTCACCTTCCGGCTGACGCAGGTGCTTACCGGACACGGCGGTTTCGGGAGGTACCTGTTTCGGATTCAGCGGGAGGACACGGCCGGTTGTCGTCATTGTGTGGACCACCCGGAGCCTGGCGGCTGGGGCGTGAGGAAGAGAGTTGCCTCTACCTAGCGCGTTCGCCCTCCTCCTTCGCTAGCATGACTGCTTCGCAGTAGGAGGCGACCGCATCCCATATCCTCTCTCTTCGCACCATAGTCTGTACCAGGGCTAGGCGCGAGAGGTCGCCGTCGCCGATCACCTCAACGAGGATACGGCGAAGCTCTGCCCAAGCGGGGCACACCTCCACCTTATGCTTCACCGTGTCCTCCGGGTGGTCCACACAATGACGACAGCTATCCAATATAGGGGAGCCAAACGCCTCCTGCCGGAGGCTATATGCGGGGATTGTGCGGTCCATGGCCCTCTATGGGGCCCCTGTCTGGGCACTGAATCTGCAGCGGGGACCAGCTCGCCAGCTGGTCGCGTCTCAGAGAGTCATGGCTATCCGGATGATTCGGGGATACCGCACGATCTCTGGGGAGGCGGCAAACCTCCTTGCCGGATTGCTGCCGTGGGATCTGGAGGCGGTAGGCCTCGCGCGCGTAAGTTACATACCTACCATGTAGTTTATGTAAGCTTAGCTACAGTTATACCCTAACAAATATATAGTATTACCTATTTACTTTTAACAGACTATTCGTTTTCTTGTTGTGAAGTTTTCATTTAAAGTCTCATTTTCTTTTTCATACTTTCGTTTTTAAACAATAGTATGAAAAACGATATATTATGATTAATTATGCTGATATAATGAATTTATATAATATTATCCTAATTCAGCTGTTGGTCTACCCGTGTCATAAGTTTTATCCGAATCTGTTAAGACAAATTGTGGACCTACTTGGACGTTCTCAAGATATTTTATAATATTGCGGATATAGCAATTGTTATCGGGCGACGGATATAGTCGCAAATTCGTGTGACTACTCGGTGAAGTTTATACCGTTAGGTTAGAATACCATGAAAGGATCTATTCTCTGTACCGTTGGATTGTTACGTGTGATGGGTGCACGCCGCAAATTGAATTGTCGGCCGCGAGCCAGCCATGTATCAGTCGTCTAGTTTCGTCGGTGCCCGCATTGTGTTGCTCTAAACTATACATATGATTTCCTGGTATATGGCGAGACTGATTGGAATATTCAAGGGACAGAGATTAAAAAAACGGGGGAAGCTAGGGGCTAAGTAATAATATAGGCGCAACAGTGGCAAGAGCTGTTTTTTTTTTGGGAAGGCTTGATAATAGTCCTTACTATTCGTTTTTCGGCAGGTATGTTAAATTGTTGTATATTGTTGACGTATGTATATAGTAAGACAGGGTTATTGAGGTTAATGGTATTCTATGTAAATGATAGTACGTAGCTTGCTGTACCGGATTAGATTGTGAGCCAACCTCAATGACGATGAAAAGAGGCTACGATGAACTATTAAGATTCCTTACTAGAGTAAATTAAGAGTGCGGTGTAAAAATAGTTATAATAACTTCAAGTAATCACAATAGGTCGTCAATAAAATTACGGTGCTTGTTCGCTAAGCGAATACATTAAGAGTGGAGTCGGTAATTGCCGTCACCGTGGCTGAGGAGTCATCGTCGACCTCGTCCCGCGTCCCCGGTGCTGCCCCGAGTTGGAACACGCAATTTGTATGACGAACCTATTTGTAATGATAGTACAGTGGATATGTGATTTGCAAAACAAGTGTTTCATAACAGATGTTTGGATTCGGCAGTCAGCTCGGTACCGTATAAATCTGATTTAAGCTACACATCCTTGGGGCTCCATGTGATCAAATTAAAAAACGAAACTTCTGTAGATTACTTATGTGTCTGTCTGTCATAGCCTACTAATTCAACCTAATTTAATTTATATATTTATTTAATTCGGACAACATACATTTAAGATGTTAGTAAGTATACACGCTTAAAACTAGTGTTAGTATGAAAAACAAACACAAGTTAAAAAAATAACGCAAAATTAAGTAGTTGAGTACATCTTGCATGAAGGAAGATCAGCCAAGTATTTACTTGTTCATCACCCATATAAAATATCTCAAAATAGCGGAGTGAAAATTCTCCGCAACAGTTTTCAGAATGCTGTTATTACTGACCCGCAACCTGGTCATGACAGAGGCCATTTTTTGTGTAAGACGGCCTGAATATAATTTAAAAATAATAATTTTAATTAAGTAAATTGTGAACTTTTGTGATATAACCTTTTACTTTAATAAACTTTGCAAACGGAGCGTCATTTAAGACACAAATTAAAAAGAAGGTTTCTTCCTGGAAAGATTGACATAGGTATCTCATGACATTTTGTAAATAAATAAATAATCTTCGTCTCATGTTATAATGGTTTTAAGTACATATGTGATTTCATAGTTCATATTTACAGTTCAATTTAAAAGTATGCTTGAAAATGGATGGATGAATGGGGACTCCTAACGAAAGAAATACATAAAATAGTGCTTTGCTTACAGAATACTTCCGAACGTTATTTTTTACTGAACTAATTGAGACCAGCAGCTGCGGGTAATGTTAAACATGTAGTTTCATAATACACTTTCAATGGATTGAACAACGTGGGTACTTTAATTGTGAACGAGTTATTTGATCGCTATACATTTTTTTCATGATAGCAGTAAAACGGTATTTTGTTCCTGGTTCTATTTCAGAGTATTGAATCACCATTTTGAATAAAAATGTGAATGGGTAGGTCGCTCTTTGCATGGTAAGTGAGTTGTTCCCGCTTGATTAATCCCATTCTGTTTTGTTGTTTACGAAAATCTCTACGTATAGCTGCTTATATACGATTTTATGAAAATAACTGTTCACTGCTGGCAGGACTTTATGGTAGTTTCCGATACTGCCAAACTTGTTGCCCAGTTCTGAGCAGACTTAATTTAGCCATTTGCCATCGACACGCTAAGCCGCAGGCCACGCTAGAGCGACTGCGGTGAGCGGTGGCGACCAGCGGGAGCGGGAGGCATCAAGACGCTGCGTCTTGCCGCTGTAGTGTGCCACGTTGAAGCGGCCGGCCGCGTGATTATCTGCTATTATTGCGCGGGGTTTAAAATGAGTTTGTCTAAATTGGAACTTTCATGTTTAGAAGGAAGTCGTTTTTTTGCATAGGATATATTACAGATAAAAATGGGGGTTCATGATTATTTACTTAATTTCATCCCACTTTTTTTATTACATATTTATTTTTATATTTATCATCCTTACTGCACCAGGTTGATGGCCGAGACATTATTTCGCTAATAAACTCCTCCGTATTTATGTTTTGCATCGCGGATAATTCAACCAAATTGATAAATACGCAGGACGCGCGAACTCGTACTATCCCTCCGCTGCTCGCGGTCGCTAGACGCGCACGCAAGTCGCGCCTGCGTGGCGCCCCCCGTTCGACACAGTATTATTGTTTTTCCCGCTCATCGCAGACGCAAGACGCGTCGCGCTAGCGTGGCCTGCGACTAAGAAGAAGAAGAAGTAAGTATCAAAAACGACCTCAATTTTAAAACAAACTAAAGAAAAAAAAGACTCATGCCTCAACTCATCCCGCAACTCGACCCGCAACTCGACCCGCAACTCGACCCGCAACTAGACCCGCAACTCGACCCACGACTCGACCCGCAACTCGACCCGCAACTCGACCCGCAACTCGACCCGCAACTCGACCCGCAACTCAACTCGCAACTCGACCCGCAACTCGACCCGCAACTCGACCCGCAACTCGACCCGCAACTCGACCCGCAACTCCCCCCTCAACTCCCCCCTCAACTCCCCCCTCAACTCCTACTTCAACTCCCCTAAAGAAGTTTTCACTTCAAAAGTTCAAGACGAATTGAGAACCTCCTTTCTTTTGAAGTCGGCTCCAACAATGAATATATAAATAAAATAATGAATTTACAAACGAAACTTTATAATAACTACTTACAAACAATTCTGAGACGAAATAAATCGGTGAGAAGAGCGACACGTCCATATAGCAACAGGCGTTGGCCGGCACTGTCGGTACACAGGCGTTTACGCACACATGCGTACGTATTATATTGCGAAATAAGTATACGCGATTTACTGAAAATATATTGATTGGATTAAAAAAATAAAACAGTATTACGTTAGTATATTTCTTGTTGAATAATTTGTCAAAAAATCAGAAAGATCGTATGTATTTTAATACGGTTTTTATTCGTTAAAAGATTTTTTTAGAGGTTAGTTTGTGATTTTTTTCTATCAATTAAAATTTGTTGTATTGTGTTTTCAACACACTACTTAACTAGACTATATCCTGAAGAATATCATATATTTTTCTGATTGTGTTAACTGCAGTGAATCATATACTTTAAAGCATTATAAAACTCGCGTTTAGCTCTTGTAGTCCCCTTAAAAAGTGTCGTTACAACTTTTCGTCTTATTTTTTTCCGGCTAGCCCCCTTTCGAAACGCGTGATAAGGAACTTCGTTCCAAAAAAAAGTCTGACTCAAAACAAAATCTAATAATTTATCGGGTTATCCCTATCGCTGATACCTAAACCATTAAGCCAAAAGGCGTCAGGGCCTTTGTGTTCGATTTATTTTTGATTATCTGTTAGAAACCATCAAAAGGCGCTCGGTCTTTGGGGCTTGCTTTGACTCTGGAATGTGACATTTTTACCTCTCTAAAACCAGTCCTGTGACCACTATCAGCACATGGAATGAAGCCCCGGGTCCTTTTAGGAGACAACTCTGTAGCCCCTTGGGCCTATTAGGGCATCCCCCTGGGGAAGACTGTAAGAAATTTTCCTCGGAGTCCAATGTGAACGGCAAAACGTGTGGTTTGTGCCACTTTTTTTTGTGGTAAAATCATCAGATGAGTCATCCCACCCCGGGCAGGGCCGGAGGGACTGTCAGACTTGTACTGACCACGGTGTTCCTTCAATAGCCCTTTACGTTCCGGGGTCAGTGGTTTGTGCCACTTAGGGATTATTTAGAGGATCACCCTTTAAGTGACCCCTAAGTGGCATAGTCAACACGTTCTGCCATCCCTACTCTGAGGGCCCACGACACTAAACCCTCGCCCGTCTGAATTTATGGCACAGGCAGCGTTTCAGTATATGAGGCGTATGCGCCTCGGCAACCTCCTTGTCCAAGCAAGATCGGCAGTGGCACACCTTGTATAAGATGCGATCACTGATGAACATGAAATAATGATAATGATGATGAATTATATCTTGCAAATAGGTAATAAATAACAATTTCACACGTCATTTTATGTCGTAAATGTGAACTAGATGAGGCCAGTGTTTCTTAACTGACTACTCTGAGAAGAAACACTGAAACAAACTCAGAGGTCAACGTCTCTTTTAAAGTCCATACAATCTGTAGCGATCAAATCATATGAGAGCCATGTAGGTTTATGTCTGTGGCACCCTTTAGAGGACAGAATCACACAGGTTATCGCGTAGCTCGACTTAGAACCTTAAGGAGCTCGAACGATTTGACGAACAATACCGAACGATTGGTTAGCTTTTTTTTTCTCTGGGTGGGAAAATCATCGAATGTCTTCTCCCGCTCTGGGTGGAGCGGGAGGAAGTGTCAGAATTCTACTGACTAAAAACCCACCCTGTTCCTTCAGCTGCCCTTAAGTTCCGGGGCCGCGGTATCTCGTTAGAACATTCCTGCAACCACGGCAGGCAATGATCCTATAGGACCCTGTCACTATTGCTGACAGCTCTGAGGCGCACGTGGAACACAACGCGCCGCCGAATTGATTGATGAGCTGGATCTAACAAATAGCACGTGACTATAGTCCAAAAAACAGAGTTGAATGGTTCCTCCTAAATACCCTTTGTGCTAAAAGACTTATATATAGGTCAAATAAAGTATACCTACTGATCCTTCATTGGTAATACCTACAACTTAGTATAGCACTATCCGCATAACAAGCGCTTCCATTGTTTGATCTACGATTTCCATTGTTGCGGCATTGCAACGTATGTAAGTAGGTACCTACATGTGTTGATTAATTGCGTGCGTCCGTTCCTGCGCGTCTGATTGCAGTCAACATTTGTCACTAATGGATGCATCGCTTATTCGTTATGATTCGACAACACTGGTTATTACGAATGCTTGTTATCTGTTATCTGTGGACTGGTCAGATGGCAGCTTTGGTTTGCGCATGCATTCCATCACGGGATCGTGTTATGATTTTGTGGAACTGAGTGCATTTCCACAAAACGTGCGTTGTGATTTGGATTTATTTTGTTACCTAGTTCTGTTCATTCGGCCATTCAAAGTGAACAAATGGATCGATTTTTGCAATGTCATATTTTCGTTTGCCTCTGGGAATGCTTTGATGCAGACGAGTTGAAGAAGCATAAAGTTAACTGAAACTCGACTTCGGAAAACACAGAATTGCTGACTATTTGTCAGCAATTCGTACTCATAGATAGAAAATACTAGATTGTACAACAAAGTTGGTGATTGACAAGTAATATTCTATAACAAAGTCGAGTAAAATTCATTGACAGCCGTTCTTTATAATTATTTTATTATTGAACCAAGATGTTCGGTCCGACGTGAAACAGAACGCACCTTTTGGCTGGCAACATCAATTATCTGTGGGCTTGACATAACTTTTTCACTTGACAGATAGACTTTGCTTACTTGTTGGAAAATGTCCGTTCTTGGGACCTGTTGATTTAAATGTAATTGGTAAAATTTCGTTTGGAATCGCCTGTTGAAACCGATAATTGGGTCGCGAGTAACGATTAATTGGTATTTGTAATCCCCATTTGATGACAGCCTGGGATATTTCTCGGAAGTTATCGCCGGTTTGTCGGTTTGCCGCGTGGCACGCGCATTTGTTGGAAATAAGTAGTGATAAATAGCTTCAATCCGGTGTGAGTTAGGGCTGTGATGCTGATCTGAACCGCGCCATCTGGAGACTGACGCCTTGTGACCGTTCAGAACACTTGACTTACATCACACTTTCATTTACTCACCTCATATTAACATACATACCACACTTGGGCGTGGCCTAGGAAGGTCAAAGTTGGTGTACCCAGTGCAGAAGGTAAGTGGTTAGAACTGTTAATTATATTTATGGTTTGTAGGCCGAAGAGCCTTTTGTTTATTGTTGCTGAAAGCAACGGTAGGGCTCCACGAACCGTGGACAAGTTTCGGACACACCAGTATCGTTGCGCTGGCTTGGGACTGAACATTCTGGTAAGCAGAGCGTGGGTTTTAATAATAAAATCCACATAGTTTTGAATATTGTTGAAAATAACTTAATAAGTTTGAATATTGCTTTGTTAGCCGGGCTCAAATAGCACTTGTAGTTTGTACTGTAATTTGTAGTGCTAGTCCCTTGTATTGCACTGACAAGTAAGATTTGTTTGTGAAATTAGGAATTATTGGTTGTATTTTGACATAATTTGGTATATTTTATATTATATTTTTATATTTGGTATATTGTTGTAAAAGTTGTTTGGTATTTGGTGCAATTAATAATTGAATGTCACTGATCTGAATTTAAAAGGTTATCTAAATAATAATCACACATTTGTTAACATAACAAGACTTGAATGGTGTGGATTGACTTATTGCATTTATTTGTTTATTGGATTGTTGTTAGAGATTGTCCGGCTCAATATTGTACAGTCAATTGTTGTATATAATTGGTGTGATCCTGCACAAGATATACATTGAATTGTTATTTATTTTGTAACTAGCCATCTGCACCAAGCTAGATTCATACTTGGAATAAGTACAGGGTCGGATTTGGACTTGAAATAATTGAATTTAAGTTGTTATTTTGGTGAAATTATTTGGTCGGCTAACAAGTCATTGTTGTTTGTTTAGTTAATTTTAGCCTGTTGTATTAATATTTGATTGTTGCAATGGCCTCATTAAGGGCAGTCAGGGAGGCTGCTGCCGGATTGACCTCACAGTTGAGATGGTTCACATCGGCAGCTGCAACGGTTGAGCGTGTAGAATTGGAAGAACTCACCCTTGCTCGGTATGGGCAAGTGATTGAGAGGATCAAGTCAGCTGATGCTGCGCTCACACGCTTCAACGAGTACATCATGGACGTGGATTTGGGGGTGATGGATCAGACAGCCCGCGATAAGATTTTGGGTGACTATGACCAGATTGTCCACCGGGGGGATGTCATATGTCTACGAGCGCGGGAAATTTTGAAGAGTCAGGTGCCTGATGCGGCCAAGCCGCAGATCCCCGTTGTTGCAGGCCCCGGACTATTGAGTAGGCTGCCCACCCTGGAGCTGCCACATTTTGACGGTCACTTGGACCACTGGCTGGGCTTCCTAAATCTCTTTGAGAGTCTTGTCGATGCACGCTCGGACCTCGGACCTGCCCAGAAGCTGGCCTATTTATTGTCTGTCCTGGAGGGCGAAGCCAGAGCCTTGGTGCAGCACTTACCGGTGACGGATTCCTCCTACCCGACCGCTCTGGAGCTTCTCTCCCGACGGTATCAGAATGAGCGCTGCCTGGCTGATGTGCACATCGACCAGATTTTGGGGCTACCGGCCATTGTCAGCACGTCGACGTTGCGCACTGACTTGCTGAATCCGATGGTCTCAGCGACCAACGCCTTGACACGCTTGGAGTTACCGGTAGAACATTGGTCCTACTTGTTGGTGCACATAGTGCTGCAGTTGCTCCCCGCGGAGTTGAGGTCACGTTTTGAGCAGAAGTATGGTGGGGATAGTGCCACCCATCTTCCCCCCTTTGACGACCTCCTCAAATTTTTGGAAGACGAGTGTCGGTTTTCGGATACCACTCGTGGCGCCACGGGGTCACCCCCACTACCTTCTCAGCCCAGAGACCAGGGACGGACTAGGGCTCGGGGGCCTGTTGATGTTCCCCCCGCCCCCCGTTTTGTTGGCGCCCGGAGTCCTCGGGCTAGGGGGCCTGTTGATGATCGCCCCACCCCCCGTTTTGCTGGCGCCCGGAGTCCTCGGGCTAGGGGGCCTGTTGATGTTCGCCCCGCCCCCCGTTTTGCTGGTGCCCGGAGTCCTCATCATTGTGACTTTTGTAAGGCAACGGGGCATGCCATGGCGCGTTGCCCGGCCTTTTTGAATTTGCACGTAAGTGCCCGCCGCCGCATTGTCAACGCACGCAGTTTGTGCTTCTCGTGCTTGGGGGCCCACTTTCATCGGGACTGCCCCGACCCCCACCCGTGTAGAATTTGTAAGGGGTCCCACCTTGAGATTTTGTGCGCCAACGCGAACCGCTTCAGCAGACCAGCTTCTGAGGGGGGTTCGCGCAGGGGGGGGGGTACCCCGGAGACGAGCACCGGGCTGAGACCCGCAATTCTGTACGCATCACTCCACCCCCCGCGCAAATTGAACAGGAGCCCCGCGAGCGCCATTTGGTCTCCCCTCGTCAGGGAGAACGCGCATTGGCTGCTAGGCAGCAGAGGCCGGGTCGGCGCCGCTGCCTTTCCCCTCCGTTGGCGGAACGTCCCCGGCTGGAGTCGCGCCCTCCGCCATTCGGGCATCCGGTGGGATATGCCCCTCCAGTGATGGCGAGCGGCTCGGGACACCGCGCAGACGAATATTTTGATTGTTGGCCTCGTCGTGAACGAAGGCAGCCTGGATGCGGCGATCGGTCGCCGCCCAGGCATCACTAAGAGATTGACGCCTGCCCCGCTAAAGGACCCCCCCGATCAAGACGGTTTTGTTGCCAACGGCCTCGGTCAAGGTCTGGGGACCTTTGGGTGACTCGATTGTGGTCTGTGCCATTTTGGACACGGGAGTCCAGGGTTGCCTTTTGTCGTCTTGGTTAGCGGGACAGGTTGGCCTGAAGGTGAATGACCTTTCAGGCAAGATTTGGGGAATTGGCGAACCGGCTGACACCACTGTTGAGGGAAGGACCTGGTTTGAAATCACCCTTGTGAGTTGTCCGCACCCTAAAATTGGTGCTCCTGCCCTTGTTATAACTGAACTTGGTTGGGACGAGCCACTTCGGGAAACCCTGTTGGAGGACGGTTGAGGCACTCTAGCCTTCCTTATGGGGCCCGTCACCCCCCTTTGTTGCCCAAGGAGGGCCACTTGGTTTAATTGTTGGTGACTGATCGTCACGTTAAGAACTCGCATGCCGGTTGCAATGCGCTGTTGGCCATTCTGCAGCGAGAATTTTGGATTTTGTCGGCTGATCGCGTCAATGAGGCGAGGCCGTTTGCTGGCGTCGTAACGGACTTGTTGGTCCCCTTTTGTTGAAGACGTCCACCCTTCGTAATAGTAAGATTGTTAAGGCTTATTTGTGTGTTTGTCTGCCTGTCAACCAAGGCAGCACACTTGGAGCTGGTAACCTCCCTCTCGACAGAGGCCTTTGAGGCGACTTTGGAAAGATTTGTGTCTCGCCGTGGGTTACCTTCTTGATTGGGTCTGATTGCGGTACGAATTACAAGGGTACAAGTAACTATTTGAAGGAGGTACACGCCTTCCTAATGAGAGCCAGGTTGACATTGGTAATAGTTTGTCCCGCCGAGGGGTCACTTGGTTGTTTGACCCGCCAGCCTGCCCCCCATTGGGGGGGGGGGGTATTTTTGGGGCCGCGGTGAAAGCGGCAAAGGGACGCTGGCGGAAATTGTTGGGAGACACCGTTCTCACCTTTGAGTAACTAGCTACGGTATTTGGCCGCATTGAAGCTGTGTTAAATTTACAACCTTGTCAAGACTTCCAATTGATTAGCGGACGGGTAGGCCCGTCCAGGGGGGGTAGATGTTCGGTCCGACGTGAAACAGAACGCACCTTTTGGCTGGCAACATCAATTATCTGTGGGCTTGACATAACTTTTTCACTTGACAGATAGACTTTGCTTACTTGTTGGAAAATATCCGTTCTTGGGACCTGTTGATTTAATTGTAATTGGTAAAATATCGTTTGGAATCGCCTGTTGAAACCGATAATTGGGTCGCGAGTAACGATTAATTGGAATTTGTAATCCCCATTTGATGAAAGCCTGGGATATTTCTCGGAAGTTATCGCCGGTTTGTCGGTTTGCCGCGTGGCACGCGCATTTGTTGGAAATAAGTAGTGATAAATAGCTTCAATCCGGTGTGAGTTAGGGCTGTGATGCTGATCTGAACCGCGGCATCTGGAGACTGACGCCTTGTGACCGTTCAGAACACTTGACTTACATCACACTTTCATTTACTCACCTCATATTAACATACATACCACACTTGGGCGTGGCCTAGGAAGGTCGAAGTTGGTGTACCCAGTGCAGAAGGTAAGTGGTTAGAACTGTTAATTATATGTATGGTTTGTAGGCCGAAGAGCCTTTTGTTTATTGTTGTTGAAAGCAACGGTAGGGCTCCACGAACCGTGGACAAGTTTCGGACACACCAGTATCGTTGCGCTGGCTTGGGACTGAACACAAGATGTATTTTTAACTTGTAGTTTCTCCACTTGTGTCTATAGTTCTATTGATATGATAACAAACAAAACTCCTCTACTAGAATGTCTAAATAATTTTATAATATTTTTTGTTTGACACCGCCTTCCGAAATTAAAGCAATTTTTGGCTTTGTAGTGTTTTGATATGGAAGTCGGTTATATTTAAGAAGTCAAAAGCCAAAATGTCAACTACTTATCACCTTTCACAAAATATTACTTTTCACGATGCAGAACCGTCAATTTTTGAGGTGTTATCGAAACGAAATAATTATTATTCAGTAGTTTCGGTGGCTATATGTAATCTTTACCATCAGTTCTACTTCCCCGAGGGGTGCTTTTCGAGAGCAACTGCACAAGATACTATCAGAACTACCCAAAATGCTATAGGTATGCTTATAATATTTGAAAAGTTCCCTCGATTTTTCCATGATTCCATAATCAGATCCTAACGTAATGACAATGGGACCCACTAGAAAGTATACCCTTTCAAAAAAAAAAAAAAAATTTTCCAAATCGGTCCAGCCGTCTTCGACTTATGAGATATAATACAAAAAAAAAAGAAAAAAGAAAGTTCAAGACAAACTGAGAAACTCCTCCTTTTTTTGAAGTCGGTTATAAACATTATTTCGAGCTCCTGTATTAAATTAGTTTACACCAAAGTTCACAAGTAAAGTAGTACATGTATATGTGTATCTTCAAGTATGATGACATGCTTGGTGCAGTGCGCCCTGTGAACATTGTTTTTAGATTGGTAATACAAACTATGTGATATTTTTTTAGTATTTTACAGGCGTCGATAGCGATAATAAATGAGCTAAGAGATACCCTATAGGTGTAGGATCCATTTGGGACCAGCGGTTTGTTATAACTCATCTTCCCATCTCTTCCCTGGCCTTTATATGTTTCTTTCTGTGTCCCTATAAGACACGCCAAACACTGTGAAGTACCTAAGAAAAAGTGGAGCAAGATCACAACTGACGACTTCACTGGTGACGTCCCCACCCTACTCCAAAAGTGGAGCAAAATCACAACTGACGACTTCACTGGTGACGTCCCCACCCTACTCCAAAAGTGGAGCAAGATCACAACTGACGACTTCACTGGTGATGTCCCCACCCTACTCCAAAAGTGGAGCAAGATCACAACTGACGACTTCACTGGTGACGTCCCCACCCTACTCCAAAAGTGGAGCAAGATCACAACTGATGACTTCACTGGTGACGTCCCCACCCTACTCCAAAAGTGGAGCAAGATCACAACTGACGACTTCACTGGTGACGTCACCACCCTACTCCAAAAGTGGAGCAAGATCACAACTGATGACTTCACTGGTGACGTCCCCACCCTACTCCAAAAGTGGAGCAAGATCACAACTGACGACTTCACTGGTGACGTCCCCACCCTACTCCAAAAGTGGAGCAAGATCACAACTGACGACTTCACTGGTGACGTCACCACCCTACTCCAAAAGTGGAGCAAGATCACAACTGACGACTTCACTGGTGACGTCCCCACCCTACTCCAAAAGTGGAGCAAGATCACAACTGACGACTTCACTGGTGACGTCCCCACCCTACTCCAAAAGTATTCCTTTGCCGTTTTGAGAGCAGTGAAAATGATGAGAATTGCACAAAGGAATATATCTTACTGGGTTCGAACTTGCAAATTACAACTTATAAGTCGTGCCTATGACCATTGAGCCACCACAAGATTTATTAAAATCATTTGAACTATAAATTCAGCCTTCATTTAAATTATTTTTTATTTAATTATAATAATTTTAAATAGTCAATTGCCTAATGGCTGTTTTAGGTGTCGGAGTTGTGATCGAGAGGTTGTGGGTTCTAACCCCATACATTGTACTATTGCCATGAACCCACTCCAGGCACAATCACATTTAGCTTAGTCAGAGGGGTTAACAGTATTGCTAGTAATGTAAATTCTTCCCACATTGCTAGTAATCTAAAAAAAATAAATAAAAAAAAGTCCAAATGAAAAAAAAAAATATTAGCATTTTGCGCTCCTCCTCCATCTAAACCTTAACTGTGGCAAATCACACACTAATCCGCGTTATTTTCGCTAAAAGTGGAACAAAGTTAATACTTTACGAATTAGTATTATAATTTTAAATAATTAAAGCATATTCGATAAAGATAGGCGATAGAATAAAAGAACTTGAATTACTTCATTATTTTATTTTTAAAACACATTGATAAAGTCTGTGTCTATTTTCTAATGATACTCGTAAAAATTAATCGTTGCATTTAATACTAAAGCGCCTTTAGACAGGTGCTATTTACCACTCCGTGCTATCCAAAAATGTTAGTATTTATTAGTGCATTGTCTTATGTGTTCTTTTAGAAGTCCACTTATGGCTTGAAAATATAAAACAACGTGTATAGAATACAAAAGAAAATAACCCGTGGTTTTAAGTAGATACAGATAAGTTACTAAAACATACTGGACTATTTTATGCAATATTAGCAGAACATAGTAAATACCAAGGAAGCTGGGTAAGGTTGCTCTAGTCATAGAACGCTAAACTATAGAATATTTTTAGGTTAGACTTGGTAATTATTTTTCCATTGTATTTAGTGTTATTTTTCCATTGTATCAGGTATTCAGCGCATAATTTTTTTTTGGTTTTGTTTTACTTTCGACACCAGCACACAAATAATTTACCCTACTATGTGCTGGCGTCGAAAGTTATACAAAAATATTACGTAGAATAACTTTGTTTAAATTTCTGTATTCACACTAATCGATTACTATATTTACGTTAGTAATTGATTTTTATTTTGTATATTTATAAATCAAGTTGCAAAAATTCTGCCTTGGAGTACGCTAAAGGGTGCTCATTAAACTGGGTTTAAAGAACGCCCACTGTGCTTAAGAACAGGAATCATAAACATGGTCAAAAACTGCCAGAATTAAATGGAATTGGTTGGGTCACGTCATCTGTATGAATTATGAGCGCGCGTGCAATGGGGAAGAAGAGTGTGTGAAAAATTGTGTCCTCAGCTGTAAATTTCCAAAACGAGTTCCTAATTTGTTAAATTTATAATTGTTTTTCATTAGACGAAACTACTTATTCTATTTAAACTTATACAATTTTTAACTTAAGTATTCAAAATACCAATTTTTCTACAGGAATAACGAGGCAGCTAGAAACCATAATCACAAGTTAAAAAGTTTGTTTACTTATTTTAATTAAATATTTTGGTTACCCATCGTGGCAGACGTCTAAAGTTTTATCAAGTTTTAATAACCATATAAGTTATAACGATATACCGTCAGAGGTTACAACTTGAACAACCTTACCCTACAATTTCGTGCAGCTAATAATAACATTATTTCTTCATCTGATTCATGACAGCAAATCCCTTGTAAGTCCAGTTCATGACCTGCGAAAGAGAAACACATTAAAAATGCTTTAGTCCAAATAAATGTGAAAATTAGGCGTCCGACCCAGGAAATACACATGTTTTGGCAACCGAGTGAGGGGTTACCCATAACATGTGTTCAAAGGGTTTTCTCAGCAACGTTTATGTGATGAAATGAAAACATTTTGAAGCACTGTTTTCTTTGGACAAATGGAGTTAAGGGTGCCAGAGTGTCTGGCAGACCAGACTTAAATAAATTCACAGAGTATAAATTTACATAATTGGAAATGCTTGTTTCTAAGAGTTTGACTTCGCTTGTTATTTATTTGTCTTGGATAAAATGAGGTTTAAAGCGGGATTATACTTAAAAATACTTATGCAATATTTTTTGATACAGGCAATGTCTATTCGTCATTCTCATTATCTGTATAGCCTTTTCTCATGTATGTCGGGGTCGGCATCCAGAGAGTCTGCCTATCTGACCTCCACTACCCAGTAGCTGGGTAACGCGTTTCTTCATGGTAAGACTGGTGTCAGACTTTCTGGCATCTGACTACCCGTAACGACTGTCAGAGATGTGCAAATTTCAACCGGGACTAATGGGTTAACTTGCTTTTCGAGGCACGAGGTGAGGTAAAGATGGTCACGAATCCACGGAACAACCTCGGCAAGCGTTGTTAAATCTTTTAGTGAGGAATATTTGTCAAAACTGAATTATACAGACACGGAAAAACTACTAGAAATCTTGAAATAATTTAGTACTAGTAGTTCCTTATCCATTAGTCACTATAATTATTGTGTCTTAGTATACTATAATTATAGTATCTTATATGTATTTCTAAATTAGTGATTATTTAATTGTAATCTGTGTACTTCATAATTGGCGTAACGTTAAGGTGTGTCCAAACATTGAGCAGCAAGAGCGCGGCAGCAACACGCGGCATTGCTTTTTTTTTTTTTAACGTGGTAAAATTATCAAATAAGTCCTCCCACTCCGGGCAGGGTGGGAGGGACTGTCAGACTTTTACTGACTAAAATCCACGGTGTTCCTTCAATAGCCCTTTACGTACCGGGGCCACGGTAAAGGGATGAGTCCCACGACCCCGGACGCGGCATTGCTAGGACACATTTCTGCCGCGCTCTAGTTAGGAAAAAGCCGACTAATGTTTGCGCGGCAGTAACAGTAACAGAGTAACAGGGCGGCGGGCCGCGTTCGATTGCCGCTCGATGTTTGGACACACCTTTATATATTATATTTACTTTCTGGACTATCTGTAAACATGTTATTTGAATAAAATAAAATTTTATATTTATTTATTTTAGTTAATGGATATCATTACGCTGTAAAATTACCAACTGTTGCCACTGTTGTTTTAGTCAAGTCGGTAACTACAAAATAATGAATCCACCTTTATAATTACACCTCTAAAGTCGTCAAATCTTACAAGTATAATATAATTTATCTTAAATTATAATATCTTAATAAAAATACAACCATTCCTTTAGTATAAAAAATATTGACACGGACATAATTGCCTACATTAAATTAATGCTCTACGAGAAAGATAATAAAGATTGCAGACAATAAAAATGATAGCATATTCTATTATGACGTCCAGTGTCCAAGCTTAATTGGTAAAGATTAAACTACGAAACCCGGGCTCATTCCACCGGGACAGTGAGTCCCGAGGTTTTCTGGGTACAGTACGACTCCTGATGAATAATTTAGTGGTTTGTATCTATTAATGTGTTGGTATATACGCACGTGATGAGTTTCCTTAATAAAAATGGCAGCGCGCCTTGAATCCGATAGTTTTGCAAATGCGAAACTTATGTAGCGCTAAAATGTGTGCTAAGGCCGAATATTTTATACACGGTATCTTGCTTGACGGATCGGCCAGGGATGCTGAACCTTTTGAAATGTATGAGTAAATAAAATAGGTAATGATTTGTCTTTAAAGAATTAAGATTTTTAAAAGGCTGTATGCCTCTGTTATTTTTTCTGTGATTACTCACAACACACAACACACAGTAATTAATAAATAACAGTCGATCATACACATTAAAAGCACCTATAAGTAGAGACGTCTATATACAAAGGATTATCTATCTACTAACATAATGCGAGTTTGTAAAACGCTAAGGTTTCATCTCGTTTAAAGTGTCAAAAAAAATGATGTTTAAAAGAGGTTATATAACCATTTTGCAAAATATATATAATTTTTCACTTAAGAGGAAAATGCAAACATTTATGTTATGTTAATCAACTTGACCACAAATAATTTAATATTGATTAATCTGTCTCGTTTCACTGGAAACTTCAATCTTTACTCGTTCACTGCCTTGCCTGTGACCGGTTTATAGCGGAATATTATTGGTAATATTTCTGTGATCACCAGCAAGGCTATAGACGCATAATGAAGAGGAAAATTGGTCCAAACCGATCCCTCTCGAGAATATAATGCTTGAGTATTAGATTTCGTAATCTTGATACCGAAATCAACGGAAAGTTTTAGAAACAACACGCACACACCTTACACAACAGATACAATGCAAATTATATCTGTTATCAGTGACGGATTAAGACTACTTGATGACCTAAGCAATCCATGCCTGTGGGCCCCCCTATCCGTATGTCAACTAGAATCGGTTTTTAAAGCTTTACCGCCTAAAAACATTAGTTTTTTGTAAAATAAGATGATGATGATCGTACTTTAGAAGTGGAGTAGGTGCGACAACAATAAAAACCAAAGCATAATTTATTTATTTATTGAAATGTATTACGTACGCATAGAAGCCGGCCGGCACAATTACTCAAAAAACAAAACATTTGATTGACACAGATTTGCGGGGTCGCCAGGCGGGGAAGGAGTGGTTTGTGATTGGCTGATCGCAATTCCGGTGCATTCGAATACTCTATGTCAACATAAAATATAATGCGCGAATTTTCAAATTAGTCCTAGAAACTTTTTTTGGTGTGGTTTTTGGTGACGTGAGACTGAGACGTGATGCCCTAAGGACGGATTTTTTTTGCTTCTTCTGGTGCCACCCCAGACGTGATGCCCTTTTTTGTGTTTTTTTTTTTTTTCAGCGTGGTAAAATTAACAAATAAGTCCTCCCACCCCGGGCAGGGTGGGAGGGACTGTCAGACTTTTACTGACTAAAATCCACGGTGTTCCTTCAATAACCCTTTACGTACCGGGGTCACGGTAATGGGATAAGTCCCACGACCCCGGCAGGCTTCGGCCCTCTGCAGGGGGGGCCTCGTCATTTTGCTGACGCTCTTTGAGGCGCGCGTGGAACACAACGCGCCGTCGACCCGGGCATGGTCCATGGTCGGACAGCGAGTTGCCCTTTACTCGCTGTCCGCAAGCCCGCGCCTACGGTGGCCGGAGACCGTCGGCCGACGTCCGACGCCGTGGGCGTCTACCACTGCGACACGTGATGCCCTAGGCAATTGCTTAATTTGATTAAGGGCTAATCCGTCACTGTCTGTTATTATACTCATCATGAGAACTATTGTATAGTCTTCCTGACCAATATTGGCTACGGCAGCCAATCTCAGTGAAGCGTAGGTAAATGTAGAAGTATGTGTAGAAGTACAGGTTCACTCTCTGTACTCTCATAGTCCGATGGACCGGCCATCTGACACGACCGAAGAGAGATGAGACGCAGAGTCACTGACTAAACGTTCTTTCCGAAGCATGAGGGTATCACCTCGCCAACTTCTTAACTCAGAGCTACTACTGAGAAATTTGTAATTGATGAACCTAATAGCACTTTTTTTATTAAAAATAGGTTCGCGTTTGTCCACCATCTCACCTGATGGTAAGTGATGATGTGGTCGAAGATGGAGCACGCTTACCTAAAAGTAACCTATTCACTCTTGACTTAAAGACTCCTAGGTTATAGCTATCGGGAAACACAGACTCCGGCAGGGAATTCCACTCCTTAGCCGTACGCACAATGAAGGTATTCCCAAAACGTTTTGTGCGTATGGGTGGGATGTCCACCATGTAACGATGGCGCTTTGCCGTTTGTCTCGTAGTCCAATGATGGAACGGGCATGGTGGAATTAGACTGTGTAATTCCATCGCAAACTCCCCGAAATGTAACCGATAGAAAACCGCTAGACTTGCAACTCGTCGTCGATGTTCAAGGCTCTGGAGCTTTGACTTGACCAGTGCATCGTTGCCAATGAGTCTCTTAGCCCGCTTCTCGATAGACTCAAGCGCGTCCAGTTGGTATTTAGCAGATCCATCCCAAAGATGAGAGCAGTACTATATGCAGTATCGAAGCCGAGACCTCTTTCTCAGTAGTCGCACTTACGACCAACCACCAGACCGATGAAGCAGTCAACCACTACTACTCCGCCTAACAATCAGAACTACTTTGATATGGGATCAAACAATTCATTAAATAAATAAAAAACAAAGAAGCAACGGCTCCATGCATTAATGAATGTTTGTGTAAACACGAATAATTAATTAATTGAAAATTTTAATGGAACTTGCAGAATTTATTCATTAAAAACAGGCACTGAAATAGAATTATAAGTGCGTCTCGTAAATAAGGGGCTAAATAAAATGTAAAGTTTTATCTGAACATTCTAAGCGTTATTTATATTTAAAAAAATAACTGCTTTTGAAGAACTTTCCTTAAAATTCTTGTGTACCTATAATATATTCTGATTGCTATCGTCCGTGAAACTTTTTGAATATTCAAATAAGTAATAAATTTAATATCAAACTTTTTCCAAATATGATAATGGATGAAATTATAAAATCAAATAATGTTGTCGTAATTTATTTTGATACTTTAACAGCAAAGTTTGGTAATCCCTGTTGTGAGTGAAAAACAATAGCAGACGCTTTAATGAAAAAGGGATCAAATATAAACATTTTTGGAAAGCTTTAAGACTTTTTTTAACATTCTAATCTGATTTGCCTCTGGATTTAATTCATAATCCGTATTAAATGGAGCCAATAAAAAATATTTAATTAATTATGTTAGACATTTTGTGAATATAATACAAGGATTTATCGTTCCACTATGAGAAGTATTAGTCAAAATGTATGACTTCACACTAACCTGAAATGACATCATTAGGTCAAACAAAAACCACAGCCACATACCTTGAATAACAAAAGTGTAGTAATACTGCATTCAGCAAGTAATACCCTATTTTTCCGGGTTGGAAAATCATCGAATGACTTCTCCCGCTCTGGGTTAAGTGGAAGGGAGTATCAGACTTCTACTGACTAAAAACCCACCCTGCTCCTTCAATTGCCCTTAAGTTCCGGGGCCGCGGTATCTCGTTAGAACATTCCCGCAACCCCGACAGGCAATGGCCCTATGGGGCCTCGTCACTGGTGCTGACAGCTTTTAGAGGCACGTGGAACGCATGGAACGCGTGGACCACGACGCACCGCCCGCGCCGACCCGGGCCTAGTCGTTACCGGACGATGAGCTACCCCTGCTCGCCGTCCGCAAGCCCGCACCTACGGTGGCCGGAGATCGGCTCGCGGACACCGACGCCCGGGGCGTCTACCCCGGTAGCTAGGGCGTGAGGAAGAGAGTTCCTCTCCCTCGCGCGTTTGGCCTCCTCCTTCGCAAGCAAGTAATACCTAGAATAAGACGATAAAAAGCTTCTAGAACGAATTAATTTTGAGCTCAGTTTCGCGAAAATACATTTGGTGGTAGAAACAGCTAATGAACTTGGCTCATAAATACAATTTTCTGAGAAAACAAACATTCGCCAACACAAGCTTTGTTGTTATAATAAAAAATTACTAACAATCAAGTAGATAATATTCATACATAGAAATGTAATATTGATACTTAGACATTTGATAAAAAAATCTTTCATTAAAATAATGAAGGTCTTAATGGTAAGCCTATATCAAAATTAAATTCCTGTCCAGTGCGTGTAATATTCTCATTCTGAAGATTTCATATCATCAAGGGACCTTGTTGAGCTGTGTCACAAATTTCACTATGAAGCTCATGATGCTTTAGTGTAAATACACACAATTACAATTACTGTACAATTTAGCGAAAACGGAAATAATGTGAAACGAGCTGAATTATTTTTGCGGTTTTTTAAATGAAGGCGATTCATAAACATTTTTGAGCTATCACGGCTCATAAGAAATAGTGCGCTGACGGATTAACAGTCGGCAGAGCGATTGGAAGTGTGAAAGGGTGGGGACTAGCGTGTAAAATGTCGTTCACACATCACCATATTAAGCGGTCCTGTGCCACAAATATTCCGAGGACAAATGTTTGTAACGTAAAGGCGCCTAATAACGACCCCTCAAAATCGGCTCCCATTACCGTCCGTTTCATAAAACTATAATTTTAAAGAGTTGCATTAAAATTAGACAAGTCGTTGCTTTAGAGAAAATATAGATGTATTTGTAATGCAAATATTCATCACTTGCTTGTGCGCGTAAACCAACGATTTAAAGAATAATTGCACAGTTTGTCTTCGGACTCCGGATATAGCGCATATTTAGTAGTGTCCCGCTCCCGATTACGTAAGTACACCTATTTCTTTTTTAGCATAATATATAATTGTAAAGCGATCTAATGAACCTTTTAATTATTTTGATACCTTCTTAATACTTTCATAAACACAAATAATAACTAATTTTAATGAGATACAGCTTTATTTTGCTTCAAATTCAATATTAAAATGTGGCGGTGATAGGAACAATAATCTCAATTTTATTCCTATTACCGACCTAGGTCGTTGTTAGGTTTTTGACGAATATTTTAATTTCTACTTTTTATGTTATAATGCATCAATTAATAAGTAGTCGGCTATACTAATTTGATTAGTTAGTGTGTCAAGTTGTATTTGACCTATTAGCGCCATACATAATAAGAGCATCGATACTGTGAAAATCAACTTTATTCTTATGTAAATGTTTTGATGAATGTAGGATGTACAATTCTCTAATATTGTATTTTTATAGTTAAAATACCATTAAAATAAAATTAGCATAGCTACTGGCACCTGTATAATCATACAAATATTCTAAAAAACAATACATTTACTCAATACATATTCATTTCATTGGGTCGGTAATAGGTTATACAGAATTTCTTCAATAGAACCTATTACCGATGTACCTGTACTTTTTAACCGACTTCAAAAAGAATGAGGTTCTCAATTCTTCTGTATGTTTTTTTTAGATTTATGGATAGTGTGTTAGTAATTATTTTTTTTTTTTTTTTTGCCAAATAGGTAAATATAATGTAATTAACATTAATAACAATTTAAAATATTTAGAAAAAATATAAAACTGTAATTAATTTTTCATTAAAAACTATTATTAAAAATCACCTATTGACTTCCACTTACTATAATTCTTAACCCACTGCTAAGCAAAGGTTTAGTAGTTTAGTATATTCGACTAGGTAAATTTTGATTCAGAAACATGGAACGATTAAAACGTACGTAATATACAGCTAATCAACTTGACTCTGCATTGATGGCTATCGATAATGGAGCAAGTATCTATGAAACCTCAAAGAGATTTGGGATTCCTAGAACAACTCTTCGCGACAAGAGAAATCACAAGTACTCTAATGAAAATTGTGGGGTTCAACCTGTCTTCACCAAGCACGAAGAACGCCATTTAATAGACTGGATTCACTGTTATATTTCAATATGTAATTCATATTATGAAGCATATCTCTTAAGACTGATTAAAGGCTGGTTATAATTATAACATTCTGTATTCTAAAGAATTAAACCCACACGAGCATTTTTATTTGACTGAATTTGTTTTGTTCATTTAGCGGTCGGTAATAGGTGCCAAAAAAACGGTAATAGGAACACACCCATGGTTTGAGTCGGTAATAGGAACATAGCCCTTTTCATCAATTTATATTTTTTTTAATATTTATTTCATTTTTTCGAATTGTTTCTATATCTCACTGACAAGATCGTTAGTTTCAGTACTTGAATAAAAATAAAAAATGACACCAGTTATTAAGCATGTGCTTATTTTTTGCACATAAATGTGAACTTGGCTTAAACTGGCGGTAATAGGTGCGTTTACGTTACCTCAATATTCTTTATAAATACATTTTTCATAATATAATAAAATAATACCGCCGGGACTTATCTTCTCCATTGTACAGTGACAATGGGATCTTGGAAGTGATCCCAAATATTTGTGGACAAAAAATATGATAAACAGCGATGAATAATATTGTCCTTCTGGATGTGAATAATGAAGTCTTAACTTACGGCATTCTCATTGGTTCTTATGTTCATTATCAAGTATTGAGACGTCTATTTTTGGATGGTTAGATATTGGGAATATTTGTACATTTCCTATATTTAGAACCTTCATCTTCCGGAGAAAAGTTTACGTGTACAGGAGCTTTTTCTTGAGCACGATTATCTAGAAGTAACTTATTCACTCTTGACTTAAAGACACCCAGGTTATAGCTATCAAGAAATACATATGCGCATGTTACATGGTGGACATTCCACCTAACCACACTGTTAAAGTATTAGTGTGTTATTACACTGGTATACATTTCTATTTTTCTAAGTTGGCAACTTCCCTTCTTCCCTGTCATGGCTTGCACTGAGTAAAATGGTATTCTGTAATTATATTTTAAATAAAGAAATAAGTTTATTATGTGGAAATAAGTGTTTCTCTGAATACGATCCAATAACAAAATATGGTAGCAGTCCGTGGTTAATTGAATATGTAAAAAGATTGCTAAAATATCGCAGGATTGAAAAAAAGTGAAAATTGTTTTTGTGCTGTGGCATACATGTGTGTGCTGAAAATAAAAAATGGAGCGTAATCAACAAATTGTAATACCCATTTTCGACGGAAAAGAATACGCACATTGGAAAATAAGACTAACAAAATTTCTGCAATTCAAAAAGTGTCAAGACGTTATTACGAGAAAAATCTTAAGCACTGATGACAAAGAAAAATGGACGGACAAAGATGTGCAAGCAACGAACTACATTTACGGGGCAATAACGAATAAGCAATTGGAATATATATCAGAATGTGAAACGGCATACGACATAATTTGTAAATTTGATTCTATGTACTTACAAGGTTCAACATCCTTGCAAATAGTTTACCGAAACAATCTTGAAAATTTAAAGTTAAAAAACTATCAAGAACTAGACTCCTTTTTTGATGATTTTGAAAGATCAGTAAACGAGCTGAAACAGGCAGGTGCTACTATATCAGAAAATGAGAAGTTGAATTATATGCTAAGAGCACTGCCCAGTGAATATAGTCACATTGGAGACTTATTGGATGTGTTGTCAAAAGAGGAAAGAACTGTGGAATATCTAACAAATAAAATTAAAATTAAATATTTGACACAAAAACCACAAGAAAAGTCAGAAGTTACAGACAAATCAAATGCTTTTAAAACAGAAACAAAGTCAGCCCTGTCAGCCCCTAACTCAAATTTATGTTTTATTTGTGGAAAACCAGGCCATGTGAAACGCAACTGTTGGTACAATCGAGGACAGCATAATAGATACACAAATAACAATAATACAAGAGGAAGAGGTCATTCAAATCATCGGGGACGTGGTCGTGGATTTAATAATCGTGGTCGAGGTAGACACACTGAACATAGTGCATCAAATACACAAAATCAACAAAATGTTTTCCAAACTTTAGTTATTCAAAACAACATGACATCAAGTGTGAGCGAAGATAAGTCAAATAAGAACCAAATTACATGGTTATTAGACAGTGGATGCACAGACCACATAATCAACTGCGACAAGTATTTTGAAAATTCAGTTATATTAAAAAAACCAGTGCAAGTGAAAGTTGGAGATGGACGGATGCTGGAGGCCACAAAGGTTGGTGATATTAACATACATTTTCTTGTTTATGGTTCTAAATCATATATAACAGTAAAAAATGTATTCTATGTAAAAGAAATGAAGGCAAATTTATTGAGTTATGCAAGGATCACAGATAATAACAACACGGTAATATCGAAAGGACAATGGGCAAAAATTTATAATTCAAATAGAAAAGTAATAGCTATAGCACAAAAGGAAAACAGCTTATATAAAGTGAACAGCTACATAGATATACAAAGTAAAGTACAAGCAAATATAATTGAAAGTAAATTGTCAGTGAAGGAAAAATTACACCGTACACTTGGTCATGTAAATTTCAAATATCTAGAAATCTTATGTAAGGAACAGTTACTGGAAGGAATACCTAAAGAAATTGAATCAGAGTATATGAAGTGTGCTATATGCATAGAGAATAAAATGCATAACTTACCCTTTAAAAACAAAAGAAGAAGAGCTCAAGATATATTAGAGATTGTGCATACAGATGTAAATGGACCACATAATACAATAGGTTATTGTGGTGAAAAATACTTCGTAACATTCATAGATGACTACAGTAAATTGGCAAAAGTTTATTGCATCAAGTCTAAAGATCAAGTTGCAGATTGTTTTAAAGAATATGTAAATACAGTTCAAAATTTAACTGGAAAAATGATAAAAGAATTAAGATGTGACAATGGTAAAGAATATATGAACAGTAAGATGTATAGTTTTGCAAGAGAAAAGGGAATAATGATAAAGGCATGCCCGGCATATGTACACGAGTTGAATGGAACTGCAGAGAGATATAACAGGACTATAATGGATATGGCTAGATGTCTACTAGCAGAAGCAAGAGTAAATAAATGCTATTGGCCGGAAGTAATTAAAACAGCAGCTTATTTAAAAAATAGAAGTTTGGCAAATACTATAGAAAGAAAAACACCCTATGAAATATTCTTCAATAAGAAACCATCAATAGAGCAATTGAAATTGTATGGAAGTAGAGTTTATGTGAGAATACCAGAAGAAAAAAGAAGATCAAAATGGGATAAAAAGGCAGAATTAGGAATATTACTTGGATATGTTGAAGTTGGCTACAAAGTGTTGATAAATAATAGAATAGTAGTTGCCAGACATGTTGATATAATAGAAGAAGATGTCAAGTTTATGAATAACAATGAAGATACAGACTCAGAGGAAGAAAGACAAGAAGAAGAAAAGGAAAAATTTGAAAATAACTTACCGGAAGAGACTAAATTAATAAAATTTGATGACAACTCGATGAATGATGATAAAGTACAAGGAAGAGCAAAGAGAACAATCAGACGTCCAATCAGATTTGATGAAGAATTTGGATATTACTGCATTTGTGCAAATTTTTGTGATGCTATGATTCCAGGTACATTTCAGGAGGCGATGCAATGTGATGAGGCCAATCAATGGAAAGAAGCAATGGACCGTGAGATGAGCAGCCTTGTTAAAAACAATACATGGAACTTTGTGAGTAGACCAGAGGGCAAAGAGATCCTAGATGTGAAGTGGGTTTACAAAAGGAAACCAGGTAACATTTTTAAAGCTCGTTTAGTAGTTAGAGGTTTTCAGCAAAAGGATAATATTGATGATACATACTCACCTGTTGCCAAAATGCAAACATTAAAATTGTTGTTATCTTATTCTTGTCAGTTCAGCTTTCTCATTCATCAGATGGATGTGGAAACAGCCTTTTTGAATGGTAAAGTAGTATCAGAAGTTTATGTAAAACAACCACAAGGTTATAATGATGTTTCTAATAAAGTTTATAAACTAAATAAAGCTTTGTACGGATTAAAAGAAAGCCCTAGAGCTTGGTACGAATGTTTTAATGATTTTATTAAGAATCTTGGTTTTTGTAGAAGCAAGTACGATTATTGTCTTTATGTAAAAAGAGAGTGCAATGTAACAGTTTATATACTTTTATTTGTTGACGATTTATTAATTTGTTGTAGAGATATAAACATTATTGATAATATAAAGAAACAGTTGCATAATAAATTTAAAATGAAGGATTTAAATAAAGTAAAAAGCTATATTGGTATTGATATTGAATATGATTATGATAACTCTACAAATGTCTTAACATTGTGTCAGGAAAATTACATAGAGTCTTTAGCTGAAAAATATAATATTAAAAATGCAAAACTGTATAAGACACCTATGGAACCCAACTTGAAACTAAGTAAATGTGATGTAAATGAAGATGTTAAATATAGAAACTTGATAGGTGCACTCTTGTATATCAGTCATGGTACTAGACCAGACATATCTTACAGTGTGAATTATTTAAGTAGATTTCAGAATTGTTACGATGAAACACATTTTAAATATGCTCTGAGAGTTCTAAAGTATTTGTATCTAACAAAAGATTTAAAATTAACTTACCAACAGAGTCTTAATACTGATAATATTGTAAATTGCTATGTAGATGCCGATTGGGCAGGAGATAGTACAGATAGGAAATCAACTACAGGTTTTGTTATTGAATTGTTTGGAAATCCAATTTATTGGAAATCTAGAAAACAAACTTGTGTAACTAAATCATCTACCTTTGCAGAATATGTTGCATTATCTGAGGCTGTAACTGAGATAAATTTCTTAAAAAATGTAATTAGTGATATGTTCATTAAAATATGTAAACCTATTAAGATTTATGAAGATAATTCAGGAGCACTTGCTATAGCAAAATACGGAAATTTTACTAAAAATTCTAAACATATAGAAGTACAGTATCATTATGTACATGAAAACTGTAAAAGTAAAGTTATTGAAATTGTAAAGATAAACTCAGATTCAAATGTTGCAGATATACTTACCAAATCTCTGGGTAAATTAAAATTTCTTAAGTTTAGAGAAATGTTGAAATTACATATGTAAAACTTAAATGAATAAGAAAGTTAAATTAGTAGATACATAAGAAAGTTAATTAATAAATAAGAATTTTAAGTTAATAGGTGAATAAGAAAGAATGTCTTAAGTTTGTTTTAATTTTTGTTGAGAAAGAAAAGCTTTTGTTTGTTTTTATTTTGTTAATATTTAAGTTAAACAATTTAACAGAACTGTTTTAAAGGAAAGAGTGTGCAAGCTAGGTAGGTACTAGTATACTTAAGTGAATAAATATTATAGAAGTTCTATGAATAGGTACATATTATGTTGTAAGTAAAAGATAATTGTAATTGATGTTGCCTAGTAAGAATTTGTTAAAGTAATGAGATGTGAAAATAAAAATATAAATGTAAGGAGGCGTGTTAAAGTATTAGTGTGTTATTACACTGGTATACATTTCTATTTTTCTAAGTTGGCAACTTCCCTTCTTCCCTGTCATGGCTTGCACTGAGTAAAATGGTATTCTGTAATTATATTTTAAATAAAGAAATAAGTTTATTATGTGGAAATAAGTGTTTCTCTGAATACGATCCAATAACAAAATACACACAAAATGTTTTAGGAATACTACAATAGTTTAACAGATCGCTTCCCGTTACTAAAAATAATCAAATTACTCATTCCGATGAAAATTGTATTTACATAAATAACACAACTCCTACCTATAAAACAATAGACTAATGGTTTAATTAATTTCTGAACTTTAATTTTGGGCTATTTTAGTATTAACTAATTGTAACTAGGCAAACGAACTATGAACCTGAGTGAAATCACAGCATAATATCAATTAAATACTAATATTAAATAAAATAAAACTTATTTAGTGGTCCACCCTGTTTCAGAGAGCTCCAGACTTCATGGTTTAAATTAGGAACTCGTGGCTAAATAATATCGTGTGCATGGTCGATCTTCAAAGATAAGTAACGTCTGACAAGGTCCGTAGTAAAAGAAGACAATTGTTCCAGTAATTAAAATAAAAAATTAAAATAAAAAAATTACCATATGTGTCTGTGTATATGTGTGTGTAGATGAGTATGAGGGAGTACAGTGTAAGTATGTTTGGTCATTTTGTGGAATGTAGGGAGTGTATGTGAGTGAGAGTTTGGGTGTGCGTGTCAGTGTTTGTGATATTTAGTAGTATCCACAATTTTTTTCAGTTTCATCATATGACATTGATTTCAGCCAATCAGTCAGCTTTCTCTTCAAAAGGGTACGGGGTACATGGAAATTAATAGAATTGTGGAGGTCAGATACGCAGTCGATCCATGATAAACGCTAGTACCCAGCTGCATCCGGATAGACTGGAAGCCTAGGTAAAAGGCTAAGCAGATGATAATTGTTAGATAGTCATTAATTATTTTATTTTATTTTACAGTGCGTTTCAACTGCTATAAGGAAAATCTTAGCGCCATATTGTGACGTCTTAGCTGTCAAATCGAACCATTTGGGTAGAGTGAACAAAACAAGGATTTATTAAATCATTTATATATAAATATTGAGCGAAACAAAACTAGTCCCCTTTCCATATGTTAATGTTTAAACGCGAGCCTATCACTAAAAATAAAATAAAGTCTAAAAATTTTTTTACATGGTTTTTGCGCCCATACGCCCGAAAGTAAAGAAAACGCATGGTGCGTTTTCTTTACTTTCGGGCGTATTGGTGCCAACAAAGAAAATAAGAGAGAAAAGTATGTTTAAAAAAAAAAAATTATTTGTTTAAATAATAAAATATTGTATTTAAATTTGATGTGAGACTCGGTTAAACAAAGACAAATAAACCGTTATTATTTTTTGCCATTAAGTTTTCTTTGCAAACCGCACTTTTTAGAGACATTTGACAGATAAAGGTTATTGGAACTCCTAATAGCATTTGAAACGCATAGTGCACTACTTTTCAACCGACGACAAAAAGAGGATGTTATCATTTTCGATTACTCGAAGACGGCTGAACCGATTTGCAAAATTCTTTTTTTGATTGAAAGGGTATACTTCGAAATTGGTCCCATTTTCATAAACGTCAGGATCTGATGATGGGATCCTGGAGAAATTGAGGGAACTCTTCAAATATTATAGGCACACCTAAGACGTTTTGGGTATTTATTATAGTAGCTTGTGCAGTTGCTCTCAAAAAGTACCATTTGAGGAAGTGGAACTGATGATGAATACCACAGATGGCCGCCGAAACTACTCAATAATAAGTATTGAGCGGATTGCGATTCGATTACTTGAATATAGATATTAAGCACTTTATGCTCGTCACAATGCATATGGTGATGTAGAGCTGATGGTGAAGTAACAGGAGAACTCCTCAACAATTAACGACCCAGCATTGGGAAAAGCAATATTTTGTAAAAGGTTATAAGTAGTTTACATTTAGGCTCTTGTAACTAGGTAAATTAAAAATAGACCAACTAAAAAGAGTGAAATAAAAACTTTTTACCAAAAAATTAAACCGACTCCCAAAAAACACTGCAAAGTGAAAAATAACTTTAATTTCGGAAGTCGGTGCCAAAAACGAAAATACAAAACTAAAGACACAGACTACCGAAATTAAAGTTATTTTTCACTTTGCAATGTTTTATTTAGCTACAATATCCAGATGTCCAGATGTTTTTATACATTTATGTATGCAAATTAATTTTTCCCCACTTGTTTTGTTTGTATAATGACCAGAATTTACCTAAACGATTTTTTATTCTCTCACTACCTCGTTTATTCCATAATGATAATTTACATGAACAGTTAGTGCCATGCTTGCAATTAAGCCATTCTTATATTATAAGTACGAAAGTGTGTCTGTCTGTCACGCTTTCACACCTGAACTACTGAATTGTTTCTGGTGAAATTTGGCAGAAGTAGTTAAAGATCCGGTATCAACATTTTTTTTTAATAATAAGACGCTGAAGTAAGTAATTAAAAATCATTCGAAAGCTGAAGAGTCCATTTCTACCTTTTTAAACAAAAAAAACTATTTTATTCATAAATACATTCTCATTCCCATTGTTTACTAATAGCTTTCAGAGATGTAATGATACAGAGGAAAACACAATTTAACACGAGACTCTCTGCCAGGGTTGTGGAACGTGGCAGAATTGTTCGAAAGTGTTACCGCGGCCTCGGAACGGGAAGGGCAAATGACGGAACACGGATGGGTTTCAGTCAGTAAAAGTCTAACACACCCTCCCACTTCGCCCAGATCGGGTGGCAGTCATTGAATAATTTCCAATCCTTTAAAACAAACACAAGACTGCATATCAGTCAACGTATATAAGCACAAAATTAGATGTTCAAAGCTTGTTCTAGTTGTGTATGTATTGTATTGATCATCTTTCGTCATAAGGCCGTGCGCGCACTGCGTTGCGTTTTGGAAACGCAAAATCTGTGAAGTATGGAGTGTCATAGAAGTGCGTGCACTGCGGTGGAATAAACGCGTGCGGTAGAGTCACCGGTGGCCCCGGTCATTCTACCGGTGCGGTAGAACTACCGCAATTGCGGCCACCGCAAGGCAGTGCGCGCACGGCCTAAAGAAACTGGATAACGTTTCCTCGACAGTTGTCAGACTGCCGGCGAGTAAACGACTTACTATCGGCGATTTACTCGCTCAAAAAACACACAATAGAATATACCTACATTCCATGTAAACGAAAGAGAGGCATATATTAATAATTGCTCTCTGACTGTTCACACTTTTTTTTTTTTTTTTTTATTTTTTTTTTGCAAATGGGTTATAAGTAACACTTTTACACGTCATTTTTTTTTTCGTAAATGTAAGCTAGATGAGGCCGGTGTTTCCTAACTGACTACTCTGAGAAGAAACACTGAAACAAACTCAGAGGTCAACGTCTCTTTTAAAGTCCATACAATGTGTAGTAATCAAATCATATGAGAGCCATGTAGGTTTATGCCTGTGGCGCCCTTTAAAGGACAGAATCATACAGATTTGAGCAGGTCCGTCCAAACAGTGCAAGCATTTGTCAAATATCGTGTAGCTCAACTTAATCTTAAGGAGCTTCAACGATTTGACGAACAATACCAAAGTTAGGACATTTGGGTGGGCCGTATAAAGCACTCAAACTGCCAGACAGTGCGGTAATCTAACATTGCGGTAATCTATTAATAATATTTGTTGCCGGCGACTACTCGCTTCACTAGTTTTGTCGCTGAGGGACACGAGCTGTCAAAGATAATACTCGCTCAGCGATCACTTGGCGGTCAGAACTCACACTGAGAGACCAACCAGATGATAACTCAGCGACTAAACTATCGGAACAATACACTCGCTGCTCTCTGCTCGCCAACTCGTTTTCAGATGCTAAGTCTACTCGCTACTCGTTCATCGTCGGCGGTGGGACAACTACCTCATTTTAAAAAATAATGCGGTTAACTTAGCGAGAGCCGTGACTGTTTCAAAGCATGTCGGTCCCTTTTCCAAACTGCCTTAAATTTCCCTTTGACGTTTATTGAATTACAGAAAAAAATACATTTACACACAAAGAAAAAGCTATTTCAATTTGGGCGTATTTTTACAAGAATTTCACCAAATATATTTTTGTAATTACAATTGTATGAATGTAGTTGTATTGTTCCGGTTTTTTTTTTCTAGTAATCGTGTTGAAAACCATTGATTAATACACGTGGATATTATTAGTCAATGCAGTCCGTTTTATATTAATCAAATATAAACTCCAGTTTAATTTTTTTTTTATGATCTCAAGTTAAAAAAGATTAAAAAAAATACGTTGCCTACAAGGGGCGAGGGATTTGTATTCTTGAAAAGTTAAAATCACTTGGATAAAATTTACAATATTCTGAACCTATCAGTAAATTATTTGGAGCTAGATTTCTAGTAATTAAGTAAGTAGGTAATTGTTTTGATAAATACTTATTCAATTAACTACTATATTATTAATCATCAAAATAAATGAAAAACAAAAAGCTGTGGTTACCAGTAATTGAGTGTGCATCATTATACATATAATGTATATATGGTGTGTTAAATATGTAGGTTAAAAAGGTTTTGTTTTGTGCTCTACGTTGGTAATCCTTGAATTAAATAAATAAGCATCAAGTATTACTACATTAATACAATGTAAGAAATTAAAACAATTTTCAACTAATGACTGCACGTGCAGGGACTAATTACGACTTAAAAAAGTATTAGTTTGACGAGCACAACTATTCAACCCAAAAGAAAATGTGATAAAACACATTACATATTATACAAATGTGATAATAAACATGGTGATCTTTTTAACACAAAGATTGACTGGTAGAGAATACATAAATAAATAAATAATAAATAAATAATATAGAATTATTAAAATGCAATATGTACGTACTTTCCAGGGTCCAAATACCAGAGGCAAATTTCATTAAAGCGGTTTATTAATAACATTGGCAAGGGACCATCTTCAAAGTTAAGCAACGCTTGATTAGGCAGTAATTGGATGGGTGACCATCATAAAATAACGACATTACTCTCTGCCTTGGAAAGAACCGTTGGATGCCTTGGTAAACCGTGGGTCTCAGCTGTCAATTGAACATCTTCGAAAGTTTACGGGTAGTCCAAACCCAGAGTATCTGGTATCAGTGTTGCCAAATGGTATTGTTACGCCAGTCGTTTAGCGAAGTACGTCGAGAAACTTCGACAGAAATCTAGAATGTTCGAGACACTAACGCCATCTAGCGGCGAATAGCAGTACTGTGTATATCGAGTCGAGACACTAACGCCATCTAGTGGCGAATAGCGGTACTATGTATCTCAAGTAGCTCTGGAATATTCTAAGCAGTATAAACAGTGAGTCGATTTTACAGGAATGTTATGGAACTCATAGACCGGGGTATAAATAGATCGCAAAGGGGCGCAGAGAGTCAGTCTTATTACGAAGTGAATACGCGATATAATCGAAGCTTTACTAGTGAATTTCAGTGTGATTTAAGAGTTAAGTGACTAAGTAAGTTAAGTGTTAAATTTTTATTTTGTGTTTAAATAATTAAAGTGTTAATTTTGGTTTAATTGGCGTTAATTATTTCTATCCCGAACCCCAGCTCGTAACAGTATCATATTTCTCAGCTACTGGGTTTTGTAGGTCATATAGGCAGTCGTATACTATGTAAAATACTGTTAGTGAGTTGTATTAGGTTAGACTAGAAGCTGACCCCAAAATAGTTGTAAAAGACTAAGCAAGCGAAGAAATATCAGCATTTTGTATCTCATTTTAACAGAACTGTTATTTAAGTTATTATGTGAAATAAACTTTTTTTAAACCTTAGATAAGGTTAAGGATAATAAATTGTTTGTTAAGTATCATTCCAGTATTTTTACGAAAATACGTATTTTAAAAGTGAAGGAAAATATTGTAAAGAAGCCACATTTATTGTGCGCACAGCCAAGCTGTGGAATTCTCTGCCGGCTTCTGTGTGTAAAGCACGAGTAAATAGGCGTCTTCTGGGCTCACTCGTCCCATCTTAGACCTCATTTATCGCTTACCATCAGGCAAGATCGAGGTCAAGAGTGGGCCCATCAGTAATTAAATAATAATAATAATATCCAAAGTCCGAAACATTCGATGACAAGACATGCAATATCCGAACCACATTGGCCCGCGTGTTATAATTCGGCCCATTTCTTCTCATAGAGATAAGACCTGAGTCCAAGCAATGCAAAACTAAACCGGTCACATTTACATGTCTCATGTAAGACCACAATAAATAAATAAAGAATAAATATAAACGAAAACTCAAGGAGAGATCAAGGACTTACGAACGTTTCCGTATAAAGCTGATGAATATCGGAACATTAATAACCTAATAATACCACGTAGTTGTTGATCAGTCTTATCGTTTCTTATATTATCTAGAGAGAGCGAGAGAAAGCGGTTCACAGAATACATCTACCTACCAAGTCTCACATGTATAGTCCTAATAGTTTCGGAATAAAATAGCTGTGACATAAGGACGAACGGACAGACAGACAGACGGACAGACATGACGAAACTATAAGGGTTCCGTTTTTTGCCATTCGGCTACAGAACTCTAAAAAAACATTCAAATACGTGACAATAAAGGAAGTTTCAGCTCTACTGACTAAAAAACCCACCATCTTCCTTTAATCGCCCTTGCATTCCGTGGCTACGGTATCTCTTTAAAACATTCGCGTATCCCCGGCAATATTTCAGACACTTTTGATTTAAAAAAAGAACTATGCCCATGCCAAATTACAACAAAAACGATTTTAGCCGGGAAATCGTAAAATACAGATACAAAAACAAACAAACTTTCACATTTATTATATTAGTCTGGATCCATAATGTTTATAGTAAACCGTGTTACCTTGGTGAATGTCTCTAAGGAGACTGGAACCAGCTTTACAGCTGTTATGACGAGTGGTCTCTGTGTCTTCGCTATGAATATGACCAGGTTCTTCTTAAGGGTAGTTGGTTGCTCAATCCAGGGACAGGAGAATGCTACTTCTGATACGTGCAAGCTCTGAAAATGTGAATGATAGGTAGATGAGTGTCAAGAAAGTAAAATTCTAAGTTGAGCTATACGTTATCTGACAAATGCTTGCACTGTCTGGTCAAGCTCACTCAATTCTGAGTGCATCTTTCCTCAAAAGATCGCCTCAGACAGTAACCTACAAGGTTTTCATATAATTTGAACTGTATAGATTTTATGGACTCTGAGTATGTTTCGGTGTTTCTTCTCAGTAAGGAAACTCCGGCCTCATCTAGTTTGAATTTACAAAAAAAAAGCATATAAAATTATTATTCAATAACAAATTTGCAAAGTAAAGATTAGTCATCAATTAAAGAAAACCATCCTCTATGCCTTTCAAGATAAAGTTCAAACTTCAGTAAATCGGAAAGTAATAAATCAACTTAAAATATACTAGCCTAAGGTCAATAATTCAGTGGATGGAAATAAAGTATCTCCAATCATGAATTCGATTGGGTAGGTTGAGAGGTTTATGATAACTCAACAGACGGATGAATATTATTAAAATTTATATTTTTGTATCTTTTTATGATAAAAATTGCAAATAAAATTGTTTACGTAAAGAGAGCGCATAGCATTACATAAGGGTATTTCCTGAAACATTATATTACGTCAGGCAATCCGATTATTAAGTAAGATTATTTAACAGGTTGCCTTTAGACACAAAAGGTGCTGTCTATAGTACCGCTTTCAAATTAAAATTAAAACAATTCCTATTGAATAAGTAAGTAATAGTAATATGCTGTAGAAGAACTCTAAGTTATTGGTGTATAATTGTGTTACTTTTTATTGGATTTTATTCATTAATTTAGTTGTACATTTTATAATTGTTATTTTTAATTCATTCTGACATTATTTGCTATTTTATGTGTAACTAATGTTTTTAATGTAATTTATTTTAAATTTTATGGTTTGACCCTGCTTAATTTTTTGATGACATTTAAATTTATTATTTTTAAATTGTTGACATACATAGAAAAATCCAAATTAACTTATTTTATTTTATTGTAAAACTGTAATATTGTAATTTATTAATGTGTGTAAATTCAGATACAAACTACTTGTTTATGAATAAATGACTATGATTATGATTACAAAGAATATTGGACAAGTACTCCTTCAATAAACAGTGCGTTGATGTCCCGCGTGACGTTACAAATTCATAAAGACTTTTTACCATCAAAAATTGTCACCAGTCCCTTTTCTTTTTTTCTTTTTTTTTCCTGGTTCGGAAAATCATCGAATGACTTCTGATGAAATGACGGAGCGGAAGGCAGTGTCAGTCTACTCACTAAAAACCCACCCTGTTCTTTCAGCGGCCCTAAGTTCCGGGGCCGCGGTACCAGTCTTTTTCCTGAACTTAAGATGAGCTTTATCTGTTTAAATACATAGTTATTGATCTAAATGCAAACAACATGTGCGAGTATTATTTAAATACTACTGTCGGATCAGTAATTATTGTTTTTCTTTTCAGTAAATCCCACCACATTAGATCTTATCTCTTTAATATTATTTGAAGTAGGTACAATCGACAAATTTGAATTGATGACACACTGACGATAAATTATTTTTAACCGACAAAATAACAAAGATTTTTCTCTTTTTACTGTGTATGCCGCACTCAGAACGTTTTAAATATTAAGCAAGCTATGTCAATACGAGTCGGAGACATGGCAGATAACAAGGTCGTTACCATGGAAATATATGTTTACGCGAATGTCAACCTAATTGTATTTGAATGTCTGTTAGAATATAAGCTTATGGTGGATCATAATTTCAATTTGTCGATTATACTTAACTCAATGTACGCTGCATTTGATTTTAAATCTTAATTGAATGATAATAGAGCTACATAGAAAATATAAATAATTCAGCAGTTCAGATATTCTAAAGTACGGCCGACGAGAAGCAATACCAAATGTAAACAAACATTCAGGGGTTCAAAATATTTTTATTAGCAGAAATTATAATACAATTTTCATTTAACTTACTATTTACTGTTCTAATCGCCTATCACCCGGTTAAGTAGAAACCAGCCTTAGTCTGCTGAAATCTAATCGCTGTTATCTGTATTAGAGGAAGAAAATTCAATAGAAAATGTTGAATTAGCCATCACCATTTGTGAAAAATCTATTAATTGTATCAGTATTTGAGAAAACACAGTTATTGTGAAATCACAGACGGTAACTTCAATATTTTATTACGTATAGATAATAATATGGACAAATTTTATTATCTCTTAACCTTTTTTCTTTCAAACAAAAGGAGGTTTCCGTGCATTCATACTTAGTAACCAATAAGGATACCCTTGGGTAAAGCTTAGACCTCATCCGAAAGGTCGACCACGAGTTTAGGGACGCTAACTGAATTGGCTTGACACGTGCCAGTAACAAGGGTCGAGGTGTGATGTCACGGACATTGAGTTTTATACGACACTCCGAGACCGCTTTTTTAAATGTACGATCGATATTCAAGCATTATATTAACACAACTAAGGATTTATATCTGAAATAAAGCTGCCGCTGCAGCCGCTGTGAACCTCAAGCGGTGGAAATATAATAACCTTGTTGGAGGTTATATTTTAGAGCCGTTTGGGGTGGAGGCCTTGGGATCGTGGGGTCCGAGTGAGCACAAATTATTTAAAGAACTATCCAGGTGCCTAGTTGACACTTCGAGTAATCCAAAGGCTGGCTTTTACATTGGACAGCGGTTGAGCATTGCCATACAGCGTGGCAATGCCGCCAGTCTTTTGGGCATATTACCAGTGGATAGCGATGCGAACGAATTTCTGGACGCCATATTTTAGTTTATTTTTAGATGTATATATGTAGTTTAGGGTTTTTATTTAAGTGTATATTCCATTATTGATTAAATAAATACTACTAAAGTCATAAATAAAGAATTTGAATTTGATATTTGAAATTGAGCTAAGCTGCCTAGTCAGGTCTGTGGTTGGAAGACCGTTCATTGTTATAATAAGGGAATCATCTACCTGCTGGAGTTGTGGAAAAGTTCTAACATGATACCGCGGCCACGGCACCTCAAGGCAACTGAAGGAATAGGGTGTTTTTAATAGGTAGAAGTCTGAAACTCCCTTTCAGTTCCACCGAGTCGGAGCGGACATTCGATGTTTTTCCAACACAATAACGGATTCGTCCGTGCCTTATGTTATGTGCAATACAACCCCAGATGCACAAACACCCCCTCTACACGTTGGCCAATAGGCATTGGCTACTACATTCACCCCTATGTTGGCCAACGTGAAGAGCCAGCATTACAAAGCATGTGAAGCTGTCAATTCCAGCTATTCTATGTAGATCTTTAATAGGCGTTGCGGGAAGAAAAATAGTATACAATTGATAACAGTCTTGCTGAAGAGTATCGTCTTAATCAGTTCATGGATTGTCGAGGTCTGATATAGAATAATGATAATCAGCTGCATTCTGTTTTTCTGGGAGCCGTTACCAACATTGTTGGAAAAGAGCTAAGCAGATTCAAATTACGTCTGAAAACTTACCCAGGTTTATTTGGTCTACAGCTTTGCCACTTCCACGTCATCGTTGGTACCAAGGCACGTTGGCTCTACATAGAATAGAAGTTGCCAGGATAGAAGGTGGAGCATACTTTATGACGCGGCTCCACATTCGCACCTTGCTTTGTATTCATTTCATTCGTATTCGTCATGCTAACCCCAAATTTTGAGGTTGAAGTAGTGAGAGTCATATACAATGTTGATAAAAGCGAGAAGCATTACATTAAACGACATAGGTATACTATACGTGCTTACGGTTCCTGGGAAACTATTGAAAAATAGTTTACGAAAAAAATACGAAACAACTTATTTCATGACCATGAATTCATGAATTTGTTACCTGAATAATCAAAGTAAAATATAAACAGCTTTTGTAAAAACTTATGATTCAGAGTAGCTTCGTGACGTGAATTTTGTCGTTTAAAGGTATTGAAGAAAACGTGATAAAACATTAAAATAATAAATTAGTCATCTTGTACGTTTTCTATTTTATTTGTAAGTGTCACACAATTCAAATAAATATAACTTCATACAGTACGATTGTATGCAGCCAGTAAGTATTGCGGCCAGTAGTAAACTATTACTACAACACACCCCCCTTAATCGTAATGTAAATCATTGTAAAATTCAAAAATACATAAGATTACAAAACAATAATAATAGGGACTATGTACAAAGCAGGTTGGCTACACAATTGTTATGCTTAATGCGGCCTAGTGCCTTGGTTAAAACATCTGCCCAATTGCTTTCAGTTGGAGTGTATTGAAATGCAACAACCTTATCAAGAACCTTCTCGCGAATAAAATGATAGCGTGTATCTATATGCTTGGTTCTAGAGTGGTGAACCGGGTTAGAAGCAAGTTTCATTGCTGCCTGACTGTCTGAAAAGAAAGTAACGCAATGTGATCGCGACTCACCGGTAACTTCACCCAAAAAACGGCTTAAATAGCAGGCTTCCTTTGTTGCCATTGCCATAGACATATATTCTGCCTCTGCCGAAGATAAGGCCACTGTAGGCTGTTTCTTACACTGCCATGATACAGGACCATCTGCCAACTTTACATAAAATCCTGTATAGGAACGACGGGTTTCTGTGCAGTTGGCCCAATCTGCGTCCGTGTATCCTTGAAGATACTTTTCATTTTTCCTGTAAGTTATACAGAGGTTAGAAGTACCTTTCAAATATTGTATAACCCTTTTAGCTGCTTGCCAATGTGACTTATTAAACTTGGAGTTGAACTGACTCAAATAGCTACATGCAAATGCGATGTCAGGTCTAGTATTTACTGCCAAGAACATTAGCGAACCAATTAATTCCTGATAAGGATACGGACATTGTTCACAATCTTTTCCATTGATATCTTCTGCAAGCTTTGTATTAGCTAAAGGTGTACTCACAGTCTTGCATATTATATTTTGCCAATATTGACTTTATGTAGGTCTGTTGGTTTATCTTAATGCAATCCTTCGTTTGAGATACATTTATTCCAAGATAATATTCAGGGGGGTGAAACTCCCGAAGAAACTTCAGACACAAAATTTGCCAAAAAAACTAGTGACATCTTATGTCTGGGGTCAACTTAGTTTTGTACGTAATGCGTATGTTTTGATAATAGAGGGCAGTCGCTACGATATATTTATACATCTATGATAATCAAAATTAATAAAAAAATATTATTTGTATCGAAAAATTCATAAAGCATTATTTAATGTATATAGGCACCTAATTCACTAAATCACTAAATTAAATGGCATTATAATTTTACTGCATCATAGACTCTATACACCTCGCTTGTTTATGAAAAACAAAGAAAAAAGAAAAATATAAAACTGTCAAAAACAGTTTGACAAATTTCGATTAATTAATAAATTATCAGAAAAACATGTGATGAGTAATAAAATACCTAAAATGAAGGTAAAACATGCAGCACAAGTGTTCAGCCAGAGGGTGTCTAGCGCTTTACGTTTTTTATCGAGTTAGTATGTTTATAATTTCACATATTTGGATCATTATTGTTACCTAGCAAATTTTGCAAAATGTTATTAACCAACATTAATATTTTGTTTCAGAACACAACATTCTGCCCGAAGAGTGCAGAGATTTATTATTTGATAAGCTCTTCGAATCATTTAATGGTCATTCTTACAAGGGGTCATCAAAAATATATAAGCAGTGCTTAAAAAATAACTCGCTCCATTTCCAATTGTGGTATGATTTGTTGCCTATTTTTAAATTTGAATCAGTAGTTCGTTCGTTCGTTATGTTTCATTGATTTATAATGAATCCAAAAAATCACAAATATAAAAAATAATTAAATCCATCTTCACCGTGTTTTAATTTTTGCCAGCCTCTAAAATCTAATCTTTAGATTTTGGAAGTACTAGATTGATTGAAATAAATATTCTAAAATCAAAGATTTAATCTTTTGTCGATTAGAATATTTATTTCAATCAATCTAGTACTTCTAAAATCTTTAAAATAAGAAAATATTATTAACATGTCAGGTAGACGCCACCTATCGGATTTTTTCGGTATTAAACTACCGTTACGCTACCTGGCGATCAGGGTAAAAAACTCAATTTTCGAATCATAGAGTGGCGCATCTATCTCAGTATTTATATGTATCATCTATGATAATATTTCAATGGACCTAAATCTTTAATTTTAAATGACTTTTCCAAGTCATTTTTGACAGTGTCAAATGACTTATTATTTTTATAAAAAATTATAATGTCATCGACATAAATCGCCAGTATAATAAGTTCCGTCTCAAGGAGTTTTGTATAAACACAATGATCGGACGGCGTTTTCGTAAAACCAATAGACGATAAGGTTTCGTCTAACTTACTGTTCCAAGCTCTTGCTGCTTGCTTAAGTCCATATATTGACTTTCGCAGCAAACACACTTGTTCAGTATTTACAGTATAACCTGGAGGTTGTTCCATAAATACTTCTTCTTCAATTGAGAAATGCTGTATCGACATCTAAATGATGCATTTTTAGTCCGAATGCGAAAAGCGTCCTCAATGAAGATATTCGGACTACCGGAGAAAATGTCTCGAAGTAGTCTAAATTAGCCACTTGTTTAAAACCTTTCGCCACAAGTCTAGCTTTATATTTAGCTATATTTCCCTGAGCATCTCTCTTTATTTTAAACACCCATTTGCAAGGAATTGCCTTTTTATTAAATCTAGGCACCAAATCCCATGTTTTGAGTCTTCTTAAAGAATTATACTCGTCAGCCATTGCCTCCTTCCACATATGAGCATCTGCAGCATTTGTGGCTTCCTTATAAGTGCGAGGTTCATCTGGCTCTGCTGATGAGACACAAGCCTGATAAGACAAGAAATCTGGTTGATTTCTATTTCTTGCAGGATATCTACGCTCAAGTACAACATCTTCACAGTCTTCAACTGAAGGCTGTATCGATTGAGAAACGTTTTGAGTTACTCCATCTTGACATTCTGCATCTTCAAAATCTTCTACATCTGCTGTTACTTCTACTGTTGCTTCTATTTGATCCTGTTTACTTCCAGACAGAACTAAGGGAACAGGAGGAACAACTGAAATACAATTTTCAATATTATTTTTTAGACTTGAAAATCGATTCTCAAAGAAAGTAACATCACGAGACTTTATAAGTCTCCTCGGATAGCAAGCATTACGAAAATAATAGGTGTTCGGATCTTCAGAATATCCGATAAAAATTTGTTCTTCCGCTTTAACATCCAACTTCTTTCTACTGCAAGCAGGGATATGAACTAGTGCTCGACATCCAAACACTTTTATGTGGTTTATATTTGGTTTAACTCCATACCAGATTTCATAAGGTGTTTTGAAATCTAGAGCACGATGAGGACTTCTATTCTTCAGATATACAGCAACCTCACAAGCATCTTGCCAGTACGCCTTTGAGAGTGAACTATCCGCCAGTAACGCTCTAGCCTTTTCCACTATTGTTCGATTAGAACGCTCGGCTACACCTACTTGTTGAGGGCTATACGGCGCTGTGGTCTGGTGCTGAATACCCTGAGAAGCTAAATAATCACTGAGTTCCTTGTTAACGAACTCCCTTCCGTTGTCAGTTCTTAACATTTTTATGGAACAATTAGTTTGCTTTTCGACGATGGCTTGAAAAGCTACAAATTTCGCCTTCACATCTGCCTTCGAGGAAATAAAATAAGCAAAAATACTACGAGAGAAATCATCTATAAATAAAAGCATATATTTATTTCCCTGAAGAGAGACCTCTGACATTGGACCACATAAGTCCGCATAGACAAGTCCTAATGGCTCAGTGGCTCTCGAAGTGGAAAAACTTTTTAATGATTTTCTAGACTGTTTTGCTTCTATACATGAAACACAAGGTAACTTATCGACATGGTTAAAATTTATTATACCCTGATTTTTAAGTGATCGCATAGCAAAGCGACAAAGATGGCCTAACCTTCTGTGCCATAGCTGATATTGCGATATTGCGTCACCTGTATTACTTGTGTTACCGTCATCGCGTGTTACGTTACAAGTTAATTTTTGAGGAATATCAATAGTACAATCCGAAATGTACAGTCCACCACTCATTGAACCACGCAATATAGATTCACCTGTAATACATTTAAAATTATCAGAATCATAAATATTACAACCAGTTTTATCGAAAATAACAGTATAACCTTTGTCAACAATTTTACTTATAGATAACAGATTCGCCTTTAGATCGGGTACATATGCAACGTCACTAATTGTTTTGATACGTTTCTTTAAACTACTAACAGACACATTACCTATACCAGTACAATCAATATATTCGCCGTTGGCAATAGTTACCTTACCAGAAGTATAGGGCTTAATAGAAGAAAACCAATCTGACCTCGATATCATATGTCTGGTAGCTCCAGAGTCAATCACCCAATTGTCCATTTGAGTTCTATTCTCGCCAAATGCAAGATCTTGAACAGAAAAAAGTGTCGAATCTTTAAATTTTTTATCCTTAGACTTTCCTTTTTTATGTGGGCAATCCGGACGCTTATGACCAGGCTCGTTGCAATCATAGCAAACGATAGGTTTCTTCGTATTGGTTTTAGAACGAGTACCTGTCTTCAAAGCTGTGTCAGGTTCGTCACGAACATCACGACATATCTCATTTAACAATTTCGTTTTGACCATCTCTGACGTAATTTGGATATTACTGTTTTCTAATCCCATTATCAGAGGTTCATACCGTACTGTTAGACCACCTAGTAATATAGCTGCTATAGAGGCATCTTCTATCTGTTTTCCGATATCTGCTAAGTCTTGTGCTGTACTTAAAACAGCATTAATATAAGATTCCACATTGTCAAAATCTATTAAATTTAATCTATACAATCGCCTTTCGAGTGCAAGTCTACGTCCCATTCCGCGGTCTTCATATGCGATTTTCAATGCATCCCAGGCCTCTTTTGCCGTTTTAGAGCTACGCACATGAGTAATTGCGGGACCATCTAAAGTTAGACATATCTTAGACAATGCCTTACGATCGTTATGTAATTTTGTCTCTGTTGATATGGTATCACCTTCTGGGTAACCATCTACGGTCTCCCACAGGTCTTCATGTAAAAGATAATTTCTCATTTTGAATTTCCAAACTGAATATCCTTCTCTGCCGCATAATCTCAATGATGCTAATGCAGATATATTCGAGTTATAGCATGGATTGCGATGTCCATGTCCATCACCGCCAGAACTATTATTTGGCATTTCGAGAAAAAATAATAATTATTACATACCACTAGAAACAATCACTCAATACTCAGTACATATATTAGAGCTTCGTGCTGATAACGTATTGAAGAAAACGTGATAAAACATTAAAATAATAAATTAGTCATCTTGTACGTTTTCTATTTTATTTGTAAGTGTCACACAATTCAAATAAATATAACTTCATACAGTACGATTGTATGCAGCCAGTAAGTATTGCGGCCAGTAGTAAACTATTACTACAACAAAAGGTTTACCAACCTAGACAACTATGCGTAAGTAGTTAGCTGCTCGGGAACTAAGAAAAAAACTTCATAAATTTCCTGTGACTAAACTATTGATCTGATTTTTGGCGTGTGGCCTGAAAAGTATACTTACACAATAAATGTGTTTTCATTTAATGCCTCAGTCTTTTATCAACGTTTTATAAATATGTACATGTTTATTATGGAGAGCAAGAAGATATGTCGAGTTTATGCACTTAAGTGGATGGTACTACCAACAGAGCTAAAACTATATCAATTTTTTCATTCGCCTCAAAAAGAAAAATATTAAGGGGTGGTTTCAAAACTGATGAGTATTATGATAGAGTTAAGAACGTTTACTTTAATGTCAATGTTAGACAGTTTTATGAACTTAAAAAAATATATTTTGGGCTCCGGAATTTAGATGTTTAATTTTGACAAAACCCAAAGATTGTAAAAAAAAACTTGAGAGGTGTCAAGGGACACCTGGATGAAACGAAGTTCCTTTCGATTAATTAGTGAGGGAATTATAATAAAATTTTATTTTTTTTAAGTTGTAATGATATATTTTTTTATTATTAACAAAAAACCTGTATACACTCAACAAAAATAATCGTCGCGACACCACACTGTTCAATGCGAAATAGAAAGACGAAACGAAAATATCTGGCTTGCTTTCTATAAGAGAGAGAGAGACAGACAGAGAAACATGCGCACGCCGCACGGCCTACAATAGCTTACTATAGCAAAAAGTGTCGTTACAACTTTTCGTCTTAATTTTTTTTCCGTCTAGCCCCCTTTCGCAACGCCCGATAAGGAACTTCGTTCCAAAAATCTATTCCAGCTAAGATTTACGAATTAAGAGGAGGCTCCCTAAGTTGAATGTATTTTTTTATTAATATTCTGAAACAATCACGCATACAATCAAAATGGAACTTTAGTATATGATTTATTGGATCTTTTTCTTTCCATGTCTAGACCAGTTTCGTAATTGGAACATTATCGCTAGATTCATTTTTTAATCGAAAATCATGTCTTTTTTAAAGATTATTCAAAATTTAATGAAGATTACTCGGCTTTTATGTCTAAAATTAGTTTTGATAGTAAGAAAATATAGTTTATTATCCAAATATAGGACATTTTTTCTCTAGATCAATTATCACTTCAGTTATATACGAAATAAGAATTGAGACTTACGACATTTAGTTTCGAACCCTAATATGGCAAAAGAGCGCACGCGATATTCAACTTTATTACTGCTGCGTTAGCGTTTAGTATACAATGGCCTAACCGGGGTGGATGGGGGCAGAGCTTGCGTGAAATTTATTTTGCACTGCCTGCTCTTAAGTACCACATGCAGTAATATCGTCATCTGTTTAGCCTTTTCCCTATGTTATGGTCGGCTTCTAGTCTAACGGATGCAGCTGAGTATTAGTGTGTTGCATGGAACGGCTGTCTATCTGACCTCCACAACCCAGTAACTGGGTAATACGATACCCTTTGGCTAGATTAGTGTCAGATTTACTGGCTTCTGACTACCCATAACGACTATTGATGTCATGATGAAAGATGTCAAAATGACAGTCCTGGTTCTTAACGTGTTTTCCGAGCCACGGCGGTATCACACCGTCAACTTCCAATCTTCGGGCTACTACCTACTTAGAATTTCCTTGCAGAAAAGCCCTATCGCCTACCTTTTTTTTTATTTTTTTTTTCTGGGTGGGAAAATCATCGAAAGACTTCTTCTGCTCTGGGTTAAGCGGAAGCATGTTCAGACTTCTACTGACTAAAAACCCACCCTGTTCCTTCGGCTGCCCTAAAGTTCTGGGGCCGCGGTATCTCGATAAAACTTTCCCGCAAACCCCGGCAGGCAATGGTCCTATGAGGCCCCGTCACTGGTGTTGACAGCTCTTTGAGGCGCGCGTGGAACACGATGCGCCGCCGACCCTGGGGCGCTCCGCCGACACGGGGCCCTATCGCCTACCTAGTTTTTTATTGTTTCTGTTGACGCATTCGTTTTCTCATGATGTAGTTTTTAAGTAATAGTATTTAAGTTATTTCGGTTTATTGTAACAAAATATAAGATAATTTTTTTCCATTATGAATTTGTTAAATTATAATGTTTGTTGGAGCTCCTTCCCCCTGTGATACAGGATTAATCCTAGTACAGGCATTAACATTGTAAGAAGTTTAATTAAGTTTAATTTTGTAATTTACCTATTATGATTATTAAATAAAGATCATTTATTTATTTATCTATTATTATTTATTGCACTTTTTACCCGACCCAGGAATGGAACCCGCGTACTCAGTAGGCGCGCTTGCGTCCACTCGACTAAGTTGCGATATTCGCCTTAGCTAAATTATTGTTTTGATTAAGATGGTAAAAAGTTGTTTGTGTATATTTTAGTGTCTATTTATTTACTATTACTATGAATTGTTCAATCATAAAAACTAATTACTCATACGTATTGTGTACTATCTAAATATATATAACTCAAAGGTGACTGACTGACTGACATATTGATCTATCAACGCACAGCCCAAACCACTGGACGGATCGGGCTGAAATTTGGCATGCAGGTAGATGTTATGACGTAGGCATCCGCTAAGAAAGGATTTTGCGAAATTTTCACGGGATCGGGATTTAGACGGGAAAAACTTCCCACGCGAACGAAGTCCGAGCAACTGCTAGTTACAGAATAAAATAAACTGTCCAGAAACTTGAACTGACCAGAAACACAACATGAATGAAAATGGTCATTAGAAACAATTAAGGATCTTAGTGACGATATTTATGCATTCAATGTTTTGCCAAAAATATAGTTCTTTAATCCCAGCATTTGACAACTGTTCTAGGTAAATTTCTTTCCTTTTAAATACAATTTATACTTTTTTCTGGGTGAGGAAATCATGAAATGACTCCTCCCGCTGTGGATGGGTGGAAGGGAGTGTCAGACTTCTACTGACTAAAAACCCACCCTGCTTCTTCAGCTGCCCTAGCGTTCCGAGGCCGCGGTTATACTGGACAAGTAATAACAATGACTGATTCTATCAGGACGGGGCATTTATTATATTCATTGAATTAATAATATTTGTATTGACTAGAGTGTCGCGTATGTCCATTTGCTTTTGAAATTACTTCTTCTTTGAAATCCGGCCAAATAGTATTTCTTGCTACGCAATCTGAATTTCATGAAAAACGACTGTGGGTATTTCCAAAAAATTATATCTAATAATTAATTTAAATGGAATTGTAAGGAAAACATTATTCAATTTTAGTTTAATTTAATCGTTTTATTATCTTCAATATCGGGGTTTCTAGGGCATGGGGCTTCGCAGACTTCCCTTTTCTTATTATAAATATGAAATAATGTTATTATTATACTCAGTGTTATTATTAATTATATTCACAGTCTGACATTCACTATTAATTAATTATCTGTGGAAGTAAGAGGAAGTGGAGGAATCCGATATGTATCAGGTACTAGTACTCACGCGGGGCTTCGCTCCCGTGGATTCTATCACGGTAAAAACATAACTCTTCTTTTTTGCAGTCGCGTAAAAAGTAGCCTATAACCTTCCTCAAGCTTCAAACTACTTCCGTACCAAATTGCATCCAAATCCACCCAGCACTTCCGAAGATTAGCGCGTTCAAGCAAACAAACAAACAAACTTTTCCGCTTTATAATATTAGTATAGATTAATAGCAATCGCTGGGCGATTGGCCAGTTGAAATGTACACACTTACTTTTACAGTGATTGTATTTCCGAAGTAACAATCTATGAAAAGATTGCAAATGATAATTGACAAGTAAGCCAAAACCCACGCAACTTCGGTCATGTTCTTCAAAGGAGACTCAATCTGAAAAAATACGTCTTTAATGTATTCTAACAATCCGACCTTTTGTAAGTTTGTTACGCGATTTTTACTATAACCAACTGTGCCCGCAGCTTCGTTCAAACATGTTTTCCCTTTTGCTAAAAAATGTAATAAAATAAGGTTAAAGTAAGTTACGGTCCACAAGAATGCACAATACTCTCTATTTACTTGTGATTCTGTATACTTCATAATTGGCGTAATTTATAAGTAATACTTTTATATTTTTTTATATTTTCGTACCTGTTAGCTATGAAGTTGCCTTTTATATTTAAATAAATAAACATAAAAAATTTTATGGGCTAAAAATTCAAGTGTAATGGATAAGGTGTCGGACTTGTGATCGAGAGGTCGCAGGTTCTAACCCCACCCATTACATTGTTGCCGTGAACCCACTCCAGACACAAGCATATTTAGCTTAGTTGGAAGGGTTAACAGGATTGATAGTAATATGTATTCTACCCACATCGCTAGTAATCTTTAAAAAAAAGCAAAATAAATATCATTTAAAAACGTATGTGTGATGAATAAACATTAAATTCATAAGAAATCATTGCATTTCATAACAACATTTCTTAAATATAATGCGATCTTACCGAAAATATCTGCACAGCAGTAGTCCCCAAAATACCTGTGCTTAAAAATAATGTTGCTGATAACTGTCCACTGAATACATCTTGTATGGTACTCACAAATCTAATGGAATGATAAACATTTTTCGTATTACAAGAAATATATTTAAAATTCAACTAAGTAAAACATGGAAAGCATTTTACTTGGTATTTGGTAGATTATTATTTACTGACCTTATAATAGAGCAGTGGTGAAGAACGCATCCTTTGAAAATTTCTTTAAATGCTTCATTTTCAGTGCACTTCATTTCAGCTGCCGTGGTTTTAACGAGATCTTTCATATTCTCAAATTTGTGTATTAAAACATCCAATTGGCTGACTGAAAGGTAAAAAATTGGCCAAGTGTGAGCCAGACTCGTCCATGAAAGGTTCCGTAGTCATTACGCAAAATAACTTTGTTTTTCATAGTGTTTGTATGAAATGCAAAGTTATATTTGTGGTTTTAGAAAATGTGCACTATCACAAAAACTGCTGACCCGATCTCGTACAAATTAATTTTTACGATTGACTTTAATTAAAAGTGGTTTGAGAAACCTCAGTGTCATTTTTAAATACCTGTCCATAGATACTACACACGTATAAGTTTGATGAAAAAAAAATATGTTTAGTTTCAGTTCTATGTATGGAAAGCCCCCTTAATTTTATTTACTTTTTTCTAAAAGAAAATCAGAAAGCGGTTCCCAGATTATATCTACCTACTAGGTTTCATATTTATAGTCCTAATAGTTTCGGAATAAAATGACTGTGATATACGGACGGACGGACAGACAGATAGACAGACATGTGACATGAAACTATAAGGGTTCCGTTTTTTGCCATTTGGCTACGGAACCCTAATAAAACGAGTATATTTTTTAGACGTAAAAATTACTTTTTTGGGAATCACCGCCCTTTGAACTTAGTTTATGTGATGTAAATATTCTAAACGGGACGAACTCTGTGATGTTTTATTTTCATGGGAATATTTTTGGGCCCCGCGGCGTGGTACCGTATTTTTCTTTGCCGTTGTGTAATGATACTCAATGATTTTTTGTTAATCCTACTTTATCCTCGTACTGACATGGAAATATTATTTTTGTTTATTATTTTGCCCAAATATGTATGTACCCGTGTTGACCAAATCCCCCTAAGCGCAAAGTTCATACCGGATAGCTGTACTTGACAGGATTTATACTGTTATTCAAATTAACATTACACAGAGCCAAATTATATGCAAAATCAATTTTACTTGCGCAACACATGGCTGCCCAGGGCAATGTTTGTAGCGCCGTGAATGTTGCTAGCACCATAGGCTTGTAAAGTATCTGAAAAATAGACATACCAAATTATAACAAACAATGTCTTTAATAAAAACGAAAAAAAAAAAACAGAGAGTATGAAATTAATTTTAATTTAAAATAAATCATGATATCTTTTAAAACTTTTACCTGGTAAGCACATAAATAATTAAAGTACGATTCGTTATTCACATCAATGAGGATAAGGTCCATTTTCAGAGGTAAAGATTCGAAATTATGTAAAGCTGGTACGACGACGACGTGAACTGAAAAATGATCGACATCTACATCAAAGGTACTTGCCTATAATATCTACAAGTACTGGCAAACACAATAAATATCTTGGTGGTGGGAGTGTATTACTCTCCGAACCGAACTCTCGCCGAGTTCTACAACTCCCTCATGGAGTTGAGTGTCGTCGTCGCCGGGTTCCGTTCCCTTCCTGTGTTTGTCCTCGAGGACTTCATCGCTAAGAATTTGGTTTGGGGTTCCCGGTAAACGGACACACGGGGCAGGATGGTGGAGGTCTGGGCTCTGGAAATAGGCCTAGTCGTCCTGAACCGGGGTTCTGTCCCCACATGCGTGTGATGGATTATTCAAATAATTTCAGTTGGTTTATTACATTAACTCAAGTTTGTTTATTTAATTGAACACAAAATATCACTATAATAATTATAACCTTGTTAACATGTGATACACAACATTTAACTATCAAAACCTTATAAACACTATTACGAAACATATTTATAAGATAGTTTAAACTGTTCTTTCATTGTCGTTTTGTATAACAGAATATTTAAACGTTATTTAAAAAATAACGTTGCTTGTTTACTAATTTTGTCATCGTAAGACTAAGATGTAATTGAACTAATTAATTTCAACATATTTACTGTATTGTTATATCATTTAATCATAGTTTAATGTTAAAATACAAAGGTTAACGAATCTGCTTTAAAATCGTACGATGTGACGTCACTTGTTTCCTACCGTTTATAAAAGCCACTGCTTAGCCGTTCTAGGCATCCCCGGTTGTGTAGTGACCAGCCTTAGTGTGCTGAACTAAGAGTGGCCCTACCTAAAAAAAAAGTTCTAGGCATATTCAGTCTGGAGCAGTCACACCGAATAGACCTACGTTAAGTAAACTTATGTTGTTTCTAACTTTTATGAATATGTTCTAGTATTTTTATGTGTAGAATTGGTATAAAATTCCTATCGTTTTGATATTGTATTTGAATATTAATGAATTGTTTTGTATTTGTTACTTTAATGTGACAGTATTAGAAATTGATAATTTAATGGATTGAGATTTGGTATTAATTCTAGAAATAGCATTACTTATTTATTATGTAATGGAGTAATGAAATAGTAGATACACAAGTAAATAAAGTTATAAGTTATAACGATAGTAACCACATTGTGGTAATATTGTAATATATCATTTTATTATAATGAATTAATGATTATGTGAAAATGAATTATGTTTTGAAAAGAGTAACTGTGAAGTTTCTTGCCGGTTCTTCTCCATAGAAAACTACCCTTTCCGAACCGTGCGGTAAATGAATAAATTGATATTGCTATACAAACTGGTAAATTATTTCTATAATTTACCTGAACATCACGGTAATATGGATTAATTGATAATTAATTGGTAAATACTCGCTAAACTATAAATATCGCTAAACTTTTTGCTGATCAATTTGTCTCCGTTTTTAGTCATAGCCGATCCAATGCTAACAATACTCTCAATGGATCTACAGGTTCTGAATCTGTTATAAGCTCTATTAAGTTTACAGAAAATCAAATTTTTAACCAGCTAAAACACATAGATCCATCTAAAGGTGCTGGACCTGATTCAATACCATCTTTGTTTATAAAACGCTGCTGCCATGAACTCGCCCTGCCGTTGCAGATTATTTTTAATTCTTCTCTTGCTGAAGGAACCTTCCCTAATGTGTGGAAAAGAGCAAGGATTGTCCCAGTTCTCAAAAAAGGAGATCCTGCTAATGTCAAAAATTACCGCCCTATTTCAATACTGTCATGTTTTTCTAAGATCTTTGAGTGTCTTGTCTGTCCAACAATTACTCACCACATTGATAAAATTATTTCACCTAGCCAACATGGCTTTAAAGCTGGTCGCAGCGTTGATACAAATCTAGTCGAGTTTGTTTCTGATGTGACCCTTGCTCTTGACAAACGATTAGAAGTAGATGCAGTGTACACGGACTTTAGCAGTGCGTTTGATAAAGTTGACCATTCCCTGTTACTGTCCAAATTAGAATTCAATGGTATACATGGATCGCTTTTAAACTGGTTTTCAACATATTTGTCCCGTAGATCGCAGATTCTTGTTGTTAATGGCTACGAATCTTACCCGTATTATGCTGACTCAGGAGTTCCTCAAGGTTCTCACCTTGCACCAATTCTATTTTTACTCTTTATTAATGACATTACTGACCAAATCCATCACTGTAAGTATCTTATGTTTGCTGACGACCTCAAAATTTATAAAACTATTACCTCAAATGAAGATGCTACCCTAATACAAGAGGATTTAGATAGAATTAACCAATGGTGTAACCGGAATCACATGAAACTTAACGTACAAAAGTGTAGTCATATACGATTTACTAGAAAAAAACAATCCAATACTGTATCATATAATATAAAAGGAGTGCCGTTAGAAACTGTAAATGAGGTTCGTGATCTTGGAGTTATCATGGACAGTAAAATAAACTTCAGAAGTCATATTGATAACATCGTTACGAAATCAGCACGACTACTAGGATTTCTAAAGAGGAGCACTAAAGGGTTCAAGCTAGTAAGAACAAAAATTGTGCTATATAATGCCTTAGTTCGGAGCCACCTAGAATTTGCCAGCGTGGTGTGGAATCCACACTACGCAGTTCACTCACAAAGAATAGAAAATATCCAAAGGGCCTTCACAAAACATTTAGCGTATACCTTCGGTGATATATCTCCTCGATGTCCATATAAGCAACGTACTCAATGTTATCAAATGAATACTCTGCGCGACCGACGACTGATACATGATATAATGTTCTTCTTCAAACTGATTAATCGTAAATTAGACAGCACTAAATTAATAGAACAAATAGGACTAAAAGTTCCCTGCAAAATTCCCAGATATCCCATAACTCATCTATTTCATACAAAAAAATCTTACACAAATATAGGAGTAAACTCACCTCTTAATAGGCTCAGTCAGCAGATGAATTCATTTATAAAATCCGTTCCAGATGTTGATATACATCATGATTCCATAACTATCTTTAAAACCCAATTGCTAGAATCCCGAGACCCAAAATCCCGAATTTATTAAGATATATAGTATATTTATATTGTTGAACTATAAGTGTTACTTGTTAGCTGTTAGCGTATGCTTGATGTCATTCATCGAAATAACTTTTATTTTTATTTTATAATAATTATTTTTTTTTCTCTTGATTTATGTAATTTTATAATTTGTCTTTTGTTATTTTGTATTTGTAATTGTATAAGAATATTTGCTTAAGTTAGTTACCACCTCTACTAAGAATGCTGGTTAACCTGTAATTGGCAACTGTGTAAGCCTAAAACGATTTGTTACATATTGTTAAAATATTTTATACACAGAAGCTGTTGGTGAACCTTGAATAAATAAATAAATAAATAAATAATACACAATAAATTGATATTGATAATTAATTACTTATATAAAAAACAACATTCTTTATATTATACATATACATTTATATCTAACCTATATACATAATCTCACACGTGCGGGTGCAGGGTGAGTCCTTGGTTGATATTTCGTTCGTCAGCTCTGCTCTGTCGCCGCGTGTCATTGATTGAAAATTCATGGGGAGGATGGAGACCTATTCGGATTCTTCTCCACTCAGACCCCAGACCTGCCGGTCAGACAGGCCTTGAGCGGTCCGCAGTGGGCGCTGAGGGAGCCGGACCAGGAGCTTCTCCTGGAAGCTTCAATCATGCAGGCCTGTGTGACATCACTAGACAGACCTGCCGATATCAACGATGAGGCGGAATTGTTCCAGGAGGACATGTCTGAAATATGTGACATGGCAGTGCCTCGGGTCCAGCCAAGACCGGGCCAGGTGCACTGGTGGTCACAGGAACTAGCTTCATTTCACGAAGCTTGCATTGTGGCGCGACGCCGGTACACCAGACACCGCAGGTTCCGCATTCGCTCTACAAATGCGGAGGCCAGAGAAGCGGTGCTGTAAGAGAAGTACCCACAGAGCAGCGAAGACCGTCCTCCTTGCACCATTCCATCTTCCTGGCTCGTCTTGCTGTGCTGGGGCTGCTGCTGCGGCTGCTGAGAACCTCAAGTGGCGGAAATATAATAACCTTGTTCGTATTAATATTTTCGAGCCATTTGGCGTTGAAACCTTGTGGTCGCGAGGCCGACTGCTCACAAATTATTTAAGGATTTATCCAGATGCCTAGTTGACTCTTCGCGTGACCCAAGGGCTGGCTTTTACCTTGGACAGAGGTTAAGCATTACCATGCAACGTGGCAATGCCGCCAGTCTTTTGGGCACATTACGAGTGGACAGCGATGCGCACGAATTTCTGGATGCCATATTTTATTTTATTTTTAGATGTATATATGTATATATATGTGTTTAGGATTTTTATTTAAGTGTTTATAGTGTTTAGGGATTTTTAATTACTTAAATGTATAATATCACTTGGATTGCTTGATTAAAAATTTATTTTTAAGGGGTATTACCCAAATTTTCAATCATAAAGTAGACTGTATTGGTTTAAACAAAATGATAAAGCTTTCAGTAGCCAGGTCAGTTCACTGACGTGGAGTACGCGACTACCCGCTCTTTGCAAGACTCGTACCGGGTGAAGCCAGTAAGCGCGTTCCACTCATACGTCTCGTACAGATGTACAGTATAACAAATATTCCCCTGAAGTTGAAATTTTTGCACTACCAAAAAAATAATGGAAGCAAATTCCACCTAATGTTAATTGAGATATAACCATTAGCTAAAAGTAGTTGATAATAATAGTTTGAAACTTCTTTGTTTGTGACATGTCCACCATAGCAATGTTAAAATAATCAGTGGAAAATGTCGCAGTTATTACATTCACTAATTTATGAGTTTTTTTTTTTTTTTTTTTTTTTAAATCTTTATTAAGTTGATTTGGGGTTTTTATCTCAATGGATACGCCAACCCCATCATGCCGAACACAAGCTTCAAAAAAAATTCTTAATTAAATTTAAAGGAGAATACTAATCAATATAGTACACTAACTCGCTAAATCTTTTTGCTACATCTGACTTCGGTTGAGCTAAAATTGATTGTATTAAACCTACCTGTAATATATTTAAACTAAACTCATTGATTAGCCTTCTCCTTTCCTCTTGGTTCTTGACACACTCCATCAACAAATGATGTACATCCTCTAAAACACTGCATGCGTTGCAGTTGGGAGAATTTACTTTCTTCATGAGAAATGCAAACTTTGCTGATGGATAGTGTCCAGACCAATTTATGAGTTAAAATGTACTGTGTGAAACATATATGATGTAATATTTTTTGTTTTCCTAAATAAATTAAAATAAAATTAATACATTAAACCATTGCCATCCATTGCTGCAAGACGTTCCAATGCAACCATAAACGAATAGATAAATTACTATATTACTAAGTAGGTTTCAGATACTATAACATAAAATTAAATTCTCACTAAAAGCTCGTTGCTAAATAAGAACGGTTCGTTCTTTCGGGTTAAGCAACACTTGCCTAGGTCGTTCCGTAAATGGGTCACTATCCAAACATTTCGAAGTTCCTCTGTACCATGGAAAGCACGTTTTGCCTTTGGTTCCAGCTATCATTTATAATCTTTGACATACTTCATCTTTGAGATTCCGAGATAAAAAGTAGTAACTATGTACGTGCCAAATTTCATTCAGATTCGTTCAGTATGTTTTACGTGAAAGAGTAACAAATATATAGAGGGTTGATACGACCGAGGGGCTTTCCTTTAAACTGCGTATACTAGGTTCCATTTTCAAGCTTTGTACCAAAAATCAATTAAATAGGAGAAGTAGTTTAGTCGCAAATGATTTTGATGAGATGCACATTAAAGCGATAATTCCGAACAAGACAAGAGATAACACTTTGTTACCTAGGTATTTAAGGTCAGTCACATTTATTTACAAAGGTTGGTTGCGTATTACTCTGATTTGAAAAAAAATTTGGCTCCTTTTATTTTTTAACTATATCAAATTAATACTAAACACGTATAATATACGTAGTGTAATTTAATGCCCCTCTGTCGTATCAAATCTGTATACATCTATCCTCACAAACTTGTGCATCTATAATATTAGTAAGATGAGCCACTCACCAAGGACATCCGAGCTACAGCTGCACGCCAAAATCCAAAACATTCTCCTGGAAAATCTTACGGCCTTCTCCAATATATCCTTCTGGTCTTTCAAGTGAAATTGAAACTCTTCGTTCCTGAGTTGCTCACATAGTTGCATGAGACGATGCCGACGCAAACTCAAATCCAGAAGCCTTAGTGAAACCAGCAACTCAGTCAGTATTAAGTTTATGCTGAAATGTGCAACATTTAATTAGTGAGTTCTGGTATTACGTTTTGTTAAGGTAATAAGCAGACCTTTGTGACTGGGAAGAAGATTAATTAGTATTTATAATGTAGTTTGTGTCTAGTTAGGTTAGTTACAAAGGGATTTCAGTGAAGTGGAGATTTATAAAGGATTTATCTTTTAATTAAGATTTTTCAACATAGTCTGTATGACAGCATCTCCTAAGAACCTTGATAATTATCTAGGCTATACGTTTATAATGGTGACTTATAAAATCACCATTATAAATTATCCAGCATTCATAAAATCATCAGAGCAGCCTATGTATAGCCATTTTTTATAGCACTCACAAATAATGCACCTTACTACCATTATTTTTATAATTTATTATTTATTAACATTAAATTTTTAACACTTTGAACACTTAAATAAAAACCCTAAACTACATATATACATCTAAAAATAATCTAAAATATGGCATCCAGAAATTCGTGCGCATCGCTGTCCACTGGTAATGTGCCCAAAAGACATTATTTTTATTGGTTCTGGACCTTAACCTCTAAATACATACTTAAAAACAAATTTTACCTCATTATAATATTAGTATAGAAGTATAGATATAAAGCAATTAATCTGGAATCAAATTCGTGCAAGTGAATTGCCATGTGATCATAGCTCACGTATAGAAGTGCAGGTAGTCGTTTAATTTTAGTCCTGTAAAACCCATGAAATACTTGCAGTGTGATTGCTTCTAACAGGTGAAATAGTATAAACGGCCATTTTATACGACACAATAAAGTCGTCTTATCTGGAATGTGGAACAGTAAACTGCAACACATAACTATAAAGAACTGTTAAGCCATTAACATTTCGTCGTAGCATGCACCGTGTAATGTATCACGCGACATTCCTATAGCTACGTACTTTTTCCGAGGACTTTTCTGCCAAAGACATTCTCTTGTCCTCATAAAATCCTATTAATGTCTATTAATCCCCCCATGATATTATTATGTAAGTAGGCCGTACTGATAAGCTTTGACCTTAACAAGTTAAATGAAAGCCCAAAAAAACTGGTTACATTTAGGTTTGTCATGTATGGTACACGCGATTTCAGTACCACGGCAGATTTATTGTGTCGTTATAACATAATTTATGAACACGGAAGGGTTTATTTACAATTTTCAAAGTATTTCTTTGTCCCAGTTTTCATGTAATCAAAATGGATTCAATAAAAATTTTATAACCATTACTAATGTTGAAGTAATCCTTATATAGATTGATTTTTTTCCTACATTAACATACTAAGATGTATTTTAGAGACCCGGGTGAGCGCACCTTACATATTTTAGCGATTTTGGCCCTTCAAGGGATTTTAATAGAACCCTGAGAAGGTAAGCATAAGAAAAATAAACACACTTCTTGATTCACGTCTCTCGATGGAAGAGATTAGTACGCTTCAATAATTCAGGAGACTTAATTCATTTTCTTTGAAGTCCACCGCTATTTCAACGTAAAATATTAAACGTTCTTACCTAAAATTTCGAATGAAATATAATATTTTGCTTTAAAAGTAGCATGTGCCCTTGAATTCAACTGCAATTATTTTATACAAACCTTGTCCTAACAATAAGAAATGCAATATATGTCTTAAACATCTATATCTGTATAAATAAGAAGATTAATCGCGAAGGGAACTTTATTCCCTGTGTTAAACATTAGCTACATTCTAGAAAATTCTAAATGGTTATATTATATTATTATATTTCAGTAGGTACAGGCAGGCGCCACGATCATGGATGAACTGATGTTATTGCGGGTAGATGTAAATTAGCAGACGAATCGATCTAGCAATTTATACACATGTTAAATATCCCGTTTTAAGTTCTAATAATAGGTACCTACTGTTAGTGACCATGTCAATTTAAAAACTTATTCTATATAAGTAAACTTTCTTTTGAAATTGGGTACTATATTTTTCTAGTTGAGATCTTCTAACAACCAGGGCCAGGAGGACGTCCTCAGGAGGCTGGGAGAGGTGGAAGCGGCGCTGACGGAGCGGCTGAATGAGGTGGAGCAGGTCCTGAAGACGGATATCGCCAAACTTGACGAACGAAACGACGACCGAGGCGCCAACATCTGTGACACCATGATCGACAAGATCGATGAGGCTAGGGCCACCGCACACCAAGCGACCAAGGAGGTCGGCGGATGGACCTACGCCCTACTCAAAGATCTTGTCGGTGGTGTTGCCGTGGATGTTGTCGCTGCCAAGGAGGAAATCGTGGAGGTCGCCAAGAGGCTGACGGCCGAGGCAGGCCTAGCTCCGGCCCCCAGAACGTACGCCAGCGTCGCCGCAGCAGCCAAGCCCGTCCACCGCCCCGCACTCCACTCGATGGCGGTCACCCTCGAAGGCGGTCAGGAGACCGCCGACGAGGTGCTCACCAGGGTGAGGAGGGTGGTCAACGCCAGAGGCACGGGCCTGAAAGTAAGTAAGGTCCGTAAGGCAAAGAACCAGACAGTAATTTTGGGATGTGACTCCAAACAAGAAAGTGAGAGAGTGCGGGAGAGAATAGAGAGCAGCGGGACCGGGTTAAAAGTGGCGCCCATGACAAACAAAAACCCACTCGTTGTCCTTAAAGACCTATTCACAGACAGCGAGGACGAGGACATTGTCATGGCGCTACACGCCCAGAATAAAGAAATTTTCGAGGGCCTACCCGAGGAGGACAGGGAAATAGCCATAAAATACAAGAAACGCACCAGGAACCCAAACACCGCGCACATAATCCTCCAGGTGAGGCCAAATATATGGCAGAGAATGACGGAGGCTGGAGCCCTCTATCTGGACCTTCAAAGGGTTAGAGTGGAGGACCAGTCTCCGCTCATACAGTGTACGAAGTGCCTCGCATTCGGGCATGGTCGGAAATTCTGCACCGAGAGCGTGGACAGATGTAGTCACTGTGGAGGACCTCATCTGCGCGAGAAATGCGCAGACAACATAGCTGGAAATGAACCACAGTGCTGCAACTGCTCACGCTCCGGGTTGCGAAGGACCGACCATAATGCGTTCAACGCGGACTGCCCGGTGCGCATAAAATGGGACTATTTAGCTCGGGCAAACATGGCATATGCCTAACAAACAATAATAAAGCAATAATATATAAGACATATAGACGTAAAGAAATAGACAATAAATATATACAAATGAGTGTATATATATTATTGCCTAAACAAAAACATATATAAAAATAAACAAAATGATAAAAAACAAAACAAAACACAACTCACTTCTGAATGCAAAACTATATATAAATAAAAATATTTTCGTACGCATAAAATAAAGTAAGAAATAGAAATGTAAGAACGTTAATAATAAGACAATAAGCTAAGTATGTATAGATATAAGATGTATAGATGTCAAAAATACGTTTAAAAATAAAGAAAAAATTAAAAAACAAAAACACAATTCACCAACCCTGCTGAATGCATAGTTATAAATAAATAAAAATACTACTGTCATTTATATAAATTAGATTTAAGAAATAGAAATGTAAAATGTTAGTAATAAGACAATAAGTTAAAGTATGTATAGATGTAACAGAGCTAAAAAATAAAAACTACAATAGTTAATATATAAGCATTAATATAATTTATATAATAAGCTTTATGTAAAAGCATAAATATATAAGTTTAAATATTAAAGCATAAGTATACAACATAAATACATAAGCATAAATAATAAGCATAAAAACATAAACATAAATAAATAAGTATATAATATATTTAAAAAAGCCGCTTAAAGAGCGAGAGTTCACATAAGAACCAGAACGCACATGGCCAACAGATATACAAGGTCCCGATGTTCTCTATGATCGGGGAAAAGCAGAAAAAAAAAAAAAAAAACAACGACTATGAAGACAATTAAGTGATGCTTTGTTCTAACGTTCGCATCTATGCAGTGTTCCGATCATGTATGTATGGCATGCAAGATAATGGCGTTATCGTGTTAAAACATAGAAACAGATTGAGCATGTTCATCAACAATAGGTACGCATTGTTCATAGTAAGGTTCTAACAAACTTCAGAGACTGAACAAAGTAAAATCAAATATTTCCTTAAACCCATTTTATCAACCGACGACCAAAAGAGGAGGTTATCAATTCGACGCGTATATTTTTTTTTGTTTTTTTTTTTTTATGTACGATTACTCGAAGACGGCTGAACCGATTTGGAAAATTCTTTTTTTGTTTGAAAGGGTATACTTCGAAATTGGTCCCATTGTCACCAGGTCAGGATCTGATGATGGAAACCTGGAGAAATCGAGGGAACTCTTCAAATATTATAGGCACACCTATGGCGTTTTGGGTATTTCTTATAGTAACTTGTGCAGTTGCTCTCAAAAAATACCATTTGGGGAAGTGGAACTGATGATGAAGACCACAGATGGCCGCCGAACCTACTCAATAATAAGTATTTCGTGGATTGCGATTCGATTACTTGAATATGGATGTTAAGCACTTTATGTTCGTCACAATGCATATGGTGATGTAGAGCTGATGGTGAAGTACCAGGAGAACTCCTCAACAATTAACGGCCCAGCATTGGGAAAAGCAATATTTTGTAAAAGGTTATAAGTAGTTGACATTTAGGAACTTTTAACTAGGTAAATTTAAAATCGACCAACTAAAAAGAGTGAAATAAAAACTTTTTACCAAAAAATTAAACCGACTCCCAAAAACACTGCAAAGTGAAAAATAACTTTAATTTCGGAAGTCGGTGCCAAAAACGTAAATACAAAACTAGACACTGACTACCGAAATTAAAGTTATTTTTCACTTTGCAGTGTTTTTGGGAGTCGGTTTAATTTTTTGGTAAAAAGTTTTTTTAAATAAGTCAACAGTGAGTACCGGATCAGGAGATGTAAGTTAATTTCAACATTTAAAAAAAGTATGTTTTATTTTTAATTTAAACTGATAGTTGCCCCTGACTTGATTGTACGGGAACTGTTATTTTTCTTCTGATTAAAGCTATGTACTACAAACTATAATGCATCTGAAAGCAAATATCATTCAATGCCGTTCAAAAAACATCCATACGCGTCAAATCTACATGCGTGCATCCGTATGCGTTTCAAACCACGGTTTCAAATACGAATAGGAACTTCAATGACCTTTAAATGTTTCCGTTAAATGTCACTTGAAAAGTACGGTTTGTAAAGAAAACTTATTTTTGAAAGGTTGTCTGTAAGAGATCGCCCTGAGCGATAAGACCGCCCATTGTACACTAGTTTTAATTTCTGTATCCAATAAAATATTGTAAGGGGTACAATAAAGTATATAATAAACTAGCTTCCGCCCGCGACTTCGTCCACGTGGAAAAAAAAAATCCCCCGATTTTGAAACATTTTTCATTAGTGATCCGCTCCTATTTGTCTTAGCGTGATGATATATAGCCTATAGCCTTCCTCGATAAATGGGCTATCTAACACTGAAAGAATTTTTCAAATCAGAACCGTAGTTCCTGAGATTAGCGCGTTCAAGCAAACAAACAAACAAACAAACTAACAAACTTTTCCGCTTTATAATATTAGTATAGATAAATAACGATTTATTTTACTTTGTTTGAGCGAGTCTCTAATCAAATTAAAATGCAAGTAATTAAATAAATATTTTAATTAAATGTAATTGATTTGTATTGTAATTTTGTAGTTAATAAAAAAAAAAAACTAAAGGCGTCCCACAATACCCATTGGCATGTCTCATTTTAGATTTTCTGGACCAAGTCAAGGTTGGACAAATGTCAATCGGGATTAACAGCTTAATATGCCTGGATATATTAAGATAGACTCGAAATTTTGCTAACAGCTTCACTAGATCTTACTTACCAATCTATGTACTTACCTAAATTAAACTACTTACATTCCAGCCACTTCTTGTATTTCCGCGTTGCCTGACAAAATAAGTTTCACTACGTAAATCAATTGACTGGCTGTCGGTACAACGAATACAGCAATCCCTAGTACAATTCTAATCCAAACGCAAATCCAAAATCTGACATTCTTCCAGCCGTACGGTATGTAGAACCATATCCCGAACAGTTTCAGTGCACTGATTTGTAGCGAAATGTGTCGGGACAGATCGATTCCCATCGACTTCATTTTCGGAGAATTTGAAACGTAATGACGTTTAAATTACTGTCCGTTTTAATAAGGCTTAGCAGGCAAGTGGAAAGCTTTTGTTTGTAACATGTTCAGTATGTTTGCGTTTCTTATGTAGTGTTCCACGAACTTGATCAGCTCGTGGAGCATTGTTTTCAATTGATGCTAATCTCATTGTAGTAAGTAGTTTTATATCAATTGTTTTTTGCATTAACCTATGTCATTTCATTTAGTCATGTGGCACAAGAGTTCTGAAATCAACATTACGTTTTGATTTTAGGAACAATGAATATGGTGTATACATTTATCTTTAGAGCTACCTTTATTTCAGTGTAATCACAACCTGCCTAAAATATTTTTCTAATCAAGTATCTTATTTTAAGGCTTCCTTAGTTAGAAAAACATTTTAGTGATTCGTAAAATTGTTTCGAAACTAGAATAGGTAGGTACACGTAACAATAGGAATGGAAACTATCAAAACACAGTTTGCTAAAACATTTACACACGATCCACTCCCCCTCACTATTCCAAAAGTTTGATGGCGAATAGTTTTCCAAACTTTGCAACGGTCCCGCTAAAGCCAGAGAATACACAAAGTACATTTAAAACCGGTACACTGTTTTTATTCCGATATTCATGACCTGTTTTTGCCAATGCAGTGGTGCTATTCACGTTTGTAGGGAATCGACAGCTAGTAACCTAGTTGGTGTCAAGATTAGACTGACATTTGAACAATGGACTCGTACGTTTCACAAATTTTGAGGTAGAAGTCTTAAAAGAAGAGTGTCAACTGTGGGTATTTTCATGTAAATATTTTGAGTGTAATAAGAACCAGCGACTTGATAGAAAGACAAGTTTTTATGAAAAATTATTATCTATCATTAATACTTGGTGCGTATAACCTGCGGAATGTGTAAATTTCCGCTAATAATCACACGCGGATTGAGCCTAGATTATTAGAGCAATCTAGGCTATAAATGCTGATTCTGTCCTAAGTAGTTGAAGGCACAGGAGATCGTCCAATTCATTAATTGCACCACATACCTTGACCAGCGATCCCCAGCGCGCGCAGGCGACGGCCACGTGTCCGCGTTCGGGATGAACAGCTCACAGGTCCTTTCTGGATACACTATGCTGGCCAGCAGTACACAACACACTATCATAGGTCTGGGGTAGGCTGATAACAGTTTATATAGGTTCAGTTCAGGGGTTTTAGGGCGCGATGGAACGAATTAAAGTCACACATAGCAGGCGCATCCACGCGATCCCAAGGTTAGAACGAGACTGCGCTATGACGGTGCGGCGCGGCATGGCGCGCGCGCTGCATGGCGAGGAAATCACCGAATCAGCGATATATGGCACAGATTAAATAAATTAGAACAGTAAACCAATGCCTTCCAATCGCCAGTAGGTGATGTAGGAAAAATATAAGAAAAACTATAAGTTACGAAGCGTAACCAATACTTTTTTTTACTTGACGTGGAATCTTCGCATGGGAGGTTATTCCCGCATAAATCCTGGTCCCAGAAGAATTCTAGAATAGATAGCCTCTATGTTTCACTATAACAACCACTACGTTCAGTCTTTCCAGAGATTACCTCGCAAAACAAAGACACAGACAGACAGACAACATTTAAATAAATCTTTGTTTGTATTTAAAACAATTCCCAAACCTGAGTTATTTTGAAATTACAGACAGACACTTCAATTTTATTTATATGTTCTTTTAGTTTCATTCATTCCATTATACATACATTCCCGTAACCCCGGCATGCCCAATGTTACTCCGTTGATTACTCTTTGAGGCCCATGGAACGCGCCGTCGTATCAGCTCGCGAAGTTTGTCAAACCCATACATTTTGACCACCGCCACTCGGTACGAAAATGGTGACGATGATTTAAGATTTGTGGAACCCTAATGTTTATCTTATTATCAACCACTTATAAAAATTGGCTTTCATTAAAACGACTTCTAAATTACACTAAATGAATTGATTAGCTGTAGAGTTATTAGCCTTGAGAACATAAATTTTAATAACATTATTATAGTCTAAGCTTAAATAATATTGAGATAAAATTTTATCAGACCGTGTCAGTCTAAAACCAGAACAGTTTTTGTCGCTGTTACTGACATCAGAAGATAATTGAACGTGCCAAGTACCGAGAACAATGCATAGGGCGTTTAGTTTTGCCCACTTTTTAATAGTCTCACACTGAATTGCGGTGCGCAACGAGTGGAAAAGCCACTCAGTCTTTTTCTGTTCGTGTTGTAAAAGCTGGTCGGAGGATTATCTCAAATGGACGGAAAACAGCATCGTACAATGAAATAATAACAATATTCTAAGATATATTTTAATCCGTTTGCTAGTTTAACTGAAAATTTTCAAATGATATTATGTTCTCTCTTATGACCTCAAAAGAGACTTCAAACTTCGTGAGTTTGTTTTGATACTTTTTCGCACTTAGAAAATATCAGAAATGACGTAGGCACAAGTGTTAATTCACAGCTGATTTGCAATATAAATGTCTTGTTTCATGGTTTTTGCAAGCACTATTGTGTCTTTGGCGATCTTGATTTGGATCTTGCTCTAGTTGTTTTTTTTTTTTTAAATATAATTATTACACTACTATATCTTTGGCGGTGGTAAGCATATACTATTAAGGGCGCTTTACTTTCATTTATATAAAACATAGCTTCTGCCCGCGACTTCGTCCGCGGAGAAGTCGAAAATATTCCACGGGATCCCGTCCCCGACTTGCTTGACAAAGATTATAATAGCTCGGCTAATATGCATGATATAAAGATAATTTATAGCCTATAGCACTCAGGGATAATGCAGCTACATGTAAGCGAAAGAATTTTCAAAACCGATTCAGTAGTTTCAGAAATTACCCCATACATACAAACTTACAAATTTTACCTCTTTCTAATATTAGTATAGATGTTTCGATTTGTAACTTGATGATAAACTACAATCAACCACGTTACTATCTTTGCAATGTGGCGTCAGATAACGTCATCTATACTACATTAATATTATAAACTAGAAAAGTTTGTTTGTGTGTTTGTTTAAACGCGCTAATCTTTGAAAGTACTAAGTAGATTTGGATGAAATTTTGTATGGAAGTAGCTTGAAGCTAGAGAAAGGTTATGGGCTACATAACCCGACTGCAAAAAAGAAGGGTTATGTTTTTATCGTTTTACACCTGATGGTAAGTGGTAGTAATAAAATAAACTTATAATCGGCAAACCTGGTCACGTAACAAATATACGGCCTATATTTTGATATATAATTTATACACGGGTTATGCCACTAACCGTTTTCGCAAGAGCCGTAGTTTCCGTCTCTTGACAGCTGTCAATTGACCAAGTTGACAAGTTTCTGAACACGATATTATAGACGACATTCTGAGAGGACACAAGGTGTTTTTAGACGTGTTTATAAATGTTGAATGGTGAGTAAAGGAAGCCCCGGTGAGTAATAGGTGAAGTTAATATATAATGTATTTGTTTTTGAAGTTAGGATGTTTTCCGATTGGGAAAAATATTTCACAGATATAAAGCTACACTTTCATGTCACACTAGCTGTACCTTTCTTGTATTATTGTAGCTGTTTATGCATATGAGTTGTAAAGTAATAAAGTTTGGCTGCCTCTATTTTCACTGGTTTTTTTTGGTTCAGAAAACTTCTCATGCGTCCTCAAAAGTACCCTAGTCATTGTTAAATCTCAATTTGTTTGATAGGTGAAAGCTTACAGGACAAACATAAATAAAATAGTGAACCGACTTCAAAAAAAAGGAGGATGTTCTCAGTTCGTCTTGAACTTATGTATGTTAGGAATTTTTAATTATCCGAAATAAAGAATTTGAATTTAATAACTCATAACTCGAACACGGCTGGACCGATTTGGAATTTTTGTTTTTGTTTGAAAGGGTATACTTTATCGTTGAACCCATTGTCATCACGTTAGGATCTGATGTTGGAATCATGGAGAAATCGAGGGAACTCTTCAAATATTAGAGGCACATCTATAGCGTTTTGGGTATTTCTTATAGTACCTTGTGTAGTTGCTCTCGAAAATCACCATTTGGGGAAGCGGAACTGATCATGAAGACCACAGATGGCTTTCGAAACTACTCAATAAAAAGTATTTCGTGGATTGCGATTCGATTACTTGAATACGGATGTTAGAATGACAAAACATGACATGACAAGAGCTCTTCGGATAATATCGTTAATATTCGCGTGCCGTGCTATGCGACCCGCTCTACAGCCGCATGAGAGGCCGTGGTGACCGAGGCTGTTGACAACTTCGCCACAGTGGCAGCGATGAGCAGAACAACAGGGAGCACTTAATCGTAGGGAAGCGGTGAGGCGGAAAGAAGTATTATCGAACAAGGTGCCTATGTTCGACGACGCTAGTGCATGAAGCCAGAAACCCGACTCCCATTCACTCACAGCCATCAGGCGCGTGCACTCTGAACTGCTTTACAGAGTGGCTCATCCCACTACATCTGAGATGATGGGTTGTCGGGTGGATTTAGATTTAGAGTTCTGTAATAGATCTTGTTTTTATCATTATTTATTATGTAAACAAATGACATGTAGAAATAGTGATGCGGTAACCATTTGTTATTGTACCTATATCGATAAATGTAAGGAATGTTGTTAAACAATTAAAAATAAATTTTTCATATCTGTTTTCAAACCCAAATAAGTACAATAATATGTAATAGTATGGCCGATCCATAGTCATTGGCTATTTGCTATTTAAGGTAACTTTGTCGATAAAGTGAATTTAACTGATGTGAACAATTAAAAATAATTAAAATTACCATACCTATTTTCAGGATGCATTGAAATGAGATAAGTACTAAGTCAAAAATGGTTAGATATAAATGGGTATAAAAAACATAAATCCTCGACATAAGGGATGGTACGTCTATATTTTGAGCAGCTGTAACAGAACTCTGGATGATGAGGTTGCGAGATAACACAGTGCCTTCGACTTCTCTTTTAGTAAGTACATTTCATATATTTTCTATGCGACAAGACCACTCATTGTACTTCTTGTTTTATATTATTCCTTGTTGTATCTCTCTCCTGATCCGACTGTACAATTTTGAGTTATATATCAAAGTATGCATTTGACCAGTGCGAAGTCGCGGTGGGTGGCTAGTAAGTAGTAAGTAAGTTACTTGTTTTAACTTACATGAACCATCCACCACATATTTGATGTAATGTATTAATGTAATGTAATTGTGTACCCAAACGTACAATACCTGTGTATAAATAAATATTGTGAGTAATGGTAATATTGTTTCATTATAAAAACTGAATTTAATGAATATATGACAATTTGCCAAACTCATTTCTGGAGATAATAATAATTAATAATTATTTAAAAAAATTTGTTAAAACACTGTTAATCAAAAAAAGCATGTCACTCTGTCATTGCATCAGTACAAACTTATACGTAATGTTATTATACTATATGCGATATTTTAAATATTGTATTTTTTATAATTTTTAGGGTTCCGTACCCAAACGGTAAAAACAGGACCCTATTACTACTCCGTCTGCTTCGCTTAGCTCCGCTGTTCATCTGTCCGTCTGTCACCAGGCTGTATCTCATGAACCGTGATAACTTGACAGTTGATATTCTCACAGATGATGTATTTCAGTTGCCGAAAAACAACACACACACGCAAACGCAAAGCCCCACCTCTTCCATAAGATGCAGACCCTCTAAAACCGATTCATCCATAGAGTCACGGGAGCCCCCTTTTATGTTTGAAATGAACTTCTACACGTAGACCTCAAAATGCCCACCATCCAGTAGTCCATGAAACGCATCTCCAAGCGTTTCTTTAAAACTGCAAACCAACATAGGAATCCCCTCGTCGCATCGGCCGCCCAATACGAACCCTCGCGCATCTCTAAGATTCGCCGACCAAGGCATACCCTTTTCACTCCTGATGACGCAATCACCCTGCTCCAAGAGAGCCGTAGGGAAACTAGCACAGTATACATAAACAAAAACCGACCGTCCTTCCGTCCTCGCCGTCGAGGCCCGCCGCGACGTCCCCGTAATTGTCCGCCCCGACCCTTGCCAGAGCCAGCTCGCGACGCTGAGCCAATAGCTTTAAATTCCCTTATTAATAATAATAATGATATGATCCAGCCTGTCCCTAGCTGCCCTCCTCCTGCGACGCCCTAAGTCGAGGTCCGAACCCCACAAGGGGCGCCCTTAGCGTGTAGTCGCCTAGTTTGTAAGTTTTGTAATAAGCCCTGGCTGGAGGCTTTAATTAATTTATTAATAAAGGCAACACACAGGCACAGGCAAGCTTGGATAGAAGTATCGGATATATTTCTATTCGCTGATGACACATCTCTCATTTTTAAAATAGATAGAAAAGATGCGGATGTCTTACATGTAAATGAGGGTCTGGCACTTCTTGCGAAATGGTTCGCTGCTAATAATCTTGCACTTAATGGCGAACAAAACGAAATGTCTCAAGTTTTCATTGCCAAACGTACCACAAGCTAGTGTCTATTTAATCCTTGATGGCAAAATACTCAATGTAATTACGGAAACTGTATTTTTGGGTATAACTATCGATTAAAAGTTACAGTGTCCAGTGTGTTACATATCATATTAGGACTCTTTCTAGTAGATTAAGCTCAGATGCATATGCAGTAAGAAAATTTGGCAATTAACTGATATAGCAACAGCTCGGTTAGTTTATTTTGCTTATTTCCATAGTATCATGTCTTATGGTATATTACTGTGGGGATCCGCAGCCGACGTAGATTCAATTTTTATATTGTAAAAGAGTGTAATTTTCCCTACGATAATCCATCCGATTTGACAGATTTTCTTTTTGTTTCATTTTTATTATTAATTTATCCTTCATTATTGAGGTCTAATCTCTCAAGTCTCGTTGTCAAGTTTATTTTAATACAGGGTGGGCCAAAAATGTTTGCACTTTTGAAACATGAATAGAAATAAAACTACAAATGTTATTTTGTTGATAATTTATTTATCGTAATAATCATTTAATTTTTTTTTTTTTTTTAAATGACGTCGTCCAAATGTGCGCCGTCTCGTTGTTGGCACTCCTGAAATCGACTACGCAAACTTTAGAAAACTCGCTGACACATACTGCGGGGAATCGCGGCTATCTCCTCGTGGATATTTTGTTTTAATTGGGATACTGTCGTCGGTTTATTAAAGTACACTCGACTTTTCAGGTATCCCCACGAGAAAAAATCGCATGGTGTACGGTCCGGGCTTCTAGGAGGCCATGGGATATCACCTCTGCCAGAAATCAATTTATTCGGAAACATTTCTTTGACTACCGGTAAACTCACATTTGACGTATGGCATGTTGCTCCATCTTGTTGCATCCAGGTTCTGCTGTTGTACCCTTGAAATTCATGTAACTGCGGCGTCAAAAACTCTTGCAACGTCTTGACGTGTTCCGTTGAATTCACAGTTACATTATTTCCTAGATTATTTTCAAAGAAATACGGACCAATTATGCCCTTTGCTAATATGACAGCCCATACTGTCGTTTTAGGTGAATGAAGTGGCTTTTGGTGTTTAAGGCGAGGTTTGTTCCTGCTCCAATATCGACAATTGTGCTTATTCACGTGCCCATTGATGTGAAAATGGGCCTCGTCCGTAAACAATACATTCTCAAGGCTAGAGAATCGCTCTAGCATAGTGTCAGCCAATAACTTACGTTGAATGTAATCATTTGGTTTCATCTCCTGCACAATTTGAAGCTTATAAGGGTGTAGTTTGAGGTCCAGATGCAAAATCCGCCGTAGACTAGTTCTTGGTATTGCCAGAGCCGCCGAACGCTTACGCGTAGATGATTCTGGATCGTTCCGTACGGATATTTCGACCTCTCGAATGTTCTCATCACTTCTTCTTGAACGTGGCCGCCCTGTTTGTTTAATATTCGTTGTTGATCCCGTTTGCTCGAACTTCTCGACCCAAGCTTTGATCAAATTAACACTTGGACACTCACTTATACGGCGTAATCCGTATTCAATTCTAAACAGGCGTCGTACAGTAACGTAGGAATCATTGTTTTTGTAAAATAAACAGTTTTACACAAAAAGCACGCTGTTGACCCGTGAAGCGCTCCATCTTGACTAAAATTGCATGAAGTGATGCATAGTTTCCCGCCAACCGCGCGCCCCTCCTTCGAACGGTTTTCAAAAAAATCTAGTGTTGCTATTTGCAAAAATTTTTGGCCCATCCTGTATAATATAAAGCTTTTTTGTGAATGGGAGAACACTGTAGACTTGGTCTATACTGTCCTCTCATACCTAATTAACCTGTATTATGGATGTATTGTAAAAATGATAATTTGATTTGAAAAGAGTAGCTGTGGAGTTTCTTGCCGGTTGTTCTCCATAGAAAACGACCAATTTCGAACCGTGGCCTAACTGCTGACGTTTTGTAAGTGCCCATGTAGGCCTATGTGAAATAAAACATTTTGAGTTTGATTTTGAAGACCGGTTAAGCAGCCGACAACCTCAGAGATTGACCTGCGAGATACCAACCAAAAAAAAACATTATACATCAATATGTACTTAAATTGTTTTTTTTTATTTGGTTTCTTTCCTTTTGTATACTTTGTGTTGTTTGCTTTGTGGCATGTGCCGAATAAATATATTTTATTTCTTCTTTTTAATAATTTACCTACAATTGAGTGCAACAAATTGAACCAAAGTCCATAGTTTTCATTTAATTGTTCATGTTCTTTCATAATTACATGCATCATTTAATATTATACAAAATAATTTAATAAATTTCTTAAATTGTTAGTCAATTTTATTCCCGAATTGATTAATTTTGTTACATGACAATTTCGTAACCGTCATTATATTACCACACTGAAACTGTCACTTTACTGAATCGAATTAAAAGTCGAGGTATAAATAAATGAAATCTATCAGAGCTATGCAGGACGATTTATAAAAATAAAAAATATTAATAAATAGTATTAATAACTATTGTATTAAACTATTGCAGTATATTAGTTACATATAAATCGACCAATCAGGGTATCGATACTGTCTTTCTTTAACACACGCTGATTGGCCCAGCTAGGAGAACAGTATCTCACCTGTTTTGTATTGTAGAATCTAATATTACAGAATTCCAACTGTTGTGAACACTGCAATCTCACTGTGAAATAAATACTATTACTATACCTGAAAAAGATTAACTTTATTATTCCTTCTTACTTAATAATTATAATCCTACTCTTCGACAGAAACATTCTAATAGCATACTACCCGCCATGAATTAATGCACGAACAAAACCGGTCAAAATCTGCGCTAAATTACTCAAGATATAAATAAATACAACGGCCTTGCATGTCATTGACGAAAGGTAAAAGCTTTTGAAGTTAATGTCGCAGAATTGCATGATTATGTAAATATAATAGTGATGGATGTTCTTATGAAGTTATATTGTTTCAAGGACACGGACAAGAAAGATTTTTATTATATTCGTTGGCAATAAGTTGGAGTCGTCGATTAAGAGTGTTGATATTGCTTTTTGTTATTTCGAGATCGGTTAGAAAGTCTTCCAGTTTTTTTTTTTCATTGTGACTTTATCAAATGGCTCCTCCCGCTCTCGTCAGCCACTGAAGGGGAGTGAAGATCTCTAATGACTAAAAACTCTCCCTGTTCTTTTAGCTGCCTTTGTGTTCCCGAGGCATGGTATCTCGTCAGAAAGGAACCTTCTGACAGCCTCGACACGCAATGGCCCTATTGGGCCACGTCACTGCTGCTGACTGCTGTTTCAGGCGTGCGTAGTTAATTTGATCGAGAAGGAATCGGTTTTATATATCTTGAATGTTAAATGAGAGTCCTTAGCTTCTTTGGTGATAGAAACGCTGTAAACATTTTTTATTTCGGTTGAGCATATCCTTGACCTCGATCTTTTTGTTTTCTATTGATAATAGGCTCGCGTTTGACCACCATCTCACCTGATGGTAAGTGATGATGTGGTCGATGAACACGAGCTCTGGACACGCTTGGGTTATGTTGTTCTAAAGACTGGCGTGAAATAATATATATCATATTGCAAGGAACACAGGAGCCGGCACAGAATTCCACACGTTGGCTGAGCGTACAATCAATGTGGAAAAGAAGCGCTTAGAGCGACAAGTAACGTACATGAACCAAATGGGTATGGTAACCTGCAGTACGTCTGATAGACCAGTATAGTTCTCGTCAAATAACTTGGCAAGAGTCGTTCAATGCGCAGAATCGATTTTTAGGTGTCAGCGGTTGTCAGCGGGATGCGGGGTATGACGTTGCGCCGCTCCGAGCGCGCGATTGCTGCGTCAGTAGTTCTCGTTCAATTTGCTCCCGAATACACTTGCGTACACGAAAGTTGTACCTTTTGTTTTTGTTACGAGTTGTTGTTTTAAATTTAGTTTTTGTTACGTTGATTACAATGCCAGGACCAAATACCATTTTACGCAGACTATTAAAACGTAAGAAAGAACAGACACTATACTTAAGGAAGGTTGAAATTCCGAATTCATCACTGTCTTTAGGATACCGGGAAAAAAGAAGAATAAAAGGGTTAGCAGTTTTATTAACTAATTGTGATGACGAGAACATATTATTTTTGATGTTTTTTTTTTTTAATATTTTGTTTCACTTTTAAATGTATTTATGTATTATATCTATTTTATTTATAATACCGAATTAACGAATGAATTCCCCTTCTTTCTTTGACATTCTCCTGAACAGACATGATTAAAAATAAATGATGGCAATAACCATAGAATAATGGCAAGCAGTAAAAGTGACCACTGTTTTATTCCACTAAGTGCACGATGCGCGAACTTACCCCACTACGCCGAAACCTTGCCAACTTACGTGACGAGGACTACAGTAAAAGATGGAGGGATCTGGTCAGAGCTCCTGCTAACTCTGTGCAAAGTATAATCTGTAGAAAGCTGATAGGCCAACAACGTTTCGCCGATTTATGTGCAGGCTGTGTGTTTTAGGCTAAAATGGTTGAGCGTAGAGCTAAAACTTTTAGCTCTACGCTCAATCATTATATGAAATGAAATATTTATTTTGTAAATTGGTTATAAATAACACTTTTACACGTCATTTTATAATACACGTACATCATCACTTACCATCATCTTACCATCAGATGAGATGGTGGTCAAACGCGATCCTATTATCAATAAATAAATAATTAAATTCTTTTTTGGGTTTTAGTTTAAGTTAGATGAGGTTAGTTACACTGTTAACTATTAGGTAAGTTACACTGCATGGTTTACAGTAAATAAGTAGATTTGTTATTCTATCTACGACATCAAAAGTATTACATTGACATACACTAACAAGATGTCATGTGGTGACATCTTGTTAGTCTCTAAAATTTGACAATCGTAGTTGCCAAAATAATTTCTATTTGCTTATAGCCTTGGGCTGATGTTTCAAAGATTTTTGCTAGAATTGTTGGTTTACTAGTCGTCTAAGCCCGTTCTTGATACGTGTATTTTGGTATAGTTTGTTACGTATGTATACATGATCTGTAACTGAGAGCCATTCTTCAAATGGGATGTTTTAGAACTAGAATGCAGCGATTTTACCTCTTTGGTTTGGGTGTTTGAGTAATCAATATCTTGTATATACGAAAAGTTTCGAAAAATTTCCGAAGTTGAATTTTACATCAGTTTATATCTAAAGGAATGGTTTTTTTTTATAAAATATACGTTTATTAGTTCTCAGAGAAGTATCAGATTATATATATATATATATTGCTAATTAGAGTGAAGGAGATTTCCCGCAGGTACGAATTTATCGAACGTCAGGTATTATTAAATAGTTATTTTCCTCCCCCAATTCCATCCATGAACTCTTTGCACGCGCCGCTTCAAACCAGTCGTAGTGGTAAAAAAGTTTGATGACTCTACAGAAATTGAGGATATTAATATCAGGCACATTTCATTTGAAGGAAAGCACTCAATGAGGTATTAATTACCCAATATACTGTGATGTTTCTTGTCAAATGCACAGACCATACGCAGAATTAATAGCAACCCAGTAAACTGAATATATCAAACAGAAGACATTGCTTTAAATAGCAATCCACAGAATTTGGAATAAACGACGAAGCAACCTATGACGATACTGCAAGTAACGAGACTTGTATCTGTTTAGTTGCGCTGAGGGCTAGTATTATCTATCACAGGTATAACTGAATTGTCTCGGGCCAGCTTTATATGGTTTAACCTATGACCCTCATTAACTCGTTTAGGCTTTGAATGGAAACAGTTAACAGAGCTGCTGCGGAGTAGTCTCTGTATATCTTAATCTTCTTAATCTTAACATAGTATAAAGCAAATTCGCTTCCCTGTGTCTGTCCCTATGTATGCTTAAATCTTTAAAACTACGCAACGGATTTTGATGCAGTTTCTTTCAATAGAAAGAGTGATTCAATAGGAAGGTTTTTAAGTATATAACATGCATAATATAGCAGAGGAACATTGATAATTTTTGAGGTTTCTAATGTGATGTCGCAAATAAACACATTTTTTTGCGCTTGCTCTGCAAACGCTGGCCCTACGAGATAGATCAAAATAATGTACTACAGTATTGTACACCTTAAAAAGGTCAACAAAAAAGTCCTTGATGTCATCTGTCTATCTCTTATAGATAACCCACAACAACCATTTTTTATCCTTTACTTTTTACGTAAAATACGAGCATATTTGACGAAGCGATTTTAAGCAATACAGCATTAATCCTTATCCAATTAAGTACCATAAATACATTGTGCATTTAATATAAATCAATATTGCCCTTTATTACAGAATAAAATTGAAATAAATAGTTTCGAAGATATTACAGATTTAAAATGCAAGGACATAGCGGTTGCGGCGTGGTGCCGGCGGAGGCACGGCGCGCGTGCCTATGTTGTTTAGATATGAGCGTTGAATGTTTTTCCCATGGTAAATTATGTGTCGCACTTTCAAGAGTAATTACTAAAGAGAACATGTATGTCGAATGACAAAAAGGCTGTCAACGATGTATATGAAGACATTCTATAGTATATTTAATACTAGCTTCCGCCCGCGACTTCGTACGCGTGGGAAGCTTTTCCCGCGCAAATCCCGATCCCGTGGGAATTTCTGGATAAAAAGTAGCCTGTGTGTTATTCCCCGATGTCAGCTATCTACTTACCAAATTTCATTCAGATCCGTTCAGTAGTTTTTGCGTGAAAGAGTAACAAACATCCATCCATCCTCACAAACTTTCGCATTTATAATATTATAGTATTATAGTATAGTGTAAGATAGTAAGAAGTAAGATAGGATTATAATATTAGTAAGATAAGATAGTAAGATAAACATTGCACCCGTGCGAAGCCGGGGCGGGTCGTTAGTTAAATTATAAATTCAATCAATCAAATCAAAAATATTTTATTTCACTTAGGCCTAAATGGGCTCATCTAAAGCTAGTGCACGATGTCGATTGGTAGTTTCCTATGGAGATGAACCAGTAAAAACTTCACGAAATTATTATAAACTCAAGCTTTTTTACATTTGTCATATTTTACCAGTTGTCATATTTAGTGGTGTCTATCCTATATTCCTATGCAGCCTAAAGAAACAAAACTATTGCAAAAAGTACTGGTCTAAAATACAATATAGAACAATCTGATGCAGTTCAATCAAATCAAAGTTAATCCATGTCAAAAGCTTGAACTCTGACACCATTTTTTGCCAAAAATTAACGTGTTTGAAGTCACATAGGCAAAAAAAACGGCATAGGATTCTATCAGGTCTGACTAGAAGTCGACCGAATTTGAGTCAGTTTGATTTTACGTTCCCACATGGTCACACGCCGCCTCCAAATTCTATGAAATAATTTAATCAAGCATGTTCTAGTACAGATATTACTAGTCTCTTTGAACATGCGTAAGGACCGCAGATACAGGCTTTCATTGACATTCACAAACGTAGCGACCCTAAAAAAGGTCCTTTCTCCCTCGATGATTACTTCAAAGGACCTATTATCCAATGGCCTGATTTTAGATGGACTTCTATGTGATTAGATTGACTGTTAAGACTATATCTTGATCTATAAATTGTTTCTTTTTTTATATTATATCGCTTTAAGTGATCGTACGGGATGACAAGATTGTTGTCTGTATAATATTTTATTTTTTATTCCAAGAAAATTATCGTCGTATTGAAGCCAGTTTTATATGAAAGAAGAGAACAAAAAAAAATTATTGCAAAAAATTGAACCGACTTCCATATAAAAACACTACAAAGGCAAAAAAAACTTTAATTTCGGAAGGCGGTGTCAAAAACGAAAATATATACAAAACTAAAGACACCGCCTTCCGAAATTAAAGTTATTTTTGCTTTGTAGTGTTTTTATATGGAAGTCGGAGCTATTTTTTGCAAAAAAAATTTTTTTTTACGCCTTTTTGTTGGGTCGGTTTGTGATTTATCTAGTTACAAAAGCCATAATGTCAACAACTTATCACCTTTTACAAAATGTTGCTTTTCCCGATACATAGCCGTTAATTTTTCAGGAGTTCAAATCAAATCAAATCAAAATCAAATCAAAACGTTTATTTTCCACCACAATTGTAAGATTTCACAATTTGTTACAATTAATTAGGTACTAATTATAAAGTTACAATATTCGCTTATATTACAGTATTCAAAGGGTGGACTGGAGCCTAAACTAGGGAAACCCTGTATTTCAGGACTCCAGGTCACTCGCCTACGGAACAGATTTTTATCGTGTCTATTCAGACCAAAGGGGTGGACGGGGATTGACTTTGTATGCCTGTATGTATGTATTTATGTGTGTGTGTGTGGGTGTATGCATGTATGTTCACGTATGAGTGGATGTCTGAGCGTTGATGTGAACTGCTTACTTAACTATGGCTATGAGAGACTCGGTGTCAATGTAATTTAAGTTTAATAGGTAAGTTTTGATCATTATTTTCATGGTATGTACCATGAGAGTTTTGGGATATATATTTAAAATGGAGTTAATTTTGTTGTACAGGTAAGGCGCTAGAAAAGACGATTGTCGCCTGAAGAAGGCAGTGTGATGTGCGACAGAATCACTGATCCTGTTTCTTCTACGTGAGGAGAAACTGAACTTTGGATCGTACTTTACCTGCCTGTGTTTACGGAGTGTAGTGTGTAAGACAAATAACTGCCTTACCGCCAGAATTTGGGATTCTTTATAGAGCGTGTGTGTTGGGTGTCGATAGGGTTTTCGCAACATTACCTTAAGCAACGATCGTTGAGCTCTTTCGACTCGTATAATTTTTGTCTTGCACGCCCCACTGTTCTCCTGGTACTTGACCATCAGCTCTACATCACCATATGTATTGTGATGAGCATAAAGTGTTTAACATCCGTACTCAAGTAATCGACACGCAATCCACGAAATACTTATTATTGAGGAGTTTCAGTGGCCATCTGTGGTCTTCATCATCAGTTCAACTTGCCCAAATGGTACTTTTCGGAAGCAACTGCTCAAGGTACTATAAAAAATACCCAAAACGCTATAGGTGTGCCTATAATATTTGAAGAGTTCCCTCGATTTCTCCAGGATCCCATCATCAGATCCTGATTTCGTAACAATGGGACCAACTAAAAACTATACCCATTCAAGCGCAAAAAAATTTTTCAAATCAAATGTAGTTATTACCAACAGACACGACATGTATAAAATATTAAAAACGAATTATAATTTCTTCAAAAAAGTGTCAGTAATTGGTACTTATATTACGTTGGTAAGAATAAAGGTTTACAAATTACGATAAAGGACACAAAAAAAAGAAAAATGCATGTCGTAGCCGTAACAACAAGACTTCCACTCAGCAATATGCTATGCCACAGGATTTAAACATCAAAGTTATCTACAAGAAACCGCTTTCCTTGCCAAAGTCTGGGTTTCCCGACAGCTATAACCTGGGGATCTTCAAGTAAAGAGTGAATAGGTTACTTCCATCTTTGACCATCGTCGCTTACCATCTGGTGAGATAGCGGTCAAACGCGAGCCTATCTATACTAATATTATAAAGCGGAAAAGTTTGTTAGTTTGTTTTTTTGTTTGTTTGTTTGTTTGTTTGCTTGAACGCGCTAATCTTCGAAAGTACTGGGTGGATTTGGATGAAATTTGGTATGGAAGTAGCTTGAAGCTTGAGGAAGGTTATAGGCTACTTTTTACCCGACTGCAAAAAAGGAGAGTTATGTTTTTACCGTGATAGAATCCACGGGAGCGAAGCCCCGCGAGAGTACTAGTAACCAATAAAAAAAATAGCCAAAACAGAAGTGAAAAGTGCAGCCCTGTGGATTACATATACGTTCGTTGATAGCCTTTAAAGCTTTTTCGTTACAATACCTACAATAGTGCCTTACGGGTATTGTTAGCACTTCTGCGGTTCTATAGTACCTCCACGTACCAGACTTTTAGGGTTCCGTAGCCGAATGGCAAAAAACGGAACCCTTATAGTTTCGATATGTCTGTCCGTCTGTCCGTCTGTCTGTCTGTCTGTCTGTCTGTCCGTCCGTCCGTCCGTATGTCACAGCCATTTTATTCCGAAACTATGAAGACTATACATGTGAAACTTAGTAGGTAGATGTATTCTGTAAACCGCTTTCCAATTTTAAGAAAAAAATAAAAAAATATTTAAAATAAAGGGGGTCCCTATACATGGAACTAGAACCGAAAATATTTTTTTTCATGAAACCTACAATCGTTTAAAAGATATAAGCTTCGATAGTGGTAAAATGTGTGTCCACCCCCCCCCCCCCCCCCCGCCCCCTCTAACTGCTATAATAATGGGGTGAAAATCTAAAAAAAAAATAGGTGTTTATAGATCTTAATGTAAACTTTCAACCAAAATTAGTTTGAACGAAATCGGGTCAGCAGTTTTTGAGATACAGCATATTTTCTAAAACCGCAAATATAACTTTGTAATTCATACAAACACTATGAAAAACAAAGTTATTTGGCGTAGTTGTAGATAAATGTAAATAAGCTAGTTTTACGAAATTTGTAAGGTTTTTTTGTCAAATAAATAAACATATTATATTATATTATAATAGTTACTTCGGAACCCTTCATGGGCGAGTTTGACTTGCACTTGGCCAATTTGTTTCAAATATCATGAAAAAAAGAGCGGCTTCCCTGATGCAGGACCCGTGGGAGAATGCACATGCTGAAGGATATTGTAAGTAAACCAGACTGTTCCTTTCTGGGACACTAGACTCATAGTCACTATTGCGGGCTAGGTGGTCCAGGGCGATTTTTACGGGTAGAATTCATTTATTTCTAAAGATTACAAATCACTTGTACAGAAATAAATACTTAACATTACATAATTTGTAAATTATTTGCGTTGTACAGGAGTAGTTCGAGCTTATTGTGAGTGATATAACGAACATACGTAATATGAAGGTACTTATTAAAAGTTTCACAAGTTGAAGGTATGTTAAATTGTTGACACGACTGCCGTGCGGTGACACATTATCTGTGTTTGCAAAATAAGGAATGGTTTACACTGGGTGCAAAATAAATTTTGTTAATTAATTAATTATTTTTGTTATTACGTTTTAAGATGTGATATTTTAGTAACTTTTTAAATAGAAATAACGACTGCATATTTTTTATATCTTTCGGTAAAGAGTTTTATAATTTTATAGAAAGTTTTATATGAATCCATTTCAGTAAATAAATAATGGTTATTTTAACTGTAGTACTAATTAAAAAATTGGTTATGTTTTATTTTTGTAACTAGCCAGTGCGTAGTTACAAAAATAAAACATAACCATTTCATTGTGTGTTACAGTTAACACACAATGAAAATAATAATAATAAATACCCAATGAGAAAAGGAAAAAAATCATAGAAGATGTATGTCTTTACTGTAACTTTATTATATACATCGTCTCATCCTTGCTTAAGTAGAATCTCGAACTGAGTCCGGAAAATGGTCATTCTTTTAACCATCAAGGTAGTACATACATTCTCTCTATACACAAGAAGATTCTAACCATCGCGTCGTGTCTAGTTTTATCGACAAAGGGTCGTATCGGCCTGCGAGTCAGAATAGCTAGGGGTGAAGGCGCACTGCCAAAATCGACCGTTCCATTCCACCTCTCTATTTGTATTCGGCTTACCGAATGGCTATCTCTTTACATCGGCACTTATTTCAATAAATCACGATTAAGACTTTAATTCTGCATATACAGAAGACGCTGCTCTATTTTTTATCTCCTGGCTGTATTTTGGGGTTTACCTTAATGAGACTCCTTAGATATTACCAAATATGTACAGTTAAATACAAATCGATGGAATACAATGTATGTAATCCACCCTTTATTTGTATTATGTGAAAATATGTTTTAGTGTGTGTTATTTTATTCCTTCACATCAAAACAGAGTAAGGGATGTTTGTGATTGTTTATGTGAAAATATTTGAAGGTCTGGAAAGTAACATAGGCATTTTATTTTGCTAATATACTTAGTCACCATAAAATTGCAAAAAAAGCTAGATTTATAATCTATTGGTCAATTGTGATCCGTACCATACTGCTCGTAATTTAACGCATTCGTTTTCGAGTGATTATAATCTATCAAAGTGAAACCGTGAAATTGAGAAATAGCATACAAAAGAACGCAACTCGCGCGTTGATAAAATAATGTTCACCCGTTTTTTAGCCGTTGTTTAGTCCGTGCTTGCGTTATGTTTTTTCTTACTTAGTTGTAGAAAGTCCTACAGCAAAACCAATCAGGGACAGCCTTTGGAAGTTTGGACAGTTGTTAACTTAATGAGTGACAGAATGTAATAAAACGGATTCAGATAACAATTATACATACAGCCATACAGATAATATTACAAAAACAAAAAAAAAAGAAAGAAAACGTATTTATTGCCACTGAAAACGACGAGCTTATAAAATTTGAAACTTATCAAAATTCCTAAGAATAATATTATAAAGGTTACATAGATTATATTAGTAAAAAAAATTACAAAGTGAAGTAGTGTTTCGTGTGTTTTAAAATCGGTTAATTTTTGTTAAAAAGTTTTTTTTTACCATTTTTGGTGTAATTAGATAATGCAGTTACTCTTCAGTTAAGTATAGTCAAGCGCAGACCACTTAAAGTTGTCGTCAAAATGAGAAGTTCAACAACCCCATCTTAATCAGATCAATACTTTCTTCGATACCTCTTTTAGAAATTTTCAGGTATTCTTACTTCCATCATCAGTTGAGCACCATGAGATGATGACTATTTTTTTTTATTGATAATAGGCTCGCGTTTGACCACCATCTCACCTGATGGTAAGTGACGATGTGGTCGAAGATGGAGCACGTTTGTCTAGAAGTAACCTATTCACTCTTGACTTAAAGACTCCCAGGTTATAGCGATCAGGAAACACAGACTCCGGCAGGGAATTCCACTCCTTAGCCGTACGCACAATGAAAGTATTCACAAAACGTTTTGTGCGTATGGGTGGGATGTCCACCATGTAACGATGGCGCATCGCTGTTTGTCTTGTAGTCCGATGATGGGACGGGCTTAGCGGAATTAGATTGTGTAATTCCATCGCACACTCCCCGAAATGTATCCGATAGAAAACCGATAGACTTGCAACTCGTCGTCGATGTTCAAGGCTCTGGAGCTTTGATTCGACCAGTGAATCGTTGGCAATGAGTCTCTTGGCCCTTTTCTCGATAGACTCAAGTGCGTCCAGTTGGTATTTGGCAGATCCATCCCAAAGATGAGAGCAGTACTCCATACACGACCGAACCTGGGCTTGATAGAGATATTAGATACAACAATCTGAATTGCGTTAGATAGTGTATGTTAAACATTGTAAGTGTCCTTAAGCTCTAGGTTTTCCCTTGATTTTCCTGGGATTCTATAATCATATCCAAACTAATATCTTTCATCGTCATCCAAGTCAGCAAAACAAAAATGATGATTATTGGTTAGAAAGTATATGAAAAACAAAGTTTGTGCCTTTAAAATTTGAGGGTTTCCGTCCCTCCCATCCCATCATCGGATTTTACTTGGTGACAATATGACTACTTCATGAGTACAAGTATAAACTTTCAAACATGTAAAAAATCATAAAGCCATACAACGTATAACATAGTTTCTGAATTCGGTAAATAACGAAACTAAAATCTAAAACACATACAATGGACGGCATTATCGCATTCCACGATCTCTTCCAGACAAGCTGGAATGGACAGTTATTGCCCCGGAATGAAATGAGGTTACAATTGGCACGAGAAACCAAATTCAATTAATATTATTGATACGTACTTAAATATATGTACCATAGTCCATAATACTTAATAGATGCATACGAAATTGACAATAAATTTGGATGATGGCTATTGCGAGTTTTGAATAAAATAATATTATTAAATATTTTTTAAATAAAAAATAATATAATATTCTTTTTACAAGATCGTTTCTTGATAAGTTTATAAAACTCTATAATTTCCATGAAATAACCGTTAATGGCCATGCCAATCGGAATCGCTGAAGTATTTGATGAATTATTTCCTATTGAACAGCGAAATTACGCCAAGCGTACTTAAAAGTACGCCAAAACGCGAATCTTACGTCGATTGTAAATCTCACGACCCACGTCATAATATTCTGCAGAAGCGTACGAATAAGTAAATAAAATTGAATAATTTACGAGTAGGTTTTACCACAGAATGTCACAGGGGCGGTGATGTGAGATATCAAATTATAAGAGGTTGTGTGCACATGCGCGATGAGCGTTGTCGGCCGCGGCCACCAGTCTGCTCGACGCTCGTGCCCTTTCCGAACGAGCCGCGCCATGTTCCGATTCGAAATTCGAAACTCGAACAACTCGCGAACGCAACAATAAATAAACCATACACATTATTAGTGAGTGTACGGTATTCATTAAAGTTCTTTGTGTCACCTCCTTGTTCTCAAATAAATCTGTGTATAATCTGTGACGTGTTTGACAGTCAAAACTTTTGATTGGTAATTAGTTGTTTAGTTATTTTCGCGTCTTTGCGTTCATCTACGGATTTGTGTGCAGTGCGTTTTATCTGGATCAGTGAAAAGTTTTTTGTTCGGTAAGAAAGGAGATTATTATTTTATTATCTAAGTAATTTTTTAAGAACCGATTGCAGCTTTACTTTTGTATTTGTTGCCATGAGGATGTTTTTATTGGTTGGATGATTTCGAGCTTTGCTTATTCCAAGAAAGTATATTAGATTTGTATGCAATGTACATATTTTGAAATAAAGTGGTCTTTTTAAGTATGAAAAAACAAAACTAAGAAAATTATTTAAACCGTTTTTCTGAACGATTTAATGAAAACCTTTATTATCTTTGCTTGTGGATATTTATTTTTTGTGACGAGATAATAAATAGTCTAAATACTATTATAATTTGTAATTAGACACATGTACACCTTATAAAGGACACACAATTTGATTTACGGTAAGTGAATCGTTTTATATGTAGGTACGCGGCTCAAAACCATGTTTCATTATCAGTCCTTCACGGTTGTTTTATCGTATCCTGATTCATACAAATGACTGCGATAAGAGTTTCAATGTTTTAAAAGGCGTGTAAAATGCTTTCTTAAGTACGTGAACGCATCTTTCGAATTTTAAATTAATAACATAAAAATAAAGCGATGAGTCAGAACAAAACTATCCACGTCTGGTTATTTATTTGTCATACATTTTACAGGATATAATATTATTTATATTTTGTGTGATTAGTTTAAAAAATAACCCACACTAGAATGTGATTCATTCAAAGTATTGATATGAATCAAGTATTTACTACTAGGAATGAGATGAACACTATAGATACAATAGATGGATAATTGAAGAAGAAGACCTTCAAACCTTAAAAAAAATAGAATGACGATTGTAAACATGTGTAAACGATTTTCTCATAAATTACCAAGAGAGTATCTGTCAATTACAGCTATATAGAAACTATATACTTAATATGCTACCCGACGCTATCTAATTGCACAGACTTTATGCTTTCAACATCAAACTTGTCCGTAAATCGATTACCGAGCAAATATAATAGACCAACTATTTGGTTGAATTATGTAGGAAGAAAATGATGACGTCATCAAAATAAAGTCAGGACTCTATATACATAGTAAATGTGTTGGAAGGGATCAGTCCCAACTATTATTAAAGTCATTTACGGAATATCTTACTCTTGTTAAAAAAATAACCGTATATCCTTACTCTCTGTCTGTTTGTCTGTTACGCTTTCACGGCTAAACCACAGTACCGATATGAATAAAATTTGGAATGAAAATAGTTGAAGACCCAGAGTCAAACATAGACTACTTTTTTCTATTAGAATGAAAGTTTCTATGAGAAATCTAAACCGTTCAAACGACTTTTGGTTTTTTACTCAAATTAACGTGGGTAAAACCACGGGACACAGCTAGTGATATTTTTTGTTATTTTTGATAGGCTTGCGTTTGACCAAAATCTCACCTGATGTTAAGCGATGATATGGTCGAAGATCGCTTGCCTAGAAGTAAACTCTTAACTTAAAGACTTCCAAGTTATAGCTATCAGGAAACCCAGACTCCGGTACAGAATTCTACTCCTTAGCTGTAAATACAATGAAACTATTCCCAAAATATTTTGTGCGTATGGGTGGGATGTCCACCATGTAACGATGGCACTTTGCTGTTTGTCTTGTAGTCCAATGATGGAACGGGTTTGGTAAAAGTAACCGAAATAACATTGATAGGCTTGCAATACGTCGTCGATGTTCAAGGCTCTGGAGCTCGGTCTCAACCAGTTTATCGTTGCCAATGAGCCTCTTGGCCCGTTTCTCAATAGACTCAAGTGCATCACGCTGGTATTTGGCAGATCCGTCCCAGAGATGAGAGCAGTACTCCATACACGACCGAACTTGCACATGATAAAAATTGAGCAGCTGTTCTGGTGTGAAGTACCATTTCACCTTTGCTAGGATTCCCAACTTTCTAGCAGCCAATAAATTGAGCTTCGGCCTCGATAAACGGACCAAAATTAAGTGTGGATGTCAACGTAACCCCAAGAAGCTCGATGCGATCAGTTATCGGCACGGTTACACCACGAAAAGAAGGAGCCGGTTGAAATTGGCTCCTTTTTACGGAAACAAGACACGCCTGGGTCTTAGCAGCATTAAACTTTACCAAGTTGGCGTCGCCCACTCAGAGACAGCCTTCAAAGTCAAGTTCAAGCGCCCCACCATGGACTCTCGGAGAGATTAAGAGAGATTGTAAGAATATACAAATCAATTTTGCAATAGAAAAAGTGATAATAAGATTTTATAGCTTTTAAAGTATTCAAATTGATAAAAATTGTTTTCAACACAATTGTATTGTTCAGGGAAAGGATGTCCCAAAACCCTTTTCCACAACAGTTATTCAAAAATTACCTTTTATTTAAGTTCCCCAAGGGATTCTCCAGACGTGTTTTATGCTCCAAGCTATCTTCACATGAATTCATGTATGTATCTGAGTAAGAATTATATGACAAAAAATGTTCAAGTACGACGAACTACGGCGATAAGTGTTGCAAAGTGGAATACATTTTTCATATTTGTACGGACGTCCTGAATTTACGAGGCGTTCAGATTTTTTCACCTCTCTTCATATTTATTTTTCGTACTTTTAATAGGGAAAATGAAATATTAAATGGAATAAGAAAACTGAAAACTTCATAAACCAAATACTTGCATATCGTGGTGTATTTCTGTTGCAAAGAGATTATTTTACGATGTCTAATTCTAAGAGTAACTTTTTCGTTCTTTTTGTTTAAAACACCAGAGAGTGTGGGATTTTTACTCTCTAAATCTCTACCGGCGATTGCCATCAGCAGTAGAACTCCGTTACCTCCATAGTCTGGATCCTCTATGTGACGCCTGCTATGAAACTTCCCAGTGGAGACTATAAAGGGATCTGCCCAGAGCCTGTTTACGAATATTGACAGTTCCTTTACCTAATTTTTTATGTTTGATAGGTTCGCGTTATGCCATCTTACTTGGATGGTAAGCGGTGATGTGATCGAAGATGAAGCAAGTTTGCCTCTTATTAAATCTTGATTTAAAGGCCTCCAGGTTATAGCTATTAGGAAACATAGACTCTGGTAGGGAATTCCACTCCTTAGCTGTACGCATAATGAAAGTATTCCCAAAATTTTTTTGTGTGTTTGGGTGGGATGTCCACCATGTAACGATGGCGCTTCGGCGTTCATTTTGTAGTAGATGTAGTGCAATTCCATCGCACACTTCCCGAAATGTAACTGATAGAAAACTGGTACCTATACATAATCATGATATTTGAAATTCTTGCAGACTGATAGCTCAACTATCCAAGGTATTAAAGCTTGGATGATTGAGTTCTCAGTCTGCAAGTGAGAGAGATGGTTGAGTTGTATACATCGCGGTTGTTGTCATTTTAACACCCACGATGTATATAATTTGGAAGACAAAATATTGTTAAAATAAAACCTGAGAATCTACTTTATAAAATACTGTGATTAAGACCACCAAATTGTTATTGAAAGAGTAGGCGGTCGGGTTCAGAGTATAATGTAAAATAAAACTTGATAGTTTTTAGGTTTCCAAAGTAAACAAAGGAACTTTTACAGTTTTGCCATGTCCAACCGTCCGCGGTATTTTTTTCAGGAATTTGATAATATACCTACTGCTGTAATTTGAGATGAATATCTATACTAATATTATAAAGCTGAAGAGTTTGTTTGTTTGTTTATTTGTTTGTTTGTTTGTTTGCTTGAACGCGCTAATCTCAGGAACTACGGCTCTGATTTGAAAAATTCTTTCAGTGTTAGATAGTCCATTTATCGAGGAAGGCTATAGGCTATATATCATCACGCTAAGACCAATAGGAGCGGAGCACTAATGAAAAATGTTTCAAAATCGGGGGAAATTTTTTCCACGCGGACGAAGTCGTGGGCGGACGCTAGTCGGTACATAATACCAATCACGTCAACAAATTATAAAAATATTTTTATTTATTTAGTGTATACAAGTAAAGGATAGGATAAAATAGGTAGATAAATCTATCCCAGATCCATCTTTAGTAGGCTATGCATTATCTATACTAATATTATAAAGTTTGTTTGTTTGCTTGTTTGTTTGTTTGTTTGTTTGCTTGAACGCGCTAATCTTCGAAAGTACTGGGCGGATTTGGATGCAATTTGGTATGGAAGTAGCTTGAAGCTTTAGGAAGGTTATAGGCTACTTTTTACCCGACTTCAAAAAAGGAGAGTTATGTTTTTACCGTGATAGAATCCACGGGAGCGAAGCCCCGCGTGAGTACTAGTGTGGTATATTGCAGGGTAACCAATTTGAGATTAAGAGAACCTATTACTAACTTACCCTTACAAATTTGCAATATTAGGGCTTTATCACACTAGCGAGTTTCGAGCGAGTGGAAAGCAGGGCGAGTGCGCAGCGAGCTCGCTGCGAAGACACCGTGGGTGGGCTGCGAGTTCACGGAATGCGATTCGCCTTTTGTGCATTCATTGGCAGAATAGATTCTGACGAGGAAACACTGCTGTTAACTTTGTTACTTCGAAGACGGAAACGAACCCACCCGCGGCTTTTTCGCGGCGTGTTCGCCGTGCACACGTTGCGAACCTCGTGGTGAGCTCGCTGAGTACTCGCCCCGCGTTCCACTCGCTTGCAACTCGCTAGTGTGATAAGGCCCTTAAGCAGACCTTGTCTGACCAAACCGTTATTTTTGCATAACCAAAAAAATTTCACCATTTATTAAGCTCAACAACCTAATGAGTAATTTTCTACCTACTTACTAAACATAGCATAATTCCATAAAAGTAGACTTAAACTAAACGTATTTGAAACTTTATAATTCTACTAATATTACAAATGTGAAAATTTTGATCTATGTGTTTCAATCACGCGAAAATGACTTAAAAGATATGAACAAAAATCGGCATTGTATATGCCAATTTTCGTATATATAGTTTCCAACTTGGAATAAAACAGGCAACTTGTTATCCCGTTATAGCGTAAAAAAATTCCTCGCGAACGAAGTCGAAGGGAACAGCTAGTGTTAAAATCAATTTTGTATCCTTTGTCTCGGTTTTGACAAGGGACGGCCGAAAAAGGCTAATATACGACATTAGTATATTGCAGCATGGCATAATCACCCTAAAAAAATGTTCTCTATGTACTGGGATACAAGCCTTACCTTTGTTGTGGAATATACAAAATTGGTGGAAGTTTTCAGATTTTGGACCCAAGTAGCTATGTCATACAATATGGTCTTCCCTTACAATGTTTCCCTTCACGGTTTTGAAAGTAGTGGCGATGTTCTTTTTTTTTTAATTACACGACAGAAATCGGAGGTTCATTACTTGTGTTCTTTTTATGACTGAACCCTGTATCTTGCTTTTTTGATTGGTGATTGGCTTGCGTTTGACCTTCATCTAACTTGATGGTAAGCGATGATGTGGTCGAAGATGAAACACGCTTATATAGAAGAAACCTATTCACTCTTGACTTAAATACCCACAGATTATAGATATCAGGAAATACAGACCCCGGCAGAGAACTCCACTCCTTAGCTGTACGCACAATGAAAGTATTCCCAAAACGTTTTGTGCATCTGTGTGGGATGTCCACCATGTAACATGCATTTGCTTTATATAATTGTTGATACAAGCAAAGCTATTCACTACGTGTTAACCAGCCTAATGTAATTAGTAGGCAAAGCACTAGGATTTCATTATGTGAATACCGATTAACAGTCTGCTATTGATAGAGGAGCTAAGCCTTGCTAATGTCAGTGCATTAAGTGCTAGGTTATGTCTAATTGCACTGTATACCAGATAGAAGTATTTTTGGAACATGGTCATTTTAGAGGTGATCTAAGTATTAACTGTTGTGTATTCCCTTTGGCATAAATTAATTCCCTTAAAAGTCTGAACATGTGTGATTCTCACCAAAGGATCCGTACAAACTTATCTAATTATACAAGTTCAATAAAACCGAACTAACAACATATTCGTGGCTTTCAAATTTTCCTTTACATTTGCTGTAAGATAACGCTACTTGGCACATTTTATAAATCAAGATTCACAGGAAGTAACCTACTTACAGACTTTGATTCCCGAGTGAAATTGCAAATTATGCTAATAAACAAAAATAAAATAATAATATCTTTTGATCGAGTTGATTTACAAGTTTGATTTTTATAAGTGAAAGAAACTGTTGACCCAAGTATTTAATATAAAAGGGTCTTGACAGACAGATGGACAGGCAGATAACAAAGTGATCCTATAACAGTTTCATTTTGCCTTTACCGTACCTCCTACGGAACACTATAAATAGTACCCTATTTTAATCACTGCAGAAGATTGATTTTCGTTTATATTACCTACTCCCAAATAAATTCTGATCATGATGAAGAAACCCAAAAATTATATAAATCTAAGGAACTTATAGGCTTTATGTTTCTAGACCCAGTGCTTTATTTAGTATGTATGTTTGTGTGTGTGTGTATGTGTGTGTGTGTGTGTGTGAGGAGCTCATGACTAAACAATAACAACCTGAGTTTGATCCAAAGATGGGTTAAAGCCATTGATTTCCGTTACCTATGACATATAAATATTGGACAGTCGTTACAGTTATTTATTTATTAAAACTTTATGTAACACAAAATGTACAAAGGCGGACTTAATGCCATAGGCATTCTCTACCAGTCAACCATGGGTGGTGAAGAGATAACATGGCAGGTGCATAAAAAAATAAACTAAGTAGACAATATATGTAAAGTAAAAGTCTTATTACAAGTATATATAAATAACTAAAATAAACTTACATACATATTTATTATAATACATACCAAATATATATAATATATATTAATTAAAATTCATAGAAAGGGGGTTATGAAAACTCTACTTCCACTATTTGTTTTTTTTTTTTAAATAATCCCGCAACTTTCTCTTAAACACATATTGATTGGTGAACGTCAGGACGTTCACCAATCAATATGCGTATCAATAGGTAGTGCATCCACAGAAGAATAGACTGTATATAAAAGGAAGAATGAATAAAATCAGAAGTATGAGAAGGACAGAGTAAGAGAGGATTATTGGAAGAGCGCAGACTTTTAGCGTGTGAAGAACATAGAAATTGAAAATGAAAAATAAGGTTAGAGGGAGGGATAGGAGAGTTTAGCAAAGAGAAAAGCGTAGTCAAGGCGCGCAAACTTTGCGAATGGGCATCCATTTGAAATCATTTCTGAAAATTAAAAATTTGCTAGTAAATTGGACACTTGTCTTGCCTAGGGCTGACTGTACTATTTTACCTACTTACTTGGTTGTGGAGGTCAGGAAGGCAGGTACTCGGCTGCGTTTGATTACACTGGAAGTCCAATCTTATATAGTTAGAAAATATCTTAGCAGACTGATTGGCTTACCGTAAATTGTGTAAAATTAGTGAACTAGTCTACGCCAGAAAATTACAAACTGAAAACAAGATACTGAAACAAGAAGAAACTGAAAAGAAGAGTATTAAGAATAGAAAATATGATGTTAAAGTTGGAATGGAGTTATACTCCATTTTTTTCATCAACCCAAAACAAACAATTGCAGACTTATTTGTAAAAGTTGTTTTAGTTGGTTTTGTTCGAATTTTAAATTTGTTAATCGGCATTGAGAGTAATAAACTGAATTTAAAAAAAAGATTCCGACCAATTGAGAACCTCCTCCTTTTTTGAAGTCGGTAAAAAATACAGATTGGAAAAGAAATGCCAAATCCATAGAATCCGAAAAAGCAATTAATCGAAATAGCCGATAGCTATTATGTCATCGTGTTTGAACAATAAATCATTGATGTTACACTTTGTGCCTTTGTAAGCGTCTTCGTTATAACTGTAGGTTGAGAAACTGTTAGTGAAAGAGACTTGTCATTATTATATTTTAAAGAGTTCGGTTTTAATGTTTTTTTTTTTGTTTTTCAAGTAATAGATTAACTCAAAAACTGCTGGACTGATTTAAAAATTGTTCACCAATATGAATGTAATATAGCTTTCAGTTCTATCAGCAAGTAACATCACTTCATGAGGTGAAGCTGCGAGCAGAATCTAGTCTAATTTATTATTGAACTAGCCTTGCGTGAATCTCAATTATCAATCTGCCTTTTGTGCTAATTATAGTAATTATGTTTCTCCTCATTCAATGCATTACGTATCCAAGTTTTTCGTATTGTAGATTTCTTCAGGCTTCCAATAAAGTCCAATACCTACGATACTGCGACATCATTACATCACCATGTTTATAGAAATGGTTCTACGTATATAAACAAGAATATTTGCCCATAACCTCACAGTGGGTATAAGTTCCATATATTACAAACAATTGGTCTTTACCCATGGCGGCACTTACGTGAAAGTTTTTCTCTATCAAATCAATAAAGTAATTGAGACGTGAAAGTTTAACCGACATGAGAGTTACTTTCGCATTGATGATATTAAGACAGATATAACTAGTGACTATAGGACCAACCATTTTTTTCTGGGTGGGAAAATCTTCCGAAGACTCCTGCCGCTGTGGGTGGAGTGGAAGGGAGTCTCAGACTACTACCTACTAAAAACCCAGTAAAGATATTCTAGCTATAAATTACATCGCACCGGTCTGCCTTTATTTATCATTATCATTATTCCTTTATTACATTTTATACAACGTGTAATTTAAAGGGTATATACATACATGCCGAGTGCACGGCTTCTTTGGATGATAACAAACGATATAGCAAGGTTTTTGTTATCCTATGTCTACATGTGTGGAGCATATTAGAAATTTCAAAACATTGATACCAGAGACAGAATTTTTCAAATTAAGAAGAACGAAGAGAATTATCGTTTTATTGGCAAGTGACGTGGAAAGTGATGACCCTCATAGTGCTGTGACACGTTGGTTATGACTGGTATTCAAGAAACATATGAAACCAATAATTTGGGGTCAATTCTGTGAGTCACTTATTTTGAGCTGAAACTTTGCATAGAGACTCCATACCAGATGTTGTCTACAGTCCTTTTGGATAGATATGGGATTTCCGTTACACGTTGTATACATATTATTTACATTTTTAAATATTTCTATAAAACAAAAAAAAAACATTTAAAAATATAAAAAACAGTAGCCCACCGGTATCGGGAACAGGGTCCAAGCTACCGGTGGTCAGGGTTCTTGAGAGAGGAACCTCCTAACAATTCGCGCCGTGTCCAGAAGTACTGCTTTCTGGATCAAGCCCTTGATCCAGCTGCCCAACGAGAGCCTCCTAAGATGTTTGTCGAGGCTCTTGGCTATTATGCCATTGGCTGAGACGACTATCGGCACAATGATTGCTGTATCTACATCATTATTATCATTATTATTACTATTACAATAACTATACTTATACTTTATTGTTCACTTTATTTTCTAGTATCAGCAAAAAATACAAAGCGGCTCTTGCCGTTGTTTACTTGACTAGCATTACAGAATCTAGGCTGGCTGTCACTAATCACTTTTTGTTAGGAACGTAAAACCATGCATACCTGAAGCCATTCTTGTATCTATAGTAATTCTTTAGTCATATTCTAGACATATAAATAAAATTTAAGTGTCTGTCCGTTATTTCAAGATAATTGTGTTTTGGTCAAGTGCTTATAGTTATTCACACGATAGTTTATAAATGAAAACAAAAATTTAAAAACCCGTTACGGATAAAATAATTAGAAGCAGGTTAAGAAACGTCTCTTTAAAAGTAAAAAAATAGTCGCGGTGGGGTAACACCATTTAGAATCAATATATATAGTTTGTTAGATAGCAGTCTTTGTAATATACTACACGTCGCACGACGTTCCTTTTCATTTGACACGCCACTTGGGTATATTTGACAATATTCAATTAATCATCCTCACTTTCACCTCCCATACCTAGTAAATGCGTGAACCGATTTTGACAAAACATATTTCCACCGCTGAAAAACCTGCTTTCTATGAAAAAAGAACCACATTGAAATCGGTTCAGCCATTTAGAAGCTACGGTGCCACAGACGGACACACAGACACACGCATACATAGTGATTAAACTTACAACACCCCACTTTTTGCGTCGGGGGCTAAGAACACAAAAAAAAATATTTTCGGCTGTGTCACTGTCTTAATAATAGTCTGGGCTAATCTCTGGAACGGCTTTACCTAAAATTTTAACTTTCACTGGAATATATAGGGACTGTATTAGTATAGAGGAGCATTGGCATTCACGCTAGAAAAACTGCCTAAGTATATCGATTCCCACGAACAAAAAGAAGTCTCGGGCACAGCTAGTTTACTATATGTATGTACGCACGGAAAAGGGTTCTTTGTCACAAAGTATTATATTAATTTTACTTTTGTGACGTGTCTACCCTGTCAGCTTTACCTAACTTATGTGCTCCTTTTACATGCGATGCCGCGTGGTCCCCGGTTTTGGGAAGCTCATTATAAAATATAATGAGAGCTTTTCACGCAGCTTTGTTTTGCCTTCAAATTCAATCATGGGCGCAAAAATTAACCTTTCTTCTTAATCATAATCTATCAAATTGATGTCCAGTGCTGGACATAGGCCTCCCCATACATCGCCACAAAGACTGGTCCTGTGCCAGTTGCATCCAACAGATTACAGCGACCTGTATTATATCGTTGGTCTTGCGGTACCTACGTGGTCGCCATTCGAGAACCTTTTGGTTCTATCGGCCATCTGTTTAGCGCAGCACATCTTCTCTTCGATTCAGTAAGAATTAAATTTAAAAAAATATAAATGTAGGATAAAGATAACCCATTATCGGCTGGGGTTGCGGGTATGTTCTAACGAAATTACCCGGCCCTTAAACACACAAGCAACGAAGGGACATGGTGAATTTTTAGTCAGTATAATTATTCTGCTCCCTTCCTCTCTAACTAGAGCGAGAGGAGTCATTTGATGATTTTCTCCCCGAAATAGGGTAATAAATTACTCAGTAGCCAAGCTAGCTTTTTATTTTATATAGTTATCTTATGTATTAATTACTGGCATCTATTTATACCTATATTTTGTTATTTTTTAGCGCGAGCGGACACGGTGAGTTTTGTGTGTCGGGAACAGAATCGAGTTTTGAGTGATACATGTGACAGCGGTAGCGGTGTCGCTAACAGAAAACGAACGAGAAAGAGGGTAGACCGATTCGTCTGCTCATAAACGTCCACCCACAATGACTTCAGTTCATCTGTGATCATGGCGCTTGAAACAGTGCCGATATATCGGAAACTCAAAACAATAAATACACATGGTATTAAGTTTTAAGTTCTAATGATAGCATGATATAATATGATATTTCTTTTACCACCCGGGTGCAATTACCGCTGTTATCAGAATCAGGGTCCTAACGACATTGCCCTATATTGACAGTCAAATTTCATGGTTATGCGGGTATTTCATGTGGTCCGAATCTCTGCTGAAGTAAATTTTCAGTATTCCTAATCTGGAATAAATTAATGTTTGATTTGTAAAATACTAGCACTTTGCCCGCAACTTTTTCGGCGTAGATTTTAAAATAATTTATAGACCATAACACTAACCAATAATGTACCTAACTATCAATCACATTTTTAGGGTTCCATAGCCGAATGGCAAAAAACGGAACCCTTATAGTTTCATCATGTCTGTCTGTCTATCTGTCTGTCTGTCCGTCCGTCCATCCGTATGTCACAGCCATTTTATTCCGAAAATATTGGGACTATACATGTGAAACTTGGTTGGTAGATGTATTCTGTAAACCGTTTTCCGATTTTAAGAAAAACTTTAAAAAATATTTAAAATAAAACCTATGCGTGTGTGGTATTTATAGACAGGTCTTTAAAAATGACATTGAGGTTTCTAGAACCACTTTTTCGTAAAAATAATCGTTTAAAAGACATACGCTTCCTAAGTGGTAAAATGTGTGTCGCACCCTCTAACTTCTAAATTAATGGAGTGAAAAATCTAAAACAAGTATATATCTGTAGATCTATTAAGATCTAAACTTTCAACCAAAATTAGTTTGAACGAGATCGGGTCAGCTGTTTTTGAGATACAGCATATTTTCTAAAACCGCAAATATAACTTTGTAATTCATACAAACACTATGAAAAACAAATTTATTTGGCATAGTTGTAAAAAACGTAAATGAGCTAGTTTTAAGACATTTGTAAGGTTTTTTTTTTTTGTCAAATAAATATACATATTATATTATATTATTATAGTTACTACGGAACCCTTCAAGGGCGAGTCTGACTCGCACTTGGCCAATTTATGTTTTACTTGGATTATTAGTGTCGGATATTATCCCTACGTACAAACTTACAAACCCTATTTTCGCTAAAAAGAACACAGTTCACGCGAGTCACAGGCAGACGCTGGTCTATACTAATATTATAAAAAGGTAAAATTTGTTTGTAAGTTTGTATGTGGGAGTCAAAGCGTAACAGCTCGATAATAAAGTAACAAAAGTAATAGAAAGAGTTACTTTTACATTTATATTAGTTGGGACTACAGCAGTGTATCTTACTGTGGCTTTCTGTATTTCTAATCTGGAATAGCTTAGTGTTGGATTTAATTTTTTTGCGCGAAATGTGTTTTTATGAGCAAAAAAAGGAAGCCTTTTCCAAGGTTTATCTCTATACCTACCTTCCATTTTTTTTTTCTTTTTATTGATAAAATAGGTTTGCTTTTGACCACCATTTTGCCTGATGGTAAGTGATGATGTGGTCGAAGATGGAGCACGCTTACCTAAACGTAACCTATTCACTCTTGACTTAAAGATTCCTAGGTTATAGCTATTGGGAAACACAGACTCCGGCGGGGGGTTTCATTATGCGTACGGTTAAGGGGTGGAATAGGGAATTCCGTACGCACAATGAAAGTATTCCCAAAACGTTTTGTGCGTATGGATGGGATGTCCACCATGTAACGATGCCGCATCGTCGTTTGTCTCGAAGTCCGATGATGGAACGGGCTTGGTGGAATTAAATTGTGTAATTCCATCGCAAATTCTCCAAAATGTAACCGATAGAAAACCGATAGACCTCAAAATCAGTTAAGAGTTTTAACTTGGTTTTAACGTAAAAGCGTATAAGAGAGACAGAGTTACTTTCACATTTATAATATAATACCCGGACTTTTAATTCGATGCAGTAGACTGACAGTTTCTGAGTTATCAGATAATGGCGACTACGAAATTGTGATGTATTTAACTTAATCGATTCAGGAATAAAATCGAATAACGATGTAAACAATTCTTTTTTTATTATTTTGTGTGAAAATAACAATAAGTATATAAAACGAATAGATCATGATAATATTTTTTTTTAATATGCACCTGTACCTGTACGCATTCCAATGGAGTTTAGATCACAGTAGTGTGGGGGCAGTCTTTTTAATAGTAATGTAGCGTAGTTTACTAAAATATTAATCACATGAAAAAATTTCCAAAAGAGTGGCTTTTATCATGTCTGGTTAGATATGAGTATTTTTAATGAAAATAGATTTATTTTTAATAAAATCTACATACTACTTAAAAATAAAAGATAATAGTATAAATTAATCATTTATTTATATTTCTCACGATTAAAAATTGCTCATTTATTATTCGATTGATTGAATCCATCACTATTAAGTTAAATAAGGTATCATTATTTTAGTAAGTGACACTAGCTATTCAATAATTTATTTATAAAAATATTGAATACAACTCATCTATCTTAATCAAAAACACATGTGCAAAGATAACAATGAAAGTTTCTACACATAGAGTGAAACGTCGATGTTCGTCCTAGTTTGAACTGTGCGACAGACATCGAAAAAAAAAACAGCTTATGTCAGCTTACTGCATCGAATTAAAAGTCCGGGTCCGAGGGATCCGGGCTCTGCCTAGCTGGCGTAAACATGGTGTTACTAAATACGTACTTATATCATTAACTAGTACTTACGCGGGGCTTCGCTCCCGTGGATTCTATCACGGTAAAAACATAACTCTTCTTTTTTGCAGTCGCGTAAAAAGTAGCCTATAACCTTCCTCAAGCTTCAAGCTACTTCCATACCAAATTGCATCCAGATCCACCCAGTACTTTCGAAGATTAGCGCGTTCAAGCAAACAAACAAACAAACAAACTTTTCCGCTTTATAATATTAGTATAGGTTTGGTTGCTTGTTATACTTAAACTAGTTAAACTACTTGTCGACAAGAAAAATGAAGAGAATTTAAATAAAAAGTATGGTAAAGTATTCAAAATATGTAAAACGCTTCTGGGTAATACAAAAATCCAGTCTTTGTTTGAGCATTGTCTGATCTGATCACTCGCTGTTCCCAAAACTTTGGTAAACACACAAGAAAATATGTTACAACGACGCTAAGTAATGAAAGTTGCCAAACTAACTTAACAGCATTTTAATAAAGCACTACCTATGAGTGTGTTCATAGACATAAGCAGTTAAGGGGTATAGCAAGACAGATAATACTATATATATAATCTAATCTCATGTAATTTTACTAATTTATTTTTGTAATATATTTACTTTTGGTGTTTTTTTTTATCTCGTGGATAAATGTTTGTTTTTAATATTGCTTCATACTAAGAATTTGTTCTGTATTGTGGGTGCATTTTTAGAGACACCAAGACCAATAGCAAATATTTGTTTGTCAAACATTTGTTTTAGTGCGGAAACCAATTGGTCAACCAGTGCCAACTGAATTAACAAGTTTATATTTATTAGCACAATTTTTATATAAAAATATTGTAACACAAGACACCAGAATAGCTGCAAACTGTTTTACAGTTTTGCAGAAAGATTAATTACAATTGTGATTGGAAATAAATAAATAAATAAATTCTGATAAAACCTGTGACTAAAATAAACAAAATGTGCATTCCAGGTTTTATTCAGTACGAGTCTGATAGACCCATGCTATTCACCCCGGGATGGAGGAAACCCAAAAGGATTTCCACAAGATCGAAAACAATGGGCAAAAATGAGGATTTGTTGATAAAGAATTCCACCAAATTTTTTCAATCGTAGGACTACAAAACGGCGATGAACCACAGGTACACAGTTGTCATCCCAAACATACGCCAAAGCATCTCGGAAGTACTTTAATTGTGCTAAGTAGAAGAATTCTTCATCGGAGTCTATTTTTCCTGATGGCTACTACCTGAGGATCTTTAAATCAAGTAGGTCAACATGTTATTTCTAGGCAAGCCTGCTCCATCGTCGTGAAATTATAAGTGACTAGTACTCACGCGGGGCTTCGCTCCCGTGGATTTCCACCCAGTACTTTCGAAGATTAGCACGTTCAAGCAAACAAACAAACAAACTTTTCCGATTTATAATATTAGTATAGATTTACTAGTGGAATCATCGCGAGCCTATCAATATTATAAAAAAGTTAACAGTATCTTGTGGATATACTTCTAATTAAAAAAAAGAATTAAAAAAAAAAATAGGGCAAAACTCTAAACTAATGTTTGCATAATTTTGTTCATGTCATTTTATTCAATAAAATGAAGAATGTATAATGTACATGTGTTGGAGGGCAAAAAAGGTTATCCCAGAAAGATTTGTAGCAATTAATTATTACAAAATATACCCAGTTTTATACAAAGCAGCCATAATAAAGTTTATTTTCTTATATTTTATGGAAGAATTTTTTTACGACTTTCACATAATTCTGTGAAACAAGCGGTAATAATGAACAAACCGGTTAGAAAGTCGAGATAGGACTACGTTATTTTCTTAAAGGAGGAAATAATATCGCGATCACCTTTTTATTTTGGTTTACTAATCGGAAATGTCTGTGTTTATAACTAACATTGTATTTTTTATATTGTTTTCCGAAGTAGATATGTACATGTTTTTTTTCTATTCGTTTAATGGTTACTAAATCTGTAATCACTTCATCAAATAGTAGACAGTTTGTACAATTGAACATAACTGCAAAGAAATCAATATAAAAAATAAATTTAATTACTTTACCTTCACGAAACAAAAACAAAAATCTATAGAACCCATATTGACAGCTAACTAAATCAAAATTCACGAATAAAATTTACGCGAAGAAAAATTCTTGGAAAATCTTCTTACCAACGAATATCGGCAATGGCATGAATACGTAATTAGAAGAGATCAGAAGTGTGCTGTCTTATCTCTAACAAATCTACTCTCGGTCGGTGACAGCATTAGCGAAACATAAGCCATCCAGAAAATACGGATATTTTGGATGCGTAAAACCTTTTTAAAATCAGTAATAGGATTCAGGCGGGTGAAATGTTTTCCCGGTGCCTATGGCGCTTAGCAAGGCTTAGCTTAGATTCCCAGCACAATCCTCTCTGATTGCACAAACGCTTTCCCGAAGCGTAAAATTTTCACTACCGGAAATTTTCACTACTAGTCTAAAAAACGGAGTTGTCCGGTTCCAATCGACGTAGTGGGTACGTCGATTGGAACCGGACAACTCCGTTTTTTTTAACACAAAAATTGTCTAGTTTCCTTTACGATTTTCACTGTCACGACAAATTCTGTTTACTCTGCTTTAGAATCTATTAAACGAGAAAACTTTGGTGTAAAAAATTTGCAGGCTTTTCTTATTGTAATATAAAAGTGTTACGCAGCGCACATTATACGCATATCGTCGTATCAGAATTAGCTCTTAAACGTCTCGCAAGCAAAAGGCGCCGGAGGCCCATTAGAGTAATTCAGTGGCTCATAAAGGCATTGTGTTGTTTAAACAACGTAATTATACGAGCTTGTTCATAATATTCAGACATTTTTCTTATCTTATGAAATTAAGTAAGTCTCGTGTTTCCCAACGACTATTGCTTTTGTGATCCCTATTTCAGTATCACGTGAAACGGATATGACGTAACCAAGTAGATATAGCCTAGTCAAGTCATTTATACCTTCGTCAATGTTTTTCTTTCTTCTTCTTCAAGCCAGGACCTTAATTTATCTTACAACCTTTTGAAGTTACGGAACGTACAATATTTATGACTTATGTTACTTAATCAAACATACATATACCTATGCAGTTTGAATGAATTGCACACACGTTTCTCCAACCTCTGCTTAATTGATATCGTACTAAAACGAATTAATAGAAAACGAAATCGGGGTTTCCTAGATATCAATAAAATGTAAAATATAATAGCTATTGAAACTTTATACATTTTACAAGTCTACTATTGACATCATATCGCAAGAATTTTGTTTATCTGTGCGCGTGTTATCTGGTATAATTCAAACTCAAGTTATGAGTGTTAAATGAAACAACGAAGCGCTTCGAGAAAAGGTTTGCGTTGCGCTTCGCTTGGCTCATCTTTGGCGGGGCATGATTTACTGACCTACTCATAAAGAAATTAACATTTCCCTTAAAATGAGAATAATATTTAAGAACTAAAGTATGTTAATTATATTTCTTCGACTTTAAATATTGGTAACGTTAGATACAATAATGTTATGTTCAAATTAACAAACGTTTGTTGGTAGGTACTCAAAGCAGAATTGTTACGGCATTCGTAAAAACTACCTTGCTTGAAGAAAAAGAGCGCGGTTTTGATATCAAAATACAGCTTATGAAACATAGTACTACTTATACTTACAATTGTCAGTTTTAACTTTTTATGTTTGGCAAATATTTTTCGTAATGAAATTTTTCATGCTCAGGTAACAGAAATAAGTAGTTCGAAAGATGTGTTTTTTTTTTCGTATTTAAAACGTTGAATGTACTCGTTATTTTTTTTTATAAAACTTCCTTTGTCATTTTATATTTTTTTTTAATGACAATAATTATGTAGTATAATAATAATAATAATAATTCTTTATTGGCATAAACTAAATTACAAAGATGTGAGACCCTGCCTCCAGAGCTAGGTTTGAAAACCTGTATTTCAGGAGCCAGTGACTTCTTCCAATGATGTTACAATTACAATATAGCAAGTTTTATGCAACATGGATACATTTAGAATTTATTGGTTAAAAAATTATACAAAATAATAATAATTCTTTATTGGCATAAACTAAATTACAAAGCTGTGAGACCCTGCCTCCAGAGCTAGGTTTGAAAACCTGTATTTCAGGAGCCAGTGACTTCTTCCAATGATGTTACAATTACAATATAGCAAGTTTTATGCAACATGGATACATTTAGAATTTATTGGTTAAAAAATTATACAAAATAAAAAAAGATAAAATTGATGCGAAAACTAAATGAGGATTAGGTTATATTAACATTATTGTGAAACCAAAATTATGTACATAAAATTGAATTAATTAAAATTAAATTTAAAATCCGAATAAAATAATTGTAAATGTTGTGTGTTGATGTAAAAGGTGTGGGTGCTTAGTGTGTGTGAGATTATGAATGTGTGGTATTGTGTGAGTGCGTGCGTGAGGATACCAATGTAATATGTCATATATATGACGACAGATGAGGGGTGTCTTCATTATTTTGATGGTCTGTCATGATGGCACTTGGAGTCCGACGTGAAATAATACACAGGCACTGTTCGGTACACTCAACTTTACTATTCGCAACACTTTACAATAAAAAATAACAAAAGATTAAAGATCTATTTTCGGATTGAAAATTAAAATAAAATGGAATGTAGTGAGGTTAGCCAAATCGTCCGTTGGTCGCCACGATCACAATCCGAATGTGTCAACTACACAAGACTACCGCCTTTTTATTAACTTCAAAAATGACCAACGACAACTTAATCGACTAAACACACCCAAGCATTGCCAGACTAAAAATCAAATAAAACAAACTAAATTAAAATTATGATAAACGCTTGACATTCCATTGGCGATCTGCGACATATATATTATTTTAGATTCGATAACAATAGTGACAAAACCTTGCATGAATAGTACATATTTTTTTTAAATACGTACTAAATAACTATTGTTAGGTTTTTTTTAAATATAAATAAATCGAGTCACTTTTAGTCGATTAAATTGGGACATTTTATTTTATTACACTGGCAACACCAATTTGGGAGAACGATCATCCTGACATGACGGAAGCACGCGGTATTTGAGTCGGCCTATTCTGCCGGGGGCAGCATCGAATACGGACGTGTCCAAGTTGTATATTATTCACAAGAAGAAAATATAGATAACTACGTATATACTACCTTCCAGATATTTCATGTAAGTTTCTATTATACCATTCCTTACACATGTGAGTTTTATTATACTATTCCTTACATTTCAGAAGTGGGATTAGCCTGCTTTCTGCTCACTTGTCTTAGTTTAAACAACAGCATAAAGAATTCCCTGATGTGTTTGTATTTTGTGACTCTAGGGGTTAATTTTCAAAAGTCAATTTTCAGGGTTCAAAGTAGTTGTATACGGTACTGCCCATACAGCTTTCTGGGTGCAAGGGGGCCAAAAATTTCGTTATTTTTGACCTACGAAGCCCCGTTCTCGAGATATTTCAATGATAAATTGTGAGATACCGCCATCAACACACTTTCCGTTTTTAACGTGTTTTATTGAGAAGTTACATCGCTTACGTTTACAAGTTCCAGAGAAACGATGCAAAGAGCTAGTGAACCTTCTTCGCGGCGGCGCCTGAGGACGCCCACCCGCAACGAAGCTGATTGGAGTGCGTACTCAAGCAGACGGAGCCGCAGTCGTACTCGCCGAGAAGGTGGCAGCTGCCGCAGCCGTAGTCGCGTGCGCACTCCAGATCAAGAACAAGGGCGTGGTAGCGTCCGAAAACTGGAACAGGAGCTGAAGCAACATCGCGAACAACTTCGTGCTTTGGAGAGCGAACTGAGACGTGAGCGCAGCCTGCGGCGACGCAGGTCACCATCGGGTGGCGCTGAGCGCAGCTACCACCGTTCGTCGAAGGACAACGAACTGGAGCGGTCGCGGCCGCGAGATAGAAGCTCGTCCCGGGGTCATCCGGCAGTGAAGAAGTCTCGTGCAGGACGCGAAGCTGCTGACGACGCACCACAGGATACACGGTCAGATAGTCCAAATTTTACACGCAAAGATGTTATGAACCTTATAAACAATATTAAGTCTCGATCACAGCCGATAACAGCGACACCTCTGCCACAGAATGTTAACAGTAATAGTATTAATCCCAAAAACATTTTGCCAGACTTTGACCCTTCTTCAAAGAGTCAGCGAATTGATATTTGGCTTAAAAAGGTAAATGAGTGTGCCACTGTTTATGGCTGGGACGAGAGGACTGTTATACATTTTGCTATGCAGAAACTACAAGGATTGGCCAAAACATGGTATGAGAGTTTGAACTCCATATTATTTACTTGGAGTGAGTGGCAACATAAATTAACATGTGCTTTCCCGTTTGATCAAAATTATGGCCAATCTTTGGAGGAGATGCTCAGGAGAAAGAGTAAGTTTAATGAACCTCTTGAGGTCTATTATTATGAAAAATTGGCTCTTTTGAATCATTGTGACATTGATGGCAAACGTGCAGTGGAATGTATAATCCATGGTTTGAGTGACAGGACAATGAGATCTAGCGCTAATGCGATACGTTGTACCCAACCCCATCAATTGCTACAATTTCTTATGAGCAATAAGGAGACTGCACAACCTTATGATCGTTCCCTGTCTAAAGGTCAAACTTCTGGTGCATCTGAGGTTTCAAATTCCAATCAATCCACAAAGACCAATAGTGGTAATAATCGCTCTGAACTATTTTGTTATAATTGCAAAGAGAAAGGACACCCGTATCTTAAATGTCCAAAACCTGTAATTTACTGCGAAAAGTGCCGTAGAGTCGGTCATAAAACTGAAAATTGTGGAATTAAATTAGGAAATGACAAAAAACCCGATAACGTGCAAAAGACAATCTAAATATCAACTTCGGAATCAAAGTCAAAGTTCGTTAAAGAAGGTAGGATAAATAATACTCCAATTGAAACTTTCATTGATTTTGGTAGTGAGGTTACGTTAATTACACAATCGATGGCTTCAGTGCTAGGTCTGACCTGCAACAGTTCTTCTATACCGCTAAGAGGCTTTGGTAATGACATTATTCGTTCTAATGGGGGAGTGGAGGTCGACTTAAGCATTGATGGTGTAAATGGTCGTGTTTTATGTCACGTTGTAGAAGATAGGCTTCTTGACTTACCTTTGCTTGTACGACAGTCTTTTACAGAGCAATCACATGTCGTCGTGTATAAAAATGCGGAGGAGTTAAAATTCTTTGATAGTAATGAGCTAGGTTTTCCTAATGTGGACTTTCATGAAAATACACTCGTTAATATAGTGGTAGCTTCAGATGTTGTTGTCTTTGGTCCAGTTGTAGTTAAAAGCAGTGTTGACGCAATGAAAGATGGAAATCTTTTACTTAGTGGTAAAGTTGTGGGTAAACCCAGACAATAGTTCATTGTTTACGGAGGAATATATCGAGTCAAAGATAACTTCCTTTACTTACTTCCTTTATTTATATAAAGACGCGATCCCTTCCAACCTGTGGCATACTACAGTAGGCAAACCTCTCCAGAGGAGAAAATTTTTTCATGCATTTGAACTTGAGACCCTAGCTGTAGTATGTTCGCTGAAGAAATTCCGAGTTTACCTGTTGGGCAAAAGTTTCAAGATTGTCACGGACTGTAGCGCTTTGCGTTCAACCTTTTCGAAACGAGACATGATTCCACGTATAGCTCGTTGGTGGCTGCTCTTACAAGAATTCCAGTGTACCGTAGAGTATCGCGCCGGCATTAAGATGGCACATGTGGACGCTCTTTCGCGAAATCCCATTGAATTAGTTGATGACACAATCGAAATTGACCAGTATCCAAGCATCATGTTGATTTCTAGTGATGACTGGTTACACACCTTGCAGATGGGGGATTCGGAATATTAAAGAAAACTATCTGATAAAGGATAACGAACTTTTCAAATGTTTGAACGGGGATAGGAATAACATACGCTGGGTATTACCAAAGGGCGCAAGGTGGCAACTATGCCGCATGAACCACGACGATATCGGACATTTTGGGGTGGAGAAGACGTTAGAACGTGTTAAGAAAACGTATTAGTTCCCTAAAATGCCACGATTTGTTAAGAAATATGTTCAAGCGTGCCTAGAGTGCGCATATTCAAAGAAAACCGGCTGCCTGCGCGTGTATATGGTGAGGGTGATCTTGTAAAAATTCTGAGAACTTCGTTTGCAAATGACGGCAAAAGTAAAAAACTGATATCACCTTACATTGGGCCTTATCGTGTAGTCACTGTATTGGGCAACGATCGCTATAAACTGGCCGCTATACCTGGATTGTTTTGTACCAAGAATAAACGCAAAACCACTGTCGCTGCCGACCGTATGTTACCATGGGTTCACGTAGCCGCTCTATATGTAAATGAGGGCAGTGATGATGACGTTGATAATGAGCTGGATAGTGATTGTAGTGGAGACACAGATGTGTAAGCTAATGTATGATCGCTAATTAGTTTTCAATTTACATTACGCCATCATCAACCTCATCACTACCACCATAATGGAGAAATTGAGAAAGTTTTCATGAATATTTCTATATCGAATAATTACTATACTAGTTGATTGTTACTTCCAAAGTAGAGAATATATTACATAGAAGTTAAACAAATAGTATACATTGTATTGTACATTAGATGGGGATGCGAAATTATTTTAAGTACGATTGTTTAGTCAGAAATTAATGTTTTCTCTTAATTGTGTTTACTTGCGAGTAAGCTCATGTTTAGGAACGTCATAATGGTTTGTGAGAAAGAAGGTTCACTACCAACCTGGCGCTTAAATGATTTTTATGATTTTACATAAATGTATTTATTTTTGTATACATTGCTTGTGAGAAAGAGGGTTCACAAGTAAGGTCACCTCGGTTCGTGAGAAGGATGGTTCACAACTTCCGTGACTTATTTTCTAGTTTATTTTATTTATGTATTTATCGCTTGTGAGAAAGAGGGTTCACAAGTAAGGTCACCTCGGTTCGTGAGAAGGATGGTTCACAACTTCCGTGACTTATTTTCTAGTTTATTTTATTTATGTATTTATCGCTTGTGAGAAAGAGGGTTCAGAAGTAAGGTCACCTCGGTTTGTGAGAAGGATGGTTCACAACTTCCGTGACTTATTTTCTAGTTTATTTTATTTATGTATTTATCGCTTGTGAGAAAGAGGGTTCACAAGTAAGGTCACCTCGGTTTGTGAGAAGGATGGTTCACAACTTCCGTGACTTATTTTCTAGTTTATTTTATTTATGTATTTATCGCTTGTGAGAAAGAGGGTTCACAAGTAAGGTCACCTCGGTTTGTGAGAAGGATGGTTCACAACTTCCGTAACTTATTTTCTAGTTTATTTTATTTATGTATTTATCGCTTGTGAGAAAGAGGGTTCACAAGTAAGGTCACCTCGGTTTGTGAGAAGGATGGTTCACAACTTCCATGACTTATTTTCTAGTTTATTTTATTTATGTATTTATCGCTTGTGAGAAAGAGGGTTCACAAGTAAGGTCACCTCGGTTTGTGAGAATGATGGTTCACAACTTCCGTGACTTACTTTTATAGAATGTATTTATAGCTTGTGAGAAGGAGGGTTCACAAGTTAGGGTTACAATGGGTTGTGAGAAGGAGGGTTCACAGCTCTAGTATTTTTGGATATTGTTGATATATTTGTCATTATGATTGTGTCTCATATTTTAGCACATAAGATGATTTGCAGAGAATGTATTTGTTATAGAAATAATGTTTAAATATCTGTGAGTCGAATTCGATGCTGTTACCTATGCTGGCCGAGAGTTAGGTTGCAAAGATAATTTGCTTACGTGCATGAGGACATGCACGACGTCAGGATGGTCGAGTGTTAGGTTTTTTTTAAATATAAATAAATCGAGTCACTTTTAGTCGATTAAATTGGGACATTTTATTTTATTACACTGGCAACACCAATTTGGGAGAACGATCATCCTGACATGACGGAAGCACGCGGTAGTTGAGTCGGCCTATTCTGCCGGGGGCAGCATCGAATACGGACGTGTCCAAGTTGTATATTATTCACAAGAAGAAAATATAGATAACTACGTATATACTACCTTCCAGATATTTCATGTAAGTTTCTATTATACCATTCCTTACACATGTGAGTTTTATTATACTATTCCTTACACTATAATACTAAATCATATTTGATTTTAAGTTTTATATTCAACATAGATGTATTACTGGGGTTTATTGCGCCACTTCATCTTCTCAGGTAAAACAATAAAAAGTAGTGATGAAAGGCTCTCAAGGCATCTCTTCATGTAAATTTTTAGCGTTCATTATTCAGTACTGATTTTCAGCCTTGTTTGCATACAATAACTAAATTAGTTAGTAGTATTAAAAGATCATGTTTGGATGAATCTAGCTACGTAAAACTAGTGTGTACTTAACAAAGTGTAACTATCGTAGCAGGAATGCAATACTCGTATATATTAACTTTTGACCACGGTTTCAGCCGCATATAAAGTCGAGGTCTCATTGATGCAAATGATTCGATGATTAATGACTTATTGAGTTTTGATATAGATATACAGTATGTTAACTAACAGAGGGCGTTTCCGTTAACCCGCAATAGTATAGCATCCATACATGCTAAAAAGAATATTACTATTCGAAAACATAATGTTTACATTTTTTTTAATATTAAACTATTCACTAAAAATGTTAAATTGATACGTAAAAGAAACACTCTGTACACGCGTACGCATTCATAAATAAATTGCGACGTTGCTGCCCTTCAAGTACGCGTGTACAGAATGTTTCTATTACGTATCAATTTAACAATTTTAGTGAAATTTTTAATATAAAAAAGAAACATTTTGTTTTCGAATGGTAATATTTTTTTAGCATGTATGGATGCTATACTATTGTGGGTTAAGGGGAACGCCCTCTGTTAGTTAACAAACTGTAGATAATAAATAAATAAATTCGTTCATTCATTACCTTAGAACTACTACTGCAGTTTGTCTTACGTTAGGGTCTCCTTTTAAGTTTTTGAAAAACCTGTGCTAGGAGGCCCTGCTCTTCATAAACTAGAACTTACAATATTATGTAGGAGTGTGCTTGAATTCAGTATATGAAAACTTGATAACTAAATGAATATAATAATAAACAAGAATTCTAAAATAACTTAAATAGATTGTTATTAGGCATGACTGAAAATTAAATTAGTGTTCCAGCTTAGTTTGATACCATCCTCAAGTATTTGTTACGTTTTACCGCATACCGCAAATAACATAAATAATAATTTTCAATAACTTTCATGTTTTGAAAGCATTTTATTATTATGATAGCATTGTGATGAAAATCAAATCCTGTAAGTTGTAAAAATAAGCATTGAAAATGTATTGTTTTTGTTTGCATGAAATACCTCTACCTCATCAACATTTGTTCGAAAAACTCTTAATCTTAAATAAATCATGAAAAGTAATATTTATTTGGACTAGCCGGAAATTTAAAATAGATTGGAATTTACAAACACAAACTAATTCCTCCAAGCCCGTTCCATCATCGGACTTCAAGATGAATGTCGCTGCGCCATTGAAGTAGTTGTCTACGCCATGATGCGCGAGACTTGTATCAACAATAAAAATATAGTCATTTTTAAGTGTGAGTGTCATCTATTTCAAGTTATTGTCAATGAACTCGAATTAGGTATTCGAGTATATAATACTCCTTCTGGGCTCACTCGTTCAATTGTACACCTCATCTATCGGTTACCATCAGGCGTGGTCGAGGTTAAGAGTGGGTTCATCCGGGATAAAAAAAAGTTATTTAGCTTATCGTTGTGTTTGAAGCCAAAGGCATCAAAGGAAAATAAGAAACACTTAAAACAAGAAATATCATCAAACAAAAACAATATGACTTGGTGTCGTCAAATGAAATTATTTTCCTCGAATTAGAAACGCTCACTCTATATTTCTAACTGCCATTATAATATAATATAATTATGGACATCAGTAAATTCAATATTAACTAGCTTTAATATTTTACAAGTTACATAATAGGGTAACTTAACTGCTTAGCAGTTTATTAAACAAATACAAAACTATCTACGATATTATAAAAATAAACGTTGAACAAAACTTGTTTCCAATTTTCACCAGTAACGCTAGTAATGTAAATGTAAATATGTAATGTAAATGTTGATGAAAAACTATTTTTATGTCACATTTTACTGACGCCTTATTAATTGGATATTAGTAATAGTAACTCAATTTCATTAACATATGTGCCGTTTGCGGTCAACATTGGGAACTAACTCCATACATGTTTGCCCGGTCGTGTTTCATGAAATATAACTGAATTGTTCACGTGCCGTATTACGGTAAAGCCTCATAGTTTATTTATTATATTAACATACGTAATGAAAAGTCATGGAATAAAGCAAGTGAATAACACTTGCTAACATTGAAACGCGATAAACCTATACTAATATTATAAAGCGGAAAAGTTTGTTTGTTAGTTTGCTTGAACGCGCTAATCTTCGAAAGTACTGGGTGGATTTGGATGCAATTTGGTATGAAAGTAGCTTGAAGCATGTGGAAGGTTATAGGCTACTATTTACGCGACTGCAAAAAAAGAGAGTTATGTTTTTACCGTGATAGACTCCACGGGAGCGAAGCCCCGCGTGAGTACTAGTTATGGATATTTTCATGTCCTTTTAATATTAATTTACTCTCTAATAACAATTACAATACGCTGATGAATAAAGAGTTCTTGGCTAAATAATAACAGCCTAACGGGAACACTTTCTACGAGGTCATGGTGAAGGTTGGTCTATGGATAAGATACTACTGAGTTATCAGAGCCATGGAAAACATATTAAGTCATGAGTCCCGACTAACATTTGCTAGTCGATAAAGGAATTCACTCCTTGTAAATTATTTGCCCTTAGCTGTATCCGTTCGCGATCTAAATGCAAACATTACGTTACTTACAGAATTGTGAGTGTCGTTTACCTTAATTAGTATGATGAAAAACCTTAGTAGAAAATGAAATAAAATACCATAATTAGCCCAGTCGTGACGCATAAAAACCGGTCAAGTGCGTGTCGGGCCACGCGCAGTGTAGGGTTCCGTAGTTTTCATAACAGCCAAGTACGTGTCGTATTCGCTGACTGATCGACCTAACTAATTTGACTTCCTATACAAATCCTCACCTGATCCGACAATTTTGCATGGAAAGTTTTAATTTTTTTTAGAGATTTGTATAAAACTTATCATAGCCGGTGTTTTGAATTTAAATACAGGACACAGAGCTACACTACTCAATCGTCACAAAAAAATAAAATTGAGGAAGTAGTTTGCTGGGGGAGCTTTGTGTTTGATATTATGTAGCAAAATAATAAATAAATAAAAACATATTACTTTGAATTCACTCTAAAAACGGGCCCACATAGGGCGATGATAACTGAAGAAGGAATTATAAAATCCAACTTCACAAGGGAAGTTTGAAAAATATGATCTATTTGAGTACCATTGCGTTTAGAGAGAAGTGGTTGTAAATACAGATCCAAAGACACCATCTTCTGAAATTAAAGTTATTTTTCACATTGCACCTAGTGGTTGTTTTGGAGTCGGTTTTTTTGTTAAAAGGTTTTTTTATAAAACTTATTTAAATATGAAACTAGCGCAATACAACTGACGCTTAGCGCCATCTATCGACATTTCTATGGAGTTGTTCGAAATTTTCGAGTCAAATACAATTGGTCGACTATTACTCGTAAACTTGTAAAGCCCACTTATGCGTGATAGTTTTCCTTTAAACTTCGTTATATATAGGTATTACTGTCGTGACATTTGAATTTCTAACTACAACCGTTTAGTTGGTAGAGGGGAGGGACACTGGACTCTAACGAAAATTGGTACTTTAAAGTTTGATAAGTTACGAACGGTTTACTTAATCAAAAAACGGTCTTCGCAAACCCCTAATATTTTTGAACGACCTATCCAACGATATCCCACACTATGGGAAGGACGAAAACAAATTATCATCCCATTTTACATGTAGGGGAGGTACCCTAAATAATTCTTTTTCTTTTTTTCAAAATCTTATTTTACCACTGTTTTGGTGTCATTAACGTGTATACTGATGCCAAATTACAACTTTCTAGTACCAATATTTTTTGAGCTAAACTGCGGACAGACAGACAGACAGACAGACGGACGTGGCCAAACTATAAGGGTTCCTTGTTGACTACGGAACCCTAAAAATTAGAAAAGAAATCACAAAAATAATTAAGCTATAAATATTATAAGCACAATATGGTGCAAAAAAATAAATTAAATTAAATTAAACTAGACGGAATAAATGCGTCACTTATACGCAAAACTGTCATGGCTCAGGGTAATGCGTGCCATTAGACAAGACAATGACAGATCACTGATTTTGGGCGGCCGCTAGTACAGAGAAAACCAAAAAACCTTACACAATATGCATCACATGCAAGCTAAAGGGCCATTGCTCAGTATAATGCTGTGCTCCCATGCGAGACAATAACACAAGACGGTTTTTCAGCAACCTTTATTACAGAGAAAACTCAAATAATCTCATAAAATCTAACCCAATTCTCGTCCAATACTCCTTCTGGGCTCACTCGTTCCATCGTAGACCTCATCTATCTCTTACCAACAGGCGTGGTTCAGTTTAAAAGTGGGTTCATCCGGGATAAAAAAAAGTTATTTAGCTAACCGTTGTGTTTAAAGCCCAAGGCATAATTTTTTTTTGCAAAATATAGAACCGACTTCCATATCAAAACACTACAAATCCAAAAATAACTTTAATTTCGGAAGTCGGTGTTATTGGTTTTGGATTGGGAAATTAAAGTTATTTTTGGATTTTTAGACGCTTTTTGGTGGGTCGGTTTGTAATTTATCTAGTTACAAAAGCCATAATGTCAACAACTTATCACCTTTTACAAAATATTGCTTTTCCCGATGCATAGCCGTTAATTTTTGAGGAGTTCTCCTGGTACTTGACCATCAGCTCTACATCACCATATGTATTGTGACGAGCATAAAGTGTTTAACATCCGTACTCAAGTAAACGAATCGCAATCCACGAAATACTTATTATTAAGGAGTTTCAGTGGCCATCTTTGGTCTTCATCATCAGTTCAACTTCCCCAAATGGCACTTTTCGGAAACAACTGCTCAAGGTACTATAAGAAATACCCAAAACGCTATAGGTGTGCTTATTATATTTGAAGAGTTCCCTCGATTTCTCCAGGATCCCATCATCAGATCTTGATTTCTTAACAATGAGACCAACTAGAAAGTATACCCATTCAAACACAAAAATAATTTTTCAAATCGGTCCAGCCGTCTCCGAGTTATGAGGTAACTAACACACATAAAAAAAAAGTTCAAGACGAATTGAGAACCTCCTTTTTTTGAAGTCGGTTAAAAAGGTAAATAAAGGTCGCTGAATAATACCGTTTTTCAGCTACCTTTATTACAGAGAAAACTCAAATAATCTCATGCAACCTAACCTAATTCTCGTCCAAAGCACATCGGCAATATTTTTTGTTAATCCAGCACACGTTCGTGTTCTATTTTTCACCCCGACCAAAAATAAAGCATGCAACTCTTAGGGCTTGATTACACAAACGTGGATACCGCCAGAGTGAAAGCGCCGCGCCGCGCCGCTACAGCACAGCCAGTCAACCCGATCAAAGGCATTAGTGTGCACTCAGCCGACTGAGAACATCAATGTAACGCGTTTTGATGTGTATACCCCTTAAAATTATGCAGGCTGGGCTTAATTAGCGTAATTAATTCAGTATGGATGGTGTTAGATGTTTCCGGGGTGTTGGAACTGCTTGGTGTTCTTAGATGGTGGGTGGTGGGAATCGGATTAAGGGATTATGTTATGCAGAGCAATAAAATTTCTTATATTTAATACAAATTTGATATTAGCAAAAGATTCCTTCAAGTTCTATGAAAGCATTATTACGAAATCTTTCCGAGAAAACGATTACCAAAAAGCAGAAGAAATAACATGCGCTGCTGATATTTCTTATAGCTTTTTTAACGACTAAGTATTGGTCAGTATTGCGGGCAAAATGCAACATTTACTATGCATCCTGACAGTACTGTCGTTCAGACGACAAATCAGACAATCTCAAATCAAGTTAAATCGGTTACAATTAGAACATGATATGACGTGAAATCAATATTATTATGTAATTAATCGTGAGTTAAATGCAACACCCTACGTCTAATTAGTCGTTTCGTCGTAATTCGTGTCGGCCTTGGTGCAAAATCCTCTATTATATAGTTAGTAAACTAAAGCCTGCACGTTTGGTCAAGACATGGATAAACTTTAACCGAACTTAACGTGTCTACTGGGTAAGGAGCAACTTTGTTAAACCCATGCCTCCATTAGAACGTCATACACCGGTCGGTATCCTACAGACTCGTTCGACTAACTAATGTTAAGTTCTCAGGAATTAATCTGAGCGTTCTATTGTTACGTGTTCTACAACTTATCCTGTCTTTCTAGTTTTATAGTAACCGTACTGTGTTGTGTCTTTAGAAGTTCAAGGACCCCACTCTTAGTCATTATATTCCATTTAATTAGAACTTAAATGAGATATTTACCATGTGTGATTGTTGTTTCGAGTTTCCAATATTCCGGCACTGTTGCAAGCGACATGATCACGGATGAAAAATCCTTTTAAAGTTCCTGTTAATGACCATGTTAGCTTAAAAACTTATTTTATACTTGCGAATTCAGATAATGTGGTCGGCGTTATATAATATGTATATTATACAACCAGACCTACCAACATCAGCTCGTGTGAGAACTAATGAGCACAGTTCCAACTTTTTACGCTTAACAGACCTGGCAGAGAGCCAACGTGAAGAAAAACTATATGTTTATTATGTCCAATGTATAGCTGTATGGATATACAGTCACAGTAAAAGTGTTATCTCCTTAATATCTGTTTTTGCTTTCTCCGGCTCAGCATTTTTGTAATGTCAATGTCAAAGAATGACACATACATCGTGCCAATTAATCCGGTTTTTGATGATAATTATTTCATAAAATGCAGTGGCACAATTTCTACACTACCGGTAGAAATCGTGCTACTGCTGCAATTTTTATTTCGTAAATTCTACAGAAAATTAATGTAACTGCCACATTATTCGAATACTTGTATGCTGAATAGAGTTCGAGCAACCCCCGTTTTTTAGGACATTCTTCTATGGTCTGTGATGTCATAAAATTATATTATCTTTGGATGGATTGTCATATTTTATTAACATTTTTTTTTTTACGTTATGCCTCGGTTTTTAACGACGTACTGCGGCCTTGGACCGCCAGGGCAACAGGGTGGGATATTAGTAAGTACAAGTCTGATATCTTCCGCTCTACCAAGAGCGGGTGGAATCATGTGATGATGTTCCTACCGAAAAATAAAACACCTTTGGTTTTAGAAACTCTCTCAAGTATATTTTTTACCGACATCAAAATAAGAGGAGACACTATATTCGGTTGTATTTATTGTTTTATGGCACCAATTTCACCGAAAATTTAAAAAAATCTTCCGAAGTGAAACTGTTGTGACTAAGTCAAAATCGAGGAAAACCCTCAAATTTAATATGCACATACATTGTTATCATCATCTCATGTCGCTGAGCTGATATAGGAAGGTATAAGTCGGGATCTGGTTATACAAACGCAAGAAAATTAAAAAACATCTTTGACTAAAAGGGCTCATACAATGTTTAAGATATACTATCTAAAAGTATTCAGATATTTGTGTCTGGTAGTCATCGTTTCATAGTGCTGATGGAAGTTATCTAAAAAGAATTGATCTGATTTAGACGAGGTTTTCCATGAAAAAGGTTCTTATTTTTGCGGCACCTTTAATTGGCCTGCCCATGGTGATAGCTAACTCAATAATAACAGTATTTTCATTTATGTAATTACACTAAAATTATCAAATAAAAAACTTTTTAACAAAAAATTTATTAACTTCAAAACAATCAAAAACGCTACTGCCCTAAAAAGCGAACAAAAACCTGAAACGCTTTTTCATTGGGTGCCCAATTTCGTTTATAATAAGGGACACCTACTTAACTGGTTGATGTCAGTTCCAAGCCATTCAACCAGATGATTCTTCTTCTCAGTCGTATCACTCTTGCCAGAGTGGTCGTGGTCAACATGCAGTAAATGCTGAAGTGGCGGATGTAGCTCGCCTCACTATGTCCCACCATCTCTCCCTATTGGCCGATATTTTAGTGCACTCATGTAAAGGCCCGCCGTCTATGGTCTTTACTTGGTCGGTCCAACGCATTAGCGATCGTCCGCGTGGTCTGGTGCCCTCTATCTTGCCAATATCTTGGACGATAAGACGTTCAATTCTATGGCGCGTGCAGGTGAGGTTGGCTATTGAGGTCGAATAGATGTTATGTTGTTCTCCCCTTTACTACCCTTACCATCTGATTAGGTACTGTTAGACCTGCAACATGCAGCCTCACTCAGCAACTGCACCTAGAAATAAACTGATTTGATATAGTTTTTATGTATAGTTCCATAGTTTCAAATGAGTGCCAGTGTCCTGATACAGACGGTAAATGAAAATTAAATGACTGTAAAATATATAGGATTGTAGTTGCCTCTAACTATTACTGCAAATTTCTCTGAACGCGGACGGAATTAGTTATCAACGCGTGGCTAGCGGTATTTCTTAATTAATTTTAATTAAATAAATTGAAGTTTACTGTGGTGGCGAAGTTTATGAGTTCGGTTGTTGAGCAGAAAGTTGCGGGTTCAAAGGGATTTTTTGCTGTTGCTTTCAATATCTCAAATGAACTTTGGACTCGGTTGAAGTTTCATAATTATTTTCAGCTATCTGAAGTCTAAGCTATCGATTTATCTCTCGTACCATTATTTCTCCTGAACCTTGAACAACGAAAAATGGTGAATATGCTTAGGATTTTTAGCTAAACTGTTTTGAGTAGCCTGAACATTAATCATTTGACTTACACAATGTTAATATCTCGTTTTAAGTTCTAATGATACTAACAAATAGTGACCATTTTAGTTAAAAATCGAGAAGAATTTGCTAATATTCCGTAGAGGTCGGGGCGAGTACCTTTATAAAGTAGATCACAAACTACGACAGTACAGTTTTATTCAACCGGCAATTCGAATTTTGGTATATTAAATCATATAGCGGCCTTGGCCACTCTAATGATCACTGCGCAGGAACAAATTGATGTCACAACGGTCGTGAGGCGAACGGTACTTCGTACGTAATGAAAAGCAAACTTCACAAACGACTGAAAATAGTTTTTGTTTTCATGGGTTTCTTTTTGACACGGATTTACTCTGTAAAAAGCTCTCAATAATCCTAAGATTAGACAGTGTCCTGCAGGAGCCTTGGCTAACTAGATTCTATTCGTCCGTCCGGCTTAACTATGACGAATGTAATTGCCAGTCTGTAACTTTTCCTTCATCGCCTCAACAAGCAAATGGAAATAAGTTACTAAAAGTTTTCCTAACTATGAATAAAAGAACTTGGAAGTTCCCGCTAGAGAATCTCTTACTTCTCGTATTACTATTATTTGTATTTATTTATTATTTGCTATGATAACTTTTGAATGGTATTTGCGCACCTTTTTATGTAATTGTTGTTCATTCGTTTTTCCGAGTTGTTTACGCGATATTTTTATGTTGGAAGAACGCTCTCTTTAGTATTTCGTTGAGTGTGACTACACAATTATGTAGTTATTTAACAATATGCGCATAGGAACAACGTGAATCGTGGCTTTAGGAGAAACAACAAATCTGTCATTATGTGTGAAAATTTGTCATTCCGTGCTAACATTAGACTATGCCGTATGGACGTCCCTCTTATTCACAAAATGTTAGAGTACTATTCCGAAACTTCCTTTCATACCAACTGTGTGTTCCCACCACATTCTTTGTTATTGTTTGGTTTCGCAAAACAAAACAATAACTTCTGATATTATTTATGTCTTGTTACAGATTATGTCGATGTACGCATGTTATTGTTAATGTGATATTATTTCACATCTGTAGCTATTAGTGGGTATCTTTATCAGCTTGACGTTATTCACCAATGAAATGTATTAGATCCTAGGATATACGGCCAGCATGTATATAATTTGAAGATATGTGACGTTCAACAATTCGCACTGGGCCCGCGTGGAGCGTTACTGCCCATTCCTTCTCATAGATTATTGCCCAACGGTGGGAACTTTATAGGATGAATTGATAATTTATTACTTAGCTGGTAAGTACCTTCAGTGGGTATTACAACAGTGTCGTAAGTAAACAGAAAAATCTCACAGCAAAATGTAATAGTCTTCTTGCGAGACTTTAATTGTTCGTGACTTCTACAAAAAATACCAACTCTTATGAGTGTTGCGTCGATAATACTGATGAAGATGCAACAACATGCCTCCACACCACTCTGTCTTAGACTTTCCGTAGGGCTGTCGATATGCTATGACTGGTGATGGTTTTTATTAAGTCAGACAATCGGGTAGGTGAACGACCCCGCTGACGTCTTCCCCACAATGACCAACTTGTCCAAACTGTCGGGTTGTCTTCGAGCGATATGCCCAAAGTAACTTAAAACTCGCTGGTAAGATAGTCCGGTCTTGATCTTAAGTTGGTCAAGAATGCAGTTGTTGGTTCCTTTTGCGGTCCATGGTATGCGCAACATTCTTCTCCAAAACCACATCTCGAACCATCTGTCTAACTGTCAGCTATATCTCATACACCGAAATATAAAGACAGTTAAAATTTTCAAACAAAGAATAAACAGGATTGGATCCTTGGATTTATACATACAGGTTTTTTTGCGGTATGAAAAATTTATACTGTATGTTAACTAACAGATGGCATTCCCGTTAACCCGCAATAGTATAGCATCCATACATGCTAAAAAAAATATTACCATTCGAAAACAAAATGTTTTTATTTATTTTTTTACTATTAAAATATTGATTAAAAATGTTAAATTGAAACGTAAAAGAAACACTCTGTACACGCGTACGCATTCATAAATAAATAGCGACGTTACCGTCCTTCAAGTACGCGTGTACAGTGTTTCGTTCACAGAGTGGATCCTTAATATCTGTGATAGTGTTTTTATAAATTACTCGCTAGTTAAATAATAAATTGTAGTCAAATAAATAATTGGTTTGGAAAAAAACTATTAATAGAAATTTTAAAGGAAATCAAAGTTATAATTTAAAAAAAAAAAGCAGAAATGTATATTGTTTTCAAATCTTGATCAATAGACGGCAGTATTACAAATTTTACCACAATTTGTGAAAATCTATATCTTTTCTTAAATTATTATCAAAATTGTACGGGCTCTTCACATGGAACGCTGAAATTCAGACTTCTGTTCAAATCATCGTTCGCCAAAAATAACCATTTTTATATCAAATAATAAACTGAAAAGCGAATAGTAATCCTGAACTGAAAAGGAAATCTCTGCTCAAGCATGGTATCGACCACACTTGGGTGATGAATCTACAACTGAGTAACGATAAGTAAGCCGTACCCGGCTGAACTATGTTCAATGATTCTGTACTTGAGGAACATTCTAAAATTAAATCTTGACTCAAAACTAGTTTTAAACAGAGATCAGGCTCGAGTTTCATTCTGTAATACGGGCCTTAAAGGTTCTTTACGCTGGTTCTTTCGAGCGATGCGTTTTCTATAGATTATTGGAATGTAAATGTAATTTTATTTCAATTTATGTTTATTATTAAATTAAAAAAATTGGCCAAGTGCGAGTCAGACTCGCCAATGAAGGGTTCCGAAGTAATTATTATAATATAATATGTATATTTATTTGACAAAAAAACCTTACAAATTTCGTAAAACTAGCTTATTTTCATTTATTTACAACTACGCCAAATAACTTTGTTTTTCATAGTGTTTGTATGAATTACAAAGTTATATTTTTGGTTTTAGAAAATATGCTGTATCTCAAAAACTACTAACCCGATTTCGTTCAAACCAATTTTGGTTGAAAGTATACATTAAGATCTATAGACACATATCTATATCAATCGACGACAAAAAGAGGAGGTTATCAATTCGACGCGTATTTTTTTTTTATGTATGGTCATCGATTACTCGAAGACGGCTGAACCGATTTGGAAAATTCTTTTTTTGATTGAAAGGGTATACTTTGGAATTGGTCCCATTTTCATAAACGTCAGGATCTGATGATGGGATCCTGGAGAAATCGAGGGAACTCTTGAAATATTATAGGCACACCTTTGACGTTTTGGGTATTTATTATAGTAACTTGTGCAGTTGCTCTCAAAAAGTACCATTTGAGGAAGTGGAATTGATGATGAAGACCACAGATGGCCGCCGAAACTACTTAATAATAAGTATTGAGTGGATTGCGATTCGATTACTTGAATATGGATGTTAAGCACTTTATGCTCGTCACAATGCATATGGTGATGTAGAGCTGATGGTGAAGTACCAGGAGAACTCCTCAACAATTAACGGCCCAGCATTGGGAAAAGCAATATTTTGTAAAAGGTTATAAGTAGTTGACATTTAGGCTCTTGTAACTAGGTAAATTAAAAATAGACCAACTAAAAAGAGTGAAATAAAAACTTTTTACCAAAAAATTAAACCGACTCCCAAAAAACACTGCAAAGTGAAAAATAACTTTAATTTCGGAAGTCGGTGCCAAAAACGAAAATACAAAACTAAAGACACCGACTACCGAAATTAAAGTTATTTTTCACTTTGCAGTGTTTTTTGGGAGTCGGTTTAATTTTTTGATAAAAAGTTTTTTCTTGCCCCTATTTTAGGATCTCGGGATAGGGTTTACAACGCTGAAATCATCGTCATCTGGTAAGCTATAAGCACACACTTAAATCACAAAATTTCATGTTTGTAGCTTGATGAGCCCCTCCTATTGATTTATATGAAACTGGAGTCTGAAGTATTTAATATCTTAGAAAACATTAAGATGTGCTAAAGTTACATTAAGTACTGTAATAGAAATGAAAGATCTGGAGTGTATAACTAAGAAACTAATCAAGTAAAAAATTGCTTTTTGCAAAAAGAACTGAAATCCCTCTAAAAACATCCTGTAAAAAACTAGCCAAGTCTCGATGGAACTGCTTATTCCTCTATAAAATGTAATGAAATCTCTAAGCGAAGCCTAGCCAAGTCTAAGGTTCTTTATTGTGATTTCTTTCTTAATATAGTTAGGTTTATGTAACCGGCCGTTGAACATTCTTTATGGACATTTACTTATTGACACATAAAAGTCAACGGCCAAGTTGACCAACCTTTTGTAAATGTCTTCAAAAATAAACTGTGTCATTGTTTGCACATATATACATAATTAGCAGTTGCTCGCGACTTCGTTCACGTGGGAAGTTTTTCCCGTATAAATCCCGATTCCGTGGAAATTTAGCAAAATCCCTTAGCGAGCATCTACGTACTAAAAGGAACTCCCATGTAAAATTTTAGAGCCCTACTACTTGTAGTTTCTGTGATTTCGTGATTAATCAGTGAGTGGTATTTCGCTTTTATATATATACATTATCATTAAATTAAAAATGGTTATTGAATCGAACTATCCAATAACAAAAGTTCCAGCGTTCACGTCCGTTTCCATTCAGTAGCCCTGTAAGCATTTAATATGTCACTTGCAAGTACACATTCGATCGCTGGAACCGCGTGAACCACGGTAATACGTTACTTATGCAAGCGTTCACTTGGCAACTTATTATACTCATGAACAGCCAGCAAGTTTGAAACAAGGCTGTTGTTACTAGCCAGTTTCAACAACTTGTCTAGCTAAGTTATGAATAGGTTACGTGGATTTAATCATTGGTTGTTATTAGAAATGGTTAGTAGTTTGACATAATATTGGTGGACTTGTCAGAATGGGAATGTATTGAAACTAGTTCAGTTAAGTTATTATATGTGTTTCAAATTCAAGTCAAACAATTCTGGAAAACAAAGAAGTTTTAGTTGATTCATGTTTGAGTTAGATTTGCGCGCAAAGGAATACTGGCCTGGAACAGTGACAAAATATGGGCGAGGCCTGCGCAATAACGAAACAATTTTATACTAAAAACGACCTAATCTGAAGTATCGCCATAAAATTATAGGTATGTAAAAATAATAACAAAAGATTGAATATATGTTAATTATCACATTATTATTTGACTCGCTAAAGAACTGGCAATATGTGTACAATTCACATTACTAGCAATTTTGTTAACCCATCCAACTAAGCTAAATATACATACTTGGGTCTGGAGTGGATTCACGGCAGTAATGTAATACGAAACCCTTCATGGGCGAGTCTGACTCGCAATTAGTCAATATTTTTTTAAACTATGAAAACAGTGTATTTCATAGTCCGTCTGTTTCTTCTATGGCAGTGTGTCTGTTTCTGAGACAGCAACACAAAATCGCGAAAGACCACAATGAAGATGGTGGACTGACCTGAATGGCGTCAATTTTTTTTTTGTGGTAATATCATCAGATGAGTCCTCCCACCCCGGGCAGGGCCGGAGGGACTGTCAGACTTGTACTGACTAAAATCCACGGTGTTCCTTCAATAGCCCTTTACGTTCCGGGGTTACGGTGATGAGATAAGTCCCATGACCCTGGCAGGCTTCGGCCCTTTACAGGGGGGGGGGCCTCGTCATCTTGCTGACGCTCTTTGAGGTGCGCTTGGAACACAACGCGCCGTCGACCCGGGCATGGTCCATGGTCGGACAGCCAGTTGCCCTTTACTCGCTGTCCGCATGCCCGCGCCTACGGTGGCCGGAGATCGTCGGCCGACGTCCGACGCCGTGGGCGTCTACCACTGCGGCTGGGCTGGAGGGAGGACGCTATCCTCTCCCTCACGCAGCCCGCCTCCTCCTTCGATAGCATGACTGCTTCGCAGAAGGAGGCGCTTCCCACTCCGTCTCGCCCCGCAGCATGGCCTCGACCAATGCCGGGCGCTAGAGGTCTCCACCTATCGCCGCCATGAGGACACGTCGGTGCTCTGCCTAAGCGGGGCAGTTTTGCACCGTATGCTCTACTGTGTCCTCAGGGCGATCCTCGCAGTGGTGACACCCAGGCGTTTCTTCCTTCCCCATCAGACACAGGTACCTCTCGAAACTTCCGTGTCCGGTGAGGACCTGCGTCATGCGGTAGGTCAGGACGCCGTGACGCCAATCTAGCCACTCCTCAAAGAGGGGTCTTACCACCGCAATTGCGGCGTGTCCGGAATGGCTTCCATAGGAATGAGATGAAAGAGGCCCAGAGTCAGGACTGAATAAAAATTGGCCAAGTGCGAGTCAGACTCGCCCATGAAGGGTTCCGTTGTAACTACGCCAAATAACTTTGTTTTTCATAGTGTTTTTATGAAATATAAAGTTTATTTGCGGTTTTAGAAAATGTGCTATATCTCAAAAACTGCTGATCCGATCTCGTTCAAAGTAATTTTCGTTGACAGTTTTCATTAAGATCTATAGCATATATTTTTTATATTTTTCACTCCATTATTATAAAAGTTAGAGGGGAGAGGGGGACACATTTTACCAATTTGGGGAGGTATGTATATCTCATCCGTTTTCCTTTATCTTATACACCCCTTGTGTAACTCAATATCGATAATTGAACATTAAGTGTTATTAACTACTTACTGGGGCTGTTTCATTCACATTTGTCAATGTAACTGTTTGAAACATAATAAACAATTTTATTATTATTTGTTATTATAACAGCCAGGTAGGCTTTTCAATTGATATTGGTCGTGGTCGTTATTCAAAATATCGCGGGGACATTTAAGTAACTAAATCTGTATATTGTTACTCATTGAACTTTTCATATAACAAAGCGTCATAATTATTATCAGAAAACGCGCGATTTAAATTATGTTTCTATTGTGATCAGGAAAATTCAATAGCTTTAAGCTTTTTAATCTACTAACTGGCTACTACTGACTGGTTTCGTAGTTACTTGTTTGGTCGCCGGCAGCGTATTTCCATTGAGGACTCCTTTTCTTCTTAGTGTGACACCACTGCCGGTGTGCCGCAGGGTGGCGTTTTATCTCATTTAATTTCGTGCTTTTTATTAATGCTATCACTCAACGACTATCTTCTTTCTATGACATTTGTATGACGATGATCTTCAATTTCCACTCGCACCTAAGCTCCTCTCGTAGAGTAAGCTGATGCCATTGGAATTATTAATATGGATTTCGCTCGAATCGGTGATAGGAGCGCTGAGTTTGGGCTGAAAATCAATCTTCCCAAGACTCAAAAAATTGTTGTTGGTAGTTCTTGTACTATCTCCAGGATTGATTGGACGACACTTCCCCAGGTTTCTTTCAATAACACCTTCATGACTTTTAGTCACACTGTGAATAACCTAGAAATACACATTGACGACACCCTTTCTTGGACTAAACAATTACAGGAAGTTAGTCGTAAAGTATTTGTTTCTGCAGACTCCTTGAGACGCCTTCGTAATTTTTGTCCAATCCGCACTAAAATTTCAATTGCACAAACTATCCTTCTATCACCTATTCTGGACTATGCTGATGCCAGCTATCTCGAATTGAACCAAGACCAACTGGACAAGCTAGAGCGACTTCAAAATCTCTATATCAGGTTTATATTTGGCTTGCGAAAATATGTCCATGTTTCTGATTTCTGTACTTAGCTCAAGTTATTTGGTTTCGTGGTTTAGTGGAATCTTCACTTACTTTCTCTGCTTTATAATGTGCTCTTTAATCCTTTCACTCCTTTTTATTTTAAGAAACGTTTTCAGATCCTCTGTGACACACATTCTAGATCCTTGAGATCATCGGAAAATTTGGAGTTAAGTATTCGTATGCATTCCATTGCTTTTTTTAACAAATCTTTTACTATTCAAGCAGCTCGTTTGTGGAATGCATTACTCATAAAATTGAGACGTGCTCAAACGCTACCAGCGTTCAAAAGTCAGTATTAGTATATGATTTTTGTATTGTATGTATGTATGTATTTTATGTTATTATGTTCAGTTAATATTATTTATGATGTTTGTACACTGACAGCCCTAAATCTGTCTCCTTTATTTTTGTCCATCCAAAGGTTGTCTGTAAGAGATCGCCCTGTACGATAAAACCGCCCATTGTACACTAGTTTTACTTTTTGAATCCATTTAAATATTTTAAGGTGTACAATAAAGTATATAATAGAATAGAATAATGGCCTAGGCTAGGCAGATCAGACCAGCCACATAAAAGAGGCCCATTCAGTAACTTTAGTAAGCTAGATATCTATTCTTTGATTTTTCCATGGGATATAATTTTGGAATTACATTTTTATCACACCTTCAAAGTAAAAATCAAAAAGATCCTGAAAAAAAATAACCTGCAACTCCAGAAGGTTCAGGAATGAATTAGCTATCTGCCACCGCAGCAGTACTCACTAGTAGTTCTCCCTTCCTTGAGAGGGTTTCTTCTCGGATTGCCACTTTACGAACAGTAATTTCAAGTGTATTAATACCCACAACATACAGTACTGTACAGTATGTATTTAACTTCGATGAAAAACACAGAAAAGAAAAAGTAACTATGATGATAATATAGTCCACTTGCACTTTTAAACACAGTTTTAGATTTTACAATCCCACTTCTGATATACGAAATTAGGACGGTTCAAATAATTTAAAGAACGGGATAACGACTTCATTCCTTATTTTGTATCAAACTGATTTAAAAATGCTATAAAAGCAAGTGGGAGTTTGCTTTTATAGCGTAAACTTTTACAATGGCGCGTCAACAAAACTAACCAATAGCGACAAACTTTCGTTTAAAATAAACAATATTGTAAGAACAGGAAATCAGTTATCATTCCTTAAAAACTTTTGACAGATGACGAGCCAAGAAACTGACAAGTTAGTAACCGACTTCCGTTTAGAATAAATAATATTTTTATAACAGGATGAAACGTTTACAAAAACACATATTAGTCTGTTCCTACTAAACTGTAATACTGTCCATATAGTATTACAGTTATAATTATATAAAGCTAACACAAGGCATAAGTAATAATCATATATTCATGAATATATTGCACTTACTAATAATGTCAGCTGTAAAGAAGATAATATGATATTGAAGTAAATCCGACGGACAGGCTGTCTTAACTTTTAACTTCGCTTAGTCGCAAACTTTTTGCTGAGTAGTATAATCCAAACTTACCTCATTGTGCTGTTGTTACTTCCTTTGTAGAAAACTAGTAACTGATAGAGACTGTTTTATTTTGAGAGTGTATATTCGTCATGGTGTTTAATATAAACATTCAAGACCATATTTTTGGAAATAAATGAACTGAATTTAGCTTTGCGCTCGGATAAAAATAATGTAGTCTTCGAACCATTGGCAAAAAACATAAATGTTTTTTTAATTGACGTTTTGCTGGTTTTCGATCAGCGATTATATTTATCTGTCATTTAGTTAGGAATTTCTAATTCAATTTTATCGAACTAGCTTCTGCCCGCGTCTTCGCTCGCATGATATTTAATAAAAGATTTTTTTTTTAAATAAATATGGTTTCGTATATATATAACTAAACTATCTAGGTGTTCACTATCTACAAACCAAATCACATCTATAAATAAATTGTTCCGTTTTGCTGTGAAAGAAAGACAAAAAAACCCACTTTCGCGTTATACTAGAGTATGTGTTAGTTTTGCGTTTTTATACTATTTTCATTTAGTGATTCTATTGTTTTCATATCGTTTGATTACTATTTGACAACATTTTGGTCAAAATATGGTAAAAAAACCATGTCGCGTTATTTTAAAACACTAATTCCACCGTGGTATCAGAGCTGCAGAAACCATGCTCAAAGCTCGAAATATTGGTACCTATGGGAAAGCTTTTGTAAAAAAAAAATGATAGGTACGTTTTTAGCTTCAACGTTTTTGGTTTCGAAATTTTGATCTAGTCGGCCGACGATCCAAAGACATTGTGCTGCAGCGGATAATTTCTTTCTTCAATTTGGGTCGGTTGGTTAACGGAGTGGTTTAGTCATTTAAAATCTGACAAACCTCTTATCTCATCCCTGATTGGAGAATATCCATGATCATTTTCACCTAGAGAAAAATAAAGGCCCGTGCTACTACAGAATAATGCTAGATCTCACACAAGGTTTACAACTGATGGATAATAAATTCAAGGAGCTGCGATTGAAATGTTTTTGGCAGCCACTTTACTCCTCGGACCTTTTCTAACAGATTAGAACTTTGTTACAAAGCTGCTTTCAAAGATTTTATTAATTCCCGCTGCCACTTTTTTTTTCGACAAATTAATCAATGATCTACGTGTAAAATATATTTATTTCCAGTGGTATTTATTCCACAAAAGCAATGTAATATAGAGTAGAAAAACATAAATGGACATAAATTGTTTGTCTCTTGAAACCTCATTTTATATTCAGACACTAATATTTCGTTTCAAACGACAGTGTGTTAGCCAAGTTCGTAAATCGAAAGGCAACACAACGACCGTGAAAATTGTTACACAGGTACTATTCTGGCTTATTTTCGACTTTGAAATTTTAGGTATCTACATAGTATCATGAGTTTTTACCAAATTTAATGAAAATAATTTCAATATCTATAGTAATTTCCCCATATGGTCTAAATCATTGCAAGTTATTCAATTGTCATTGACAGTATGGACGCACTTAGGAAGTGAGTGACTTACTAAAGAACCCTTAAAAGAAAACTGAACTGAATTGTCAATACTTTTTGTTCGCAGGTCCATTGTGCGGCTCGATTCACCGAGTGAATGGTGAATGTGACTGGTGATGATAATTTAAAGAGAACTGCCCTCCTAATGAAGATAAGTGATAAAAAGAGTGGTTGCCCTAACGATGTGAAAAAATAAAACTATCGTGATGTGGCTTGCGGCGTTGGTGTATTTTTTCTGTCATTTGGGTAAGTTTTTTTATCCATTTTGCTCGTTATCTTTTTAGTTGTGCGAGCTTTGTTTTCAAAGCTATCTAAAAAGGTATATGAGAATTAAAGGGGTATGTGTTGTGTTTGTACCACATATTTTTTTTGTAACCTGTGAGTCTAATTAGTAGAAAGTATGGTTGACTAAGGTATTCATGGCGTTTCGGTGTTGCGTACGTTCAAAACAGCCGTGTAAATATCAACGATAAAATACATTTGTTGAAATCATTAGCTTAACCACATTAATTTGCAGGCTACATGGCATAAATAATGTCCCGCCAAAATGATTTCCTTAAAGCAAACTTTTAGCAGTTAATTTTATTATAAACTAGCTTTTGCCCGCGACTTCGTCCGCGTGGAATAGTTACTTTGGGCTAACGTTAAATTTAACCCCGATTTTGAAGCATTCTTCATTGGTGCTCTGCTCCTATTGGCCTTAGCGTAATCATATATAGCCTATAGCCTTTCTCTATAAATTGACTATTTAATTAAAAATATTTTTTCAATTCGAACCAGTAGTTCCTGAGATTATCGCGTTCAAACAAACAAACAAACTCTTCAGCCTTATATTATTAGCATAGATAGCTGTTGCCCGCGACTTCATCCACGTTTCCGTCGTTTTTCGTAAAAAAAAGTAGCCTATGTCCTTCCCCACGGTTCAGTGATTTTGAGGTAACACACAGATTAACTTTCGTAATTTAGTAGGGAAATATAATATGTCAATCTATAATACTGTTGAAAAATATCGCAATACCGAACCGCACAATATTATTGTTAATAGCTGTGCCCGCGACTCCGTCAGCGTGTAACTCCTTGTGTGTTATTAAGTTAATGTATTGGTAATATTGTTTAAATCACGTTCACATGAGGCTAAGTACCTATAGAACGACAATACTTCAGCGCAAAGCTTCCGGGTGAACTATGTTGAAAGTTGACCCGTCCGGCACGTGAACATAAAGATTTCTAGAACTGCTAACCCGGGAAAGAGCGACGTACAACTGACCATGCGAGAAACAACTGACACCGAGATCTACTCCAGCAACACGAAAAGTCTGCCCTTGAGCCTTATTAATTGTCATTGCATAACACACCGATACTGGGAATCGCGTTCTTTTAAATTGGAATGGAAAATTATTTGGTAATATAGGAATTCTGGGAATAAAGACGGTTTTTCCTGCACCGCAACCTGTTAAAATTTGAGCCTCGATTATATTTTGTTGCAACTGGGTTACTTTTAGCCGAGTTCCATTGCAAAGTTGTAGTGGTTTTAAATTTCGGAGCAGAATAATAATCAGAAAGCTTCGAACTGCTAAGCTATCGGGAGTTACACGTGTTATTGTGAGTCAACCATAAAAGATAGATATATGCTGTCGTGGGATATTTTTTATATAATTTTAAGGAGAACATTTCCGTCATAAATGATTTCTGTGTAGCTTTAACCATTAAGGTTGCACACGCGACGGAAGCTTAAAAATGGAGTAACTTCTCCCGTTTTCCCAACATTTCCCTTCACTGCTCTGCTCCTATTGATTGTAGCGTGATGAAAAGTATACTATAGCCAGCGCAAGAGTATGAGAAATAATTGTACCAAGTTTCGTTAAAATCCGTCGAGTAGTTTTTGTTTCTATAACGGTTATACAGACAGACAGACATACAGTCAAAAATTTTACTAATTGCATTTTTGGCATCAGTATCGATCCCTAATCAGCCCCTGATAGTTATTTTGTAAACATGTTTCATGTACAGAATTGACCTCTCTACAGATTTATTATAAGTATAGATTCAAATTTTTAGGTACTTACTCAGTGTATAATTTGATTTTAAAATCTAAATTTAACAATTTAATACATAAAAGCAAAAGATGGCTTTTAACAAACAGTTTTAATCTGTAATAAGAATAACTGGAAAAATTTAATTATAAAACATCCATGCAAAAAAGTTTTGTGCCATGTTTCAAATTTAAATCATAGTAAACCATAAATACCGTTTACTGCTAAGAGTTTTCCGTAGGAACATTTCAGTTTAGCGTAACTTTGATGTATTGTCGTTGTACTGTTTACGTGTGTCATCTGATAGCGAGATATCGACTCCCTACTACCCCTAAATATTACATTGCCTTCTCACGGTAGGCATTTTATTGAAAACTAAGACGTTGTTGCTATGTATAAACTAAATAGATAGTATTACTATTATTCAATTTAGCTCAATTATTCTTTACAAGGTGAGTAGTGATTATCATCACACGCAATCGGGTGTGACACGTGATTTCGAAAAGTGAAATACCGAAGAACACGTCCCCGTAAGTTCACGAAAACGAAACACTTAACAACGAATGCACGCTACCACAAAAAGCTTTACACCGTAGTCATGGGATCTCGAATAACTAAATCTCTAATTTCACCTATTCGAAACACTAAACAACGAATGCACACTACCAAGAAAAACTGAACAACGTAGCCATGCAATCTTGAATAACTAAAGTTCAAAAAGTCTTCATATAATAGCAAAAACAATTTTTGATTGTTAAATTAATAAAGAAAGACTTTTCGAGGTTTTGTTGAATTACAAAATTGATCACTATCACACCATTCAATGTACAATAAAAACAAATGTGGGTCAACAATAAACGGGGATAGAACCGGTTGTTCTAGTTTCATTACATTAATAAGTGAACACTCTGTTCTATTTACGGTAATAAATGACATAAAATATGTGGTATATCGTAATAAAAATGTCTTCATAATACATTAATGTTTTATAGGTTAAATAACTATTATTTTAATAAAATTTAAAATATTACTCGTAGTCTCAGGATAAGAATATTAAACAGAACTCACAGACTCGTCGCCAAAATATATTGTTTATGTGTGTCATCTGATAGCGAGATATCAGCTCCCTGCTTTACACACCGCACGCGCGTCCGTCTCGCTCCGTAGTTTTATTTTTAAGCAAAGTGCCTCAGGGAAAGATGTGTGCCTCACTCCACTACCCCTAAGCGTGCGGCGCGTAGGCATGAGACGACAGATCTTCTATATCATACACTACAGTCATGGTATTGGTGATCTGACCGAAAAGCATCATTAGCCGTCCACGAGTCAATCGGTTTTTTTTCTTTCAGTACAATAAAATATTATACTATACTGTATTATAGCCTAATAGAACAATGATCAATTTAAGACCTGTTTTAAAAAGTGTTAATTTTTAAAGCCAATTTAATTATTACAATGCATTTCGAACGTAAGGAATCGTAAGGTCAACAAATCCAGCATTTCGTAGATCTGTTGTACGTAATTGTTGTAATCAAGCATTTAATGAAATTCTGGGTAAACGTCCATTGACGGTTTTCACTGTGTTATCGCACTACACGCGTTCAATCACTGTAATCCGTTAAATTACTTACGAACGAGGCAATGCATGGGGAATAGCGCAGTATGGAAATTGAAATTGGAATATGTCGCCCGTTTTCGGCAAATGTCAGGGATTTTGGCAGCTACTTTTTTCTTTTTCTAACTGACAAAACCGGACAAAACCTGACAGTATCTTTTTATTGTAATATAAAGATTGTGGGCCGTGGATAAATCCTCAAAGAAAGTAAAAGGAAGAGTTTTTTCTTGTCATTTGGACTAGTTTCTTAAGCCGTGCAAAGCATTTCTACGCTTTGAGTTGACTACTATTTTTAGTACAGAAGGTAAAAAATATATTCTTTTGAGTTTTAGACTTTCAGTTCTAGACTTAAATCCACGCTCTATTATTTTGCCACTTAACAGTCGCTGAAGGTAATTGTGATATCTGTCACAAATCTAATTCTGAACAATCTAAGTAACACAAGTAACACTCGTACACCTACTACGTAAGTATATGAGGTACAAAATACCAAATGTAGGACTCTATTTTTGATTTGACAGTTTTATCCCGATGCTGGGCATAAGTTATCACTCGTACTTCTACTTCACTTTATTCTGAACTGTTAACAATCAATCAGATTTGCTAGCAGCTCATTTAAAGCAAAACCTTTTGAGCAAATTAACGTGTTCATAATTAACTGACCTGTTCAAATAACATTATTTATTTTATCCTCTATTTTCTCTGTTTCATCTTTAGATTTCCATCCTCCTAATATTTTCTATCAAGAAGCTTCTAAGATAAAACGAACCACATCCAGCCATCGTTAATTAAAAACTGTGGCAAATATAAATGTTATAGTAGAACCGATGTTAATCATAGCTCGCTATAGCGGGTAACTAGCTAGGTGTGATACACTGCGCCCCCTGCCGGCAGCCAAGCCAATTAACTTGTCGTGTCCAACTGATATTAGATTGCACAGTTCATGGTTGGAGCAAATGTGTTGCTCAGATGCAGGTTTCAGTAAAAATTGCGCAATACTTGAATGACATAATATACAGTATGTTAACTAATAGAGGGCGTTCCCGTCAACCCACAATAGTATAAGCACATCAATTAGATCGCTGCACACGCGGCCCGTCATTCATACTCGTAAATAAATTGCGACGTTGCCGTCGTTCAAGTACGCGTGTACAGAGTGTTTCTTTTACGTATCAATTTAACATATTTAGTGAATATTTAAATATTAAAAAAAATCATAATAAATTTTGTTTTCGAATAGTAATATTTTTTTAGCATGTATGGATGCTATACTATTGCGGGTTGGCGGGAACGCTCTCTATTAGTTAACATACTGTATATCTTTGATTTAAAAAGTAACATTATTTCAATGCTGTTATTATTATTTTAGAGTAGCTCGTGCTTAAATAATAACTGAGGCACGGGTCGCTTTAAATGTCCCTAGCTGCCCTCCCCCTGCGACGCCCTAAGCCGAGGTCCGTACCCCACATGGGGTGCCCTTAGCACATAGTCACCTAGTTCGCAAGCTTTGTAATAATCCCTGTCTAGAGGCTTTAATTAATTTATTAACTAAGGCAACAACAGACAAGCCCGGTTAAACAGCCGACAACCTCAGAGGTTAACCTGTGAGATGCCACACATAAGAAAAGGGTGCTTGCTTGTCCTTGGATGGGTGACTATCTTGTCATATCCAGAATCATCCTCTGTTTGTCAGAACCAGTTGTTCTCGGCTGTCATTTGTATTTACATCCCTAACAGTTGTTCCAGTTGGTCAGATGCCAGACAATCTGACAGTACCAGTCTTGCCAAGAGGTATCGTGTTACAGCTACTGGTTTGTGGACGTCTGATAGGCAATCATTCCATGTAAAACACAAGTATTTATGTACAGCCGCCAGCACATGAAACTACCCGAAACTGTCAAATTTTCCCAATCAACCTTGAACCTAATTTCTTCAACAATAAAGTTTAAAATCTATTAAAGAAATTTGACAGATTGTTGTAGCTTGATGTGCTGGCGTCTGTACATCACACTACATTGGGAAAAAGCTCATCAAATGATGATGAGTCGGCGGCATAGACGGGGACGACAGGGCCGTTGCTTGCCGGGGTTGAGGAAATGATCTAACGAGATACCGCGGCCCCAGCCAGGGCAGTAAGGGAACTGGGTGGGTTGTTAGTAGAAGTCAGACAATCCTTTCCGCTCCACCTAGAGTGGGAGGAGTCATTAGATGGTTTTCCCACCGACCAAAAAAGAAGAGGAGTCTGACACTATCTTTATATAAAAAATCTATATCTAGAAAGCAGATAGAGTATGTATGTATTAAACTAAAAGTTTACCTTTGTTTATTTTTCGGTGGCAAAATTATCCGATGACTTCTCCTGCTTTGGGTGGAGTGGAAGGGAGTGTCAGACTACCACTGACTAAACCCTCACCCTTTTCCTTACGTTCCGGGGCCGCGGTATCTCATTGGAATATTCCCGCAATCTCGGCGAAAAGTAACTAACTAGTAGTATTAATACAGAACATAACAACAAGGCAACTTTATAATGTTACCCTTTAAAAGTATTGATGCTGCAAATCTATAATTTGTATCGTTTTAAAGAATATTCTCACCAACAACATTTTCTAAATGCATACGTAACGAAGGGATGTTATGTTTTCATCGTTAGTCAGTTATTTTAATATCTGTATTACTCAAAAACATTTTAAGATTCGTTTCATTCAGGGATTATCATCATCTGCTTCGCTTTTTTTCAACTATGTTGGGATTGGCTTCTAGTCTAAAGCCTGCGATATATGTTGGCCGAGCGTTGTCGAGTGAAGGCCAATACCAACATGTAGACGGTATATTTGCCTTGTCTTGCTATCGCTCGGTGTCACTTGCCTAGTTGGCCGGGTGGAGGCCAGCGCCAACGTGTATAGAGCTCATTTGGTGCAACTTGTCTTCGCTCGCCGTTGCTCGTGATCACTTGCCTCACTTCGGATCGGTGTCGGTTTTTGATCACAAATCAAAGGCGCTCGGCCAACGTGTGGGCAGCACAGACCCTCTTCTACATTGGTCGTCTGCATTGGCATTCGACGAATTTGTCGAACGTGTGGACATTATTTCTTGCCTTGTACCTATTTGCCAACGCTCGCATTGGCCTACGCTCGGCCAACATGTATTGCAGGCTTAACTGGATGTAACTGAGTATTAGTGTTGCTACTTCCTATCTGATCTACACATCCCAGTAGCTGGGTAACACAATATCCCTTGGCTAGGCCAGTGCCAGATTTTCTGGCTTTTAACTACCCGTGACGATGGTCAAAGTTGTCTTTTTGACGTGTCTGTGTGTCTGTCGGTGCCACCGTAGCTACTAAACGAATGGACCGATTATGATACAATTTATAAACATCCGTTCAGGTGTTTCAAGGTCATCAGCTCTGTTAGCTGCGGTAAAAATTTTACACGCATAATGGAGAAATATGCTTGATAAATAATGAAGCATATTTCTGAACTAACATTTGGAACACCCATGTATGTTGGTTTAAACCCCCGACGCAAAAAGAGGAGTGAAAACTTAAAATTTTTAATATAGGGGCACGGCAGTGCCCTCGCCAAGTCGAGCAAAAAAGCGGCACGGCCGTACCATTCTTTTCTCGAAAACACAATATATCTTACAAGTAATACATATAATATAAATTAAATTGTTTATTGCGATTGCCAAGTCAATCTATTTATTTAAAACGTTAAAGATTTTTAATATTGATATGGTCACTATAAGATGTCGTTAGGTTAGATAATTACGTAACAACTTAAGACAGAAGGTCCCTTAAGTAGGGACTGAATAAATTAATAACCGACTTGGTATTACATGGATCTCACAACTTTTTACGGTAGAACAACTGAGTTGCGAGACTTGGTTTTTTGACAAGTATTGTTTTTTATGGGATTTACTTTTTCATGAACTAGTTAATGTTTGTTTTATATATAGAGTACAGAGGTATATGTTTATATATTTTACACGGAGTGTGGGCTTGTCTGACCTAACCTAATAATTTTGTGACCGATATAATCTCAAAATTATTGACAAGAATTCGTGTGTACTGACTTTCAACATACTGACTTCCTGTAATGTTATTCAATTACTGCCGGTAGCAACTGCTCAATCTGCTTTCATAGACATGCAAAAATTATAAAAAAATATCATACATGTTTAGACATACCAATACCGATAATAAACGGGAACTTTGGGTCACAAAATTGATGAAATGCAATAGTTTTCAACTCCCCACTACACACGGTCCGCCCGGTCCGACTGCTGGGGACACAATTAACTTGTCAGTCCTAACTACCGCTGTTATAAACTACCCTTTAAAATTATACTTACATACGTAGCTGTAATGCACTGAACTTTGCACCAATTTTCGTCGCTTACGTAATGATAGCCTGAAAACTAAACGTATGTCACACAAATTCATGCCATCAATCTTTCCTGTTGACTTTTTAACAGTAAGTACCTATTCATTGCGTGTTTTGGTTCTGGAGCAGATGAATTTTTAAGTATGTATGCAAGGTACATGAAAAGTATGCACGCTAGTAGGATATTTCTTTCAATTGTGAAAGAGAATTCGTACGATTGATGAGATTTTTTACGATTTACAGTTAAGTAGCCACTTATTAGATAGCATAATAAAATACAGCCTACTCGTATAACGTCCCCAATGCTAGGATGTAGGCTTCCTGTCTATGAGAGGAAATGTGCCGTAATCCATCACGTGTTCTTAGAGCGGATTGGTAGATATCGCGTTTTTCCTTTACCGTTTTGAGACTAGTGGTGAGGATGAAAATTACATAAATCTGCTTGTCTGATCAAGTTGTGCGGGTACTGGGGTAAGACTGGGCCATCATTTTACTTATCATATAATTCAGGTTAAACACAAGAGCCTTATTTTTTTAACATTGCTCCACACTGTGAAAACATAAAAAGGTTTTACAAACACCCAAACCCAGTATAACTATTTGTGGGCCAAAAATAAACATGTTTCAGTGCGGGAATCGAACCCAACACACAGTGTAGCAGCTAATCGCTTAACTACTGTCGACGCCAACCGAGTCGTCTGGTTTTACTTCATTTTAGACTTTATCGGTATAGAATGGGGAGTGGGGGGCAAGAACTCTTTATTTTTTATAAATATATAGTAATACACTTTAAACAATATAGGTACTCAGGAAATTGATAAAGTGCAGTGGTGTTACCCCCACCTCCCTGACAGCCAGCTGGAGACACAATTAACTTGTCAGTGCTAACTAACGCTGTTATTTACTGACCTTAAACAATATATCTACGAAACTATAGTACACTGAGAATCTGTTAGTCGTAGTAGGTACTACCAAATAAATATGCAAGGAAAATAAGCCTACTACTTTACAGTAATATAGTTTTAGTGTTTGATATTACCTATAATTTAATAGTTATATTTGAGTAATATCTTATTGAAATTTGAGATTTAATTCGTTAGTTTTAATATTTTATTTCCTCTCATTCGATTTTATTGACATCCGTTTTTATGTTGGATTTTATTCCCATTTCATTACATTAACGTTGAATTAATGAGTAAGATGTACATGATATACCTACATATATATGACGTATAGACCAGTGAGTGATAAAGAAAACAAAACAACAGAACTCTTTTGGTTGCTCATATAAGGACACCAACCGACAATTGGCCAAAAATCGTGTATAATATCGTCGTCGCATCTAACTCATTCTATTTTCAGGCGATTATCTCTACGAGCTAAGATTCTCCCGTCTTTTGTCCATATATATACCTACTTCTATTTATTTTGTTTAGTAGCCTGCTGCGCCTGGTAAAATAGCTGGCGGTTGATTCGGGTAAGACGTTCATTAACGTAAACACGGCACGACGATGCCCCGCTCACAATAACAAGGTCATCCGTACACAGGCCGCGGCGTACTCGAGCCGCGAGTGCGTCCCGCGTTGCCCATCTTGCGAAGCTAACAGATATACCTTGCACCCACTACGCAGCAGGGTCGGCAGAGATGGAGCCATCTGAGTCCTCAACGCGGTTTCGTCGCGTGGATCTGACGTGCTCAGCACGGACGATGTCCTTCTCGTCAAGGGCAACGCCGAGCTTTATGGCAATAACATTTACAAGGCGCATGGAGCTCTCATCTTTGCTCTCAGGAATGCCATTAACTCAATGTCATTGAGCAGCAGCTCCTGATCACGCTCGTTCAATTGGTATTTTAGCTCAGCGATAGTAGTTTCCGATGGGTGGTTATCGGATAGTGATTTCTGTTACAGCTTAAGTCCCAGAGCACCCACTCGCACTTCCAAGCTGACCATCTGCACATCAGCAGATTTAAGGGAGTCCTTCAATTGAATCATCTGCATACGCAACTGCTGGAACTCCTGACGCATTAGGCGAACCTCTTCACGCAGTTACTTCTTAAATAGATGCAGCTCATCTGCTAAGTGAGGGCAGATGTTTAAGGTGCCGTTTGGCGTAGTGCATACTATAGTGAGCTCCCCAGAGTAGTGTTCGTCTGTCTGAACAGGATCCGCCTTGTCCCGGACAGGTGTCTCCGCCTTGTTGTCCCTGATCACATTTTTATTGCATTCGGGACAGCACCAGTTGGGCACTTTATTACCTGTGCTAGGGAATGCGACACAAGCCCGATGATAAAGGGCATTGCACTTTCTGCATTTAGCGGTATCTACCAGCGATAAAAAGTTGGCGCAACTGCCATACTTCACTACAGGCATGTTATGCTTCGGTCGCAACGCAAAATCAGTAATTATTGATAAAAAGAAGAGAGGTCTAAGTAATGTCAAGAGATGGCGCTAATTTGAATACAAGTTTATAGTTGTTTTATAGCGGTATGGTTTACTAACACCATACGCCAACACAGGGCTAAACAGGCCAAGATACACACTCCCGATTGACACTATTCAGCTTATTATTTAGTGTATTCACTAGAATGTTTTTATATTTTTAAGTTAAGGGTAGATAATGGTCACCATTGTATAGTTTTAAACTTAATACAGTAATTAAAGTATTGACACTGCACTTTCACTCTGGATAACGTTTTATGCGTTGTTTCAATATATTGTTACTATTTCTGTAATATAATTGTTCTTATTCAACTAGTTATTTTATATAAATAACAGTAAACAACTGTGAGGAGCAAAGGCTGACTTGACATCCGTGACGTCACTTTCTGTCACTCGTTTGCTGAGCTCAGTCCGTAGATGGTTTCCAAATAAACATAGGTACAGAGATTTCTCCGTGCCTCGGAAAGATTTGAAGCCATTGTTTCCAGCTGTCATCATCTTTGACAGCCGTTATATGACTTGCCAAAGGGCACAACGTGTTACCCAGCTACTGAGGAAAGGCTAAGCGGATGATGATGTTGATCTATACTAATATTATAAAGAGGAAACCTTTGTATTTTTGTATGTTTGTATTGAATAGGCTCAAAAACTACTGGACCGATTTCAAAATTTCTTTTACCATTACTTAGAGGGATTCTTCCGAATCCGTATAGGCTATATTTTATCCCGGAAAATAGATAGGATTTTTCGTGGTAGTGAAAATTGTGGAGTAAGGCATCGAAAAAACTGCCGTACGTTAACGATTCTCGCGAACGCTGCCTATATTTAATATAAACATTGCACCCGTGCGAAGCCGGGGCGGGTCGCTAGTATTCCAATAAATAGATAAAGATATGTTTGAAAGATATTGTTTAGAAGGGTGTTTCCTTCGTGTACTTTTTCCTATCGTAAACTTCCAATCACTGTGAAATGAAATTGTTTAAACCTTTTGAACAAACATATAGAACACTAGCAGTTGCTCGCGACTTCGTTCGCGTGGGAAGTTTTTCACGTGGAAATCCCGATCCCGTGAGAATTTCGCAAAATCCCATCTTAGCGAGCATCTACGTACTAAAAGGAACCCCCATGCAAAATTTGAGCCCGGTCCGTCCAGTGGTTTGGGCTGTGCGTTGATAGATCATTATGTCAGTCAGTCAGTCACCTTTGAGTTATATATATTTAGATTATTAAAAGTAAAACGTTACAATATACTTTCGCTATCAAAATATTGTAATAAATTTACTATTTTCGTTCTATAACGATCCATCACAAAGTTTGCAAATACAGGCCTATATAAATTTCACCGTCAAATAACGTTATTTTAATTAAAAACTGGCTAAATCAAATCCATACCACACGTATAATATCATAAATGCGAAAGTGTGTTTGTCTACTCTCTCAAAAAGTAAAACGGACCCCTTATGGGATCACTTTCTTTCCTGTCTGTCTGTCAATACCCTTTTTTTAGTTTTTAAAAACATCGTTTTAACCCTTATCGAAATCAATATATTATTCATTGTAATGAATAATGTATTGATTATTGTAATCAATTTTGAACAAAATTGCACTTTATATCACTCAATTTCAATGAATATCATAGGAGATAAACAAAGGATTTATATAAGTACATATATAAATGACTCCGCAGCAAAATAATGATTAGGGTGAACGCAGTGGTGAGGCCGGCCGAAGTTTTTGCGAGATATTCGAATGATTTGCTTTTAACATAAAGCTTTTTAACAATTTCACGTTATCGTTTGCTGTAACAATAATTAAAGCACAGGTGCCAGCTTTGACGGGCCCGATAGGGCAATTGCCTGCCGGGGTTGCGGAAATGTTCTGACGAACATTTACCGAGATACCATGGCCCCGGAACGTAAGGGCAAGTGCTGGAACATGGCGGGTTTTTAGTCGGTAGAAGTTTGATACCCCCACTTCACTCAACGCGGGGAGTCATTTGATGTTTTATCCGCGAAAAAGTCTGTCGTTCTTTCTGAACAATACTTATGAGCTGTAGATATTGTCGAAAACCACGCGGACGAAGTCGCAGGCAAAGTACTAGTTTGTAAAAATTTACTTTATACTGTTTGGACGGCCCTGCTCAAATCTGTTTGATTCTGTCCTCTAAAGAGCGCCACAGACATTAACCTACATGGCTCTCATATGATTTGATCACTACAGATTGTCTGGACTTTAAAAGAGACGTTGACCTCTGAGTTTGTTTCAGTGTTTCTTCTCAGAGTAGTCAGTTAGAAAACACTGGCCTCATCTAGTTTACATTTACGAAAAAAATGACGTGTGAAAGTGTTATTTATAACCTACTTGCAAAATAAACATAATTATTTCATTCCATAGATAGATTGAATCGCTGAAAGCGATATCTTCCAGATAAAAGGGTTGTACAGTCTTGTTACAATCTTAATTAAGAATTAACCTAATTAAAAGTAACACTTTAGTTTCTGATGTCCTAGTTAGCACAGTGAAGGGACAGAAGTTTCTCTTAAGTCAAAACGTAGCAACAGATCTATGTGATTTTTGGTGTGGAGATATTCGAAGGGCTAGTATATCACACGGCCTTCAAATATCTCCACACCGTAAAGTGTCATAGGCTTTGTTAATTTACAATTTTTATACGCGAGCAAAGCCATAGAATTTCAGTGTTTAATAAAAATAATTGCTTACAATGTAAATTTAAATACATATATGAATATTCACAATAGACTAAATACAACAAGCTCCGATTCTATTTTATTTGTGACAATTATTTTTATGTAACCCACAAACTCCGGTTTTTGATGAGTCTAGATAAAATATTGTATAAAATTGCATATCTATACTAATATTATAAAGCGGAAAAGTTTGTTTGTTTGTTTGTTTGTTTGCTTGAACGTGCCAATCTTCGAAAGTACTGGATGGATTTGGATGTAATTTGGTATAGAAGTAGCTTGAAGCTTGAGGAAGGTTATAGGCTACTTTTACCCGACTGCAAAAAGGAGAGTTATGTTTTTACCGTGATAGAATCCACGGGACCGAAGCCCCACGTGAGTACTAGTAATTAGATATACCTATCATACAAAATTTACTTTTTAAGACTCCCGTATTGCTACTACAAACGAAATTCTATTACTCAGTGATAAAATCATCCAGACTGATTTTCTAGCTTCTGGCTATACGCAATGATTGTTAAATATAATAATAATAATAACATTTATTTTACCATAAAATACATAGATAGATAGAATATACTTTATTGTACACCAAAATTTAAACCCACCTATTTAACATTATTTCTTAATTCTATGTTTACAATGGCGGTTTTATCGCTAAAAGCGATATCTTCCAGACAACCTTTGGAACGACATCAGCATGTAATACAAAAAATATATACAAATAACAGCCGGCATTGACTGTTCAGCGCTTTTTCTATGGTACGGGGGAATCTTCATATGTTACATTGATCACCCATCCGTGAATCAACGACGGCAACTTTGCTTAACCTTGCACATCGAGCCTTGTGGCTGTTTATTTTGCCACGAGCTTAGCCCATTCAGTAGTACGGGGCCTAAAAACTGTAAAAAGACGGTATCATATCCTGTTGTTACGGTATGGATTGCAGCGTTTAATCTCGCGGTTAGAGCAGGCGCCACCATTTTGCCACTAGTTAGCTCGCTACTTCATTAAAGTGCTGCTTTGATTTACCCTATTAAAGGAAACTGAAGTTATCTCGCTGTTGCTTGCAATTGAGCTTAGAAATAGATAAAGATATCATGATTGACTCAATTCTCACTTAAAGGGCAGATATATGTACAACCTGCTGGGGTAGTGGAAATATTCTAACGAGATGCTGCGGCCCCGGAACGCCAGGGCAACTGTAGGAACAAGGTGGATTTTTACTCAATAAAAGTCTAACACTCTTATATTTAGACTTTAAGTTGTTCTTCTAGAGGATTGCATTTTGAATATAATATGAATTGAATTGAATTGAATACATTTATTTCAGACTACATAATTGTCCATATAATGTTAGTAACAAAGGTCTTATAACCTATATTAGTATTCATGTCATTCTTGTCTATTCTCATACCAATCTACACTAATATTATAAAGCGGAAAAATTTGTTTGTTTGTTTGTTTGCTTGAACGCGCTAATCTCTGAAAGTACTGGGTGGATTTGGATGCAATTTGGTATGGACGTAGCTTGAAGCTTGAGGAACGTTATAAACTACTTTTTACGCAACTGCAAGAAAGGAGAGTTATGTTTTTACCGTGATAGAATCCACGGGAGCGAAGCCCCGCGTGAGTACTAGTAAAATAAATAAAATCCATTAAAAAAAATACAATTAATGTCAAAAAAAAATAACAATAACAATAATATAGGCAGATAAACAAAAAGAAAATAATAAAAAAAAAAACATTGCGTCATCTAATATGATCTAATATGAAAAACATGTTTTTGTTTAAAGTTCAAGTCGCGTGCATTTGAAACAAATTTACTCCGTAGAGAACGTTGGCAGCTATTGTCACATTATAGAGTACAGTCAAAAGTGTCAAACAAAACTAAACAATGTTTTAATAAGTTTTTATTTTCATGTAGGTAAGATTAATTATTGCCTACGATGTGCTTAACTCTCATTGACTCATAGAGGTGGCAAGGGCAACTGCCGAGCAGTAGGTCTTAGGTTCGATTCCCGGGTCCGGTAAAAAGTCCGGCTGTCATTCGTACATCTTTGACGGTCGTTAGGGTAGTCAGAAAATCGATATAAATAATGGATAACGCACAATAACTAATTTTATGGTCAAAATTTCAATTAAATATATTACGTCGAGGCTGTTTTCTTCTATTCAGTATTAATCCTTATCTACATAAATGCGTTTGCTAGCTTCACCATTTTTATATTGTAGATCAAAATTATCCTCTACACTATATGATTGAAATAAACACTATAGAAGATATTATACATTTAAAATTATCGAATCAAAGCTCCAGAGCCTACGACGAGTTGCTAGTCTATCGGTTTTCTATCGGTTACATTTCGGGGAGTGTGCGATGGAATTACACAATCTAATTCCGTCAAGCCCGTTCCATTATCGGACTACAAGACAAACGGCGATGCGCCATCGTTACATGGTGGACATCCCACCTATACGCCCTAAACATTTTGGGAATACCTTCATTGTGCGTACGGCTAAGGAGTGGAATTCCCTGCTGGAGTCTGTGTTTCCCGATAGCTATAACCTAGGGGTCTTTAAGTCAAGAGTGAATAGGTTACTTTTAGGTAAGCGTGCTCCATCTTCGATCACATCATCACTTACCATCAGGTGAGATGGTGGTCAAACGCGAGCCTATTACCAATAAAAAAGAAATATTAGCTCCGCGAGTCAGCACTCTTTCCCCGACAAGCCGAGTGAGTCCCCGCGCCCGCTCATGGTATAGACTGGTAGTTCAATTAATATGCTTAGGTATATGCAGAGACTGAAAATTTTAAGACACTAAGAATCAAATAGGAAGTCCCGAGGTAAAAGAAACTTACACAGCACGTGCGAAGCCGCGGTTAAAAGCTAAACAGTAAGTGACTTGTCCCGAAAGCTGACTGACGTATCTACATTATGTATGTACGATGGTTAACATTCAAATACATACACGAAATATGATCATGTATTTGTTTCTCGTCATGATTTGTGCCCCTTTTCCTTTTACAGAGATTGGCGAACACTGTTCATTTCAACCCGTTGCACAGTTCTAAAAGGGAGTTATTTGGTATACGTAGTTTGTCGTAAAAGATTTACCTCTCCAATTTGTATTTTTTTATGTTATTGTATATATTTTTGGAAAAGATTGATCAACGATGAAGAAATTCGTACTATCACTAGCTTCTGCCCGCGACTTCGTTCGTGTGGGAGGGTTTTCCTGCTTTAATCTGGATGCCGTGGGAATTCCGGCATAAAAAGTAGCCTTTGTGTTATTCCAGGATATTAACTATCTGCTTCAAATTTCGTTCAGATCCGTTCAGTAGTTTTTGCGTAAAAGAGTAACAAACATCCATAAATCTATACGTCCATCCTCACAATTATTATGCATTTATACCCTTTCGCATTTATAATATTAATAAGCAGATGAGATAGATAGAATATACTTTATTGTACACCAAAAATTGAAACACATTTACATACCATTGTTGCTATAACTTTGGTTACAATGGCGGTCTTATCGCTGAGAGCGATATCTTCCAGACAACCTTTGAAAGGACTTTAAAAGCTTTAATTAAAATGGGGAGGGCTAAATTAGTGTACTACAAATACTCATTTATCGAAAAAAAACTATTTAAAATATATAAGTATACATATAGGTATATACATATTAATAAAATACATCATTGCATAAAATATATAAATATAATGTGTTCTTTAACATCGTGTGGAGAAAAACAAAGAAATAATCATAAATTTGAAAGAAAATATTGGCAACCGAGCTTTTGAAAGCAGCGAGTGACTGTGCTTGTCTTACTGACACCAGCAATGAGTTCCACAACCGAATAGCCTGTACCGTAAAAGAATGGTCATAAAATTTAGTGGAATGTGTAGGCATCAAAAGTCTCAAATTCTCTGATGATCTCAAATCTCTACCATTAAATCTTAAAATTTAAATCGTTCGTTGAGATAAACCTTATTTAAAATTATACTGCTAAAATATACGAATCTTGCCCTACAGGGAAATATAGACATGACGATGGCATAGGCAAAATTAGTCGATAATCTTTAATCCGATCTATTGTACCGATAAGTTTGCGAGCTGATCATTACGGACTAATCGAATAGGGCTCTTTTGCAGATGCACATTTATAACCGATTGTATCTTCAACATACAAAGTCTTTGCATTTAAACACTTGTAAATTAGCAGTAGATGGATAAGTAGATTTAAATCAAATTATTCTTTATTTAGGCAACTAGGCCTTAGTAACAAAATTCTTAAAAACTACGTTAGTGCACATTGACCGAAAATTATTCACAACACATGAAAGAAAAGTAAAAATGCAAAATAATTAGCTGTCCGGTTCACTGACTAATACAGCTACTGCATGCGACAGCCATGGTGCTAAAATGGTGTTATGAAGCTTAAATGTTTTACAAAACGAATTTCTGGAATTCAGTTTTCGTTCAGTACACTTGCACTGTGCAAACAGAGCACCCTCGCATAGAATCAATAGTAGTCAATATAAATATATTAAAAATAATAATTACTTTCTACATAAGTCTACATGAGCTTTTATAAAGCATCAGAAACTAGTACACGCTTCTTTTTTTAATTCTATGAATTTAATGTCAGACTTCAGAGCATAATATATTTCTTTCATATTGATTATCAAAATTATGCAGAGTTGATTGTTAACGTAATACGTACGTAATCGGGCACGCCGCAATTGCGGCGGTAAGACCCCTCTTTGAGGAGTGGCTAGATCGGCGTCACGGCGTCCTGACCTACCGCATGACACAGGTCCTCACCGGACACGGAAGTTTCGGGAGGTACCTGTGTCTGATGGGAAAGGAAGAAACGCCTGGGTGTCACCACTGCGAGGGTCGCCCTGAGGACACAGTAGAGCATACGGTGCAAGACTACCCCGCCTGGGCAGAGCACCGACGTGTCCTCACGGCGGCGATAGGCAGAGACCTCTCGCGCCCGGCATTGGTCGAGGTGCGGGGCGAGAGGGAGTGGGAAGCGGTCGCCTCCTTCTGCGAAGCAGTCATGCTTCCGAAGGAGGAGGCGAGCCGAGTGAGGGAGAGGATGGCGTCCTCCCTCCAGCCCAGCCGCAGTGGTAGACGCCCACGGCGTCGGACGTCGGCCGACGATCTCCGGCCACCGTAGGCGCGGGCATGCGGACAGCGAGTAAAGGGCAACTCGCTGTCCGACCATGGACCATGCCCGGGTCGACGGCGTGTTGTGTTCCACGCGCGCCTCAAAGAGCGTCAGCAACATGACGAGGCCCCCCCTGCAGAGGGCCGAAGCCTGCCGGGGTCGTGGGACTTATCCCATTACCGTGACCCCAGTACGTAAAGGGTTATTGAAGGAACACCGTGGATTTTAGTCAGTAAAAGTCTGACAGTCCCTCCCACCCTGCCCGGGGTGGGAGGACTTATTTGAAAATTTTACCACGTTAAAAAAAAAAATACGTACGTAATACGAGTATACCTACAGCTAGGCAACAACGCAATAGAAAATTATGTTGTTGTATGTTGTTGTTGTACATCTATACGACACTGTAGTCGAGTCTGCTCTGACCTTTTTTCCATTAGAAAATCGATATTCTAAAGATATACCGGTTTTCAGATATTCAGGCGCCTGACGACCTGACATGTACTATTTATGACAACGGGGACCGAGCATATAACGTGTTGTTCAATACCCAAAAGGGTCATATTATCTAAAGAATAATAATCGTTTACAAAAGGTACTGACAGCCCTGTTCAGCCTAAAAATAATTTTTTTTTATACATACCGCTACAGTAAACGTCGGATACGAACGACGTAACCATATGATAGTTTTTTCCGATCTGGGAATCCGCTTCGCATTGACTTTCAAAGATACTGAGTCGTCAAAGAGAACTTTGTGGTATATAAAGTGGTTCAAAGCTACCAGACGGTGTCACCGCCCGTTCGCGAGCCAATTAAACTGTCAGTTTCTACAAGCGCTATTGGATAATACCAGAGCTGCACGAACGAGTAGGCGGTGGTATGTGACAGATATAATGATCAAAGCAGTCGTAATTTTAGTTTAACTTTGACCGGTACTTATTCACATAAACTTCACTGTAGTGTTCAGTTATGTAGGTATCGTACCCGTTATTTCGTTGATTTAATTTATGATCTTTTCCAATTCTTAGGTTGTCAGTGAATCGAAAGTCGAAGAATCGATCTAGAGTTGCTTCACAAATAATTTATTCATTTATTTACGACTAGCTGTTGCCCCCCTCTTTGAGGAGTGTCTTGAGTGACGCCACGGCGCGGCGTCCTTACCTTCCGCCAGACATCGCGAGCTGATCTCCGGCCCCCGTAGGCGCGGGCTTGCAGGTGGCTAGGACCCAACAAAAAAAAAGGTGGAAGGACAGGTGGTAAGGACCAGGTCCGGGTCGACAGCGCGTCGTGTTTCACGCGTACCTCAAAGAGCACTCAGCAGCACTGACAGGGCCTGATAATGCCATTGCCTGCTGGGATTGTGGAAATGTTCTAACGAGATCCCACGGTCCTGGACCAAAAAGGCAACTGAAGGAATAGGGTGGGGTTTTATTCAGAAGAAGTCCTCCACTCCCTTCCACTCTACCCAGAGCGGGAGGGAGTCATTTGATGATAATCCCATCCAGTAAAAAAAGCTGTTATCCGAGATATTGTGTGCGTGAAATTGGCCCATTTTGTCGCTATAAAAAGTAGCATAAATCCATACCTATTCCAAATTTTAAAACTTTTCAGTTATTTTAGCGCAATTGAGTTATAAAAATAAAAATACAAATATCAATCAAAATAAGTATGGATTTCTAGAGTAATATTGTGTCCCCATTCCTAGTTCACCAGAAATGATAGATATCTGTCTAACTGGTGACAATTCCTTTGATAGTCAGAACTATGAAAATGGGAGCCAAACACATTACGCATACATTTGAAAACATTATATTAACGAAAGAAGGCTGCCCATACCCCGCACCATATTGCGTCACAGGTACACTATTACCAATTTTTTTTATGTGTATTTACTTATGATATATTTTTATTCAAATTAAAAAGTTATAATAAATAATTAACAATTTAATAATTTTCGTAAAAAAATATCTGAAAAATAACTTTCCGTTTACAATTCATACTTACTTTCAAAAAACTGACCATGAACAAAATATCTTCCTTTCAATGCCGTCTAAGTTCATAAGAGCATAAGCATAGTGTAAAATAATTAAAATGAATGCTATTAAATTGTTATATTTTATCTAATTATGAAAATAATACATTGCTTACAAATAAATACAAAAAATACAAAATATTATTAGAAAACTCAAAACAGAACAACGGAACACTGATGTACGGAACTATCAAGTGTCAATGTCATCGTCGATCGTCGGTCGATCGATGTACATATTTGCTGCATTTGAGCTTTTCTGCTATTTTTATTGAATAATTACATGTTTAATAAATATTGGCAGTGTTGAGATAGTGATTCTTATTAAAATATGATCAGGCATTTTTGAACTTTTTCAAATATCTCAAAAATGCGGTTAAACTATGTAAAAATCTCGTTAGTAGTGAAGAATTAAATAAAGACTTGACTCGTTGAGAGTGGGTTGCCGCAAGTTGCTACGAATTCCCATACAACAATGGACAATGTCCTTTGTAACAAGCGAGGACCTATCCCTCCTATCCTGGTGTCTATCTGGACGTATAAAATAAATAATCTAAGTTAGTGATAAATAATCTAAGTCGGGTTTCATTTAGTAATGGTATGTTAAAGAAAAAAAGTATTAAGTGACACAAAACTGACATTGTATGTATGTCAGTTCTGTGTCACTTAATACTTTTTTTTTCAAAATAAAAAATAAAAATCCTAACGACAGTACCATTCCGGGTATAACTATGTTAGTGATGATTTTGTTTTATTATTTGTATCCGTAATATAGTGTAAGGGGTACAATAAAGTACATTTTAAATAAACAGAAATATCGGTGAAGTCAGTTACATTGGTAGCCATGCAAAACGAAGACACAAAATATCAGTGTTGTGCCAAAAATTCAATATGTAAATACCTACATACAACAGTTTCAAGAATAGTTCAAAAATACATATGTAGTGAATTGCCCTACTGCGAATCTTTAGTGAATGAGTTTGCATCTGAGATGCCAGGACGTCACAAGCCTTTATACCCACAACGAACTCATTTGCTAAAGGAAGCGAGTTCTAGTTTAGTACTATGGAAATCTGATATAGGGATGCCAAGATGTACTCAATATACGCAAAGCTCGTTTTCTCTTCAGAGGCTAGCGGATATACTTGTGCGATATTGATGTAAGTGGACATTTTTGCAGACATTCTTATACCTAGTGTAGTGTATGTACATGCACTACGTAAATGTACAAGTAGATATGAAATTATCAATTACACAGAGGTTGTGGGGTAAGCTTTTAAGTGGTTACACGAGCGCCATCACTGAGAACTGGGTGTGTTAGTGAGTCAGTGATCAATAACGTACAAAGACATTACATTAGTCTAAGTTTTAAAGTACAATATGAGCAATCATCAAATCATCTCCGCCTAGCTTACTCACAAATTATGTCGCGTTTAATTTCCAATCACACTGGCGGCATTTGAGTATCAGTAGACTAACCCCGTCACAAGACCATTAGGTAGACAAATCAGATAAGTATGATTGGGTTGCCTCCAGTCTAAATGGTTGCAGCTAAGTAACAGTGTTTTCCTTGAAAGACTGCTTACCTGATATCCACAACTCGATAATTGGGATACAGGAAAATCTTTGTCAAGACAAGTATACTAGTAGACTAGTAGGCCTATGTTGGTAAACGTCTGACCTAAATTATAGACTCACGGCCGTTATTGTTTGGTCTCATGACTCAACTCCGCTCTCTCTAAATGATGTTTCGATATATACTAAAGCTTTGTTTTCCTAGAAAAGCGGTGCCGTCATATAGCGACCGTAATATTACAGACGCAAAATGACGGCCGTCTTTACGGTGACGACATGTGGAAAGTTCCACGGCCGTTTTATCACACGTTCTGCTTCATCGCTATCTAGTGTATTACATTCTCTTTGGAAACGTTCACGAAACCATCTGACACCGACAAGACGGCCGTCATGCAAATGGCGGTACCGCTTTTTGACGTTACGGTGTCAGTTACCGCTCTCTAGGAAACCGCGCCATTTTGTTTACATAGACAACGTTCTAGTGACGTCATTCACCGCTGTATTACGGCCGCTATTTGACGGTACCGCTATCCTAGGAAACCAAAGCTGTACTAAACTACATGTGTGTGAACAGATACAGAATTACTTACTAATTAAGTACTGAAGTTTGACAATGCTTCAGTTGTTTCATTTATTTTTTTATGTTAAATAAAACATTTAAGCCTGCGCGAGTGGGTTAAATCCCTCGAAAGTTCTCTTGTAGTAATATCCAGCCCGAACCGTGTTTACAGAAACAAAATAATTACTTTCATCTCATATTACGCCTAAAACCATTTCATATTTGACAATAAAGAGATAAAGCCTTATATTAAAACATAAGGACGGCTAATAAACGAGTACACACAACAAACATTTTTAGGTAACAGACGGTAAAAATAAATATTTTAAATTTTATTTTAATGTATAGGTACTTGGGAATCGTAATTGCGAGGTTAATAAAGATTATCGCTTTAATATTACAATAGAATTTAATAGTGAATTAAATTTTTAGTTATTATGTTTTGTTTTGTTTGACTTGACTTTGTAAAGGAAAATGACCGAAATAGAAGTTTCTATCTCTTTATTTTGTTTGTACAAACAGGCTGTACGGTTGTAAAAGCTTTTTTTATAAGCATTGTGAGGGAAACTCTGTCTTTACTTTTATAATAATATGAGTCTCTAAATTTCTGTTCTGTTGACATTCGTTTAAAATGTTTTTGAAGTTTGGTACCTCAATTAATCGGTTCATGGATTAGTCATGAAAGGTATTTTATAAAAGTCCTAGCTTCGGAACGTGGTTTAAACGGTCAACACAGTGGGCAAGAAAAACTGTCCACAGTCTTTTAACTATCATTAGAATAGAAATCAATCCGTTGCTCCATGGCGTGAAGGACAAACAAATACACATTCACTTTATAATAACAACTATGGATTGGTAGGGATAATGTATTCAATTCAGCAGCAAATTTCTCGTTTAAACCAGATGTCACCAGTTAATCTACTTTTCTCAAAGCAAAGCAAAAAACTACATTATTTTTGTATACTCTATTCATAATTACTCAGACAGAGCGTAAAGAACTTAAGCTGCGACCTCGAGTGAGGCTAAAGTCAATCTACTGATTGTGCAAAACCCTAGTCATTTAGGTGGCAAAGTAGGTAGACCTTCATCCTACGTAGGTTTTATTTCAGCTTATCCGGTATTACATAAAAACTCAACCAAAGATTTATTTTAATATAAATAGAATTGGAATGTTCGCACACTGATTTATTTAATTGTGTGCGATTCTCGTTTGAGTAGATTATACAAAAATTTCAAGGGGCTGTGTATGATTGTGCTACATAATATCATATTCTTTTGGTTAAATCTAATAAAATGCCCAAATTATTTAATAAAATGTACGTAATAGTAAAATAGCCATTCTTCTTATATCTTTGAGACAGCTAAAGGTAAAACCACTGTTATATTTGCAATTGTAAAGCGGTTATCATAAGGCAGCGTTGACGTTGAGTTGACGTCAGACCTCTACTTTGGCTCAACCATCTAGTCCAGAGCTCAGACTGCAGCAAAAAAGCTGGGAATCCTACACAAGGTAAGGCGGTACTTCCCGCCTGGACAGTTCTGTATCTGTATAAAGCACAGGTCCATTCCTGCGTGGAGTATTGCAGTCACTTGTGGGATGGCTCTGCAAAATACCAACTTGCTGCACTGGACTCGATCGAGCGCAGAGCTAAAAGACTTATAGGTGACGAGGCGCTAACGGACAAGCTTTATAGCTTTGTTCATCGGCGAATCGTTACTTGCCTGTCGATTTTCTACAGATTGTACTTAGGGGAGTGTGCACAGGAGCTCCATGAAGTTATTCTTCCATCTCACTTTCACTACCGGTCCACCAGACGCACGGCTAGGTACCACCCACGCTTGGTTGATTAACCGTCTTGTCGTACCAAGCGTTTCTCCTCCACATTTATTGTGCGCACAGCCAAGCTGTGGAATTCTCTGCCGGCTTCTGTGTTCCCTGCACTTATGACCTTTCAGCCTTTAAAGCAAGAGTAAATAGGTATCTTCTGGGCTCGCTCGTTCCATCGTAGATCTCATCTATCGCTTACCATCAGGTGAGATCGAGGCTCATCCGTAATATTCAAAAAGGCGTATTAGGTCCTGTTCTATTTTATTAGATGCCACACGAGGCCTGACAAACCTATTTCAGAGACAGTAAAAAAAAAAACAATCAAAAGAACAAGACCGACTTTTATGCTTAGTACGTGAGCTCTCGATAGTTTGAACTCATGTATTTAATCTATTTGAATACGAACTCAAGAATGACCTGACATCTCGTAGTTAATACGGAGTCTAGTGCGGCTGTAATGGAACGCCAAATACAATGGGAAAGCAAATTGTTTAGGTGTATTATTCTATTTATACAGTCCTTTGCTCCTATTATTCCGATTCAATCTTCAGTCGCGTCAATTCATCTATTGTAGTTTGATCCTCCAAGTCATATTTAATTATAATTTCTTGAATGAAAGCTTTTGTATTTAGGTTCAGTTTAGACGGATTATTTGACAATAGTTGAGTATTTTATTACGCTGTCTATTTAATCTTTTGAGTATTGTTGGTGTTTACTATGTAGATGCAAGGCTGTGTTCTTTTTTATATTGATTTGTTTTCTTTGATTTAAACGGTCTTTTTTGTCAGAGACAAAACGTCTCGTTTATATAAATGAGCACGCACTTTCGAAACACCCTGTGTATGTAACGTAATGTGATTTTGTTAAATTCTGAATCACCACACTTTATTCGTATTATTAGTATTTGTTAATCATTTTCGTCATTGTTTGAAGTGACAAAGAAATAATAAAAATTCAGCGTATAACGTATCCACTGCTAGGGCATAGCACCGCTTTAATATAAGAAGAATATGGCAAAGAACTGTTATGTAATTATTGTAATTATTATTCTGGTAGAGAATGCCTAAGGCATTAAGTCCCCCTTTGTACCTTTTGTGTTGCGTAGTTTTAGTAAATTATATTTTATTTTATTGGCACATAAAACAGTTACATGTTATAATTTTAGTAAATATCAAACTAGTATTTATTTATTAAAACTTTATGCAACACAAAAGTACAAAGGCGGATTTAATGCTATAGGCATTCTCTACCAGTCAACCATGGGTAGTGAAGAGGTAAAATGGCAGTTGCAAAAAAAAAACTAAGTAGATATAATAATATATTCAAAGTAAAAGTCTTATTACAAGTATAATAAATAGCCTGTATAGTAACATGTAACCCACACCAATGTCCGCGGAATAATCTATTAAGTAGACTTAAAACAAAATCACGCATCTGGAGTCGCAATGGGTTAGTTAGAATGAGTAATAGTTACTGTGCAAGCAATTGAATAGCCATCGTTTTAAATTTTGATTGAGGTAATATATGTATGTATATATATGCTTTTTAATAATATATATCAATCATATTTTTGTCGTATCTATACAAGACGATGTTACATTTCTTTACAAATCCATTCCGGAATCACTCAATTACATTATGATTCGCGGAGCAGACTGTCTGTTGTCATGGTAACGGCCTACAAATTATATTTTGTTGAAGGGTGGGATCGATTGGACTTGGCATCTTATTATACTCGTCTGTATATCCAGGTGTGGAAATGTCTCTACTGCTTATTAACATAATCCTTATGTCACTTACAATGTGACTTATTTTTCTTAATTCTTCCTATTTGGCACAACCGTGACTCACTCAGCACCGATTTAGTCGTTTTGTGTTTAAGTTTTTATTTCTTTTATTGTTATTGGGTGTAACCCAGTTACTGGGTTATTATAGTGTCCGTTTAGTCACAAAAAGCAATGGCCACATTCAGAAAAAGTGGAGATAAAGAAATTAATAATGGCTGAACTTACGCTATTGACAACAGTTTAATAAATCGTAGCTTCCCTCCGGTTTATATTTTATCACAAAAACAAATAAACTTTTCCGTTTTATGACAAGTAAGAGACATTGAATCATAAGTAAGAAGGAAAATAAATAATTATTTAGCCTGTAACAGAACAATAAATAATTTAATATCTCTTACATGAACTATGTGAGACTAATGATAATAAAAGCCAGCCGTCTACAAGTTATAAAGTAACAAACATGAAAAAAAAACTTATTTAAAAAATCCCATCTTATTTTTTATTAAAATTATATTAGGTTCACATTCCAGTTGAGCAGTCGGGTTTTTTAGATTTTTTAAATAAGTTTTTTTATTTTCAGCTTTTTAGTATTTAATTCAGTTTTAAAACCTTATATTTCCTAAACGGGTGCTAAAAATGAAGAATGGTTAAAGAAACCTCAAATCATTTTTAAAGATCTATTTAATGACACCATTTGACATAGTTTGTTGATTTTGGTTTTTTTATCTTTGACAATATGGCGCCTGGTTGTCTTTGAGGTGATTTGTTTTTATTTTTAACTGACTTCAAATAAAGGAGGAGGTTCTCAGTTCGTCTTGAACTTTTGTTTTATTTTTAATGTATTTTACCTCATAACTCGGAGACGGCTGGACCGATTTGGAAAATTCTTTTTGCGTTTGAAAGGGTATACTTTCTAGTTGGTCCCATTGTTACGAAATTAGGATTTGATGATGGGATCCTGGAGAAATTGAGGGAACTCTTCAAATATTATAGGCACACCTATAGCGTTTTGGGTATTTCTTATAGTACCTTGAGCAGTTGCTTTTGAAAAGTACCATTTGCGGAAGTTGAACTGATGATGAAGACCACAGATGGCTACCGAAACTACTCAATAATAAGTATTTCGTGGATTGCGATTCGATTACTTGAGTACGGATGCTAAGCACTTTATGCTCGTCACAATGCATATGGTGATGTAGAGCTGATGTACCAGGAGAACTCCTCAAAAATTAACGGCTATGCATCGGGAAAAGCAATATTTTGTAAAAGGTAATAAGTTGTTGACAATATGGCTTTTGTTACTAGATAAATTACAAACCGACCCACTAAAGAGGGTGAACAAAAACTTTTAGCAAAATATAGAACTGACTCCCATATCAAAACACTACAAAGCCAAAAATCACTTTAATTTCGGAAGGCGGTGTGAAAAAAAAAGAAAATACAAAACCTAATAAAAGAAAATAAAAAAAAAGAAAATAAAGTCAACTGTAATTGTCACCAAATCTTGATTTAGTGAATACAAGGGTGTGTCACAACTGAGCTAAAATAAGACGCACTAAATCTGTCACTCCTAATATGTCGCGAGATTTCATTGAAGATATGATATGACAGTTTGTTGTTAGTCACACTTAGATATGAGGTTTACATGATGTACGTAACATTATGTAAACCTTATATCTAAGTGTTTACTAATGAACATACGTAAGATGATTCTAAAAATATAGAACTGACTTCCATATCAAAACACTACAAAGCCAAAAATCACTTTAATTTCGGAAGGCGGTGTGAAAAAAAAAAGAAAATACAAAACCAATAACACCGACTACCGAAATTAAAGTGATTTTTGGCTTTGTAGTGTTTTGATATGGAAGTCGGTTCTATTTTCTGCTAATTTTTTTTAACCTATCCTTTAACACTCGCGCCATCAAGACAAATCCAACGACGTATCATTTATCAAAATCCGTTCACTGGTTTAATAGTTACGAGGGAACAAAGGAACGGACAATTAATAAAATTGCGATAGGTACAGCGTATCGCCCTCCTCGCTTCGATTTGGACCTTTTTCTCGATGCGATAACCGAAGCTATTAGCTCATTAGTGAGATGTGACCATTACATACTACTCGGGGATTTCAATGTAAATTTGTTAAGTGATAACGGGCCAACTAAAAAAGTATGTGAGTTTTTGAATAGCCTAAGTCTTACACAGCTTGTAAGTTCACCCACCCATTTCACAAACCATAGTGAAACATTGATAGACCTTATCTGTACTACTCTCAACCACAAAGGACTGTCTGTTGAGCCCTATGCATCATTAAATGGTCACTCTCTTGTTGTCTGTGAATTTAATGTAAAGCGTAGTAAATATAAACCTCACACTATAAAGTACAGACCATTTAAGCAAATAAATAATGAAACTCTGGATAGTGACTTATCGTGTATAGACTGGTACAACATTTGTTGCTTGAGTGATGTAAATGACATGGTTGAGAAATTAAATGACTACATTTTAACAATCTTCGATGTTCACGCCCCGGTTAAGACATGTATAATCAAGGAACCGTCATACCCCTGGATCACTGATACCATAAAACTTATGATGCACTTGCGTAATGATGCTCTGTCCAAGTATCGTAAAACGAAGTCAGAGTCAAAAAGGTTATATTACAAACAATTAAGATCTCTGGTGTTGAGCTCCATATTCAGGGAAAAAGTTGCATACTTCAAATTTAATATTAATAACAACATTAAAAACCCTAAAGTGTTATGGAATAATTTAAAGAACACCGTACTGCCAAATAAAGAAATTGATGACCTTCCTACTCACCTTAGAGATCCGGACCGTATAAATAATCATTTTTTGAATGTTCCTGGCAGCCCTATCTGCAATGATGCGCAACGTATATTCTTCGAATCTCATCGATTCAGAACTGATAGCACTACGTTCGCATTACAATCAGTAACGGAAAGTCAAATTATGAAATACTTTCGCGAGCTTAAATCTAATGCAGAGGGCTGTGATAGAGTTACTTTGAACATGCTTTTATTAACTCTCCCACATACACTAAAAGCGATCACCGATATTGTGAACAGTTCGATCGACTCGGCGACGTTCCCTAACATCTGGAAAATTGCGCTTGTTAGACCTTTGCCCAAGATTACGAATCCAATAGACCTAAAAGATCTCAGGCCCATTAGCATTCTGCCTTGCCTATCCAAAATTGCCGAAAAGGCCGTGTGCCAGCAGTTGTCCCAATACTTGGAAGTAAATAAAATACTGCCTGAACTACAATCAGGCTTTCGCAAACAGCGTGGTACTGCTACGGCACTTTTAGATGTTACGGATAATATTTTGGCAGCCCAAGATAAAGGCCACTGTACACTTCTTGTTCTGCTTGATTTTTCGCGGGCTTTCGACTGTATCAATGTTGATTTATTCCTTTCAAAACTGTACTATTATGGCTTTGATCAACGCACAATACAATGGTTCCATAGTTACCTCACTAACCGTCAGCAACGTGTGGTAATCCGATTAAGCGATGGGTCATCCTGTGCTTCATCACTTACCCCCATTAGAAGAGGAGTTCCGCAAGGGTCTATACTGGGTCCCATTATTTTTATTTTGTATTGTGCGGACATTATAAATTCTCTCAATCATTGTGGTTATCATATTTATGCTGACGACGTGCAAGTTTACATTTCTTTTAAGCCGAGTGACTATGACATTGCGTTAGAACATCTCAACCATGATCTCAACAATATAGCATGTTGGGCTAAGGACAATGGATTGGAACTTAATCCTACTAAGTCTAAATACTTGCTCTTTGGAACCAAGTGCCAAATCGGTGTCGTACCGGCAACGCTTAACGTTATCCTGCTGGGTGAGTCGGTCAGTCGAGTCAGTGAGGCACGTAATCTGGGTCTGAACATGGACGCTGAGTTGAGGTACGAAGCGCATGTGGCAGTATCAGTGCGTACTTGTTTTTATCGGCTGAAGGTCCTTTACAAAATAAGGCCTTACCTATCGGAAGAGCTGCGAGTCCAACTTGTTGAATCACTCGTACTCTCAAATCTAAATTACGCGGATACAGTTATTGGCCCTCGACTGCTGGCAAGAACTGATCGTCTGATCCAGAGGGTGCAAAACGCCTGCGCTCGATTTTGCTTTACAATTCCACCGAGAACTCACGTAACACCATTTTTAAATAAGCACACGATCCTCAAAATGAAGTCGCGTCGTAAGTTGCATTTGGCTTGCCTTCTGTTTGGAGTGATAAAGTACAAGCAACCGAGCTACCTTTACAACAAATTGAGCTGGATCGCTGGTAGACGGGAATGCGCTAGCAGACAATGCTCGCAACAGCTTGCTACTCAACCGCACAAGACAGCTGCTTTTAGAGGCAGTTTCAGGTACGCTGCATCCAAATGCTGGAACAATATTCCCCCACCGATAAGACAGATTAAAACAATTGAAACTTTTAGAAGTCGGCTTCGACAATTTCTTATAAATTCACAGAAGGAACTGGGTGAAGCGACAGTTCTGCCCCGACGCTCGCCCGCGACAGTCGTGCCGCTCCGCGCTCTCGATCGTTCCGTGCCTGAGTCATCGCTCCGTTCGTCACGCCCGCCGTGACGTCACTCGTAGTCGCCGACTACGACGCCTGGTCCGGATCCGCCTTTTTCGAAGCGGTGAAGGATATCGTGTTTCTCTAACAGAGAATTGTCAAAACAATTTGGTTTGGCCCCTTCAGGGTAAAACCACAGTTTCGTGGTCCTTGGTTGGAAACCTCACGGTGCCAACAATACCAAGGGGGTGCTGACCCGACGCACCCGCTGATCCCCTTCAGGGTGAAGCAGTCAATTGGAGTCGAGTGCTAGGTTTTGGCCTTGGGGGATCTCCTAGTCAAACCTAGTTACTGAGTTCTCTTCACAGCTTACACACCTAGTGTCGGTTGGGTGTATCTACCCCTTCGCACTAGACCCAATAGGGCCCGGTACGCACATTAAGATTGGCGACCGGATTACAAGCTCATTAGGCACACACCTCCCTGCTATCCCCGCAGGGAGCGAACTCACCTCCGGGTCATTCCCGCCCGGAGGGTTAGGCAAATAGGGCCCTTCAGGCCACATCAGACGGCAACACAGCTACCGAGTTTGTCTGGGTTTCTCTTCTCGGTAGTGAAGTGTTAGGAGAAACTCCGGGGCAGGGCTCTTTGGGGACCGTCTGCTCGGGGAGCTCACGTTTGACGTGTCTCCTCGAGGCGCTTATGTTAGGTTTAGGAGAATAGGATCCCCACTTCTACGCCTCCAACATGGAGACCTTAGAGACTCTATCCGCTCAGGTCAAGTATCTAACCGATAGGCTAACTAAAACCACCGAGGTTTTAGGGCTTATTATATATAAAAACCCCGACCTAAAAAAGGAGTTTGAGGTAGAGATTGACTCCATCAGAATCAATCCCATTCTCAAACACCCCCCCGCGTTGCCACCCACCCCGCAGCCAGATTTAGGTCCCACCCCCGCGCCCATCGCAGATAGGTCCCCCTCCCCCCCAGACGTCGAAATGGACTCTGCGGAGGAGGAACAAGAAAAAGAGAGCTCGGAAGGCGAGCGCTCGGAGCGCGCAGAGAGCATACACTCTGAGCGCTCGGAGCGAGCGGAGTCCGAGCACTCCTCCGACCAAACCTCTTCCTCCGACGAGTTTATCCTCGTCGAGGGAAAGAGGAAGAAGAGGTCGCAGGCCTCGTCCTCCACTCAGGCCCCTAAGGCCAAGAAACCCTCCCCTCCCGAGCCAGCACGCTTAGTGCAGAGCCAGCCCTCCACTTCCTCGGCCACTAGGCCCAGCCCTACCCAAACCCCAGTCGTCAGCGCCTCAGTGCGCAAGACCATCCCTCCCCCACCCATCTTCATCCATGACAAGGGGGCTTGGACAAACGTGTCCAAAGCGTGTGGCGAGCAACGCATCGCCTACACGAATGCCCGCGCCGTTCAGAACGGCATAAAAGTAGGGTTAGCGACAGCTAACGACCACCGCGCGCTTTCGAAGCTACTCAAGGCTCGAAATATCCCCCACCATACTTATACGCTCCATGAGAGCAAGCCCGTTCGGGTGGTCCTCTGCCGGATCCCCAGTGAGATCCCCACCACCGAGATCGTCTGCGACTTAGAGTCACAGAACATCCCGGTGATTGAGGTGCACCGTATGCACGGCAGAGGTGGCAGGGCGTCTAACAACGTCCTCGTCATCTGCCACCCCGTCTCCGAAGGTCCCCACCCCATCTTTGCGCTGAAGACTGTATGCAGTCTTTCAGGAATTCTCATTGAGAAGCCACACAAGAGTGGCACGGTAGGCCAATGCCACCGTTGCCAGTTGTATGGGCACGCGCAACGGAATTGCTTCGGCAAACCCCGGTGCGTAAAGTGCCTGGGCGATCACGGCACCGCGGAGTGCAGTCGCCCAAAAGATAGGTCCCAGTGCCCAGACCCGCCCAGCTGCGTGCTGTGCGGGCAATCCGGCCACCCCGCCAACTACCGAGGCTGTCCGAAAGCCCCGAAAACCTCCGCCCCTAAACTGGCAACGCGCGCTAGCGCACGCCAGGGACGAGAGTGTCCTACACTCTCGTCTGAGCTCCCCCAGACCCTCAGTCCCCAGCGTCCAACTCCTTGGACGGCGGCGAATCACGCCCAAAACTTCCCGGCACTAAGGCCGAAAGTCCCAGGGCTGATGGATCAACCCATCATGCCCCCCGCTCCGGTCGTTGTGGCTTCTCAGCCTCCTCCTCCCCAGTCACCCCCTCGCTCAGATGAGCCGGAACTCGATCCGTTCCTCATCCTAGCGAATACATTTAAATTCTTCAAGTCCCCCCGCGCCATCCAAATGGCAACGGAGGTCGTGGCCTGCAAAAGCATTGAATCCCTGATTCAGGTATACTATAAGTATCCTGATGTAAAAAGCCATTTTGACAACCTTTTTAAACAGCCATAATGTATAACACGGCTAGTAAGAGATTAAAGCCCCGATCCCTAAAGCTAGGTTACTTCAATGCCAATGGCATCACCAATCAACGGGACGAGATCGCGACTTTCCTTCGCGATCATAGTCTCGACATCCTTCTGGTCCAAGAGACCTTCCTCAAACCCCACCTTAGGGATCCCAAGATAGCCAATTACCGGCTAGTTAGGAACGATAGGACTAGATGCCACAGAGGTGGCATTCTAATATATTATAGGAACTCCCTGCACTGCATCCCTATGGATCCGCCGCCCCTTGCCCACTTAGAGGTATCCGTTTACCGGCTAGGCATGACGGGCCATCCCTCTATCACAATAGTATCCGCGTATCTCCCACCGTACAACGACGTAGATTCAAATTCTTCGATAAACGCCTCACTTCGAAGCGACCTTACAGCCCTTCTTGACATGAGTGACTCCGTCCTTATAGCGGGGGATCTCAATGCCAAACATCCCGCATGGTGTAGTCGTATTACCAACCCCCGTGGGAAGGTACTATACGACCTTTGCACACCTCTCCACATAGATATCATAGGTCCTATGCGGCCTACTCATTACCCGTTCGAGCCATCCCACTTGCCCGACGTACTCGACATTGCCCTCCTGAAGAATGTGAACTTACGTTTGCACTCTTTAGAGACGGTAGACGAACTTGACTCTGACCATAGACCGGTGATCATGGAGTTAACTCCGAGATCGGGTCCCTATGACCCTAACCGCCCCCCTCCCACACAGGTGATCACTGACTGGAGGAAAGTAGGCGAATTGCTGAAATCCAACACGTCTCCTCACCTGGACAAGATCCCCGACCACATCCAGTCCGCCGCCGACACGACGGCTGCGATCGACTCACTCACGGAGCACGTACAATCTGTCCTGAACGACTGTTCAAGGGAGATTCCGGTGTCAGAGCACTGGCGCCGGAAGCTCCCGGACGATGTACGGGCCCTGCTGACTGAGAAGAACGCAGCAGTCCGTGCCTACAGAGCTTTCCCCTGCCAGAATAACAAAACTTTCATGCGGTACTTACAGCGCAAAGTAAGTAACAGCATCAGAGAGTGGCGTGAAGCCGGCTGGGACAAGACCCTGAGCGAACTGGAACCCACCCACCATGCCTTCTGGCAACTTCAGAGGAAAATGCGCGCCACTGAGGTTGCCTCAATGCCTCCCCTTATCCGCCCGGACAAAAGCATTGCCTTCGACGACGAAGACAAAGCCGAATGCCTAGCCGACAGCCTGGAGGCCCAGTGCTCTCCCAGCTCCCAACCAGTCGACCCAGCCCACCTTGCCCACGTGGATGCTGAGGTCGAACGTAGATCTGCCCTGCCCCCTGTCGAGGACCCTGATGCTCCCCTCCCCCCCGTCACGGTAGACGAGGTGGAGGAGATCATCAAGAAACTCAAACCTAGGAAAGCTCCCGGGACTGACAGACTGACCACTAGGGCACTTAAACTCCTCCCACGTACGATCATAGTCCTACTGGCTGCCATCTTCAATGGCGCCTTGTCCAACAACTTGTTTTCACAAGCTTGGAAAGAGGCTATAGTGATAGGTATCCCAAAACCCAAAAAGCCCAAGAACCTCCCGACTAGCTATAGACCCATTAGTCTGCTCAGCGCCCTCGGCAAGGTCTACGAGCGGATTATTCTTAATCGGCTCAAGGACTTTGTCGAGGCCAAGAGCCTACTCCCTAACGAACAGTTTGGCTTTAGAGCCCATCATTCCAGTGTCCACCAAGCCCACCGCATCGTAGAGCACATTAGCGGCCGTTTTCAACGCGGTCTGGTGACGGGGGCCCTATTCTTTGATATAGCGAAGGCTTTCGACAAAGTCTGGCACAATGGCTTAATTTATAAGCTTTACCAACTAGGTGTGCCGGACCGTCTCGTGCTCATCATTCGAGACTTCCTGTCGAACCGCTCCTTCAGATATCGTATCGAAGGAGCGCTTTCCACTCCCCGCCCTATCAGAGCCGGCGTCCCTCAGGGCGCCGTGCTCTCCCCCCCACTCTTCACGCTATTCACTAGCGATATCCCCAAAAAGCCCCCAGTAGAGTTATCCCTATTTGCCGACGACACGGCCATCTACTACTCGGGACATAATCCCGTTAGCATCGCTCATACCCTCCAGACCTCAGCCAACGCACTAGGCGATTGGTTTAGGAAATGGAGGATTGAGGTAAATCCCGACAAAAGTCAAGCAGTCCTGTTTCGCAGGGCTCGCCAGCATAAACAATTCACCCCCCCTCGCCCGATCACTATGTTCGGCAAGCCAATCCCTTGGGAGAAGCGAGCCAAATACTTAGGTGTGATCCTCGACCAGTTCCTTAACTTCAGTGAGCACATAAAGTCGGTTCGCTCGCGAGCCGCTTTCGCTCTCGGTAGGCTCCACGCCCTGCTGAATAAACACAGCAAGCTCTCCCTTAGATGTAAAATCCGAATATACACGACATGCATACGTCCTATCATGACGTATGCCTGTCCGGTGTTTGCTCATGCCAGTCCCAATCAGATCCATAGGATGCAAGTCATTCAGAACCGTTTTCTCCGAAAGGCCACGGGCGCGCCCTGGTTCTGTAGGAATGAGGATCTCCACGTAGACCTCAAACTCCCGACCATAAAGCAAGTGTTGAAACGCATGTCAGTGCGTTACTTCACCTCTGCTGATACCCACACTAACCCCCTGATCGTATCGGCCGCCCGATACAGACCCTCCAAGATTTCTCGGGTTCGTCGCCCGCGTAACATCCTAGACGAGCCTGACGACCCCACCACCATCCGACAAGAGAGCAGTAGGGAAACCAGCACTCTTAGAAAACACAAATACAGAACGCGTTCCTTATTCCGGCCTCGCCGACGAGGCCCATCGCGACGTCCGCGTACTTGTAATGAAAATCCTCCCCGACCTTTGCCAAACGAGCCAGCCCGCGATGCTGAGCCAGTAGCAATAAATACTCCCGTAAATAATATGACCCAGCCTGTCCCTTTGCTGCCCTCCCAAAATGACCCCGCTATGCCGAGGCCCGTACTCCACAGGGAGTGCCCTTAGCGTGCGGTCATTAGCTTTAAGTAAACTTTAGTTTGTAAGCCCTGGCTGGGGGCCTTTAATTTATTAGAGGTCACCACAGGAATTCCGGTTAAGTAGACTCACAGCCTTAGTGTGCTGATCTACAAGTGGCCCTTAATAAAAAAAAAAAAAAAAAAAAAAAAAATGGGTGAAGCGATTGCGAACACTTCCGTAATTTAAAGTTGGTAGTAGGTACCTGCTGTAGGCAAAGACACACAATGATGATAACAGCCAATTTATTTATTTATTTTCAGATATATATATATTATTTTTTTTATAAAACAACTTGTATTTTATGTTAGTAAAAATTTAAAATCATGAATTAAAAATTTATTCTAATATATTTTCCCGCAACATCAGGTTAATGCCAGTATCGGAAATGCCTTTGTATAAAAAAATTGTTTATTAATATTATGCAAATAATTATAATAAGTATTACATAAATATTACACAAACAATTCCAGGACACTAGCTTTACTCTAATGTTAATTTTATTATTTTACTGTACGCCACCGGCTCGACGTCCGTAAGTACGGCTACTGGGATCCAGCAGAATACCAGCGTCAGGCATATTTGCCTGGCACATGCTGAGCTGAACTCCCATTTGGTGCAATTTGGAGACACACACCACACCAATGTTTTGTGTTACTTTTTTAAGTATGTTTTCTTTTCTTTCTCATTTATTATATTTTTGGTTGTATACGTTTGTTCTGTTCTTTTTTTCTGTAATTTATGTGTTATAATTATGTTCATGTGCTTTTGTGTGTTGTGTCTTCTGTTGTCCAATAAAAGTTTTATCTATCTATCTATCTATCTAATGTATGGTCAATAATAATTTGACTTCACGTTTGGCGCTATGGTTAAGCGATTGGCTGCTGCGCTGCGTATCGTGGTTTCGATTCCTGCATCATAAAAATGCTTGTATAGACTACATATTATAGTTCTTCCGGGTCTGGGTGTTTCTGCAAGTGAATTGAAAATTGATTTTTTTTGTAACCACACCTACGATATAGGAGTGCTTCCTTGTGTAAACCAACGATTATTTAAATTATAATAATAAGGAATAGTGACGGTGGTGTATAATTAATTGAGTTGAAAGACCTAGTTGGTCTGCTGGACCTAGGCGACCCCCAAGGTATAAGGATACAGCAATTGGCTTTGAGCTTTCTCGTATCCAGCAGATTGTCGAGTCCCTGACCAATCATGGTTTTTCTCATGGGTGGTTTGGTGATTCTTCTAATTTGATGTTTCCAAACTGAAAAATAAGTTTACACTTGCTGCTATAAAGTTGGGTAAAACGTAAATAATATATAATAAAACAGAGAAATTAATTTATACCAAAAAAAGAAACAATTTAAAAATTGTTTGATTAAATGCTTAAAAAGTTACCATGTATAACTAGGTACTGCGTTAACTCTGAAACGATTAACGTAGAAGGTAAGCAAAATTCTTTACGGAACCTTTTGCGAGTGGTTCCAACTCACACATATTTCGTTTTTTTAAGCTTGGCCTTATCGACTTTAGCAATTTCAAGCTAATTTTAGCCACATCAAAAGTTATAACGTAGCTTTTAAAATGGCTTTACAGGTTAAATCGCATTTTTTTCAGGATAAAAGTGGCCTATGACATTCATCAATGTTATATTTAGCAATCAATAAAAGTGTTTCATTTACAAACTCTTTTGCAGACAACAATATTATGCTTTGAATGCATTTGAGTATACAAAGTGTAACGGAAACCCCATATCTATCCAAAAGGGCTGAAGACAACATCTGGTATGGAGTCTCTATGCACAGTTTCAGCACAAAATAACTGACTCAAAGAATTGATACCAAATTATTGGTTTCATATATTTCTTGAATACCAACCATAACAAACGTGTCACAGCACTACGAGGGTCAATAACTTTCCACGTCACTTGCCAATAACACGATAATTCTCTTCGTTCTTCTTAATTTGAAAAATTCGGTCTCTGGTATCAGTATATTCGAATTTGTAACAAGTTCTACACAAGTGGACTTAGGATTACCAAAGCCTTGCCGTATCGTTTGTTATCATCCAAAGAAGCCATGCACTTGGTATGTAAATACCCTTTAAATTGCACGTTGTATAGCAGCGTCAATCATCAATGTAAAGAACTTATCGAAGAGGGTCCTTAGATGAGTGACCACTGACCATCCGTTATATACCGAAATTCTTTCATTCTAGTACGCGCGCAAAGTACGATAAGATTTTGGTCCAGCATTTATTTACGCGTTTGGGACAGTCATTACGGCAAGTCAGAACTTACCATAACTGATACCAAACTTGACAAGGGTTACCGTGCTGCCCACTTACTGAGTTGTAGAGGTCAGGTCAACCGTCGATCGTATTAAACACTGTACTTAGGTAAATCTGGTTAGGCAGTAGGCCAACCCCATCATGATTACAAAAATAGTTTATATGAAACCTCTAAATTCTGCCTACCTACTTTGTTCTATGTTTAAAATCTATTTCCATGAATTCTAAGATATTTTCTACACGACTTGCATATTTTTTTTTATAGTTGTTAGGCTTGCGTTTGACCATAATCTCACCTGATGTTAAGCGATGATGTGGTCGAAGATGAAGCACGCTTGCCTAGAAGTAACCTATTCACTCTTGACTTAAAGACTCCCAGGTTATAACTATCAGGAAACACAGACTCCGGCAGGGAATTCCACTTCTTAGCCGTACGCAAAATGAAAGTATTCCCATAACGTTTCGTGCGTATGGGTGGGATGTCCACCATGTAACGATGGCGCATCGCCGTTTGTCTTGTAGTCCGATGATGGAACGGGCTTGGTGGAATAAGACTGTGCAATTCCATCGCACACTCCCCGAAATGTAACCGATAGAAAACTGAAAGGCTTGCAACACGTCACCGATGTTCTAGGCTCTGGAGCCTTGTCTCGACCAGTTTCTCGTTGCCGATGAGCCTTTTGGCCCGTTTATCTATAGACTCAAGTGCATCAAGCTGGTATTTGGCAGATCCGTCCCAGAGATGAAATCAGTACTCCATACACGAACGAACTTGCGCTTGATAGAGGTTGAGCAGCTGTTCCGGTGTGAAGTACCGTCTGACCTTTGCTAGGATTTCCAACTTTTCATTACAAAATCGTCGTAAAATTCAGTTTTATAGATTACTTACTAGCAGTCGCGCGGGCTTCGCTCCCGTGTACATAACCCTCCTTTTTTGCAGTGGAGTACAAAGTAGCCTATAACCTTCCTAAAGCTTCAAGCTACTTTTATACCAAATTTTATCCAAATCCACCCGCTAATCTTCGAAAGTACTAACTTTCGAAGATTAGCGTTCAAACAAATAAACAAACTTTTCCGCTTTATAATATTAGAACAGAATAGAATATACTTTATTGTACACCAAAATTTAAACACACCTATTTAACATTATTGCTTAAATCTATGGTTACAATGGTGGTCTTATCGCTAAAAGCGATATCTTCCAGACAACCTTTGGAAGGACTATCAAAACTTTAATTAAAGTGGGGAGGGCTAAAATAGTGTACTCATAAAACAGAAAATAATATATATATACATACATAGAAATATATAGATACAGTACAATACATAAGTAATTATTTATAAATATAATGTGTTCTTTAACATCATGTGGAGAGGAAACAAAAGAATAATTATAAATTTGAAAGAAATATTAGTAGTAGCAGCAAGCTAATAATATAGTAGTGCAGCGAAAATGATCTTGGCGAGAGAGTTGAAACAAAGAGACGTGTATGAATGTGTACTTCAATACAGTATACCCGTTTAAACAAAGGTTTGTGAGGATGGATGGACCGGCCTTATCCTAGTTTTATCCTAATTTACGAGAAAAGATGACGTGTCAAAGTGTTATTTAACAAACAATTTGCAAAAAAAGGATGGAATTGATAGAACTACTGAACGGATGTGAAGACTATTTTTTTAACTCGAAAGTTTCGAGAAGCTTTTTCCATGTAAATCATAGGAAAAGCGTTCTACAGATACGAATTTGCGGCCAGAAGCTATACATAATTAATTATGTAGTATATAGATAAGTTATTCATCATTTATTTAAGGAATTAAACCAATATTTTTAATTTTAAATTATAGATAGTCATTTATATTTCCCTTAAACTTAGATCTTTCATAACCGTTTAGGGAAATTAGAAGGTCGATAAAATATCAGCAAAGCGTATTGTGCTTCCCGGTTCATAACTAAATCGTTCAAGCTGAGTAGGCGGTTGCTCCACATTCAGCTTCATCTAGTTAGACTGGAATCAGATGCCTGCCGATGTGTAGTTGGGAGGCGGTGATTACTTTGTATTATTTAATATTGTTCGGTCCTACAATCAGCCAGCCAACGATAACTGGTGTATCCGAACAGTCCACGGTACGTGGAGCCCTAACTACGTTGCTTTACAAACAATAGCCTCTTAGGCCTCAGTACAATAATTAGAGATTTCATAAGGAATACAACACTTACCCAAGGCTGGTTGACGACAGCGTGCGACCTGGTCTCAGATCGCGTCCGTGTGGTAGGTGTGTAAGTATATTTGAATGTGTAATGGTGTCAAGTGGTGTCACGGCGGTCACAAAAGACGCAGGCTTCCACAGCGTGGTCCAGGCCGGGATGTAGCACAAACTTCGCACCAGATTGGAGCAGCTATTTATCACCAATTCACAATGACTTGCAACAAAGTTCGCGCGTCAGTCAGTCTGACTTCAATACGGCGTTATTGTTCAAAATATCCCAGTTTCCCACTCAATTCGGGATTCTAGATTTCAATTAATCACTAATCACGATCAATCCGTTAATAGCACCTGAGATTCAATTCGATTTCCAATTACAACCAATAAATCGATCTCAACAAACGGTGGACTTTTTTCTAACAGGAAGCAAGGTTATATGTCAAGTGAAAAAGTTACGTCAAGTGTCAAAATCAAAGACAATAGAATATTGCCATACCAAAAATATGCGTTCGGTTTCTCGTTGGACGGAACAAATATTTTTGTTCTTCATAAAGAATCTGATTTTTTCCAATAACCTACTCTCTTCTTATACTTCTGTTCTTTTTAAATTGAGTCGATTATTCCTGTGCAAGTTTAAGGCTCGTCCTCTAAACGCAAGTTTTTAATTTACCTTCATCCCACTCAAAACGTACACCTATGTACTCAATATACCTAATTTATTAAGGTGAAACGACACACTTTCAATACCTCACTAATTTACTCTCAAAGAAGTAACAAGATTAAAAGTCCTAAAAGCAGTAACGAAAATGTATTCAAATTCAACTCTCCTTAAATTTCATTATAACATTATTACTAAAAGATTTTAACAAAATACTAATCAAATAATTACAGAAAAGGGTCTGCAGTACCCACGCAGCGAGCCTTAAACAGGCAATTACTTTTGCTAAGCGGCGAGTTCTGCAAAAAGTAATTGGAAGAACAATCGTATTAATAAGCAGAATATTAAAAGTTCCCTATCTTATAATCCTATATAATTAATAAAGTAATGAACGGTGGGATTTCATTAAAATTGCCGCTCGCGAAATTTTTTGTTGGAATGAAATTTGGCCGAATTTTTGACATTGATTTACTTTACGGCTTTATTATTTCAAGATTTTCTTATATACCTGAGTAAGCTTCAGTTAAGGATTAAATAATTAGAAAAGGTGTAATAAGGTAAGTAGTGGAATTTCTGTTGATTTTCTTTTAGGTTTACATTCAAAGTAGGCAAAAAACGTCCATGGATTATGTTTTTAATGGGCGCGGTTGCCGTACAGCTAGCAAAAGTTGTGTGGCGCAGTTTCGTTTCCGGTAAAAATTATGTTTTATAATGTATGACCTACAGATTGTTGTTCCGGATCTGTATGTGAGTTTAAATATTTGTAGGTAGTAGAATCTACGATACGAGAAAATTAGTAGTGACTTGATTAGGAGTAACATCTAAAAATCAACTTATATTGTCCACTGCTGTGTAAAGTTCTCCTTACTGCTTCCACTTATCTCAGTTTGAATGGGGTTTTCCGACTATTATGCCATAAACGTTTCCTAATTAATGCCACAAAGAAGTCATCTTGAAATTATTTTTCTGTACATACAATACATACATTTTACTAATTTAATTAAATCTCATCCCCCTAGACTTAATTGGCTAAATTACATGAGTAACATATGAAACGAATACTCAACACAAATTTTGGTAATCTGGTTAACCAACGTACGCTATGATCAAGTAGCGTACGTTATTAATTCTACAATGTGTTTCAAACAATTTGAGATAAATAGGCAAGTGTCGCGAAATACACGTGATGTGATGATTGGGTACACATAGAGCACGCGCAAGGTTCTGGAGTCGTGACTGTGTGCAGTTTGACCCAACGTTTGAAGCAGACAGCTGGTATCCACTTAATGAAAAACGCACAGCCGGTTAGCGATACCTAGAGAAGCCCCTTCTCCAGCGGAGGGAGTGTCAGCCTTCTACTGACTAAAAACCCACCTTTTTCCTCCAGTTGCTCTTGCGTTCCGGGGCTACGATATCTCGTTTAAACATTCCCGCAACCACGGTACATTTTGACGCCGGGTCCCGTTTCTGGTGCATGATGCTTTTTGAGGTGCGTGTGGAACACGATGCCATATTGACTCAGGTTAAGATCGACGACCTTAGCGCGAGTTTTAAATGCATTTACTCTATCGTATTAACGTAGGTTTTCATTTCTATGTTCATGGACAAAAACAATGCATACATGATTACGTAAACGTACACAATCAAGTGATTAAAGTCAAACAATAACTACGCATTCCAATGCTCAGTGCATTGTAATGGACCAGATATGTGTGATAAAGTATTTGCGTCTCAAGTCGACAGCGAACGTGGAGGTTCCATATTATATGGATAAATAAAATCGCAATTTCGAACAACTTTCTCTTATCATACGTATTACTTACCAGAACCAGTTAATTTCGCTAGAGTACTGGAGCGTAAGTGATAAGGCCACGAAAATCTTTCCTATACAAAAACGCGTATCGATGGCTTTTTATAAAAATCGGGGTTTTGCGTTGTGTGAAGCTCCAAACAATCCTTGCACGACTTTTGTTTATTTTTAGCGATTTGAATGAATCCGCTTATCCGAGTGTGAAGTGAAACTTTAGTGACTGACTGTTTTTTGTTTGGTAAAAATGTGATGTATTTTGTTTCATTGTTTAGTGTCGCGTGCCAGTTGTAAGATTTAACAGAGGAAAATGGTTGGTCATAATGGGGTTTGTAAGCAATGGGAATGCAACCTGTACATAATGGTACATTGTTATGGACAAAATTGTTATTATAGTCGCTATGCTGGAAAAATTGTATTTTATGTTTGACTATTATTTCAAGTTACCTTGCGTTGTAATAAAGCAAATTGTTCAGTAAGTTAAGTATATATACTTAAAGTATTTTTAAATAATAAATAGTTCTGTATCTTGATATCTTTTGAAATGATCAAGTTGTATCCAACCCGGATAAACAAAAGAACACTGAAAATTATTTCTGTAACATCTTTTGTTTGGCAAACCCTTTTGAAGCATGAACTAATAATGAGATTTTCGTATACATTGTATTATTATGATCAGTTTTCTATTGAGACAATAGCCTCTATTATATTCCAGACAATATTTAGACTGGTTTAAGGTAGTGGTCTAAATATTCGAGACTAAAACGTACCACTCCTTTGGCAATCGACCTGTTCTAGGGGGTTTTCCCTTTAGTAGTACAAAGTAATAAATTAGGTAAGTCGGTATGTTTGAAGATATATTACCAACATGTTGAGAATTTGAGACAAATGTCGATGTCAAAATTTATGGCTGGTTTTGGGGGCGTTACGTCTCGAATAGGATTGTTGTTGTGAGTTTCTAAATAACAACACTTGTGAAAGTAATACATTTAAGATTTATACTTACAAGTTTCAGGGCTGTATCAAACACATAGGCCAATTAGCCTTCAGTTGGAATATATACCTCCTCTCCGTGAGAGGGAATGGGCCGAAATTTAACATACGAGCCTAAATTAACAGTAGAGTTTATGTAGCAGAATAATAATAATAATAAATGTAAATAATATGTTTGTAAAATGTAATAAATGAAATAATAATAAATTATAAAAAAGCTTTGGCAGAATTCAAAACTTCATACTAAAATATTTCCTTATAATTCATATAATAACCGTTTAGCCAACACCGTAAACAAAAACAAATTTTAACACGGACGAACTACAAAACACCCGTAATGAAAATTTTAATATTAGAATTTTGAAGCACCTTTTGTTCGGAACCCCGTGTTAAACAATGCCCTATTCAGCTCGCCAATTACTCAAATTATGAAATTTAACAGAGGAAAACACTTCTTAAGTGAAACTGTGAGACTATACTTGAGTAGGCACCGTAGCAATTTGTTCGGGGGAAGATGTTCATATGAAGTCCTATCGGCAAATCCGCCTTACGGCCCGTATCATTCAGGAAACTGAATCAGTCGATATCCGCTGTATGAAGGCGGTAATTGATAGGCTGTAACTATTGGCGCAAAAAGTCGGATGTGAAGGAAATTATGGAGGAGTAAACTTAGGCGTCGTTTACCTACATATAAGTATAGATATATATATGTATTGCACTGCTATATCTAAACTTAATCAACTCAATTCATGGGAATTTTCCTTTACCCTTATATTCGTGGTCACTTTTTTTACTCAAATCTACTTTTTAAGAACTTATGTTATGTTTGCTATCGTGGTGAAAAGATTAGCCAATCGACAGAAGTCGATTGCCCAGGGTGCGCTGGACGTAACAGAAGATATTGTGGTACGTCACTCGGGGAGGCTCCTTTAAATGTATATGCGGCGTGACCCCACAGAAAATGGGCCATTTTCTATCATGCTCCGCATGCCCTGTCACCTGCACTCTTGATGATCTTATGTCAGCATCAGCGAGCGGAGTTCGCGTAGGTGAGTTTTGGTCCAAACTTCTTTAGAATATTTTTACCATCGACACACTAAGACGAAGAAGAAGAACTTATTTTAAATTTCTGTCACTTACATGCACTGGCTCGCATGGTGGATTACGGCTCATTCCCTGTCATAAAGAAAAGGCCTGTGTCCCAGCAGTGGTAATGTTATTATTTAATAAATAAAATAAATATAATAAAACGCATTTAATTCAAATAACGTAACATAAATTAAAATGAAAATTACAAAAAAAGAACTAAATTCAATAAAAATATCATCAAACAAAATAAAATTGTCATAATAAATGACCCCTAAAAATATCAATCATTAAGTGAATCTGTTAAGTTTGCTAGGCGCGTACAGCCACGGAGCATTCAAAGATAGGGTAACTAAAAATACAAAATATTGAGTTAAATTAATCTAGTAAGATTATTTTGAATAAGAATATTTTGTATTTTGCAACTGTGTGATATGTACCTACATTGTACATAATATATTTCACCTGATGCGTCAGTTTCCGTATATTATTACTCGACTCGTAAAAGTAACGCCTAGCTTTAAAAAATAATATAACAAAGTATAATATTATTTAGATGAATTTTTATAAATAAATTAAAACTGAATAACCTCCAAATCTACAAAAGAAAACTTTTAATTCGTAGATTTGGAGGTTATTCAAGTCACTCTCGTCACGTCGCCCGCAGTAAATATTTACGCACTGATATCATTTTAAGCCTATTAAAACATTAATTTAATTAAAACGAAAGCTAAGAAGCTCATTGAAAATTTGTGAATAATCAAAAGCGTCTATTCAAAGGAATCATTTGAGAGTAATTGCAAAGTTGAGAACTGTTCAGTCAAAGCAAACAAGGTGCTCAGGTATGTAGGTATTTAAATAAATACTTTCTACAAGTATCAATTCTGTTAATTCGTAGCTTTGTATAGCCGATCGGCGTGGTTCTGTAATTGTTGCGGTTTTGGTTGGTGTGTTAAGTAAGTAAAGCTAGTGAGTATGTAAGTGGGTTCACGACAATAGTAATAATAATGGGTGGGGTTCAACCCCAGCCATTACATTATTGTCGTGAACCCACTCCAGACACAAGCATATTTAGCCTAGTTGGAGGGGTAAACAAGATTGCTAGTCTTCGACCATTAATAAAGAACTAGGGTAGGCCTTTAGTGTGGGACGCAACTTGTGTCGATACTGTCGCGCCATCTCATCTTTCCAGTTCATCATGTTGTGCTGGCGCTCCCGCTGCGGCTGCGGAAAACCTCAAGCGGCGTAAATATAGTCATCTCGGTGATAACTATATTTTCGAGCCTTTTGGGGTCAACACTCTTGGACCATGCCGCCCGTGTGCTCACAGCCTTTTTAAAGACATATCGAAAAGGCCCGTTGACGCTTCCCTCGACCCAAAGGTTGGCTATTTCTTTGGTCAACGGCTAAGCATTGCCATACAACGAGGCAATGCCGCCTGTTTTGGGTACGTTGCCAGCCGACAGCGTTGAGGATCAATATTTTGATGGTTTATTCTTAGTTTGTATTTTAAGTATTTTATGTTAAATTAAGTTACATTTTATCTAATATTAAATTAATAATTATATTAAAATTAAGTCTTAATCTGACACTGTTCTGCTCGCGCAATAAAAATAAGATAATTATTCCTCAAATAAAAACTTGAATATATGTTTTGATAAAATATATTAGTATTTTCAACCTATCATCTCTCTCAGATACTAGTATGTTTTAAAGATTTCAGGAAAATCTTTCTAATTATAAGAAAAATAAGAATACAAGGTCTAGTCCGAGTTTATTGATGTTATTATGACGAGGCATATTGTTTGTTAACTTCGGATTAATACAGAAAATAGAAATTCTAAATCCAAAGTTACTTGTGATAATAACTTAAGGCGAAGCCGAATAACTTAATACTTCTACCTCCCAGCTTATCTTACACGAATCGAGATAGCATAAGCACTGACGTTTGTTTACAAACACTATTAATCTTCCATCTTTCACGTCTCATCACGCTCAAACTCTCTTCACTAGGACAAAGATAAACAGTTTGTTCTCAATGTTTTTCGCTTATCCCCAGATCAGTGTAAAGGAGCAAAATTAGTTTTAAAATGTTTTACTGGTAATGAAGGGTAAAGTTACGTACTGTCGTCAGTAATCCCAAAGACAGTGTTCAAGTATTTAAGTAACTTGCGGTTTCTGACTTCGAATGGGCTATTTTCTTAACTTTTATACATGTAGTTGAAGCATACAATGGAGTCGTTCATTCATCTCGCGAGTCTATTTAAGACAACTCAAGGCAAGACTTTGGTTTGAATATTCTTAAATAGGTACGTGGGGTGAAGTTGAGTTTTTTTTTTATAAGGATTATGATTATATAATGTTCAGGTTAATTTTTCTCGTGACCTTTTTGAAAACTATTTAATATTATATAAAATATGATCATGTACATCGGCCAAAGATACGCATGCTCACTTAAGAAAATATTTCTGTGGAAGCGCAGCTATAGTGACAAATCACATCCCTTTCTGGTTTCGCCCAATTAGAGACAATATAAGTACATTTTGTGAGTACAAGGCGTGTAACATTATATTAACCTCTAGATCCCCAGCGGCTCAAAAACGTGCCAGTAAACCAGTATTAGTTGAGCCCTCCTGGCAACAAATTTGTGTGCCAACGGGGCTCAACTAATAGTTGACGCAAATAATGGTGGTCCTTGACAGGTTAATACTTACTGTTACGAACACTACTAAAATACGCTTCGTGCATCCTATTGGTCAAAATACATGCATTAGGCGATTGAGTTGTGAGCCGTGCTATGCGATTATAGCCTTAAAGGTGAGCATGCGGATGATTGGTCGATAGTATATGGACGATATCGAATGTATATGGACAAATAAAATCAACCACTCGGGTCAATCTTCAAGTTTTATTGTAAAATCGATTAATCATTGTGCAGCGTGTTAGTCGATCTCATCACCATCTGCTTGGCTTATTCTCTTTAGTTTGGGGTCGGCTTCCAGACTAACGTAGCTGAGTATTAGTGTTTTACATGGAGCAACTGCCTATCTGACCTCGACAACTCTTGGCCAGACCAGTACTAGATTTACTGTCTACCGACCTGATCCGTAACGACTGTCAAAGATGTTCAAATGACAGCCAGGACCAACGCCTTAACGTACTTTCCAAGGTATTAAGGAATCTCGATATATTAAGATGGTCAACTATTAGTTGAGCCCCGCTGGCACACAAATTTTGTGCCAGCGGGGCTCAACTAATACTTGTTTACTGGCACGTTTTGTGCCGCTGGAGCTCTAGAGGTTAAGCGACCGATGACGGCTTAACCTTGAAGATTGACTCTTGCGGTAATTATTTTTCCACGAGCTCCTAAATAAAGTACACGTTAGTCACATTTAAAAACAATAAGCTGGAACAATTAATTTTTTTATAAAAATAATAATAATAAATAATAAAAACTTTATTTTACTAAACAGGTGTTGTAGTACAATCGGGAAAATACAATTAACTTATGTCCTAATTATCATTTTAGATTTTCACTACATTTATACAGGTGTCATACTGCTTTCGTAGCTAGGCTTATTAAAAGCCTGTGGTAAGGGATAAGCAGTTGTCACCCCTAGCAAGTTTCGTAAACCAACTTAAAACTAACTTAATACTATTTTACAAGTGTACAAGTAGGCTCTACAACTTACAAATAGTAACTAAATTTTAGTAGTACGGGAGCTATCAGTTGTGTGTGAGTATATGAAGGTCTATGTGTTTATGTGCGCATGTGAATGTGTGTGGGTGTCTCTGTGCGTGATTTATGACATGACTTTAATATATTATAAGTGGTGATTATGAACCTGGCTATGTTGGCTCATTGCGTTTAGAAATACTAATTCCTTTTCTATACGAACAAAAGCCCTGCAAAGCTAAGCACACATTATTTTACCCGTGAAAACAAGATTACAAAAGTAAATTGTATCCCCAAAGAGCCGGTCACTGCGGGTCCAAATTTTCGCAACTAGTATACAAACTACGGGGTAAGTTAGTTGCTCGTTGGGTCGACCTAAAGCGATTTTATTTTGTGCAGGGGGTCAAGTAGGGCGGGGGCGGGGGGCGAGGTCACGTATGAAAGGGGTTGCGTACTGGGCAATAAGTAATTTCCCACCTACACACGCTTTCCTTCGAAGTTGAAAAGCTGACAAAAAGTTGCGATTAATATTTTGTCACACTTGCAGAAGTGCTTGAGAAGGGCGAGTTAGGTCATTCTTTAGTAGTGACGTAAACTTTACTCCTTGCATATTTGAAGGTAAAAAAGCGTTGAATGTTTAATTATTATTTACACTACATGCAGATAGTCGAAAGGCGGACATAATACTGAAGAGATAGTGTGGTTACTTACCACGCTATTTCTTTAATATGTTGTGCGAACGATAAAAATATACGGTATACTCAGTGGAAAAGTAAACTGGTAAACTTAAAACTGTGTGGTCCTGCCTGCCGGGGTCATGGGAATGTTTTAATCAGATACCACAGCCCTGGAACAACAGAAAAGAAAGAAACAGGGTGGGTTTTTTAATCTCTAACATGCCTATCACACTATCCAGAGTCAAAGATTTTAACTTGAAGATTTTCTAGCCGAAAAAAATTCAACATTATCTTCCTTCGGACTAGTATGAATCAACATTCAAAGAACACACTGGCTTCGTTTTCTACATAAAATGACCAAAAAGGTTTGCGCTTAAAAATGTTATATTAAACCCATTTACACCATAAATATCATTTATCACTTTTCAAATTAGTTGTCGAACAGTTTCGTGCAAATCGTGCCGTTTGCAAGCATCGACCTTAGGTTGAAAAGGTCACTTCTAAATTTCAGTCCGTTCTGCTAAGGACAAGTTAAGCGTCTTCAATTTAAAAGTAAAGTATTTATGTACAATCTTCTAATTAATAATAAACTAGAAGAATGGCGCTGTTTATGAATACAAAAATATTATTTTAATTAGCATTCAGTGAGTTCAAATCATTAGAAACTGTTTTGTAACAGTCTTTTGTTTTAATTTACAAGACTGAGCATTTGGGAAATTTAAAATATTGGCATACGTTATAGCTATACGATACGGCACTTTACATTTTATTTTAAAATTTTCTTATTTGTGCCAAACCCCACGTTACATTCTATATTTTTATGGTCCCCGTTCGCGAACCGAACTGAAATGGCAGACAAAAACACAAGCAATTGTATAAGAGTTTTTGTCTTTTTTCGGACGTATGAAGCCCAAATAATCTTTACTAATATTATAAAGCGGAAAAGTTTGTTTGTTTGTTTAAACGCGCTAACCTTCGAAAGTACTTCGTGGGATGAGAGTAGCTTAAACTTTGGAAAGGTTATAGGCATTTTACCTGACTGCAAAAAAGAAGGGTAATGTTTTATCATGATAAAGCCCTCGATATTGAAGCCCCGCGTAACTACTAGCCAAAAACGTAAGCGGAGGATGAAATAGAAACACCTATTACATTTTTCCTTATCTTTAACTCTCACGTCATATCATTTTATTAGCGTCTATCCGTGGCTTGGCTCGAGTCAAAATACTTTTAAAGTTAGTTTATGTGAAGAGTGCTTCAGCCCTTCAACTTCAGCACAGCAACAACCCTAGCGATCCATTGCTACGGTTTCACGTGAAAGAAGGATAATCAAACAAACGAACACACTTCTACATTTATAATATTAGTATGGATCGGTCTACAGTCAGACACTACTTCTCAGATGATTGCTTGCTTACTTACGATAGTTTTTGTAGTTCTAGAACCTTCATCATTCAACCGTTTCCCTGCAGTGTGGCGATATCGGTGTCAGGACTCATTTTTAGACCACATATTGGATGTCACCCGGAAAACAGCATACTGTAAAGTGACATAAGAATATAATTCATTACTACGATTTTACAACAATTAATGGCATTTGCAACAAACTGTATTTAACATAATACGGTATCCCAAGTATTTTATGTTAAAAATACAATATTTTTGAAACTGAAAAATTAAACAAAATTTCGGAATTGAACTGAGATAAAACTTCAGATACCAATATCGAGGCCAGCACTAAAGTTTTGATTTAATAATCTTTGGAATCTACTTTTATCCGGGGCGTTAGGGTGAGCAAAGTAATAAGGAAAGGCAGTTTAAAATTATTTGAGACTATCAAACGGTTACTAATAAAACCTTATCAACTGAGGAAAAGAGGTATTCCAGGAAGGAAGGAAGGAAGGAATTATCTCTTAATTGGGGTTAGTGTATGATAACGTTTAACCAATGGAAGCTTAGAAACTCAAACGTATGCAAATCTGTATAAAACCCCAAAACGCACGCACCCCACATCAACCGAACAATATGACTACTAAATAACTTCTTAATAATTTGTAATGTACCTACTTTTAACTCGTTGGTAGGATGTAGGAAACGTAGCCTACTGCCTACGATCAATAACATACAAAGTTTTCAATTAAGTAAATTAAATAATATTCCAGAACAAAAATCATAGTTACTGTTAACCTATTACTAAGTTATACTTAACCATGTAGGTACCTATTATTTCATTTATTTTTTAACCTTTAAACCTGATTACTAAAAACCTTTAAATCTTTTTCGAGGGAATTCGAAATGAAACAATAACAGCGGTTACTTTTTGATGCAATTTTAAAAGAAATAGGCTAGTAATCCTTTGATCATAGTGTACTTTCATATTTTTATAAGATGACACATCCCAAACGATTGCACAAGTGATTGCACAGGGGCAAATCTCAAAGGCATCATAATGGGATGCGGTGACAAAATTCGTAATAAGCGCAAATTAACGAGGGGGCTGGATAGTAGTAGGGGTATAACAGTGGACTGTTGCATAGCGTGAAATCTAAGTTAGTGGAGCTCAATTAACATACTTCTATGTATGTATGTCGGGCAGCTATCCGCAACTCCATAACCAATTAACATAACTACTTACTTCACCGCTATTCTTTTATGATTAATTTCTCTGCTGGATCCAAGACAGATTAATTGTTCTCGAGGACTCATCCAGCTTAATTGATGCTTGCTCTCTCTCACGTTTCTCCGGTGATCGCCGCTGTAGATTCTGGTTCTCAGGAGTTTCAATGGTTCTGAATAGTGTGGTGGGCTTTAAGACAAATTTATAAGGATAATCCTCATAATTTTGTAGGAGAGACTTAAACATTACAAACAAATACAATACAATATAATATATATATATACAATCAAATTGGAAATTAGAATGAAGCCAAAAGTAAAATATATATGAAAGTTCAGTATAATTATTATAAGACAAATCCGTAAAACCTTAGTTCACAATTATTGTTTTCATACTAAGTATAGTATATATGGTATGGATAAAATTCATTTCGATCTATTAAGTAGTTTTTGCGTGAAAGAATACAAAAACCCATCCATTCATCCTCATAAATTATCAAATAATAGTAGCTAACAATTATGTTGGCACATAATTAGCAAAAACAATAATGACAAGGGGCAATACAGAACGCCACTTTTTAGCTGCAATTTTTCTTTCTTTGGGTTTCAAACGCGGAAAAAAAGGAACAATTTCTTGTAATGTTCTATTACGGTTCTACTCTAAATAGAAGAATGGTACACGGGTGAGCGAGGGGTCGCAATCCCGTCGGCTGGGTTTGATATAGCCTCCCCAGTGTCGCAGTGATTTGTTTTAGATGATGTGCCATTATATCCGAGTGGTTAAACGTGATAAAGCCGTTAGGTGCAGCCACGTAGGAGCGCTCAGCTCGTCTACGAATTTGCATTTCTCTACTAGCGAAGTATCTTCGAATTTGTTGGGTTCGTAGTTTATATTTGATTTGTGTGTGCAAGTATTTTGTATTTTACTTTGATAAAAAAAAAGTGTCAAAATGGTTGTGAAAAATAAAGGAAATGGAAAACATCTTGAGGAAACCGGCACGTCTTCGCAGAAAATCCGTCCTGGAATCGCGCGATCGATCGGTGAATTTCGACCCATTACATAAAATTCATTTATTTCAGGTCCAAGACCCATATAAAATAAAATAAAAATAATTACAAATTCGGCTTCCTAGTTTTAAATACAAATGGAAAAACTTACATAATAATATTAAAAGGTCGAAAGATATATTAAATGTCAACTAAATTAATAAAAAAATGTCAATGTGTTTATTAAATAAAAATTAAATGTCAAATTATAACATTTAATTTTACTTTATTTTTTATTATTAAATTATTTTCTGTTAAAACCGGTATGCATTAAAAACATGACGTGCGAACTACGAAACCACATCAGTAACGTTTGTCATGATTTTTTGCTAATAAAGTGCACTTAAAATAAGTATATAAAAAACTGATGCGTTGCCAGCACTCTAAAACATGTTCCTATACCAATACTTAGCTACCTTGCTACTGACTTGTACGGATAGTGCTTGCTTGCTTTGTTTTTTAAGCGGTTTAAATTTGGTGCAAACGCGTCTATGTAATACGTTATAGATTTGAAGAAGATGTGATAATTTTAGTAAAATTTTCTTTACAATGCAAAATTTACCAAAATATTTTTGATAATAATGCTGGCCATAATACTATAACAACGTAAATGCCATGTAACTAGATCAGTAGCTACCTATTCTCTGAGAAGGTCAACTCTGTACCTAACTATAGATGTGTTGTTATCCTTAATGTGTAAATACATCATGTGAATCCCGGTAACTGCCACCCCATCAATTTTGATCTCCATTTGGGCACTCTTAGGGAGAATAATAAAACATATAATACATGGAATAAAAATATTATGTCGGAATATCGTTGGAATTAGAAATAAATACGGTTACCTATAATAATTTTGGGTACTTTTTTGTTTCATTTAGTTTACTTTGTACACTAAGTTAAAGCTCGTGAAAAAGTGATATTGGATCAGCGAATGCGATTGTCAAAATATGTATAAGGGATTGATCACGTACCATTCGATAGCGTTTTGACAATCACCTTGAGCTTCTGGTTTTAACGAAGCATCACGTCACGTAGGAAAAGGAACAGATAGAATTTAGGAATGGAATATATAATACAAAGATATTTTTAGAAAATAGGTACTGACGGGTATTAAGGAGGCGTGCTTTGGGGATGTAAAGCATAATATATAGTTTGAAGGGTCAATAGCTTAATGTCTAAGGTGTCGAACTTGTGATCGAAAGATCACGGGTTTGAACCCCGCCCATTAGACATTTGCCGTGAACCCACATCAGACACCACCATATATTTAGCTTAGTTGCAGGGGTTAACAAGATTGCTAGTAATATGAATTCTACCCACATTACTAGTAGGGGAGGAAGAGGGAATAGCGTTCACTTAAGAAAAATACCCTCAATTTTCAAAATATTAATTTTACTTCTAAATTTTAAAACATAACATGTTCTTTAACTATTCAGTAATCAACATTTTAACACCAAACGTATTTATCTTTCACCCATAATTATTTGAAAACTGTTTAAAAAAACCGGCCAAGTGCGAGTCGGACTCGCGCACGAAGGGTTCCGTACCTTTTTTATAAAAACGGCAAAACACCATGTCTGTTGTATGGGAGCCCCCCTTAAATATTTATTTTATTTTGTTTTTAGTACTTGTTGTTATAGCGGCAACAGAAATAAATAAATTGTGAAAATTTCAACTGTCTAGCTATCGCGGTTCTTAAGATACAGCCTTGTGACAGACAGACAGACGGACGGACAGACAGCGAAGTCTTAGTATTAGGGTCCCGTTTTTACCCTTTGGGTATGGAACCCTAAAAAAACAGGTTTGAGCGCCATTGCCCCTGACCTTGGGTAAAGCCGCTCAGGGAAGGGGTCATGAAACTCAAACAAATTTTGGGAAAAATAAGTAGTAGATACATTTTCATTGAAGCGTGACTTCAACCTTAAATAATTAAATTAAATCCTACAATAACAAATTAGCATCAATTAGCCTTATATAATAAAAAAATAGTTATTATCTTCAATACCAAATTAACTTCAATTATTATAATTGGAGGTAAGGAATAGTAAGATGCTATCGTTGAGTACATGAATCTCATCCCATCCAGAACATATATGTGCATGAGACTACAGTCCGCAGGTGGTACAACGATTCCACATCTCGTAATTTATCCAAATTCTTCGCAAATAATGCATTTGTTGTAGTTTTCATCACCCACATTTATTTCATCATCACTGTTTTCGTCACGAAGGTGCTCTTCATCTTCATTGTCTGAAGAACTTTCTCCGTTTGTATAATTTTTGTTTTATATTCTTCTTGTCGCCAAAATATATGTATAAGGGATTGATCACGTACTATTCGTAAATGTAGCTTAACTGTGTAATTTGAGGAAAAATGACTTAAAACTACACAGCTTAATTTTATGCCTTTTGTGTTATCCAACCGCTGTAAATCATTGCTTTATAGGTACTCTAGCAATAATGACTACAAAATCTCAAAAATGTTTACTTTGGCTATCTTCATTAGAAAGGCCATTTTGTCTTGACGCCAAAGTAGCCACTTAAATACTCGCTAACTCTTTCTAATTGAGCCAGCCATGATGTTTTCCTTACATTTATGAGTACCAATAACAAAGTCGATATGATTTTGAGATGTTTCATTTAAAAACAAGCTCGTTCGTTTTGATGATAAAATATTATTTTATCGTCAAAACGAATGAGCTTGTTTTTATTATAAAATATTCATCAAGAAGAAATAAAGGATACGCACAAACCGACATTAAAATATCAGAAATCGAAATGAGTTTTCACATATTTCTGTCGTTTTTCTTGTGCTATGTTTCCTTTATATAAATTAGCTCTCAAATTCTCGATAACACAAGGTGAGTAGCCGACTCAATTTCCGACTAAGAATGTGATCAATCACTGGCACGGTAATCGAGTATCGGAGGGTAGTACGTAGGTAGTTCTACTGTTTTGTATGGAACTAGCGGTGTGGAACAAACGCAACAAATTATAATAATATACAGTACCTACATTAAACAACATTCCTATAGTGCATATATCAATATAATATCTGTATAATATCTCAGGATGATAAGATCATTCGTGTTCATTCTAAAATCCACAGCAATGTAATTTATTAATAGATGAAACATTTGGGTTCCCTACTTGATTTCGAATATTGATGATTCGATTTTATCATATCGAACACGGTATGCCGATAATTCAGTTTTACGATACAAAACATAAAATATTTATTTTATAACCAAGAAGTTTTGAATTAGGTAGTTGGAGTGGAGCCTCCTTTTAAGCGAATAATACCTGTGTTAGGAGACTACGCTCTTCTACAGCAATATAAATTTACTAACTTAGACATAAACAGTATTTTTATTTGTGTGTATAAATGGTATGTGCGAGATGGTGGGCGTGTGGGTGTTTGTTTGTTGTGTGTGTGTGTGTTTCACATGTGTAAAAATAACAACCGTGTAAAAATAACAACCGTCTCAAAATCGTCATCCATCCTCGGATCGATCTCGGCAAGCATTGCTTAAGCATCAAGATCGAGCCGTGTGGCTGTTATTAGATGGCCATGAGCTTACTCTGGTACAATAGTACTGATATTGCTTACCGATGTACCTGCTTACGGCAGAACATGAATTTTCGCACCGCGCTTCGTTTCCTTTACCGCTATTGGTCGGCAGCTGCCGCCATGTTAGCGCGCGACCGTGTCACGTGAATGAGATGGAACTAACAGCTGCAGTATATTATGAACCTGATAGCAGTGATCTAAGGTTGATTGTAAGTTTTGAGCGTTCTTTCGTTAATTTTCGGGACCATACTTTCTTTTCTGCGCGAACGAAGATTCACGACACGCTTTATCAGTTAGGTACTAATGTACAGTACTTGTAGGTACGTCGAACATTAGAAAATTTCATAATCTGAATTTGAGCCATTTTATATGCCTATATTATTGTCAGAGAGAAAACTTCAAAATACCTGAAAGATTTTGATAACTAAAATAAAACGGATCCATCTCAAAATTTTTGAGCTCTTGGACTCATTTGAAGAAACGCACTATTTACTAATCGCCATAACAGTAACGTTAGGTATAATATAATAGTGATAAATTACTATACATAAATAAAATGCTGTTGTACTACATTAATTCCCGCTTTCGGAAATCTGATATACGGTAGGCAGGCTTTAGGGAAACGACTATGAGATCAATAAGTATAAGCTTGGTTGAATGTTATTTCATTGAAAGCCGTCTATTTACAGCTGATAATGTTGAACGACTGAAGCTTACCATGTTTTTTTGATGGAAAAACCATCAAATGACTCTTTCCGCTCTGGGTGGAGCTGAAGAGAGTGTCTGATTTTTACTGACTAAAATCCACCCAGTTCATCAGTTGCGTTTGCGTCCGGACACACGGTAACTTGTTAGAATATTGCCGCAACCTAGGCAGAAGCTTTTTGACCATTGAGCTGGTCAGATATCACACTTTTATTCAACAGTGAAGACTGTCGAGGCTCTGGAGCGCGTCATAGATCAGTTCTACGAATCTGTTTATGTCTATGTCGTATCAAAATGGGTTCTGCAGTCAATATGTTGTAGCAAAAGTCACAACGACACAAAAGTTGAGTTGGTTGAGCGATCGACTGCTGTGCTGTGTGTCGTGGGCTCGATTCCCGCTTTGGAACAAAATGTTTGTTCCAGATCTGGATGTAGGTTCATAATTATGCACTTGATACAGGAAATATTCCTAGTGTGGAGTAATGATTTTTCTTCTATAAATGTACCTACGTGTACAAAGACTCTGCCGTATGGCGTGGCGCAGATGTCTATAAAATTCAACAATTAATGTACCTATAGACATTAAAACATACGGAGAAGAAAGGTTTTTTATTTAAGTTATGCTTACCCTAAAATAAATCTCTTTAAGCATACCTGCGAAAGGAGAATGAATGGAGACGGTGTATTGGTAACACTCTTGTTAACACAGGAGTGATGCTCTGTAATGTCATTTTCTATAAAACACAAACATTTTGCAAGTCTAATGAAGATGTCGTCTCAAAGACAACGTCGAAATCATCTCCCTCACCACAAGATTGTGTTACGAACATAAGTGTACACCAACCCTAACAAGTACAAACGAGGTTTGCTTACAATATTAATGACTTCGTTAACAGTACCTAATTTATTTACTTTGTAAAATGTCGCTTACGTTAATTATTCGCTCACGATTCGTGAATCTCTGGCTCACATTATTCTTGCCAATTGAAGGCATTTGTATCGTCAGAGCTTATTTGATATGTAATTAATTATGTATGCGTGAAACATGTATTCGGTACACTGAATGCAGACAACCCGTTTCAGCGAAAATTACGTGACCGTCGGCTCTTGAAACGCGGGTGACCGTCAAACGTGTTGACAAATCGTATGGGTGTAGTGGAATAGCCATGCCATGTAGGTGAATATCGTCAGCATAGCTTATTCGTGCGCTCGCCGGCGTATCTGATAGAACTCTTGTCGGCCTATCACGGTAGTTTGTTCCTTCTATGTGTCCTAACCTAACTTCTTTTTAAACCATTCGTACGCCACACGCCCGTTGGTGTGACATTATTTGTCGCAACCAACGTTAAAAAAAAACAATGTTACGGTTACCGTAGTGGTTGAGCGATTGACTGCTACAACGTGTAGTGGGCTCGGTTTCCGCACCGGAAAAATGTTTGTATGGCTTACAATTTATTAGTTGTCCCAGATCCGGGTATTAGTAAAAATTTTATGGTTCAAAATTTGAATAATTTTGTTCTTAAGCTATTGCATAGCTTTTATCGCGGGCTTTGAGCGCGGCGACCGAATCAAAAAATTCCGTAACGAAAATAAACTTAACACCCCCCACTCCGACCAGCACAGCGGTGCGGCGTTGAAAGCCGTGCATCGTCTATCGTCGTTTCAGTTCGGCAGACTTCGGCACGGTGTTTGTGTGCGTGCGACTAGACGTATGCGTGTAGACTAGCTGCTAACTGCTCATAACTGAGTCCACGAGTGAGTTCAAACCCGCGACTAGTTGAACCTTAACGTGTATGTATATGGTACGACTGTACGAAGCTCGCACGGATCGAGACGAACTGCTCCGAAATCGGACGAATACGAAAGCAGCTGTTTGTGAGAAAGAAAGTATGTAGGTGTATAGGTATCTATCATCTATGTACAACAGTGAATAGCTGTACGCGTAAAATTTGTGTATAAAGTGTTTTAAATATGAATAAACAAAGTTCATTTATTAATGAAGAAAGTGTTCTTATTTGAGTTACCATAAACCTATAGTTCTAATGATAAAAATCCTGAATAACCTACATGTATTATCTATCTATACTTATAATAAATCTGTAGAGAGGTCAATTCTGTACATGAAATATATTTCCAAAATAACTATTAGGGGGTGATTAAGGATCGATACTCATGCCAAAAATGCAATCAGTTAAATTTTTGTCTGTCTGTCTGTCTGTCTGTCTGTATAACCGTTATAGAAACAAAAACTACTCGACGGATTTTAACGAAACTTGATACAATTATTTTTCATACTCCTGAGCGGGTTATAGTATACTTTTCATCACACTACAATCAATAGGAGCAGAGCAGTGAAGGGAAATGTTGGGAAAACGGGAGAAGTTACTCCATTTTTTAAGCTTCCGTCGCGTGTGCAACCTTAATGGTTAAAGCTACACAAATCATTTCATGACGGAAATGTTCTCCTTAAAATTATATAAAAAATATCCCACGACAGCATATGTCTAACTTTTATGGTTGACTCACAATAACACGTGTAACTCCCGATAGCTTAGCAGTTCGAAGCTTTCTGATTATAATATTTGTCTACTCTTACGTTTATAACACTCTCAGTCACCCCTAATTGAAAAAGTTAACATTATTAACTATTCCATACAAAAATTGGCCAAGTGCGAGTCAGACTCGCCCATGAAGGGTTCCGTAGTAACTATAATATAATATGCAAATTTATTTGACCAAAAAAAAAACCTTACAAATTTCTTAAAACTAGATTATTTACATTTTTTACAACTGCGCCAAATAAATTTGTTTTGAAAAAAAACCTTACAAATTTCTTAAAACTGGCTTTTTTACATTTTTTACAACTGCGCCGAATAAATTTGTTTTTCATAGTGTTTGTATGAATTACAAAGTTATATTTGCGGTTTTAGAAAATATGCTGTATCTCAAAAACTGCTGAACTGATTTCGTTCAAACTAATTTTGCTCGAAAGTTTATATTAAGATCTACAGACATATATATTTTTTAGATTTTTCATTCCATTATTATAGAAGTAAGAGATTGTGTGCGCCACACACACATTTTACCACTTTGGAAGCTTATATCTTTTAAACGATTGACTTTATGGAAAAGTGGTTTTAGAAACCCCGATGTCGTTTTTAAAGAACTGTCTATAGATACCACACATGCATCGATTTCATGAAAAAAAAATATTTTCAGGTTTAGTTCCATGTATGGGGAGCCCCCCTTTATTTTAAATATTTTTTTATTTTTTTTCTCAAAATCGGAAAGCGGTTCACAGAATACATCTACCTATCAAGTTTCACATGTATAGTCCTAATAGTTTCGGAATAAAATTGCTGTGACAGACGGACGGACGGAGAGACAGACAGACAGACAGACGGACAGACATGTCGAAACTATAAAGATTCCGTTTTTTGCCATTCGGCTACGAAACCGTAAAAAGAATCATATAAATCGGTATAGAAACACCAAAGTTATACATGAAATACGCTTATAATAATAAGCCATCGCGCGTGAATACTGAATCATGCTATAAGGATTATTTTTGAGAATCGGTCGCCGCGCTCGACGCGTCTCGCGATCGAAGCGTTCTCTAGGTACTTAAGCCTCATGTGAACGTGTACTAAACAATATTACCAATACATTAACTTACGCTGACGGAGTCGCGGGCACAGCTATATTGTATCATTACGCTAAGGCCAATAGGAGCGGAGCGCCAATGAAGAATGCTTCAAAATCGGGGTTAAATTTAACGTTAGCCCAAAGTAACTATTCCACGTGGACGAAGTCGCGGGCAAAAGCTAGTTTTAAATAATACTAACTTCTCCTTTATTCAATAAAAGAATAAAAAATGTTTTCTTATCGGTCACCACGCTCAAAAAGTGTAACTTGAATTAATATCAAAGAAAAAAACTGCATAAATAAAATAAATACATAATTATAATTGCATAAGTTGATAAAAAATGCTATGCAATAAATAGCTTTACCGCGGCAATCCCCGAGTGCCACACAATTTTTTTTTAATTATCACATGAAGTTCATATAGCTTCTGATCATTTATTCATACAGTGATTATGTTCTCCAACTTTCATGAAGGTGCAGAAAAGTGAAACAAACGTAAGGAACGTCGAGTCCATATTGACGAGATATGGTGCTGGAGGATGACGCTGCAATATACTTGGAATGTGTTCCACAGCTGTTTCTTTTTCCGGCAGTGAGACCGAGGACTTAAGTACTATCTAATAAACCTACTTAACTCCTCGATTTCTTTGCTAGTAAAGATATTATCTGCAGTGCACATGCTGGTAAGCAAGCTATTCATTTTCAGTTTACAGAACAAAATATTCACTTTGAATGAAAAGTTTACATGTGCCTTGTTATTACCTATAATTATATAAGTATAGTTTAAATCTGCCAGTCATTATAGTTTTCATTCGAATAGAAGGTGAAAAACAGGAGTGAAAAATGGTTTTTTTTTGTTCTTTATTTATTAAAGAGGGTTTGTTCACAATACGAACATCATAGGAACACTTTTGTGGAACATACAAAACTTACAATCTACGCTTAAGACCTAATCTAACTAATTTATAAAGATCCCTAGCAGTTTTAGATATTGGAAAGGCTAGTATGGTATTGCATAATCCTATTTGATGTAAATTTATATTATATTCTTGTTCAATCAAATATCTTTCTGCTTCGTTCCGGACACACTCCATAATAATATGATAAACATCTTCTACAATGTCGCATTCTGTACAGTTTGGAGATGTTACTTTACCCATCAATGCAGCAAAAGTATTTTTATTTATTTATCATATACCTTATCGTACTCCTTACAATATTTCTATGAATATGATAAGTAACGAGTGTACAATGGTCTTATCGCACAGTGCGATCTTATATTAGGGAATTACAGAATTCACATTAATAGCAATGTTGTCTGTACGACATTGCTAGTCCTCAAAAATAAATGAAGTAGAAAGTTAATAAAAATTAATAAAAGTTAATATTAATTTCCATGATTATAGATTTAAAAAGATTCCTAAAAAAAACATTTTCGTAAGACTTTTGAATTTAACATTCAAAAACACGAAAATGAAATGAAACGAGATCCATTCGTATGTATATTTCTGTTCATAAAACATTCGAGGACAATGAGACGTCATAATATTTTATTCCATTGCGATCCGTCCTATGTACCGATCCAATTGCGAAAGAAAACACACGATCATATCATTTCTCCGTTCGTATTTATTTGCAGTTACCGATATTTACAATGGAATAAAGCTAACCACAATAAAAACATGGTTGCCGGGTAATAATGGATGCCATAAAAGAATTTTATCGTGCCTGATCAACGTGCCTAGTGGCTCATTTGCTCCTGCTAATTTTGATTTGTTTCTCGTGTAAATAGGAATTAGATCCCCATTCCCAATGGGAGAAACCATAAAAATAACGAGCTATTATTGTCTGTTAGCTATGGACAGTGTTAATGATAATGTAATTATTATTACGAGCACCCTGCCGAGTAGATGCCAGTAATCAAGTTATAGAGCAGATAAATATTATTTAGCTGGATGTAATGTATTGACATAAAATATAGGTACTATAGAGACCGACAAGACTACACGTATTTCTGACCTATGGTCCTCCTTTCTTGTATAAGTATCGCAATTTTCGGAAACAGTAATTTACGAAAAATAAAATAAAAATCTGTAAGTATAAAAAAGTAACGATCCTATTCTATTTCACTAGTAAGTTCAGTTAAGTTTAATTAAGTAAAAAACTTATAGTTATCATATCGTAGACATAAGAAGTTGTGCTATGTGTTTATTTTATGGTCAGGGATCGCGAGCCGATCTCCGGCCACCATAGTTACGGGCTTGCGAACGGCCAGCAGGGGTAACTCACCATCCGGTAAGGACCAGGCTCAGGTCGGCGGCACGCCGTGTGTTCCACCGTTCCACGCGCGCCTCAAAGAGCAGTTAGCAGCAGTGGCGGGGCCTGACAGAGCTATTTATTTCCTGGTGTCCTATAACACAGGCCTCAAGCCTAGCTTAGGCACCAGTCTCCCACAATATAACTAGATACTTACCTAAGTAACGTATCATAATTTGGCAAAACTGTGTAATGCAATTTATGTATATTGTGGAGAGAAAAATAAACTTATTACTTATTTATTGCCTTCTGGGGTTGCAGGAATATTCTAACGAGGTACCGGGGCCCCGGACTGCAAGGGTAACTGAAAGAACAGGGTGGGTTTTAGTCAGTAGAGACTTCTACTAACTCTCCCTTCCACTTCACTCAGAGCGGGAGGTGTCATTTGATGATTTAGTGTTCATGCAACTAATTGTACACCACTAGTCGTGGACATCACTAGCGCGCGTCGGCGCGGGCGCGCTTCCTACTTCCTTCCGCCCTGTTCGCCGGCGATCGCGGTGCGTAGCGCACGCGTCATTCTTATTGTTTTTGTTACCGGCGAGGACGCCATTTTGTAACCATGTTTAGTGAAATTATAATATTGGAAATTCTTTCGTTCATCTCTATTCAATTTCCTTGAACCCGCGACCCAAGATGTGGATTTCTGGCATACGTGGGATGGTAAGGAGACGTCGAGTACCGATCCACCTCCCACAAGATTCGCGATCGACGCGGTCGCGAACACATTTTGGTGGCCCATGAGGGGAAGAGTCACCTGCCACCTCAGACGACTTGTGTAGAAGCTGACACAGGTGTTGAGGTGTCAATCGATTGTTCACGCCGCCGGCGACTCCGGCGAGCGACCAACAACCGGCGCAGCGCAGCGGGAATCGGCCGACGGCAGACGCAGACGCAGAGGCAGAGCCCTGCGCGCCGTGGACCGTGGTGCCGACTGATATCAGCGATAAGTCCTACGTTGAATACACCGTTCCTCGTCCGATCACCGAAGTGAAGCAACATCGGGCGCGGTCAATGCTTGGATGGGTGACCGCCTGGGAACACCGCGTGACAACGTGCGAGTCGAAGCGACAAGTGGATAAGTGCGTACGGCAGTGAACTGTGTTTAGTTTATGTTAATTAGTGTGCACGGACACCATCTGTAAGTCAGTTCTTTTTATTTTAATTGCCAATTATTAATTGTATAGCACATTAATTTGTTTTGTTAGAGGACGTCGTCGCGATTGTCGAAATCTATGAAAATGTATATCAAAAATAGGTTAGTAGTGAAATACTAGCAGTGTTCATTGTTTGTTTATTACGTTATAGTATATTGTTTAAGAAAAGACAAGTTTAGTCGATACAGTTTTGTCATTAAGGTAACTTGTAAATTAGGTTATGTAAAATTACAAGTTTAGGTTTTGTTTGTAACCTGTACTTACGTCAAGTTGAGACCAGTCGACTTTCGTTTTTTATTATTATACTTTATTAGTATATATTAGTATATGCAGTCGACTGCGGGGCGTCGTCACTGCGATTGTATTTTGTTTACCTGTTTAAACCTGTTTGTTATTAACACATTCATTTTGTTGTATGACATCAATTGGGGCAATTGTTTTGTTTATTATTACTTAGTGTTATATGCTGAATTTTGAATTTGTAAGTGGAGTATTTTTATGAATATCAAAATGGATGTCAAAGTAGCTAGGCAGAGTTTTAAGATACGAGCTAAGATGCTCCGGGATTTCCATAGCTCAATTGAAGCTACAGCCTCATCGATTGCAGTCAAGGTGATTAAACGGCAATTCGATAAATATTATATAGATTTCTTACAGGCCTATGAAGAGCTGGTCGCCAGCGGTGTTGACGATATTGAGGACTTGGGGCATGAGTTCTCTGCAATTAATAGCCTGTTGGTTTCAGTGGAAACTAAGGCAGAGGAGAGCGAGGTTGGACCCTCACCACTGATTAAAACCGTGACTTCTACAAGTGACCCGCATGATGGAGGCAGTTTAGCGGCTAAGCTGCCATTCATTCAACTGGGAAGGTTCAGTGGTAACCCTATGGACTGGGTGAGTTTTTACGATTTATTTCTGTCATTGGTCCATGACAGACCAAACCTTCCAGAGACAGAGAAACATTACTACCTGCGTAGCTGTTTATATGGGGAGCCATTGATGTTGGTGAAACACCTGCCTGTTGATGCCAAGAATTACGAGGTAGCCCTCGGCCTGTTGAGGGACAGGTATCAAAACACTCGGTTGTTAGCGGACACCTATCTGGAGCAGATCATGTCGTTACCTAATATCTCTTCATCTATGGAGGGACTGCGGCAGTCCTTCTACAATCCTCTTCTGGAGTCGACGCAGGCTCTTCAGAAGTTAGGATTACCTATAGCAGAGTGGTCTTATATACTACTATTTATTCTGTTACAGAAGTTACCCTCCCGCCTAAGAAATCAGTTCGAGGAGCGGAGTGGAACGGCTCCAGGGGAACTTCCTTCCTTCTCGGCATTAATGACCTTTCTCGACGAAGTGTGCAGGAGGCAACTCGTCACCCCATCAAACATGGAACAAGAGAGAGCTAAGCCGTCGCGGCCACGGAGGTCTCCCACAATTACGTCGCGTAGGGGCACCGCATCAACGAGTGGACGCCACTCGTCGCCATCGAACAGGATTCGTGGCCAAGTAGCCATTGCGGCAGTGGAGCTGGGGAAACAACGAGGCACACGACACAGCTGGCACCTAGACCAGCGTCGCGCCTTCGGACGGCACCACAGGCGTGGACGCCGCTGCCGCAGCGTGCGAAGACACCTCCGCCCCGCTCTAGCGCGGTAGGACCCAACCGGCCAACTACGCCGCAGCGACGTGCTCCGGAGCAGGGGCAACCGCAGCCGCACGCCCTGGAGCAGAGGAGGCGACCGACTGGTACCAGGTACCAACAACAACAAACCCAAGATGAGGTATGGCCATCTGTTTTTATTCCGAAGCGGGAACGAAATGAAGACGATTATTGATGTGAGGCTCCTGTCGGTGTCGCTGATTCCTTAAGTAGTGATTTTAAAACCTGCCTAAACCCTACTGTGTCAGTAGGCATAAGGAATCATAAAGGAGAATATGAGGAGGCTCGTGCCTTGTTAGATACCGGGGCTAGTATGACCGCCATTAAAGAGGCTTTAGTGGAAAGACTACGACTACACCGACAGAAGAGCTCAGTCAAGGTAGTGGGTATTGGGAATACCACGGCGAAAACATCAGCCAACCAAGTTAAAATAGTTATAAAACCTTTAGATAAACAGGTGCCAGTCATCAGCACTGTAGCAATAGTAATGTCGGAGCTGACAGCTAATTTACCAGTGGAGAAGACTCCGTCTCAGGGAATATTGAACCAGTCCCCACCTACACTAAGTCTTGCAGACAAATACTTCACACTACCACATGGGGTAGACATAATACTCGGAGCTGATGTACTAAATTACATTTTAGATGGTTCTAAAATTGATATTGGAACAGGTGGCGTCGCAGCCTATGGAACATGCTTTGGGCATGCTATAATGGGACCAGTGGACGGGTACGATTCCGAAGTGCTGCAGCCGGTCTTCACCACAACGCTGACGGAAGCCATCAAGCGTTTCTGGACGTCGGAAGAGCCGCCGTCACCCGCTCCGAAGGACCCTCGTCACGAAGAATGTGAGAAGTTGTACAAATCCACCACACTGAGGCTAGGTGATGGAAAATTCATGGTATGTTTACCTTTATTATCTGACCGACCGGAGCTGGGAAATTCTTTGGATACTGCAACGAGGCGATTTTATGCGCTCGAGAAAAAGATGGGGAGGCATCCATTATTCGCACAGAAATACAAGGAGTTTATGGAAGACTATGAGCGACTCGGTCACATGTCTGAGTCAGACTTTCAATTTGACTCTGAACACTATGTGATACCACATCATGGTATATTTAAACGGGACTCGGATAAGATCCGAGTAGTCTTCGACGGGAGTTGTAAGACAACAAAGGGGGTTTCGTTAAACCAGTGTTTACATTCTGGTGAAGCATTACAGAATGATATTACAAAAATCCTAATAAATTTTAGACGACACCAAGTTGTGTTTACCACGGATGTGAAGCAGATGTTCCGGATGACCTGGATACACCCTGAAGACAGAAGGTATCAGCTTATACTCTGGAGGAGTGATCCGTCGCAGGAGCTCAAGGTATATGAGCTAAACACTAATACCTATGGACTAAGGTCTAGTCCGTATGTAGCAATACGGACGCTGCTGGAGCTGGCGGCGCAGTGGATGGAGGCACATCCTGATTCAAAGGCAGCTGACGTTGTGAGGGATGCTGTGTTCGTGGATGATATCCTGACTGGAGAGGACTCCATAGAGGAAGCGGAAGTCTTGAAGACAGAACTCATCGAGCTTATGCGAAGCGCAGGCTACGAATTACGTAAGTGGTCTACAAACGAGCCATATTTACTGAGAGATCTACCGACAGATCATTGTGACCAACCAAGGGAATTCGACGCAAATGACCCCAAGAGTTTCATTAAGGTATTAGGAATACAATGGGAACCAATATCGGATACAATGTCTTATCGGTTAAGTATACCCTCAGACAAGGTAGTGACGAAGCGGTCAATATTAAGTACTATAGCGAGGCTATACGATCCGTGTGGCTATTGTGCACCGGTGATAATAAGATTTAAGAACTTATTGCAGGAGTTGTTCATGGATGGCCTACATTGGGACGAGGCAGTACCAAGGGCGATAGTAGAATACTGGAAGTATATGATTAATGATCTATACAATATGGAAAGACTGAAGATACCTAGGTGTCTTGCATTACCAAACGCAGTGTCTTACACGTTACACGGTTTTGGGGATGCTTCAGAAGCAGGATACGCAGCATGTATTTACCTCCGCAGCGAGGATGCACGAGGTAACGTGAAGGTTAGTTTGGTTATGGCTAAATCTAAGGTGGCGCCTATTAAGACCCGACAAACAATCCCAAAGCTGGAGCTTAGCGCAGCGCATCTGGTTTGTCAACTGCTTAACCATGTAGCGGATGCTTATGCAAAATCGATCAAGATCGATAATCTTTACGCTTGGTCCGATAGTTCTATCGTACTAGCATGGGTGGAGACGCAGCCACACTGTTTGCAGACCTTCGAGTGTAATAGGGTACAGTATATACAAAGCTCACCTAGGAAGCTGAATTGGAGACATGTTCCATCGGATTGGAACCCAGCAGATTGTGCGTCACGTGGCGTGACAGCCGAAGACTTAATTCATCATCCATTGTGGTGGACAGTACCATGGCTAGGAAAGGAAGAAGTTAGGTGGCCTAACAAGTATGTACGACCTACAGAACTACCAGGATTCAAAAGGGTAGTTAACACTAATGTTGTTCAGGTGGAACCATGGGATATTAGTCTATTGGAAAGGGTAAGCAGCTTTACCAGACTCATCAATACTACAGGGTATGTGTTGAGATTCATTAGAAATCTAAGGACAGATAAGTTGATGCGACCCGAGAGTTATATACTCTCAATATCAGAGACCCGAGGTGCTGTTAAGTATTGGATTAAGAGAATTCAAGAATTGGAATATGGAAAGGAAATAGACTTGTTGAAGCAGCATAAACGAGTAATTACGTCACTTCAGAAGCTGAGTGTGTTTTTGGATCCTGAGAGGGTCATCAGAGTCGGAGGCCGACTTAGACATTCGGAACTCACATATGGGGCAAGGCACCCGGTATTGTTACCTAAGGATACTAAATTTGTTCAGTTGTTAATGGAGCACTATCACAAAACTTATTGTCACATTGGCGCTAATGGTTTAATTGCGATTCTTCGCAGGGAATATTGGATAACGTCGGTCCGAAAGCAGGCAGCACGGACGATTCGACGGTGCAAGAGGTGTTTTCGATTTTCTGTGGCAGAACAACCTCCGCGCATGGCAGACCTACCTGCGGACCGCGTGTGTCGCGCACGACCTTTCGAAGGAGTCGCTACAGACTTCGCTGGACCCTATTTGGTAAAATCAAGTTTATTAAGAAACGCAAAGTCAGTGAAAGCCTACTTTTGCGTCTTTGTTTGTGTAGCTACAAAGGCCATCCATGTGGAGTTGGTCTCTAGCTTATCAATCGAGGCGTTTGTAGCTGCATTTACTAGGTTTGTAAGTCGACGCGGACTTCCCAGTCTGATACGATCAGACCGAGGTACGAATTTTGTTGGTGCCAACAAATATCTCAAGGAGGTTAATCAGTTCCTGCTGGAAAGGGAACACATTCTGAAGGAACAGTTCAGAAGGCTACATATACACTGGGAGTTCAACCCGCCAGCCTCACCACATATGGGTGGATTATTTGAGGCTGCGGTCAAGAGTGTGAAGCAGCTTCTGAAGAGGGAAATTGGCGATACTATAATGACGTTTGAGGAGTTCTCGACGCTCCTGTGCAAGATAGAAGCTATTTTGAATTCTAGGCCTCTTGTAGTGATGTCTGAAGATCCTGGGGATTTAGAAGTCTTGACGCCAGGACATTTTCTTATTGGTCAGCCATTGGTAGCAGTGCCTGCGATTCCTTGGTCAGAAACTAAAATGTCACGTTTATCTCGATTTCAGATGTTGCAGAAGCTGCACCAGAACGTGTGGGCACGTTGGCATCTCGAGTATCTTAGTACGTTACAGTCGCGAAACAAATGGTATCATGATGTTGATAATTTGAATGTTAATGACTTAGTTTTCATTAAAGATGAAAATACTCCACCACTACACTGGAAGCTAGGTAGGGTGTTAGAGTTACATAAGGGTAAAGATAATGTTGTAAGATCTGTAAGGTTAAGAACCCAATCTGGCGAACTTGTTAGGCCAGTAGTTAAGTTATGTAAGTTACCTATAGGGGAGGACTAGGTTTCCCAACCTCCTGGCTGGGCCCCCTGGGAATGTTCATGCAACTAATTGTACACCACTAGTCGTGGACATCACTAGCGCGCGTCGGCGCGGGCGCGCTTCCTACTTCCTTCCGCCCTGTTCGCCGGCGATCGCGGTGCGTAGCGCACGCGTCATTCTTATTGTTTTTGTTACCGGCGAGGACGCCATTTTGTAACCATGTTTAGTGAAATTATAATATTGGAAATTCTTTCGTTCATCTCTATTCAATTTCCTTGAACCCGCGACCCAAGATGTGGATTTCTGGCATACGTGGGATGGTAAGGAGACGTCGAGTACCGATCCACCTCCCACAAGATTCGCGATCGACGCGGTCGCGAATACATTTAGTCTCCGGAAAAAAAAAGATTATTTAATTATGATTATATCTAAGCAAACGTTCGGAGAGGCTTATCTATACTGTTATAATCTATAGCTGAAGTTTTGCTTTCTAGAAGGACATCACAGAGCTTATGCAACGTGTAACGGAAACCCCATATCTATCCAAAAGGACTGAAGACAACATCTGGTATGGAGTCTCTATGCAAAGTTTCAGCTCAAAATAAGTGACTCACAGAATTGAGCCCAAATTATTGGTTTCATATGTTTCTTGAATACCAGTAATAACAAACGTATCACAGCACTATGAGGGTCATCACTTTCCACGTCACTTGCCAATAAAACGATAATTCTCTTCATTCTTCTTAATTTGAAAAATTCGGTCTCTGGTATCAAAAAATTTCTAATATGCTCCACACATGTACACCTATGTGTACATGTGTGGAGCATATTAGAAATTTTCAAGGCAAGGGCAAGGGTTTTCTAATCCTATGATTAGAAAACCTTTGCCATATCGTTTATTATCATCCAAAGAAGCCGTGCACTTGGTATGTATATACCCTTTAAATTACACGTTTTACATATATACATCCATGTATATTATGATAACCTGTGAACGGTTTTGTAGGTTACTGACACTAGTATTAAAATTCATATATTTTAATAGTAGTTTTAAGTTTCCATAAATTCTAACTATTTACTTTTCCTATTACGATGATGGTGGGCAACTATTTAATGGATGTTTTTCATTGTTTGGTACCAAAATAAAATTTAAATATAACGTTAATTGAACAAGTAAACCTACTATGTAGTACCAACATACGTTAAAAAAACAGTAACTATCATTCCACGCTTTGGCGATAACAAAACATTGGTTTAGAAAAACAAACGAACGTGTGCACGCATTTATACAGGAAAACTAACAGGTTTGGAATGGAAATAATCCGGTGTAGCCACGTAATTGCCTATTAAGTTACATGCAAGATAACAAACATCCACTCAAATAACGCAATGGACATGGTTAGTTAAAATAAAGAGAGCTTTTGACAGTAACACGGTGATATATGGATGTACCATTGTAGTGATATTAACAAGTATATATGTTTTAGTTATAAGTGTTCAGAGTCTGATTATAATGCAAACAAAAGGGAACAATTACTAAGGCTATTTAATTTGAATTATCTAGATGTTGGTGCCTTTCATAGCATTCTAGCTTTACCAAGTTCAGATGCAGCTAGAATGCTATACTCCTTTAATTTTACTTAAAGCTTTAATTGTAATTAATTTTAAAATTAATATAAGGTACGATGGGATTTAGCATTGCCATTTTTATGTACAAAATCCCTTACAATCAATTAAGAGAAAAAAAGAGTCTGACTACACTAAAAAGACAATTAAATTTCCCTATGACACATGTTCTTACGAGTTACCGTAACCACAGATTACTAAATAGTTACTTCGTAACAGATACATCACTCTCATATAAAAGCGAAAATACCTACGCTATAATAGCCTACAAAATCTTAATAATAATACCAGCTGTTTGCAGCGAGAAGAAATGTACCATAAGTACGCACACAGAGAGTTGAGATTGTTTTGCCCGCCGCGCGACCCACGTCAACGAGCGAATGTCCTAGGGTTGTATAATATGATGATATTAGTAATAAAACGAATATATAAAAACAATTATTTTTTATTTGTTGATCAAATACGTTTTAGTTTAATAAAATGATAGATGCATTTTTTCCTGCCCTGAATTCCCGAATATTAAATTTTAGTGTCGAAAATATCCGAAACCGCGTAAATAATTTTAATTTTAATAAAATTCCGCGCGAATAAATAATCAAAAGAGAAACAGGAGTAAAGCGGAAGAAAATCAATTGTTTTTAAGTTGATCCATTATGACGTTGTCAAAATTATTTAAAAAGGCTCAGGCAGGCGTGCGGCAGCCCACTGTCGGATGTACCGATGGCGATACGCAAAGCGGTAGGCATATAAAGCGTGGCCTTGAGCGATTGACGGACGTCTGCCGTAACCACGTTACGAAAGGACTACTGAAGAAACAGGGTGGGTTTATAGTCAGTAAAACTCTGACACTCCCTTCTGGACCAAACTGAGCGGGGGCAATCATGTGACGATTTTATAGCCGATTAATTAATTTCCTAAGTGGTGGATATCATTAATTCTGTGCATGCAGCAAGAATACACTATTTTAGAGCGCCCATTGTGAATAGAACTAACAACTAAGCAATACTAGAAGTTAAATAACATTGTTATAATAGTACCATTATTTGAAAGAGAAGTCTAGTTAAATGTTACTCTGTTATTTTACCATTATGTGACATGGAATTTATCAATTTGACTACGTTACATTGTTACTAGCAACTTTCAACTCATGTCATGGATTTTAATACATTTATAGTTTACGTTACGTTTATGGTTTGAACGTGAACTTTAACACTATAAAAATAGAACCTCCTACTTTTGAAGTCGGATAAGCAAAGTAGCCTCTAACATTCCTTAAGCTTTAAGCTACTTCTGTTTTAAATTTTATCCAAGTCCACCCAGTTCTTTCGAGAATTAGCACGTTCGAACAAACAAACTTTTCCGCTTTATAATATTAGTATAGATTAAAATAATCTAATATGAACCAGTGATTCTGTTTTTTTTTTTTCTGATATTCTATATTATGATATCCAGTAAAGAGGCTCGAAGTCTCGATGGAGCTACTTGTTTCTCTATAAAAAGTAATGAAATCTCTCAGAAAAGCCAAGCCAAGTGTAAGGTTCTTACTACGTACTGCGATTTCTTTATGAATAGTTGGATTTTATGTGACGTGGACGTTGACTTGGATATTTCAACAGGTAAATGTGCACAAAGAATATTCAACGGCCGGTCACATAAAATCTAGCTATATTAATAAAGAAATCGCAGTAAAGAACCTTAGAGAGGCTTGGCTTTGCTTAGAGATTTCATTGCTATTTATAAAATAACTAGTACTCTCGCGGGGCTTCGCTCCCGTGGATTCTATCACGATAAAAACATAACTCTCCTTTTTTGCAGTCGGGTAAAAAGTAGCCTATAACCTTCCTCAAGCTTCAAGCTACTTCCATACCAAATTTCATCCAAATCCACCCAGTACTTTCGAAGATTAGCGCGTTCAAGCAAACAAACAAACAAACTAACAAACTTTTCCGCTTTATAATATTAGTATAGATATAATATTCCACAATTTTGTTGGGTTTATACACTCCAGATCTTTCATTATTAGGTTTTCTTATTAGACATTGTTTTTTTTTTAAGACATTAAATACTTCAAACTCCAGTTTTATATACGAGTATTTACATCAATAGAAGGGGTGAGCCCCCACACTGAATAACTTTTGTCAAGGTGCATTTCCTTATCTTCCATAGTTTAGCTATGCTCTTAGGGTTCTTCATCAGATATTCCAGACCATATTCTTTTTAATTTCAAAAGAAATTGCTAACTAGGCTTAATAAATAACTTTAATAGTTTGGCTGGTCTGTTACGGTTTCTCTTCAGAGTAATTAAGTACTCCAGATATTCCATGATCCTAGTTTTGATAGTTTTTCCTTTATATGGGCACTGAACCCTACCTCTGGGCCAAATTTCAGCTTTCTAGGTTTATGAGAAGTACTGGTTCTATTTTGATGATCAGTGAGTCAGTGAATCAGTGAGTGTCGAATTAGCACAACTTTGCTTATGCGTAACTTAGGAAATAAATAAACTACATATATGAAATTTTGTGGTTTTGTGTGCTTATAGCTTACTAGATGAAGATAATTTCAGCGTTCTAAACTTATGCAGAGGTTCTTAAATAGAGGCATGAAAATACGCTGAAATGGTTACAGAAAAGGATGGTACGGCAGTGTTTGCTTCTCGCTCGACCTGGCGGGGGCACTTCCATGCCCCCAGATAAGAACTAAAATAAATGCCATGCACTGTATTTTAGCATTTTTTCTTTTCTGTATCATGGATAAATTACTGCCCGTTGGTCTAGTGGTCGCAAGCGCAACTACTGAGCATGTGGTCTCGGGTTTGATTCCTAGGTTGGGCAAAAAAGGCTAAGTACTGGGTTTTTCTATAAGAAATTTTTCAGTAGTAGCCCGGAGTTTGGAAGTTGGGGTGTGCCTCGGAAAACACGTTAATCTGTTTGTCAAGGCTGTCATTTCAATATTTTTTTGTTAGTCGTTATGGTTAGACAGAAACCAGATTTAACACTGCTCTGGCAAGGGGTATCATGATCAGAGCCGGATTAACCCCGTCAGAGGCCCTAAGGCAATGGCATTCTCGGGGCCCCTTTTCTTACTTTGACTGACCAAATCGTGTGTAAACTGAGGAAACGCACATTAAGGGCTTTGGTTTTTAATATATTTGTTTACTTAGTCCCAAATTTGTTCTAAAATTGTTTTAACTCTACTACTAAATCTATCGATTTATATTTTGTGAGATAACAGTGAGATTAATAACTTCACACGCACATCAAATTCTCGTTCGAAGAAACATGTTTTCTTGTTGCGTGCACCGGGCCTGGGCCCATAGTTGATGCGGGGCCTCTAGGCAGTTGCCTACTCCGCCTAACGGTTAATCCGGCCCTGATCATGATACCCAGCTACTGGGTTTTGGAGGTCATGTAAGCAGTATATAAAACACTAATAATTAGTTGCATCTAGTAACACTGGAAGTCGACGCTAACATATTCTCACACACACACATCACAGTTTTATTAAAGTCTATGTAAACACACTACGTATATACACGTACTTATAAATAAAATTGATGGGTCTATCTGTGATAAAAAAAAAATATAGGCTCAACTGTTTATAGTTTATTAAACGGTACTCAAAGCCAAACTTTGTAAATTTTTGTTTGTTCGTCAGTTTGTCCGTTTTTCCGGTGTAATCTCTACAACGGCTGAACCGATTTAAATGAGACTTTTATTAGAGGTTAGATAAAGTTGGAAATATGCAAGCTTTTATCCCGGAATTCCCACGGGTTAGCTTTTACAGAGGGAAAAAACGTGTATAGGGTGGTGATTAGGTTATCACATTAAATTGTACAGCAGGTATTATCAGTCTGTTAAACTAATAAAATATTTTTTTAAATAAAATGCGTTTTTCAAACAAAATAAATGGCGTTATTGGTAAAAAGAAAATAATCCTTTATAATATTAGTTTACTGACCTGTAAAAGCGGCAAAGCCGTGGCGCTTGCGCCTGCGGAGCGCGCTATATGTGCTGCTGTGTATATTACACACAGCTGCGCAGATTGAACAAGAGACTGAAAATTGAACGTGGTCAGCTGATTACGTTTATGCAATACATGATATTGTGAAATATGGATATGGAAAAAAGGTCCCACGCCTATAATATTGTTTATTATTAAATTATTTTAATTTTATATGATAAAATACCTAATATAGAATACGTGGTTTCAATTAATGTGATAACCTAATTGCCACGCTGTATAATATCCACTTCTTAACTATGTGAACGTAGCTAGTACGTAAATAATATCAAACTAGCACAATGTATTTAACTTCCAAGTAACAGGTATATCCGACTCTCAGTTTACTAAAAATACTAGCTTGCATGCAAATGACATAGAATCGACTGCGGTCTAGTCTAAGGTAGCCTTTGGCAGCTGTGACCAAATACCTACGTGTACATACTCGGAAAGTAAGCACGTGCCTTAATAAGCTGACCAACCGCTGTCATTTGACCTGATAAGACTGACTGAATATTATAATACTATGAAGACTGAATATTATCGTAAAATGGCACCTGTATTTTGCAAATGTTTAAATGGAGGTGTCTATAGGGTTACCAACCATACTTTATAATAACGTATCCTACTTTATTTATGGTAATTATACTTTATCATACAAATAAAGTATGTGAAAATACTTTATTTTCAACCTTTACTGAGATGCATAGAACAAAACACTCATTATGGGATTTATGGGTAAGTACTTAACTATTTAACGGTACATATAAGTTAAAACAGTTGATGGAAACGATTTATAATTACTGAATGAAATGTTAGATGTCAGATGTATGACAGTGACAGGTCACATTATCAGAGGTATCACTATCGACGAAATTGTATGAAAATTGACCGTTGTTTTTCTTTATAATTAAAGAATCCATTTTAAAGTGAATATTAATGCTTAAAATGACGAGTAATTCTGATAGTGATACTCCAGTGACTCCTAAAAAAGCTAAAATGAACAAAGTCTTACAAAAGTATGAGCTTTCTATAAGCTTTCACTGAGAGGGTTTTTTCAGTAATGAATCTGAAGTGGCGAGAAGAGAGAAATAGAGCGTCAATAAATTTAATTAGAAAAGAATTGTTTATTTATTTAAATTTAAATGTTGATTGTCAAACAAGCTTTGAAATATTTAAAAATAGTAAAAATTGTTAGCTTGTGCTAAAAGGACACAAAAATCCGTTTTTAAGGGAATAAAATCATAAAATTTTAAAATGTTTGTTTTTTTTTTTTTCAAATACTTTTTTCCTATTCAAACAATTTTATGTTTTTTATCAAAAAAAGTTGGCAACCCTAGGTGTCTATTAAACGCACGATTCGATTATGATCTGGCTGAAATACCTATATGCACTGCGCCCTGTGCTTAGCCGAAGAACAAACGACTCTTAAGGTCACTCCAGAAAATAATACTCAAATATTCTTTAATAATAATAATAGTTCTTCAGACTGATTTCGGCGATGGCGGCAAATCTCAGCAGGACATTAGCTATCTGCGCAGCGGATCATACAGTTCACAAGTATGTGCATAGGTACAGGTGCGCTCTCATCCTTAACACTTGTAGTCCGATGGGACATGGATGGGATGGGAAAGAGATTAGGGTCAGGACCAACGGCATAACGTGCGTGCTTTCCGAGGCACGGGGGTATAACACCTCCAACTTCCAAACTCCGGGCTCTTAATGAGAAAAAAGAACTAAAAAATCGGTTGTCTGTAAAGTCGGTTTACTGACGACAGTTGAACGTGACAGCGTCACTCTCAAGTAGGAGAGAGACAGATGTCGAACGCTGCCGAACGCGGAGGCCGATTTTGCCTCTTTGTCGCTCGTTTCGCGCTCTCGCTTGCACTTCAAGCCTTAAATGGAACGCCTCAGAGCGAGGTAACGCACGCTTGCGCCCACAAAACTAACGAGGCAGTTGAAAAAGAATATTCTTTAATGTGGCCCCCAACTAATGCTGGCCCGCGTCTGCGGGCCTCGTCTATAGCTGACTACTAAAAACTAAAAATGAATTAAACTCAGCTAGTCTTTAACAACCTATACAATTAGTACCAAAGTAATCATAATATAAAGCGAACCATAGGTTATCATATCATGTCAAATGTGAGTTTTAAGAAAAGCACACCGCACAGGTTCGCGTGGACCGTTACAGGCAGTGCAAACATGTCATGTTGCTCAATTTGTGACAATGACAGCAGTTTCCCTTGTACAAACATAATAATAAACTATCATGGACAGCGTTCTCATGTTGCTATAGATAGTAATGTTGAGTAGAGATTGTAGCGATAACAGTTTGTGGAACTGAACCAGCTTCCTATACAAGGGAATGGGAATCGCATTAGACTACAAGACAAACGGCAATGCGCCATCATTACATGGTGGACATCCCACCCGTACGCACTAAACGGAGTGGAATTCCCTGCCGGAGTCTGTCTTTCCCGATAGCTATGCTATAACCTAGGGGTCTTTAAGTCAAGAGTGAATAGGTTACTTTTAGGTAGGCGTGCTCCATCTTCGACCACATCATCACTTACCATCAGGTGAGATGGTGGTCAAACGCGATCCTATTACCAATAAAAAGAAAAAAAAATCTTAAACAGGAGTACGACACGATCACGAAAGGGCAGTTCAATACAAAATAGACTCGTTAGTCTATTTTGTATTGAACTGCCCTTTGGTGCTTAGCCTTTTTAGGGTTCCGTAGCCGAATGGCAAAAAACGGAACCCTTATAGTTTCGACATGTCTGTCCGTCTGTCTGTCTGTCCGTCCGTCCGTATGTCACAGCCATTTTATTCCGAAACTATTAGGACTATACATGTAAAACTTGTTAGGTAGATGTATTCTGTGAACCGCTTTCCGATTTTAAGAGAAAATTTGAAAATATTTAAAATAAAGGGGGCTGGAACTGAAAATATTTTTTTTCATGAAACCTATACGTATGTGGTATCTATAGACAGGCCCTTAAAAATGGCATTAAGGTTTTTAAAATGACTTTTTCATAAAGTTAATCGTTTAAAAGATATACGCTTCCAAAATGGTAAAATGTGTGTCCCCCCCCCCTCCTCTAACTTCTATAATAATGGAGTGAAAAATCTAAAAGAAACCATATGTTGTAGATCTTAATGTGAACTTTCAACCAACATTAGTTTGAACAAGATCGAGTCAGCAGTTTTTGAGATACAGTATATTTTCTAAAACCGCAAATATAACTTTGTAATTCATACAAATACTATGAAAATCAAATTTATTTGGCGTAGTTGTAAAAATTGTAAATAAGCTAGTTTTAAGAAAATAGTAAGGTTTTTTTTTTTTCAAATAAATATATTATATTATATTATATTATTATAGTTATTACTGAACCCTTCATGGGCGAGTCCGACTCGCACTTGGCCAATTTTTCCATCTATATTGGGGTCGTCTTCGAATCTAACTGAATGCAGCTACTAACTAACAGAAGGCGTTCCCGTTAACCCGCAATAGTATAGCATCCATACATGCTAAAAAAATATTACCATTCGAAAACAAAATGTTTTTTTATTATTTAAAATATCACTAAAAATGTAAAATTGTTACGAAAAAAAAACACTCTGTACACGCATACTCGAAGGACGGCAATGTTGCAATTTATTTATGACTGACGGGCCGCGTGTGCGGCGATCTACTTGATGTGCTTATACTATTGCGGGTTAACGGGAACTCCCTGTGTTAGTTAACATACTGTATTTTATCCAGTAGCTGCCCTTGGCTCCCACCATGGACCGCTCTCGGTAAACTTTGCTTCAGGTTTTAATTATCTTTGAATTATCAATTTTCTAACAATGAGCTTTGTGAAGAAATAGCCTTTAGTAAAAAAACCGAAGCAATTATTTCAAAATAATAATTTACAAACAGTTTTTAATTCCCACTTTACGTACGTATGAAACGAAAATATATAAAACAATGACTCGCTTTACTGAAACTCTGATTTACTTCTTGAGATATGTCTGGCTTGCATGGCTCCTTCACCCACTATTTTCGGTTTACCTAATGAAGGGGCAGACCGCAATTTAGCCTCTCGAAAACTTTCGTGCCGAAGCACTTGTCAGTCTCCGCTACTTGGCTTGTCCATTGCCATTTCAATTGCGATTTCTAAGAGCTGTGTCAGCAACTTCGACTTTATCCTTAACTTTATCCGGAAAATAGTATCATAAAAGAAAATAGTTTTCTTCAGAATGTTACATTTTTCACGAAAAGTCTGAAAAAGTTTCTTGTAATAATTATTATTAAACGCCTCTTATACGTATTTATGATTTCACTAGCCACTATTTATGGGTTACTCTCGCCTTTTTTCGAGTTAAAACTTGATAAATATATCCCTCGAGAATCGTATATTCTTCAATAATATATCATGCTATTTGCAATTCCAGGCAAGCTAATAATCTATCTCTGTCAAATTTCATCGAGATCCGTTCTGCCATTTTGGTATGATTGAGTAACATCCATACATCATCCGTGTATCTAGGAGGAAGCTTTCGCGTTTGTTTTATTAGTATCTATAGATAACAGGACCGATGTACTGAATTTTTGTGCAATTTGAAGACTGTTCCCATGGTCAAAGTTGTAGCCCTTTTTCAGATTTTGCATTTTTTGCTTTCGCGTTTGTTTTATTAGTATCTATAGATAACAGGACCGATGTACTGAATTTTTGTGCAATTTGAAGACTGTTCCCATGGTCAAAGTTGTAGCCCTTTTTCAGATTTTGCATTTATTCTGTATCATCTTGCTTGCTTGAAAGACAGGTACCTACTAAATGCTACATACGGTAAAAGTTATTCTTTCACACATGCCATTTTACATTTTTGCAGAATTAAACAGTGAAAACAACTTAAAAAAAAATATTTCTCTAGAACATTTTAATCATACATGAATGGGGTTTGACCCAGTAAGTGATATAAGTACTTGTTTGAAGGCTACCGCGCTGAAATAATGCATGTCTATATATTATAAAGCAGAAAAACATGTTTGTTTGTTTGTTTAAACGCGCTAATCTTTGAAAGTTCTGAGTCCATTTGGGTGTTTAGTATGGAAGTAGCTTGAGGCTTGAGGAGGTAATAGGTTACCCGACCGAAGAAGGTAGTTATGTTTTCAAAGTGATAAAATCCACGGGACCCAAGCCCCGCGCGATTGCTAAAGTTATAATAGAAACAGCCACAATGGACTTAACCACATTTTTAGACGGTCTTGTATACTTGTGCTATTAAATAATAACAGAACTCTTATTGCCCATATCCCCATATACCCTCATATTTCCCATACGGAATCAACGATGCCTTGGAATTTTAGTTATTCGAAATCGCATGGCTACGATGTTCAGTTTTTCTTGGTAGTGTGCATTCGTTGTTAAGTGTTTCGAATAGGTGAAGTTAGAGATTTAGTTATTCGAGATCCCATGGCTACGGCGTTGGATTTTCGTAGTAGCGTGCATTCGTTGTAAAGTGTTTCGTATTCGTGAACTTACGGGGACGAGTTCTTCGGTGTTTCACTTTTCTAAATCATGTACTACACTCATATGGGTCAATATTCAAGTTTAAAGAACGTTTACCGAGGTTGGCCCATGTATTAGTGACCATCTTTATATATTGCGATGCTTCCGTACCTTGGAATGTACGTTAACCCTTAATTGCATCTTGATGGAAATTTCCATCAAAAGGTTCACAGGTTGAAAAAGCACACAAATCAGGTGGCGGTGTTGATATTTTTGCAACTGACAAATTCTTGAAATATATTTGGTTGATTCGGAAAGTAACTACGTAAAAAAAAAACCAACGTCAATGTCAAAAATGACAATCATAGTTTGGTTACCTGGTGCCTGATAATTTTGTTGTAACGGTGCAAAAGAATTACGTTATTTTGCTTGCTTTGATGTACGGGAGTTGTTGAAAATATTCATAATGAGTGGAAATAAGGTAAATGTTTTAGAATCTGCTAAAATTTGTAACGAAAACATGAAAAATATATCGAAAATTATGTCGATTTGGTATGATGTAAATTTACATCATTATGCGGTATGGTCATACCTGAAGTATGGAGAAATCTTTGTTCATGAGATTTTACATTTGTATGATTTTTTTGTTGTTTTAGAATAATTTACAAGAGAGAGATATAGAACACTATCTAGCACAACTGGAAGACGGTTGGCTGTCAGAAGACGGATTAGAAGCTGATGACTCTGTTGATGATGACCCACCAAATTCACACTATACTAGAGATGAACTTCTACATCTGTTAGGTGATGAGAATGATAATGAAGATGATCGGCAAGTTAATGAAGAAGACCTCTGGTTGAAGAACCACTAGAAGGAGCAGAAATTCAAAACAGATCCCCTGGTGGTAATATTTTAAATTCAATATTGGACAAGAGAAAACTTACTTGAAAAAAGAGGAATATGGACTTTTGATGAAGACAAAATTTGATATTTACACATCACTGCCTATAATTTACTTTTTAAGCCAACCAAAGAATTCACTCTGTTGGAACTGTCCAGCAGAATAGGATCCCTAACTCAAATTTGCCTGAAAAAAAACAAGAGTATGAAGAAGGCAGTACCCAGAGGCAGTCATGAAGAAAGAACATCTACTTATAATGGCATTGAGATAGCCTGTGTCACCTGGAAAGACAATAAGATTGTGACACTCTTATCAACCTATGTTGGGGCAACACCTGTGCCTAGTGTCACAAGATATGATAAATTGAAAAAGGAAAAGGTAGTAATTCCATGTCCACAAATCATTCATGAATATAATAGGTGGACTTAATAGACAGTTTTTTGGGGAGGTTCCACATTCCAGTAAGGTCAAAAAAACGGTACTTGCGAATATTTTTCCATCTCCTTGATCTAACAGTGATTAATTCTTGGGTCTTGTAAAAAAAAACGCAGCAAATAGAAATATACCAAAAAAAATATACTTTCAATGAGCAACTTTAGAAATGAATTAGCACAAGTTTTGTGCAGAATAGGAGCTGACACAGAGGTTAAAAGAGGTCGTCCCAGTACCAGTTCTCTAGAGAACGAAATACAGGCAAAAAGGAAGAGGGGGCAGTAGTTGTTGCTCCACCAAAGGACATAAGAAGAGATGGTGTTGATTATTGGCCACAAGTTGGAGGTTCACTACGTTGTAAGTACCCACAGTGTAAGGGGTATTCTACAATAAGATGCAGCAAGTGTGGAATCAATCTGAGTCTTAATAAAAAAAACACTTTGAAAATTATCACAAAAACTGATATTTATTTGCATTATTTTATTTTGTACTAAGCTCATTTTTACTAATTGCATAATGATGTAAATATCCATCATATGGTTTTTTTTTGAAAAATAAATACTTACTTAAAAAGTCACAGTTTTTTTTATTATTTTTAACACATCCTAGGGCTATAATTACATGCATATGATTTTTTCTACAAGAAAATATTAAATCATGCAATAAAGGGTTAAGTTGTAAGTCGTGGCTGTCAATTCTACCTTTTTAACAGTTGTTACAGATAGTGAGAAGCCCAAAAATGTGACACCAGTTTTGCCAACGAGTATTATATTATAAAAAATAATTAAAAAATAAAGTTGTAGAGAATTTAATGCTCTACAATATTTATAATTAATACAAATGCATAAAACACATAGGAAACGAGATAATTTCAATAAATGTGTAAAAAAAATATTTTTTTACCTTTGACCTTGGAATTTCTATAATCGCGGTTACCCCTAATATTCCTGGACTATTAGGTAATTACTGGTTTGCGGAGATCAGCTTGCTAACCCCAGCGAAATTGTAAAATGGATAGGCAAAAGATGGTTATGTATAGAAACTTCATTTAACATTTACAAGATGATTAATTCATTTTGTAAATGTTAAATGAACGTTTCTTTTGCTATTAAACAATATCTGTAAGTACTCATAATACCTGTTCCCTCTGAATATGCAAATCAAGCACCCAATTGAACAAAGGCATTTAATATAAATGCTCAAAATAATCCGTAGACAATTATTGAAGTAACTGTATCATTGGGGCACGTTTACATTCAGTCTTGAAGTATTAAAAAGAAGAAATTAAAATATACAGTAATAAAAAATATATACTTTTGTATAGGAATATTTAAAAATGTAATTTACATATAATTTATTAGAATCAAAGGAAAGAATAATATATATTATATGGAAAACACAATATTTATCAATTCCGCTATGCATGGACTCTGAAAGTATTTTTCCTCCATCAATATTAACTACTTCCAATGATGTAAAAAGAGTCTAGAAAGGGGCCTATTGCAAAAAAGACGCTTCGCATAAACGTTTTCGTAACACTTGAATACTCCCTAATCTATTGAGAACCCATGAAATCACCATAATAAACTTCACAGTGCACAAAACAGAAAATTATCAACATAATAAAATGCTCCATAAAATAGGTAAGCTGAAAGCCCGAAGCGATGGGTATTATTATCTCACGATGTGGATCCCGGCAGCGCATTGTGTCCCCACCCTTAGAATCGCTGACGGAATTATAATTGGGAAACGAAAGCCGTTCTACGCAACGCCATCACAATTAGAACCATTTCAAGGAGGATGGTTATATCTATATTAAACTTTATACATTATTCATTGTGTTATAGGCACTGTCGGGCTCGATAAAGATATTATATTGAAATTGGAGTTATGTGTGAAATTTCTTGTCATTACAACAAAGTGGCTTGTTTAATTAGTAATAAACTAATTAGTCACCCAGCACTGCTTAAATAGACCTATTTGGTGCTGTGGTGAAGCACATATTGATTTTTTTATTGCGTTGTTTATTTCTAGAAATGCTTTAATTTTCAACCGACGACAAAAAGAGGTGGTTATCAATTCGACGCGTATATATATATATATATTTTTTTTTAATGTATGATCATCGGTTACTGCTGAACCGATTTGGAAAATTCTTTTTTTGATTGAAAGGGTATACTTCGAAATTGGTCCCATTTTCATAAACGTCAGGATCTGATGATGGAATTCTGGAGAAATCGAGGGAACTCTTCAAATATTATAGGCACACCTATGACGTTTTGGGTATTTATTATAGTGACTTGTGCAGTTGCTCTCAAAAAGTACCATTTGAGGAAGTGGAACTGATGATGAAGACCACAGATGGCCACCGAAACTACTCAATAAAGTATTGAGTGAATTCCTATTCGATTACTTGAATATAGATGTTAAGCACTTTATGCTCGTCACAATGCATATGATGATGTAGAGCTGATGGTGAGGTACCAGGAGAACTCCTCAACAATTAACGGCCCAGCATTGGGAAAAGCAATATTTTGTAAAAGGTTATAAGTAGTTGACATTTAGGCTCTTGTAACTAGGTAAATAAAAAATAGACTAACTAAAAAGCGTGAAATAAAAACTTTTTACCAAAAAATTAAACCGACTCCCAAAAAACACTGCAAAGTGAAAAATAACTTAAATTTCGGAAGTCGGTGCCAAAAACGAAAATACAAAACTAAAGACACCGACTACCGAAATTAAAGTTATTTTTCACTTTGCAGTGTTTTTGGGAGTCGGTTTAATTTTTTGGTAAAAAGTTTTTTTTTAATATCCGTAGTAACAACGTACAGAAAATTTAAGATACAAAAATCCGACTTCGATGCTGTCGGCTGGTAATATGCCCAAGAGACTGGCGGGATTGACACGATCACGGTCTATTATTTTCTTTTAATGTAATTTTCGTTACAATCGGTGGATTAATTTACAAGAGGAGGAGAACCTGCGAGTTAACAACAAACTAGTTACTATTTCTGCCCGAGACTTCTCTAGCAAGAAAAAAAAATAGCTAAATAAATGAGCCTGATTTCACTTTCTGGCCCTTCTACTAACTCTTCACCGTTTAAAAACCGTTCCTCCGTGTTGACGTGAAAGAGGGACAAACTGATACACTTTCGTATTTACTACATAGTATGGATTCCATGACGAGTAAACTTTCTGAAGTTGCGGTAACAAGTAAACAAGTATAGGTAAAGTTATTGCCATACTAAAATCCGCTTGGAATATATATAGGTAAAATTCCATTCACAGCTACCCAAGGTATTATAAAGTACGACATTTTAAATTCAACTTTACCTACTTCTCACTTAAAGAAATCATTTCACATTGCACAGTGAGTGAAATTTCCCTGACAACGTGGAAATCCTTTGTCGGAGCCTTATACATAAGTTTCAAAAGACGATATGTTGAATATTATGATCTTTTGTAAGATAAAATTTCAGAGACATTTAAATAATCTGTTATTGATATGAATACGTGTAAACAGACGAATACTGAGTGTGATTTCAATAGACGTGTTTATCGTAACTTCGTGCTTTAGACAAGATTTTTTGATTGTCATTTATTTGCAACTTAGCTAGTGGTGTCGTCATCGCTTCGCATTCATTCATCATTCGCATCAAGTTTGATTTCTCTTTATTTTCACATATTTATTGTATACATAAATTAAAATCAACTTATATTTGTATTCGTTTTTATGCATATGTAAATGCATAATTGAAATTATTTAAAAGTTTCAATAAACAAGCCGTTATATCCAACAATTTAGAGGTATCTTTGTTTTATCACATGATTACTTGGATGACGTTTCAAAATTTAAAAAAAAAACTTTCTTCATACTAATGTTTTTGACGTGTTTATTTTAAATTAGTAGTTTATTATCGTTTTTTATTTAACACAGTAACGTGACATATCTCAATTTTTTATTTAAAATATTTTTGTCTTATCGACAAAACATAGCGAGCTTCTTATATATGACTTAATGTACTCGTATTCACCTATGTTTTACGAATAAATAATTCTGATTCAGACTCTTAAAAAGAGAACAGAAATCGACGCCAGACATTGGTTTCAACAGAACATCAGAATTTTTGTGAGATCATAGTGTTCAAGTCTAAATTGATGCAGGTACGTACCAGCAATTGTGTGAAATCCATACCATACGTGCATCTCTTTATTCTTCAATAACTTGTGTCAGTGTGTACCTATGTCAATATATAAATGATTAATAATTAATTATTTATCTAATTGATTTCTCTACAACTCAGTAACATAGAACGCCTTGCCAAGGCTCGTGTCAGATTTTCTGAGTTCTGAGTAACGTTACCGATAGACAAAGATGTAGAAATCAAAGCTCAAATGAATCAATCGGTATAATAATATTTTATTTCAAATAGGCCTACCTGAGCACTTATAAAACGACGGATGTTAGTACATGGTTCAAATTGGTCCTTTTTTCTCTCTTTTTTAAATTTAATTGATTTTCATAATTCATTATTTTGGGTATTAGAGGACTGTTATGATGAGCCAATGTTTAATGTAGATACTTTTCGAAATACGGGGGAATAAGTAAAAGAAAAGAGCGCTGCTTCACCTTAAAAACCGATCCTTACGGCTATTATTGTTTACCCCCAAGTTCCTGCATGAATTTTAACTACTTTTCTTTAATTTACAAACTTAATTGTTTCTTGGTTATTCTAAGTTTAAGACGAATAATAATAAAATAATAAATAATTAATAATAATAATAAAAGAACATTATATTCTTTTATCTTGTTATTATTTATTTATATAAAACTAAAAAATATATAAATACCTGTTAAACATTTAAAAAACTACCAGAAAATATTCAGTAAACCGATAAATAAGCAAAATATATTAATATCTCGTTAAGGAAAAGGCCGAAAATAATAAAATACCCAATAAACCATGTTAAAGGCCCACGTACGCCGTAATTATCCGTTTAGATAAATCGTAAAGGCGCATAGACTCCGCTTTGGGATGATAAGTCCTAATCACGATCAGATTACAACGCGGCACTAATGACCTGACGAGAAATCTGAACAGAAGGGCACTGGATTGAAAACCATTTTGTTGGCACATTAAGGTACCTTTCATTTTGTGAATTAGAGAATTGATCGTTGAAATGTGTTGTTAGAGCGTTGTGTGTTTTAAGCTTAACATTTTAGCAATTTATTATACGTTTAAATACTATTCTACCAAATTTCATACTCACTTTATGAATTTTACGTGGAAATACTGGAAATTTTACTTTTTTTGCGTTGACAAGAACTAAGCCACTATTAAAATTATTTTTGCTATAAAACCGTTTCGACAATATTAGCCTAACCTAGTGTAAAATCGTTATTTACAACCAATTTGCAAAATAAATATCATTTAATTTATTTAGACTACTAACGACTGATACCTACTTGTAAACTATGTAACAATGTCGTGAAATACACACATCAAAAGTGTCTAGGGATCAAGCATTTTTATGCGGATTTCTTGAGATTGAGATGTGGCTTTGTAATAAATTTATGATTTTATAAATTTATATGGATCCTTTTTGGTGCATTTCATAATTTGAAACAGGAACTGTTAATCAAATTCGAGTAAAAGATGAAAATCAGCTGTCAATATTTTCCCTATAAAAACATACAACGCATTGAAGACATTATTAGTGCTACTGTTTCCCTACTACTGATTAAAACCAACGTTATTATGGAGCGGCGACGTCATTTAAGCAGGGAAGAAATGCTCAGAGCCGTGGGAATGATAGAAGCTGGTTCCCGGCAACGTACTGTGGCTTTAGCTCTGAATACAAGTCAGCGTGTTATCAGTCGACTTTGGACACGTTACCGAAGCACTGGTACCGTGGCTGAGCGCCATGGAGGACGGTATCGCTGCACTACACGGAGACAAGACCGATACATTCAAATCTTAACTCGAAGAGCTCCAACAATAACCGCCATGATGTTAGCCGTGAGGCTTCATCACTCTTCAGGGAACTTAATTAGCGACCAAACAGTCAGAAACCGCTTGCATGAAGTGAACCTTCATTCCCTAAGACCGCTACGGGTACCACCTATAGCAATGCACAATCGTAGGATTCGATATCAATGGGCTCTTGAACACAGAAATTGGGCAGAAGAACAATGGCGTTTCGTGTGCTTTTCTGATGAGTCTCGTTTTGGTATGAGACCGCATACAAGACGTATACGACACTGGAGAACCCCTGGACGCCAACAGCAATTAAAATCGTGCCAGGAAGTCCATCCTTATAGTGGTGGAACCATCATGGTATGGGCGGGTATTTGGATCGGCGGAAGAACTGAGTTGATTTGCTCTCGCCGCAGCTAACATCAATGTCCTGCTCTGGCCTGCTCAGTCGCCAGACTTGAACCCGATTGAGCATGCATGGGATATGCTACAGAGAAGAGCTCTGCCAAATATGGAGGGTATCCAGTTGCAAGAAGACCTTTTTTTGTTGTTGCAACGAACATGGGCGGCCATTCCACAGCGTGATTTGGATGAACTCATTTTGAGTATGCCAAACCGATGTTCTTGTGTTGTTCGTGTTCGCGGTAGAAACACGGATTATTAATTGTTTAAGTTACCCAATAAAATTTTAAAGAAAACTTATTTCAGTCTTTTTTTCGAACTTTAATGTTAGTGGTTCAAAATCAAATGTCAAAAATCCCTTTATTAGGAAAATGGCAAATTTCTTTATTAATGCAAAGGTGACTTGGTTTATCGTTACTGTGACAAACGAAAACACTTTATTTGATGAATCCTTAAAGAAAATTTTAATTAATATCAATCAGGAGAAAAGTTATTGCAAAAATATATGTTGATCCCTAGACACTTTTGATGTGTGTATTAACAATAAAATTTTACAGCCTCAAACTCAATTTCAACCCAGACCGAGTGTATCGGACACTGATTTAGTAAATATCATCTTCATTTAATGACAAAATGAATGGTCGCAGACAGTAGCTTGAAGCTAAATAAAAGCACATCCAACTAAACAGAACATATTTCGTGTGCCAATAGTCCTTCAAAGCGCGTCCCGATTGCCACACGAATAACTTTCAGCTGAATGATCGGTTGCTCCGAAAACGTTTACACGAATGATCGTTCACCCGGAGAACGATTGACCTAGGAATGACCAGTGTGCTACGCGTACTCACCTAAGTTATGAAATGGCTAGATAGATATAATAGAGATAGCCTGCCTAAAATTTTCCCACTGCTTTCTATGAGAAGGAATAAGCGACTTCATAGGATTCCACTAGGCGTACTCTACGGGTGATATCGCATGTATTTTCACGGTGTTTCCCTTGAGAGCAGTGGTGATGATTAAATTACACAAAGTAATATCCCGGCTTGGTTTCGTACTTCCAATTTTCAATTTGTAAGTCAAGATTTTGTAAAATAAAATCTAACTTATATTTATTCAATTAACTATGATTCGAAAACGGTCAATAAAACCTACGTCTACTTTAATGTATAGATAAACAGATTTAAAAAGTAGATCACATAGGTATGGATAGTGATATCATTTACTTTTTATTTATAAATACACTTCTCATCAGAAAAATCGAAACACCTTGCAAGTTTATGTTTTGTAAGGATTATCAGAAAAATGTGTATATGTGAGAATACAATATGTCGAATGTCGTTTAATAGTGAATAATATGAGGTTGTCAAATCCTAATGTTAATGTTCAAAATACAAATTAAATTTTCATAGGTTTCGTATTTTGTTTAACAAGTCATTTTTACCCTGTATGGAAATTGATAAAACAACACACGTAAATGAAAAAAAAGCTAAGAAACGTTTATTTAATAACTTCTATTCCCTCCCCGAGCTCTTATTACTGCTTCCATACGATCAAATGTTGTGGCATTCTATTCCATTCCTCTTGGATTGCATTTTGCAGCTAGCTAAGTGTTTCTGGGGCTGGATATCTTGCACGAATTCGTCTCTTTAATTCATCCCATAGATGTTCAATCGGATTCATGTGCGAGCTTCTTGCTGGCCATTTCATAATGGAGATACCGACTTCGGTAACATAATCTCGTACGACGCTCGCGGTGTGAGCCCTAGCATTGTCGTGCATGAATATGAAACCGTTGCCAATAAAATGTGCATAGGGCATCACGTGAGGCTCAAGACACATGTACCGATGACTGTTTAGTGCAGGCAGACGCAGCCCAGACACAAAAATAAGCTCTGTGTTACTGTCGGCGCTGATTCCTCTCCAAACCGTCCACGAACCGCCACCATAGTTGACCTTTTCTTCAATGCAGCATTGTGCAAAGCGTTCTCCATCTCTTCTGTAGACCTTGTTACTTTCGTTGTTACCATATAGCATAATTTTACACTCATCAGAAAAGAGAACTTTGTGTCACTGAAGGTATGATCAATTAGGTGCTCACGCGCAATGTTAAGGTGCGCTCTTCGATGATCTGCAGTTAATTTCGGCCCATTTTCTGGCTTATGAGGTACCAGTCCACGTTCCTTCAGCATTCTTCTAATTGTAGATTCACTTACAGCCACCTTACGTACAACATGAAGCTGCTGCTGCAATTGAAAAGCATTAAGGCGTCGATTTCATAAAGAAGTTGTTACAATAAATCGATCATCTCGCTCAGAAGTGACCCAATTCCTGCCAGATCCTGAACGGCGCATGAACAAACCAGTCTCCTGATAGCGTTTGTAGATTCTATGAATAGACGACAGACTTAGATGCAATCTTTGAGCCACAACACGCTGACTAAGTCCAGAATCCAGCAATGCCACCACTTGGGCGGCTTCTGCGGTTGAAGTATAAATATGTTTTAGAAAAAAATTACATTTTCAGACTTCCCAAAGTCACAGAAAACAAATAATGTTTTAACATAAGCGCCAATTTTGAACAGCCTCCTAAGCGTCATAGACATGTGGAGCTCTTCTCTACTAGATCCATAACAGTTGAGAATAATGTTTGTTATTATTATATTATACAAAGTATTGTATAATATAATAATAACAAACATTATTCTTCCGGTCAGCTAGTAAGCTGACCGGTCAAACATTGTTTTGCCTTAGAAATTATTTCTAGTTAATCAAGCCGTTTTAGAAGAGTTGAAAGAATATGAAACTCTGGCGGCATGAGAATTTTATGTAAAAGATATCAAATTTTACAAAAAACTTTTCACTAGATGTAATTCATATGGCTTAGCAAAGTTTGTTGGGTCAGCTAGCTATCATATAAAATGTATGTATTATCATCCATGTTATAATTCATAGAAAATACACATATTTATAATCTAATCACTAATGAACGTAAGCGTATATACCCGCTGGCGAAAGGTATTTTGATATAAACCCGTCAACGGCTTTATTAGTTGGAAATCTGTAATCAGTTTCTTAATGCTTCACTATTAGAATATACAATGTAAATAATAGAAGTCTGAACTATTGACAGGCTGTCAAAAGATAGTTCAATACCCCACCTGTATAAATGAGGATTGGATTATTTCCACAGAAATTCATTGGATTTGTAACCTAAATTAACTTGAATTTTCAATAATTTTAGAAATTTGGTTTGCTTTAATTTCGACAGTTATTCGATTTTATTCATTTAGTTGTATAAGTACTAAAATTTGCTTAACTTCCAATTTTTTTAAAGAAATAGAATATTAGCAACTAGCTACTTTTCGTGTCTGCAAGCATATGTTTAATCATAAAACGTATAAGAAATTGAAAATAGCGTAGTAATATGAAATTGGTATTTAAAAATGCTTCGGGTTGCCTTTCTATTTCCTAGCAAATAGCATGCAAGCTGAAGTCAATACATTGATAGCTTTATTGCAAAACAAAACTGAAAATTTATTGCAATATGTAATTTACAGAAGACTGATAGCTGTGCACCTCATTTTAAAAACTTAAAACTCTGCCATGTATGGTACATAATAATATATGAAAGTGCCATTTTTGTTAGACGCAACTTATCTAAACCTTGGGGTCTGGTTGGACAAATATCTTTCGTGGGGTCCCCAATTACAAGAGGTGAGTCGCAAATTATTTGCTTCTGTCAGTTCCCTAAGACGGTTGCGTAACTTTCTGCCAACTGCCACTAAAATTGCGCTAGCACAGTCTCTTTTACATCCCATCCTAGACTACGCTGATGTCAGTTATCTTGATCTCACAGAGGCACAACTTGATAAACTTGAACGGCTTCAAAATTTTTGCATAAGATTTATATTTGGTTTGCGCAAATATGATCACGTATCTGAATTTCGTACGAAACTCAAGTGGCTTCCTATACGTCTTCGCCGGAACTTACACATATTGTCTCTGCCTTACAGTATTCTGTTCAATCCTAAGACCCCCTTTTATCTTAAAGAACGTTTTAAGTTCCTCCATGACACGCATGCCAAATTTCTGAGGTCATCTGAAAACTTGAGGCTGGAGGTACCGAGTCACTCCACCAATTTCTTTGGTAAGTCGTTCGCAGCTCAAGCAGTACGACTGTGGAATACTCTTCCCGTGTCAGTAAGACAAGCACAAACCCTTCCTTCTTTCAAAAACATGGTAAAAGATCTCTATCTCTCTCTCTAATTTGTTACTATTTTTTATATATCTCAGATTTGTTCTTTTTATGTATTCATATGTATATGTGTATTGAGTATGTAGGTTATTACTTATTTATTGTATACTAGCTTTTGCCCGCAACTTCGTTCGCGTGAGAGGCTTTTCCCACGTAAATCCCGATCCCATGGGTATTCCGGGATAAAATTACCCTACGTCCGTCTCCTGGTTCTAAGCTACCTCCCTACCAATTTTCAGCTAAATCGGTTCAGCCGTTCTTGAGTTATAAATAGTATAACTAATACGACTTTCTTTTATATATATTGATTTGTGTGTTTATTTTTTGTTTATGTGTAAATGTATCTCTATGTGGACTTTGGTCTAAAAATAAAGTATTTTATATATGGTAATCGGACGGGGTAGCTGAAGAAGCTCGCGCTCGGACGCCTCGCCTTTTTATACCTTCGGCTGCGAGACGCGTCGACCGATTCTCAAAAATAATCCTTGTGCATGATTCAGTATTCACGCGTGATGGCTTATTATTAGCGTATTTCATGTATAACTTTGGTGTTTCTATACCGATTTATATGATTCTTTTTTATGGAATAGTTAATAATGTTAACTTTTTCAATTAGGGGTGACTGAGAGTGTTATAAACGCAAGAGTAGACAAATATTATAATCAGAAAGCTTTGAACTGCTAAGCTATCGGGAGTTACACGTGTTATTGTGAGTCAACCATAAAAGATAGACATATGCTGTCGTGGGATATTTTTTTATATAATTTTAAGGAGAATATCCGACATGACCTAATTTCTGTGTAGCTTTAACCATTAAAGTTACACACGCGACGGAAGCTTAAAAAATGGAGTAACTTCTCCCGTTTTCCCAACATTTCCCTTCACTGCTCTGCTCCTATTGGTTGTAGCGTGATGAAATGTATACGATAACCAGCTCAGGAGTATGAAAAATAATTGTACCAAGTTTCGTTAAAATCCGTCGAGTATCTTTTGTTTCTATAACGGTTATACAGACAGACAGACAGACAGACAGACAGACAGACAGACAGACAAAAATTTTACTGATTGCATTTTTGGCATCAGTATCGATCCCTAATCACCCCCTGCTAGTTATTTTGGAAATATATTTCATGTACAGAATTGACCTCTCTACAGATTTATTATAAGTACTAGCTTTTGCCCGCGACTTCGTCCGCGTGGAATAGTTACTTTGGGCTAACGTTAAATTTAACCCCGATTTTGAAGCATTCTTCATTGGCGCTCCGCTCCTATTGGCCTTAGCGTAATGATATAATATAGCTGTGCCCGCGACTCCGTCAGCGTAAGTTAATGTATTGGTAATATTGTTTAGATCACGTTCACATGAGGCTTAAGTACCTAGAGAACGCTTCGACCACGAGACGCGTCGAGCGCGGCGACCGATTCTCAAAAATAATCCTTATAGCATGATTCAGTATTCACGCGCGATGGCTTATTATTATAAGCGTATTTCATGTATTATTATTATTATCTTTATTTCAGACCTAAGGGCCCATAGAAATCATTACAAAATAATAAATGTATAACTTTGGTGTTTCTATACCGATTTATATGATTCTTTTTACGGTTTCGTAGCCGAATGGCAAAAAACGGAATCTTTATAGTTTCGACATGTCTGTCCGTCTGTCTGTCTGTCTGTCTGTCCGTCCGTCCGTCTGTCACAGCAATTTTATTCCGAAACTATTAGGACTATACATGTGAAACTTGATAGGTAGATGTATTCTGTGAACCGCTTTCCGATTTTGAGAAAAAAATTAAAAAATATTTAAAATAAAGGGGGGCTCCCCATACATGGAGCTGAACCTGAAAATATTTTTTTTCATGAAACCTATGCGTGTATCTATAGACAGGTCTTTAAAAACGACATCGGGGTTTCTAAAACCACTTTTCCATAAAGTCAATCGTTTAAAAGATATAAGCTTCCAAAGTGGTAAAATGTGTGTGTGGCGGACACAACCTCTAACTTCTATAATAATGGAGTGAAAAATCTAAAAAATATATATGTCTGTAGATCTTAATATAAACTTTCAACCAAAATTAGTTTGAACCAAATCAGTTCAGCGGTTTTTGAGATACAGCATATTTTCTAAAACCGCAAATATAACTTTGTAATTCATACAAACACTATGAAAAACAAATTTATTCGGCGCAGTTGTAAAAAATGTAAAAAAGCCAGTTTTAAGAAATTTGTAAAGTTTTTTTTCAAAACAAATTTATTTGGCGCAGTTGTAAAAAATGTAAATAAGCTAGTTTTAAGAAATTTGTAAGGTTTTTTTTCGTCAAATAAAGCATATTATATTATAGTTACTACGGAACCCTTCATGGGCGAATCTGACTCGCACTTGGCCAATTTTTTTATGGAATAGTTAATAATGTTAACTTTTTCAATTAGGGGTGACTGAGAGTGTTATAAACGTAAGAGTAGACAAATATTATAATCAGAAAGCTTCGAACTGCTAAGCTATCGGGAGTTACACGTGTTATTGTGAGTCAACCATAAAAGTTAGACATATGCTGTCATGGGATATTTTTTATGTAATTTTAAGGAGAACATTTCCGTCATGAAATGATTTGTGTAGCTTTAACCATTAAGGTTGCACACGCGACGGAAGCTTAAAAAATGGAGTAACTTCTCCCGTTTTCCCAACATTTCCCTTCACTGCTCTGCTCCTATTGATTGTAGCGTGTTGAAAAGTATACTATAACCCGCTCAGGAGTATGAAAAATAATTGTACCAAGTTTCGTTAAAATCCGTCGAGTAGTTTTTGTTTCTATAACGGTTATACAGACAGACAGACAGACAGACAGACAGACAGACAGACAGACAGACAGACAGACAAAAATTTAACTGATTGCATTTTTGGCATGAGTATCGATCCTTAATCACCCCCTGATAGTTATTTTGGAAATATATTTCATGTACAGAATTGACCTCTCTACAGATTTATTATAAGTATAGATAGATAGTACACCGTGGACTACCCGCGTGTTTATTTTCTCCTGCTGTGTCAAATACATCCAAAGGTTGTCTGTAAAAGATCGCTTTTAGCGATAAGACCGCCTTTATAGTTTTTAAGTCCTTTTTTAATTCTGTTAAGGTGTACAATAAAGAGTATATCTATCTATCTATCTATACTCGCGGGTCAGTAGCCTGCGTCGAACTGAAAAGTTAAATAATAAATAAATAAATAAATAAAAACTATATTTCCAAAAAGCCTAACGCCTAGCCTAACTAACAAAAAGTTAAACTTGATCCCAAGTAAAACTGCATTATTTAAGAAAAGCATATTCACTATAGTGAATATGCTTTTCTTAAATAATGCAGTTTTGCTTATTATACAATTTAGGAGCTATAGCTCCTAAATTGTACAATAAGCTTCCGAAATGTATCAAAGCTGCAGCAACAATCAATTCGTTTTAAAAAATGTTATTTTTATTTCTAGTAGATAAAACTAATTATTCAATTGAAAGCGTTTTAAATGATAAATTATAAATTGACATTGTACGTAGATTCAATTTAAATGACATTGGCACAAAATGTATGTATTTATAATAAATTTTCCTATCATCCTTATTTTTTTTATTGTTTCATTGAATGCTATAATTTTAATCTAAGTCTGCTTTAAATCTCGTTAATTTACTTTGTATTTGTACACCATCGAATAGTAGGACATAGTGATTCTTATATATTATATGACTGTAACATCTATTGTACACCTATGCTCACAAATAAATTAATTGAATTGAAAATCGAAGCAATAAAAGCAAAATATTTTAATTAAACTAATCACGGGCACTTTTATGTAAGTGTGCATAGTCAGAGAGGTGAACCTCATGTGTACGTTCCAAAGTAAAGGTCTATGGAAAAGGACGTGCAAGAATATTCAATTATACGCTTTTAAATGAACAAATAGTTACAAAGTATGGTTACATAATTTGTGTTAGTGTACCTCAGCAACATGATTTATTATTATTTATTTAAATCAGAATTCATACAAAGTGATAATTTATTAGCAATAAGAAATGTCGAAAACTAAGAAATGTTTAGAAATCCAATATTTAAGCGCCACTCCAAAAATCATGTGGACAATACAAATAAGATAAACATTTATTTGTCAAAACATGTATGACATGGAAACATAAATGTGTACCTATATTTAGATGATAATAGAATATCAAATGACATGTTTTGCCATAACTGGCAAACACAATGTTTGCTTGTAGTTTTAATTAAACTGGTAAATATGTATAAGTGACAGTAATAATTTCAATCAGTTTAATATTACAATTACGGACAATATGAAATACAATGGGTCAATATAATGGCAGAATATAGGTATTTGATTTACAGTCGAAGAAAAAAAAATTATTATTGTAAACAAAATGAAAAATAGTACAAAATTATGTAAAATAATTGATTTATCATTATGGAAATCAATAACGTGACAGTTTAGTTGTAATAAGGTTTCTGTAGTGCGTGGTCATGGTTAAGAGTTATGTTCTTTGTTTTGATGTTTTATAGAATCACTGACTAAAAGGTTGCTGCCCACACATTCATGGAAATCTCGAGACGTGGACGAACCGCGGTCTGGATGATCTCGTTCACACTCGTTTCACAGCCCGGACACGAAGCGTGTGAACGATTTCGTAAACAATGTACGCACTGTGATGTATTCCTTAACTCCAGAAGAAATTGGTTCATCAAAATTAGTTGTAGATCGTGGTACGATCCTAATATATGTGTAACAACTAACTAAGTAATTGTTCTTAAACTACTAACACTTCAAATTGTGAAGAACGAGTCTAATTTTATATGAGGAGGGATCGGCTGTAACGCACCACGAGGACCCTGTGCTGTTTGGTGCATGTCATATGTCTCCTAATTTTTTATCTGAACACGGCATGTATTCATATTTCATCACTGTTTTAGAGCAGTAGTGATGTCATAAATTACTTAAAGCTATGTGTCTGCTTAGGTACAAACTCACGACATACCTATCAGACCTTAACTACAAGGCCACCACTCCACTAAAAACAAAAACAAAAAATATTGTAGACATTTATGAACTGCGTACTTACATTTTTTATCAGATAATAAATACTTATGATATTCCAGTAATTGTTTATACCTTATCGTTAACATTTTCATAATGGAACATCTTTAATATATTTTTGACGTGACAACGTCTTATAATTCGATGAAGCTAGCTGCACGCACGAAAATACATGACTCATGCGGCGTTACCTCGCTCTGAGGCGTTCCAAAGCAAATCAAATTGGATCTACAAGTTGACATTTATGTATAACTCAACGAGTCAAGTACTAGGCTATCATAAAACGGTAAGAGATGACGTCACAGTATAGGGATTCTTTGACATTTATGTATGACTCAACGAGTCAAGTACTAGGCTATCATAAAACGCTAAGAGATGACGTCACTGTGTAGGGATTCTTCTATTGTCATGAGAAGTGCAGTAATAGTGATGTAAAATTAAAATTTTCTTTTGAAAAATGCAACCGTTTCATCAGTATTTTGTTATGACATTGTCACGTTCAACTATCGTCAGTAAACCGACTTTACAGACAACCGATTTTTTTTTTAAAGATAACTAGCAATATGGGTAGAATTCACATTACTAGCAATCTTGTTAACCCCTGGAGGGGTTAACTAAGCTAAATATGCTTGTGTCTGGAGTGGGTTCACGGCAATAGTGTAATGGGTAAAATACTATTCATATTATTTCTGTTATAAATCAAGGACGATACTTAGAAGGTCTACCATCGTTTTTTTTTTCGTAGAAAATACGACTTTGAAACACCTTAACTACCTTTTTGGGAAAACATATTTGACGTCTGACTTACAATTTACGTCAATTACGTCTGATGAATTACAAATTCTCCGAAGCATATAAAATTAGACTCGTTCTTCACAATTTGAAGTGTTAGTAGTACCGTGTCAATCCAAAACACTGTAACTACAAAAAACAAAATTTGAGAAATTGAGCAAAATAGTTTTTTTCTGTTTTTCGAAGATTACTCCAAAAGTTACTTTGGAAAGTATTCAGTGTTTGGTATCAAATTAAAGGTAATTTTATAAGTAATCTAGCCCGCTAGGTTTCATATACAAATAGAATATACACAACAAATAATCGTGAATAACTTGTATTGCCATAATAGTCGTCAGAAGCAAATGAAGAAATTGTTATGACAATACACTGTATGTGTTAGAGTTACAGTGTATTGACTTGATAAAACAGGGCCTAGATATATATCATAGGAATTTGCCGTCGGAATTTTTATAAGATGGAGTCTATCATATGTATTTAAAAATAAAATATCGAGTTAAAAAGACTCGTAGGTGTACAATTAGGTATATAGGTATTTTACAAAAAGTTTGTAAAATATTTCGTAACTACTATGGCAACAGAATCAGTCTTACAGTTTCATATAAGAACTGGAAGATAATAGAAAACTAATAGGACATCAAAATTTTATGAACTTACATAATAATTAATCATCAAAATTAATTTAGCGACAAGAACACCAAAATTAGTAGGTAATGAATGAGTAGATTGGTTTGCCATTTGCAATTTCATTAAAATGTTTTGTGCATCCTTTCTTTTCAAGAAATGTATTTGTTTATATTCTCCTTCCATAATCATTAGCAAATATGGAAACCTAGAAGGTTTCAAGGCAAGGCAAGGATTTATTTATTTATTAAAACTTTATGCAACACAAAATGTACAAATGTGGACTTAATGCCTTAGGCATTCTCTACCAGTCAGCCGTGGGTGATAAAGAGATAACATGGCAGGTGCATAAAAAAATAAACTGTGTAAGTAGATTATATATTCAAAGCAAAAGACAAGGTTTTGAAATGACGATCATATCTTTTTGAGTAAGTCACAGCCACTTCCGTGTTTTGTAGCTACGTCTTTATATATTGTACAAAATCGAAAGAATTATAAGGAAGTGGCATTGACTTATGAGCTAATTCGTAATAATTTTTACATTTTGTACCTACATGTCTAGCACTAGCTCTGCAGAAGAAATTTTCATTTCTTTAACCATCTTTTGGAAATGAGACCAACTACACGGTTTCATATATTCTTCTATACAATAACTTTAGTCTTGGAAAATAAAGGAAACAGTCTCTGTCTCTATACAAAAAAAATATTACAGCTGTTCCCCGCTCCCGTCAGTCGTACGTTCGTTCTCTATCAAATCATCCAATAACCATTGAGATTGCCGCCGGTTCTCGCTCCTGATTGGCGCGCCCGCAACGCGCAAGCATGCTACTTTGTTTTGACAAAACACTGTATCTTGCAACGCACGAAAATTTTTTTGACAGTACACGGTATCTTAAGTTGCCGTGTCTTGTTATATTAAAACTATATTTTTAAGTAAATACAGTGTTATTAGCATAGTCATATCTCAGAACTTTCCATACAAAGTAGAAAATGTGTGAATGCAGGACGATAGAATAGGCTAAAAGAAATCGAATGAGCGTTGTTAATCCAAAATACTGTATCTTACGATACAGTGTTTTGGATTTACACGGTACAGTAGTTTAAGAACAATTACTTAGTTAGTTGTTACACATATATTAGGATCGTACCACGATCTACAACTAATTTTGATGAACCAATTTCTTCTGGAGTTAAGGAATACATCACAGTGCGTACATTGTTTACGAAATCGTTCACACGCTTCGTGTCCGGGCTGTGAAACGAGTGTGAACGAGATCATCCAGACCGCGGTTCGTCCACGTCTCGAGATTTCCATGAATGTGTGGGCAGCAACCTTTTAGTCAGTGATTCTATAAAACATCAAAACAAAGAACATAACTCTTAACCATGACCACGCACTACAGAAACCTTATTACAACTAAACTGTCACGTTATTGATTTCCATAATGATAAATCAATTATTTTACATAATTTTGTACTATTTTTCATTTTGTTTACAATAATAATTTTTTTTTCTTCGACTGTAAATCAAATACCTATATTCTGCCATTATATTGACCCATTGTATTTCATATTGTCCGTAATTGTAATATTAAACTGATTGAAATTATTACTGTCACTTATACATATTTACCAGTTTAATTAAAACTACAAGCAAACATTGTGTTTGCCAGTTATGGCAAAACATGTCATTTGATATTCTATTATCATCTAAATATAGGTACACATTTATGTTTCCATGTCATACATGTTTTGACAAATAAATGTTTATCTTTTTTGTATTGTCCACATGATTTTTGGAGTAGCGCTTAAATATTGCATTTCTAAACATTTCTTAGTTTTCGACATTTCTTATTGCTAATAAATTATCACTTTGTATGAATTCTGATTTAAATAAATAATAATAAATCATGTTGCTGAGGTACACTAACACAAATTATGTAACCATACTTTGTAACTACACACATCAAAAGTGTCTAGGGATCAACATATATTTTTGCAATAACTTTTCTCCTGATTGATATTAATTAAAATTTTCTTTAAGGATTCATCAAATAAAGTGTTTTCGTTTGTCACAGTAACGATAAACCAAGTCACCTTTGCATTAATAAAGAAATTTGCCATTTTCCTAATAAAGGGATTTTTGACATTTGAACCACTAACATTAAAGTTCGAAAAAAAGACTGAAATAACAGTTTTCTTTAAAATTTTATTGGGTAACTTAAAACTTAAACAGTTGCAACAACAAAAAAAGGTCTTCTTGCGACTGGATACCCTCCATATTCGGCAGAGCTCTTCTCAGTAGCATATCCCATGCATGCTCAATCGGGTTCAAGTCTGGCGACTGAGCAGGCCAGAGCAGGACATTGATGTTAGCTGCGGCGAGAGTCTGTCTTACAACTCTTGCGGTGTGCGGTCGTGCATTATCATGCATTAACTGAAATAAGGGACCGATTTGCACCTGTAGAGGAACGATGACGTCAGATACAATCGTCTCAGCATAAATTTGAGCGTTGAGGTTGCCTCTGATCCAAATCAACTCAGTTCTTCCGCCGATCCAAATACCCGCCCATACCATGATGGTTCCACCACTATAAGGATGGACTTCCTGGCAGGATTTTAATCGCTGTTGGCATCCAGGGGTTCTCCAGTGTCGTATACGTCTTGTATCCGGTCTCATACCAAAACGAGACTCATCAGAAAAGCACACGAAACGCCATTGTTCTTCTGCCCAATTTCTGTGTTCAAGAGCCCATTGATATCGAATCCTACGATTGTGCATTGCTATAGGTGGTACCCGTAGCGGTCTTCGGGAATGAAGGTTCACTTCATGCAAGCGGTTTCTGACTGTTTGGTCGCTAATTAAGTTCCCTGAAGAGTGATGAAGCCTCACGGCTAACATCATGGCGGTTATTGTTGGAGCTCTTCGAGTTAAGATTTGAATGTATCGGTCTTGTCTCCGTGTGGTGCAGCGATACCGTCCTCCAAGGCGCTCAGCCACGGTACCAGTGCTTCGGTAACGTGTCCAAAGTCGACTGATAACACTCTGACTTGTATTCAGAGCTAAAGCCACAGTACGTTGCCGGGAACCAGCTTCTAACATTCCCACGGCTCTGAGCATTTCTTCCCCGCTTAAATGACGTCGCCGCTCCATAATAACGTTGGTTTTAATCAGTAGTAGGGAAACAGTAGCACTAATAATGTCTTCAATGCGTTGTATGTTTTTATAGGGAAAATATTGACAGCTGATTTTCATCTTTTACTCGAATTTGATTAACAGTTCCTGTTTCAAATTATGAAATGCACCAAAAAGGATCCATATAAATTTATAAAATCATAAATTTATTACAAAGCCACATCTCAATCTCAAGAAATCCGCATAAAAATGCTTGATCCCTAGACACTTTTGATGTGTGTATTTGTTCATTTAAAAGCGTATAATTGAATATTCTTGCACGTCCTTTTCCATAGACCTTTACTTTGGAACGTACACATGAGGTTCACCTCTCTGACTATGCACACTTACATAAAAGTGCCCGTGATTAGTTTAATTAAAATATTTTGCTTTTATTGCTTCGATTTTCAATTCAATTAATTTATTTGTGAGCATAGGTGTACAATAGATGTTACAGTCATATAATATATAAGAATCACTATGTCCTACTATTCGATGGTGTACAAATACAAAGTAAATTAACGAGATTTAAAGCAGACTTAGATTAAAATTATAGCATTCAATGAAACAATAAAAAAAATAAGGATGATAGGAAAATTTATTATAAAGACATACATTTTGTGCCAATGTCATTTAAATTGAATCTACGTACAATGTCAATTTATAATTTATCATTTAAAACGCTTTCAATTGAATAATTAGTTTTATCTACTAGAAATAAAAATAACATTTTTTAAAACGAACTGATTGTTGCTGCAGCTTTGATACATTTCGGAAGCTTATTGTACAATTTAGGAGCTATAGCTCCTAAATTGTACATACTCCTAAATTCATCAGACGTAATTGACGTAAATTGTAAGTCAGACGTCAAATATGTTTTCCCAAAAAGGTAGTTAAGGAGTTTCAAAGTCGTATTTTCTACGAAAAAAAAACGATGGTAGACCTTCTAAGTATCGTCCTTGATTTATAACAGAAATAATATGAATAGTATTTTACCCATTACACTATTGCCGTGAACCCACTCCAGACACAAGCATATTTAGCTTAGTTAACCCCTCCAGGGGTTAACAAGATTGCTAGTAATGTGAATTCTACCCATATTGCTAGTTATCTTTAAAAAAAAATTCGGTTGTCTGTAAAGTCGGTTTACTGACGATAGTTGAACGTGACAATGTCATAACAAAATACTGATGAAACGGTTGCATTTTTCAAAAGAAAATTTTAATTTTACATCACTATTACTGCACTTCTCATGACAATAGAAGAATCCCTACACAGTGACGTCATCTCTTAGCGTTTTATGATAGCCTAGTACTTGACTCGTTGAGTCATACATAAATGTCAAAGAATCCCTATACTGTGACGTCATCTCTTACCGTTTTATGATAGCCTAGTACTTGACTCGTTGAGTTATACATAAATGTCAACTTGTAGATCCAATTTGATTTGCTTTGGAACGCCTCAGAGCGAGGTAACGCCGCATGAGTCATGTATTTTCGTGCGTGCAGCCAGCTTCATCGAATTATAAGACGTTGTCACGTCAAAAATATATTAAAGATGTTCCATTATGAAAATGTTAACGATAAGGTATAAACAATTACTGGAATATCATAAGTATTTATTATCTGATAAAAAATGTAAGTACGCAGTTCATAAATGTCTACAATATTTTTTGTTTTTGTTTTTAGTGGAGTGGTGGCCTTGTAGTTAAGGACTGATAGGTATGTCGTGAGTTCGTACCTAAGCAGACACATAGCTTTAAGTAATTTATGACATCACTACTGCTCTAAAAACAGTGATGAAATATGAATACATGCCGTGTTCAGATAAAAAATTAGGAGACATATGACATGCACCAAACAGCACAGGGTCCTCGTGGTGCGTTACAGCCGATCCCTCCTCATAGCGAGGAGGAGACATGTGTCAAAACAATGGGAACATTATAAGCTGATTATAATTTTTATAATTTTATATAAGCGGCGTTGAGGGCCACTTGCACTGAATGTGAGAATAATAACCAAGAATTTTCTCAGAAATACAATAAGCTGAAACTTTCCGAGAGCAAGTTATGTTTATTTTAATGATTTACTCAAGTATGTTTATAAAAAGAAAATCTCGTTCAAGAAAACATTAAGCGTTTTCTTTGTTACGTTGGTATTCATATTCGCGTTGCAATAAAATGTTAGTTACACAATTCTGGGAATTAAACAGGGTGAAAATGAAATGAAATGGGAAGGAAATGAAATGGAAATTTCAGAAACGGGTCACTAAAGGCAATGATATCTAACCAATCATTCGACTAATGAAATTTTTGGAGCATATAAATTCACGTTTAATTGGGCATTGGAATGTCATTATAATTTTATGTGCCACATTTAGTAATAATGAGTGATTTCTCAGGTGGCTATTACTTACTATTTATAGCGTGTTATTTTCAGACTCGAATGCAAATAAAACGAACAAATCATTTTTAACCGACTTCAAAAAAGGAGGTTTACAATTCGTCTAGAACTTTTTTTTTATGTATGTTACCTCATAACTCGTAGATGGCTGGACCGATTTGGAATATTATTTTTTTGTTTGAATATACTTTCTAGTTGGTCCCATTGTCGTCACGTGTAGATCTGATGATGGGATCATGGAGAAATCGAGGGAACTCTTCAAATATTATAGGTATATTTATAGCGTTTTGGGTATTTCTTATAGAACCTTGTGCAATTGCTCTCGAAAAGCATCATTTGAGGAAGTGGAACTGATGATGAAGACCCCAGATGGCCACCGAAACTACTCAATAATAAGTATTTCGTTGATTGCGATTAGATTACTTGAATATGGATGTTAAGCACTTTATGCTCGTCATAATGCATATGGTGAAGTAGAGCTGATGGTGATGTACCAGGAGAACTCCTCAAAAATTAACGGCTCTGCACCGGGAAAAGCAATATTTTGTAAAAGGTGATAAGTAGTTGACATTTCGGCTTTTGTAACTAGCTAAATTACAAACCGACCCACTAAAAAGCGTAAAAAAAAAAACTTTTTAGCAAAAAATAGATTAAAAGATTCGGAAGGCGGTGTCAAAAACGAAAATATATACACAAAACTAAAGACACCGCCTTCCGAAATTAAAGTTATTTTTGTCTTTGTAGTGTTTTTATATGGAAGTCGGTTCTATTTTTTTCTAAAAAGTTTTTTTTGTTTCGCCCCTTCATCGCCTAAACTATTGGAAAGATTTACATATTTGCTATTTTATTTAACTTGATGTACCTTTACGGTACTTATGCGGTGGTGGAGTAGGTACAACAAGGCACACACCACTAGTCTATTTAATTGATGGTTTTTTTTTCGTAGGAAAAATATTCAAATAACTCCGCCCGCTCTGGTTGGATTGGAAGAGAGTGTCAGATTTCTACTGAACAATAGAACATTCCCACAACCCTGGCAAGCAATGACCCTATAGGGCCCCGTAATTGCTGCTGACTGTTCTTTGAAAACGACTCGCTTTCGACATAAAAAATCTTCACAAGCTAATTGGAGTATAATTTTCCTGAATTTTTTACTTCAAAGAATATGTTTCAATAAAGATTATTATTATTATTATTAAAACCCCACACTGATCCTTAAGATATTTTATTATTATTTTCAATACCATACTTCAAATTTGTTTATTTACGTTATAAAAGTCTATTTGGGTCATTGACAAATGTTCAACAATTGTTTGGGAAATTGATATGTCATGTGTATTAAAATTTAACAGGATGGGTCCTCCAGATGCAGAAAAAAAATGTTGTGATAGACGGGTGAATAGACATACACATAAAAACTTTCTTTATATTTTTTCCATACCGTCGTTTGCATTTCTAGAAACACATTAATAATGAACAGCGCGCTTGAAACTCAACACGCTCATTAGCGATAAGTAATGTTTTATTTTAATGCTCATTAAGGAGCTTTTTCAATTAATTGAACGACTAAGTACTTGGTTAAGTATTTTACAATGATGCAAGAATTTTATGTATGTTATTGTTTGAACGGATTACATCGCTATAAAGAGCTTTGTCGTTTAATAGGATATTTAAAAGGTGGTTTTATTATTGTACTTATCTCTACGGCGTACCTATCCCTATTATAGGTATCTACACAACATTAAAAACCAAAATTATATAGACTAGGCAGGTATTTTAATAACTGTATACCTACATAAATGGATCAAATATAAAACAAACAACTGCATTATCTAACTAAGTATTGAATTGAAACGCTCATACTGCAAAAGTATCAACCATCCGCGAGCCCGTTCGGTAAATAACGTTGTTGAAACTTTTCTATTTTCTTCTCAATTATGCGTCCAAACTCTAATCTAATGTAAAAGGCAAAGGTTATCTTCATACAATTGTCTTGATGATGAGATAACTTTCGATTTATATTAATACGGCCCTATAATAATACTACAACAAATACATGTAATATTTTACTTATTATGTATTATTTTTAATAGTTAGGTATTGTATGTAGAATCGGGGACTTTTTTGAGATCTTTTTGAATCCTAAATTTTTGTAGTACATGATCTTTACTTATAGGTACTTGAGCATTTCGCCAGCGCATGCGATTATGTATACTAATTTAGTGGAGTAATTCTTTCCAACTTTTTTGACTAATGTTCTTATCTTAGGATAATTAAGACAAATACCGTATGCTAGATAACCTATAACCGTCCACATGAAACTGCCTATCATAATCAGAAAGAATTTTTCAAATCCACCCAGTACTTTCGAAGATTAGCGCGTTCAAACAAACTAACAACGTTTTCTGCTTTATAATATTACTATAGTTTTGTATCACGGAAATAGTATGAGATAGATATTAAAAATATATGAATAATAATACTTACATTACTATAAGGCATGTTTAAATGATGTATTTTTATATTCATTTGAAACATTCAAGCATATTCTCACATTGTTTCTAGATGTATTTAGCTGTTGGTCTCTCATGTTAATAAATAAATAAATAATGAAAATAGCTATCATTAAAAGACCAATCACTGAGTACTGTATTCACGTGTAGCAAGGCGAAAATTCGATGCAAACACTCGACAAAACTCAGTGCCTTTTAAGCCGTTAATCTAAATCACTTTGATTCAGCTCCTTGTAAAATCGGGTGCACAAAAAGCGAGCTAGGACACTACATGAACTGGCTAGAGATTGGATAAAGCCAGTGATACGCATTGGTTGTTAGACTCCTTTTAATTACTCTAAAAGGTAGGAGCGCCAATTGTTAGTTTTTTATTGTTTAGTTTTCCTTGTTTATAATAATGATAGTAAAAATATGTGGTCATGTAAATTTATCGATAGTCGAGCCCTTAACATTACGTTAGGAGGCTTTCTTTGGGCGGCTGTCTCAAGAAATTGATTCAAAGGTGGTACTCTTAAAATGGTGTGTACTGCGTGGACGTTTCTCTCTCTGGAGTCTTAAAGTTAGCCTGGAGCTTGCTATCAATAAAAGCTTTTTTTTCATGTATACATATAATAAATAAACAAAAAAAAAAAATAGGCAAAGACACAAACCAAATTTCATCAATCCTTAGTAATATTATAGGTAATTGTGAAGGTATTTGTTTGTTTGTCCTTTTTTCACGTGACAGTGGAGCAACCGATTGGATTGATATATTGCTGGCGTAGTGATGTGCTAGAGAAAGTCATAGGCTATTATTGCGTTAAACACAAAAAATACACGCTATAGCTGTCTAATAAAATAATTTGACTTGAATACCGTATAAGTAAACAAAAGTATTACATATTTATATGAGATCGGACTTTAATTATATTATAGTTACTTACATAATACTGTATATATCACGGAAGAGAAAATACAGTGGAAGTGCAAAGTAGGCGTGGCAGGCTTGTCACAATTACGCGCTGTACCGCGCAATTGGCCTCAGTCATGTTCTAACATCGCGTTGAGTTGCTAGTCTCGCAGCGAACTTAATTTTCCGCAGCTATCCCGTATGGTTCCATTTTGGAGTGCAAAAATGATAGTAAGAGAAAAAATCTTAAAAATGGAGGTGGTTCATACCATCGCTAAGTACGATTTTATTTGTTTTCTAATAAAATCTTAGATAATTTCAATTTACTAATCATTTAATAGAAAGTCTTATCAAAATCAACCTTTTGTCATTGAAATAAAGTTTATTTTGGATTGATTGTCTTCACTACATTCACACATTTCATTCTAGAAAGTTCTTCGCTACTCAATTAGTGACGTAGTTGGGTCGGATAATGGTTTTATCGATAGATATCGATAAAAAATAACTAAGATTTCTTAACATTCATACACAAAAAATATTTTAAGAGGTGTAATAGGTTGCATATAATACGCTTTAAACCAAAAATGTAAGCAAACTTATTTATTAACTTTAACTTATTATTTTTCATTATTGTATTTTTTATAATGCTTGTGACATTGCATAACATTGACGAACCGGTCATTTCAGTGTGTAAGATCCTTCATAAAAGCTCGTGCACCACCATGGTTTTTCCCGCCTCAATGACATTAATACATATTACGTTGAAACTAGCATAATGGGTTTTTTTATTGATAATAGGTTCGCGTTTTACCACCATCTCACGTGGTGGTAAGTGATGATGTGGTCGTGGATGGAGCATGCTTACCTAAATGTAACCTATTCACTCTTGACTTAAAGACCCCTAGGTTATAGCTATCGGGAAACACAGACTCTGGCAGGGAATTCCACTCCTTAGCCGCACGCACAATAAAAGTATTCCGTTTCGTATATACGTTTAGTGCGTATGGGTGGGATATCCACCATGCTAAAAATAATACAAAATAAACATAAACATTTATAGTAAAATAATTTCAAATTAATTTTATTCATAAAGATGAGTATAATTTGAGGATTTTCCCTTTGTATGGCATCTTTGTCACCTATTGAAATATTTGTATATAAACCATAAACATATAAAGACAAATATTACCATTGAAATTTAGCTATGCTGCATTGCATTAATGATTAATATTAAAATTATTGTCTGCCAAGCAATGTCATGAAATCCCTAAACAGACATCAGTAGGTTCCTAATCATCATTTAAAATAATTATAGGTTTCCCAAAGACGGTAGCGTCAAAGAATGAATAGATGCAATGGGTAGAGTTAATTGAATGCCATCCATATCAAACACGAAATTTAGCTATGCTGCATTGCATTAATGATTAATATTAAAATTATTGTCTGCCAAGCAATGTCATGAAATCCCTAAACAGACATCAGTAGGTTCCTAATCATCATTTAAAATAATTATAGGTTTCCCAAAGACGGTAGCGTCAAAGAATGAATAGATGCAATGGGTAGAGTTAATTGAATGCCATCCATATCAAGCACGATATGCTCGGAACACTAGTTCTTTCGTTTCAGGTATAAGTATTTTTATTTGGGATTTATTAATTTAGTATTTAAAATACATTTATGTATATAAAGCAAGATCCAGACCCTGTTGGTATCTAATATTCCACCCACCCACCACTTAATGTTTATATTCGAAATACAAAAGAAATCGGATATCTATCGATATCGATAATGTAATTAAAAATACAATGTGCTGCACTTATTGAGTAGCAACAAATATCGACATGTGACGCGACTGTTAACCTTATTTCTAAGACAATAAAATATATAATCGCTTCCACTGAAAATACTACTAATACACTGAGAATAATACTAATATAATTGATAACCAATAATAATTAATCCGAGGAGAAAAACGGTGTTGGGATTTAACTCTATGTGCTAGGTTTAGTAAGATTCTGAATAGTTACAGTGACTTAGTTCATTTTCACTTTGATCCTATAAACAGGCAAAAGCGTTTGTATCGGAACAACTTGCCTACCTCTGTACCAAGACTTCCTAGGCATGTTCTACGAGATACCGCCGTCCCGGAACTTAAGGGCAGCTCCCATTTCTATCCAAAGTCCTTGAAAAGCTTGTTCACCAACAACTCAGATCGTTTCTTTCTAAGTATATTCTCCTGAATCCCTTCCAATCTGGTTTCCGTCCAGGTCACAGCACTACCTCTGCACTCGTTCATATTACGGATGGTATAAGGTCTGGTATGGAGATGAGGAAGTTAACAGTACTTGCACTACTAGACTTCAGTAATGCGCTTAATACAGTTGGCATCGACATTTTGCTCGGCATTCTATGGTTTTTTACATATCTCCATCGGTAATTGACTGGTTTCGTAGTTACCTGTTTGCGCTGGCAGCGTATTTCCATTGAAGATTCCCTTTCTTCTTGGTGTGATACCGCTGCCGGTGTGCCGCAGGGTGGCGTTTAATCTCCTTTACCTTTCATACTTTTTATAAATGCCATCAGTCAACGACTATCTTCTTTCTACCACTTGATTGCTAATGATTTTCAAATTCACACCCAAGCCCCACTTTTAAAGTTAGCTGATGCCGTTGAAACTATTAATTTGGACCTCGCTCGAATTGGTAACTGGAGCGCTAAGTTTGGGCTGAAAATCAATCCTGCTATGACTCAGGTTATTTATGAATTATTTTTATTTTATTTATTTATTTATTTTAACAAACACGAGTTACAATGATACAGACTGTAAATACAATACGAACATAGTTTCAGAACACAACACACTTAGCAATGGACCCTTCCAAACTAGGCACAGCTTGTATCTTGGTGGCCCAATATTAAAACAGAAGTTGACAGAAATCTACTCGTAACTCGGTTCAGAGTGACAGCACAGCCAGACAACAAAAAGAGAGAAAAAAAAGTGTTAACATTAAAGATACAAAAAAAAACAATAGAAATATTGTTGTTAGTAGTTCTCATATTACCTCTAGGATCGATTAGACGGCACTTCCCCAGGTTTCTTTCAATTACATCTTCATACCTTTTAGTCACACTGTGAAGAACTTGAGGAAACATATACACATTGATGATTCTTGTACTAAAAAAATACAGGAAGTTAGTCGTAAAGTATTTGCTTCTGCAGGCTCCTTGAGACGCCTTCGTAATTTCCTTCCCATCTGCACTAAAATTGCAATTGCACTAACTCTCCTTCTCCCTATTCTGGACTATGCTGATGCCAGCTAATTCGACTTGACCCAAGACCAATTGGACAAGCTAGAGCGACTTCAAAATCTCTGTATCAGGTTTATATTTGGCTTGCGCAAGTATGACCACGTTTCTGACTTCCGTGCTCAGCTGAAATGGCTTCCTATTAGGTTTCGTCGGAATCTTCACATGCTTTCTCCACTTTATAACGTGCTCTTTAATCCTTTTTATCTTAAAAAACGCTTTCAGTTCCTCTGTGATACACATTCTAGATCCATGAGATCCTCGGAAAATTTAGAGTTAAGTATTCGTATGTATTCCACTTCTTTCTTTGACAAATCTGTTACTATTCAAGCAGCTCATTTATGAAATGCATTACCCATAGAAGGCGTGCTCAAACGCTACCAGCGTTCAAAATAATAGTGAAGGCGCATTACTTCTCCCAATAACTTTTCCCCTTCTTTATCAACGTAATATTTATTAGTATATGATTTTTGTATTGTATGTACTGTATTTTATATTATTATGTTTAGTTAATATTATTTATGTTGTTTATGTTGTTTTAAGTTCTGTCCATCCAAAGGTTGTCTGTAAGAGATCGCCCTGTGCGAAAAGTCCGCCCATTATACACTAGTTTTACTTTTTGTATCCATAGAAATATTGTAAGGGGTACAATAAATAAATAAGGAACAGGGTGGCTTTTTAGTCAGTAGAAGTCTGACACTCCCTTCCACCCCTTTCAGAGCGGGAGAAGTCGTTCGATGATTTTCCGCAAAATAAATATTGTTAAGTATATTCACTTAGATAATTCTCATTTATGTCGCCTGCTTGGGCTAGCCCTGTACTAGAGAGCGCTTAAGCGAATTAGATGGGGCTTTCAAAGTCCTTGCTTAAGCTGAAGTGTTCACATATCGCCGTTAACAGGGTTTTAACGGGATTTGTCATTAAGCTAGTCCCTTTACTGACTATCCTCTGACTTTATACTTAATGCTTCGATCCTGAAAATTTACTAAAAACTAGCGTTTGTGAAAGACGAAAGAAGTTTCTATTTCTAAATGATTTCTTATTTGTATCGATGTTTCATATTAGGACTTGGTTAAAAATATCTGATTAACTGCCTCCTCCGCTTATTCGTATACAATATGTAGATGAACTAAGTATGTTATGTATATATTTATGTAGTAATTAGATGTTTTTAACAAATCCTAGAGAGGTCACCAAGTAGTTGATTTTCGAATATAATTCATTTAAACTAAATTTTAACGTTAATATTAAAATACTAGCTTTATGCACTCCTCCTCCAAGGAATAGCTTCACGTATTACTATAATATGAATAAAAAAATTTGTAGCGTCTTGTTTGGAAGTCTATATACATTCTTCTCTCTCTCTCTTCTCTTCTCTACAGAAGAGAGGCGGTCCTTAATGCAGAGTTCCCTGGAATACTTCAGGCTCGCATCTTCACTTTCTTTGGGCACATTTCGAGAAATAACTATACCTCGAGCAAGTGCTTGGTAGTGCAGAGTCAAGTTAAGAGCACAAAACTGCGCGGATGGTCACCGATGAGATGGACATATCAGAGCTGCTTTCGGTGACCCAGTGTATGAGTGTACCAGGCAGACTACTGCAACGATAGTTCGGTCACTCAACTGACATTCCTGTTCTGTAAGACCTTCGTTCTTCAATTGACACCATATTCAAACAGAATCAGTTTGTTTCAATATTCTTTCGAGCCAATAAAATAAGTATCAATATCTGTAATTGCAAAAAGGAAATATCGCTGTGCGAACTAAACAGATTGATAATCACGTTCTATTTTTTAAGTCTAACCAACTTCCAAAATAGCCAAGTTGGCAAAAAAAAACTTATAAGACTCGTTTAGCGACTGAGCTAACAAAAGCAGTGAGATCTAACGAGATATAAAGTTCTATCAAAGTTTCTTAAATTATATATAACTCTTGTCATGTCCAAAATTCTTCAATTCCTTTACGAGAGCTGTCATGTTCTTTACTACTAAATAGTCTGATAGGACAAGTTTTCCCTCAATCAAATTTCAGTAATAAAACTTGAACGTTAACACCCAAAAAATTAAGTTCAATATTGAATGAATTATTTATAGAAATACCGTCTTCAACTGAAACTATTCACAACGTCCGTATTGGCAGGGTTCTCCTGTGCACCCGAATCAAGGAAACTGAAACTAAGTGCATTTGAGTTCTGAGTGGAACAAGTACCCACATTTGCCAAGATTGCTCAACATAGTTGGTGGTACTTACGTGAACTTTAGTTGGTGGGACGGTCAGTCTGATCGATGATCGTGCAATCCACGGGTTTGTGTGTGAATTGAAATGTTATTACCTCTCAATTGATTTTTCATTTGATCGTCAGTTTGTATTTTATTAAATGCAAATGAATTGCATTTTATTGAATGCCTCATCAGAATTTAAATTTATAAGCCAGTCGTATGACTAAATTTAGTTACAGTCAGGTTTATTAATTCAATTTATAAAGTTTCGTCAAAACTGTGTAGTATTCCAATAAATTTAGGACTTATTAATACGTAATATGGGTAAATTATTCTCTTTAAGAAATTATAAATTATATTACGAGATCATAAAATGAAGAAGAACAATAGTTAAGCAAACAATTTTTCATTAGTCTATTATCTATGTAAATAATTATAGCCCTCAAATAATTCTGAAGCATGTCTATAATTACCTAACTTTGTTACCAACACTTGCCCTTATTTCACTAATAAGTTATTCATAGTGATTAATATTAAGTTTATGTATAGATAGATAAATTGATAATTGGTTCTGACTTGAAACCTTGTTCAAATTATTCTTAAATATCATCAATTATGTTATTATAATATTATAAATTTGTTTTTAATAAATTTTCTAAATCAGCCAATTATGTGTGTATATTGAAGTCGACTTTAGTAGGTCTGATTTCCATTCCATAAGTATCTGTAGCAGACGATACTACGATGGAAATATTTAATTGCCGTTTTCTGACTATCTGTAATAATGGTAAAAGTTTTCATATATTAGTCAGGACAATCGGTATAATATGGTTGCTGAGGCACGAAAAAGTCTCAGTATATTTGAGATGGCCACGCGGTAAGCGTTGCTCAACATGGAAAATTTATGATAATTATTTTGCGAGTATGTTTTCAGTATACATTTGTTATCATTCCATTATAATTTGAACAGTAGTCCGTTATGTTTAGCCTGTCACACTAACAAAGCCAATAAGAAAACGAAAATATTTTCCAAGGGATTTTTATTTTCCGCTCGCTATCCAGAACATTTTATGCTTAAACGTTTTCTTTGTAGGTCATCTGAAAGCGTCTACAAATTCACTTGTCCTCTGTTAACTTTGGCTCAAGGACTAAAACATTCGAGAGAACATTTTCTATTTCATTTGGAAGCAATTGTAAGATATCACAAGAATATATAAGTTCTCTATTGGATGTTCAATTCCAAACTAATCAAAGATTCATTCAGATTTTTTTTCATATCATCAGTATTATGTCAATTCTTTTCAATTTCAGTTCTCTCTCTTTTACATGTTGTGTCATCGAATGTCAGATTTTAACCAATTCCGAACTTGATGGATATATAAAGTTTTTGCATTCATAACAAATTGAAGTATAGTCATCGTATTATACATTTTGCCGTGAGAAAGAAACGTTAACGATATTGGCAGATGTCTGAATGATGGACGTTGTTTGGAAGTGAAACGTACGCTCACAGCCTATTCAATGTTGAGACTATTCGCAAGGATTCGATGTCAGGCACTTGGATAAACAGCCCTTGTGGAAATAACAAATCGAACTTTTGACTTGAAAGGAAAGTGGCTTTTTACTTTTTAGAATGCCAATCGCTTTGCTGTGCTTTGATTTTTTGTAAATTAATACCGGTTTTCTTAATACTAATACGTACTTGAATATTGTTTTCATATTTGAGTTCTAATTATGGAAGTATAGGGCTGAGTATATCTTATCTTACTTTTTTATTTTAGAATCTGAGTTGAGGTTTCTGTTAAGTAGGCTGCTGGTGATAATCATTTATTTTCATAGATAAACTACACTATTTTTAGGGTTCCGTAGCCGAATGGCAAAAAACGGAACCCTTATAGTTTCGACATGTCCGTCCGTCTGTCTGTCTGTCCGTCCGTCCGTATGTCACAGCCATTTTATTCCGAAACTATTAGGACTATACATGTAAAACTTGGTAGGTAGATGTATTCTGTAAACCGCTTTCCGATTTTAAGAGAAAATTTAAAAAATATTTAAAATGAAGGGGGCTCTCCATACATGGAACTGAAACTGAAAATATTTTCTTTCATGAAACTTATACGTGTGTAGTATCTATAGACAGGTCTTTAAAAATGACATTAAGGTTTCTAAAATGATTTTTCATAAAGTTAATCGTTTAAAAGATATACGCTTCCAAAGTGGTAAAGTGTGTGTCCCCCCCCCCCCCCCCTCTAACTTCTATAATAATGAAGTGAAAAATCTAAAAAAACCATATGTTGTAGATCTTAATGTAAACTTTCAACCAAAATTAGTTTGAACGAGATCGAGTCAGCAGTTTTTGAGATACAGTATATTTTCTAAAACCGCAAATATAACTTTGTAATTCATACAAATACTATGAAAAACAAAGTTATTTGGCGTAGTTGTAAAAATTGTAAATAATCTAGTTTTAAGAAATTTGTAAGGTTTTTTGTTTTTTTTTTCTTATAAATATATTAAGTATATTATATTTATTATAGTTACTACGCATTACGGAACCCTTCATGGGCGAGTCCGACTCGCACTTGGCCAATTTTTCATCTCTATACTTGACATAATATGTACCTAACTACGCTAGGTACAGTCAGCACTGAAAAATACATTATATTCAACAAATACATTACTAGGTACATGTTTAAAACAAAAATGTTATTATGTAAAACCTTTTTATTTTGGCATTTCGACAAAATAATAGAATACATCGAGTAGCTAACTTGCTTAGTAGAAATTATATCTATTTTGTTACTCCTTACTTGTTGAAATTATTAAAACAAATTAGCATTTTGGAGTTCCGAGGTTTTAAAGCGAGTGTCAATCAACGGAGAAGGCAGCATTTCTCATACCTACAATGCGCCGTTTGTTTGTGACAGCTCAACTGTCCATCGTGACATGAAACTGTCCGTCACGTCTCTCGTTTGCTTCTCAAATACAATAACTAATTTATTAGTAGTAATACCTACACATTTTTCCACGGTTATTACGTTCAGCTACTGGGTATTTAAACGTATTAGGTATTTGTCTTGTTTTGTTTTTGTGTTTGGCATCACGCAGGTCAACCTCTGAGGTTGTCGGCTACTTAAGTTGCCTTACAAACTAGGCCACTACACGCTAAGGGCACCCCCTGTGGGGTACGGACCTCGGCTTAGGGCGTCGCAGGGGAGGGCAGCTAGGGACAGGCTGGATCATATCATTATTATTATTAATAAGGGCATTTAAAGCTACTGGGCTCAGCGTCGCGGGCTGGCTCTGGCAAGGGTCGAGGCGGGCAATTACGGGGACATCGCGGCTAGCCTCGGCGCCGAGGACGGAAGGACGATTGGTTTTTGTATTTGTACACTGCTTGTTTCCTTACGGCTCTCTTGGAGCAGAGTGATTGCATTTTCTCGCGGCTCCCCGCGCGGGGTGGTTTTAGCCGGTAAGAATCCGGCACGCCCCTCCGCCATTCCCCAGGCGGAGGTAGTACATGAGGATTTCCCCCGAAAAAAAATAAAATAAGTGATTGCATCATCGGGAGTGACTAAGGTATGCCTTGGTCGGCGAATCTTGGAAATGCCGAATTGCTATGTTTGATTACATTATTAAAGAAACGCTTGGAGACGCGTTTCATGAACTGCTGGATGGTGGGCATCTTGAGGTCTACGTGAAGAAGCTCATTTCGAACATAAAAGTGGGTTCCCGTGACTCTACGGAGGAATTGGTTTTGGAGGGTCTGCATCTTGTGGAGGAAGTGGGGCTTTGCGTGTGCAAAAACAACGCAGGTGTAGGTCATGATGGGACGGATGACCGCGGTGAAGATACGCAGCTTGCTCCTGAGTGATAATTTGTTGCGGGAGCCAAGGATGAAGTGGGGCATACCTGAAGCAGCGCGCGAACGTGCCAGTCTTATGTGCTCAGCGAAGGAGAGGTGTCTATCGAGGACCAAGCCTAAGTATTTGGCTTGCTTTTCCCAAGGGATCGGCTTGCCGTACATGTTAATCGGACGGGCATTATTTGTCTTGATTCTTGAAGGAAGTTATAGAATATCACTTGTAATCAAGGGCTCTACACCAAATTTTGGTGTAGACCCAATTGTATCAATTGACCCAATTTGTATCTGGTATCCCTGATGGATACTAGATAAAAAATAATACCCTTCAATATGACCACTCTTTTCTAAAAGATCCAGTATAAGCTACCAGTTACATTTTGCTGCCAAATCAATCTACTCTGCAATCTAGAGAAAACATACCTTCCTAAGAAAATGTTGTCGTACATTTTACAAAATCCCAGGACACACTCTCCATGAAATAGAGTTTACAAGCTTGGCTTCGAATCTAATGTCTAATGGTTTCAAATCCCAAGGTGGTGGAAAGTTAATGTATTAAGTAACAGTTGATCTTTTGCTTGGTAAAGTGTAACTTACATTAGATGATGCTTACGTCTGAGTTCGTGAGCTAATATGATAGAAGAAATGTTAGATTGAATTTATCCTTTATTAAGTGTAGTGGCAAGAACTCAATAAGTAAGGCGTTAGTGTCGATCCCGATGAATTGACGTCGACGTCCACCAACATGAACTGAACCCGCGTGTTTGATTACAGTCCATTCCCACTTAGTGAGGAGGCCTGCGCCCCAGCTGTGGGGACGTTATAACTTATAGTTATGTTTTGTTACTGTGGTTTCCATGAGAAGGCCTACCGTAGTATGAAGTGGCAGTTTTTTTATATACAACGTGTAACGGAAACCCCATATCTATCCAAAAGTACTGAAGACAACATCTAGTATGGTGTCTCTATGCAAAGTTTCAGCTCAAAATAAGTGACTCACAGAATTGACCCAAATTGTTGGTTTCGTATGTTTCTTGAATACCAATAATAACAAACGTGTCATAGCACTATGAGGTTCATCATTTTCTACGTCACTTGCCAATAAAACGAAAATTTTCTTCGTTCTTCTTAATTTGAAAAACTCGGTCTCTGGTATCAATGTATTGAAATTTCTAATAAGTTCCACACATGTAGACATAGGATTACAAAACCCTTGCTATATCGTTTGTTATCATCCAAAGAAGCCGTGCACTTGGTATGTATGTACCCTTTAAATTACACGTTGTAAATAATTATTTCATTATTGTAAATGTGAGGACAATGTAGCTTATTCTTTCTTCTTTGTTTTTACTATCACTATAATTTATTTAATGATGTCAAGCAGTTTGAGTATTTGTGTGGCCTACCCAACGAATTAGGAATGATATAGAACACGAACTCCGCTCAAAAATGGTTCCACGCAAAACACAATCAAGTAGGCGGGGTGAAAAATACAATCAAAGCGCCTCTCAGTCTCACGTGCGCTTAGTGACAGACGCCAGAAACGCGTTTATTAGTGAACAATCCAAGAAAAAGCTCGTTTCTGAGGGATAAAAATGACCTCCTGCGTAGTAAAGTGGTGTAAAAGACGGAAAGAAGGAATTAAAAAATTAACTGGGATAACTTATCACTCGGAAGTAAAATAATTTCGTGTTTTATTTTCGTAAAGACAACCACGAGTTGCCAGTATTATGCAATAGGTAGCTAGCCAGTTTTAATATAAAATATATAATAGTTAGGTAACTATTATATATTTTATATTAAGTACAGAGTTTTATAAATTGGATGGATTGGTTTGCCTGTGTGTTTCTTATTTTAGTTTCCCCAAAAAAGAGATTCGACGACTACAGTGGATTGCAGCAGTCCGCTTAGAAAAAAGAGAGGATATCTGGTTACCAACTAATGCCAGTAGGGTTTGCTTTCATTTTGGTAACGAAGACATATAATCGTAACGCACTGGCTATCGTATGCTAAAAAAATCAGCTGTACCTATTTGTACGGTTAGTACTGTTGCACAGCATTTCGTGAAAAATTCGGGTAAATCCTAATAACTTGATTTAAGGATTGCTTAAGAATACAAATTTTGAATCACATCTAACTTGTTTTATGTTATCAGTAGGTATTAAACCACGTTGAAACAATGCAGGTAATTAAATCGGCACTCCGTATATGAGCTGATAAATAGAGCGAGCCAATATTTAGGAGATATTTCTGTCCATTTTACTAAACAACAAAGTTTTGTTTTGAGTACCTCGAGTACCCTTAAATTAAAACCACCTGGTATATTAAATTTACTTTACTCACACATTATATATAAATATTAATCTAGTTTCACAGCTCATAAGCCTAACGCTCTTCTGATGGGGGGTTAGCTAATGAATTCTTACCTTATTTATGTACTTTAAGAAATTAATAATTATGAAATTCGGTAGATCCTGAGAAAATAACGATTTCCATTTAAAATAGGTATTAGGTAAGTAATAAAATAACTCTTTCGTTTCCAAAGGGGAAGGCCTATAAAATGCTTGAAATGGACAGCAACTGCGAATAGTCCTTAATTCTTTTTAAAATAAAATATGTATAATGAAATAATTTCCAAGTTTGTTTAAGTAGGATATAAAAATATGGGAATCATTAAAATATTTAACCCTGATATCCGTTTAATTCATTCTTATTTTTATTGGAGGTCAGTGTTTATTTGACAATAGTAAGTGGCATTCAGCCAAACAGGAATCGTAAAATAATTCCTAACGAATTATTTTGCAGATTTAGTGCACAGTAATTATATTAAAAAAATCTAAAAATAATAATATTATGCATGTCAATATTAATTAAAATCAAATATTTTTTTAATAGAAAACGTATCACAGGCTGTATGAATCACATCTCCTTTGCATTACCTACTGACTACTGACAGACTGACAGTTTGACATTACTGCATTTTCGATTGTTTGTTTACTTGATTCTACAATAGCGCTTGCGAATCGAGTTACGTACGGATTGCTTTTTAAACACGAACTTAGGTTGGACCCGCCTAAACGACGACTTGGCATACTTAACTAGGGTTACTAGTACTAGACTTAACCAATATTTCAGAAAAAGGTTTGTAACTGACTTCTACCTAGTTTGTTTTGATTATTATTGAAATTGTAATGGGTTACCTACGATTTGTAGTAACATTTGGCGTATATTTCACTTTGTTCATTTCAGGATTTTTTTTATATGGCCGACGGGCATTCCCTTTTATGAAGCTTTACACTTTTTGTAAACTTAAGGTAAAGAGGTTTAATATTAATTTATAATATTTGAGTTCATAATAAATGACTGACTCCTACTGCATACTGCATAACACCACCCTCGCCACTCGATGTCACGAAACAATCCATCTCGTTCGCACTCGCTTGATTCGATATTTCAGTTTGCTCTAACATTATCTTACTAAATAAAATAGCGCTCCAAATGAATGAATTGACGGATCCATGCGCAGAAAATAAATTTAGCAAAGTATCTTGTTTTGTTGGTGCGCGTGTTCCATTCGTATTATCAGTTTAGTGGTACGAGTTTGGAACCATGTTTTAGCGGGCTTCGTTAGAGAGTTATAATTCTATATGTTCTTACTTTGGTATTGTTCGTCAAATTGTTGAGCTCCTTAAGTTCTAAGTTGAGCTACACGTGGTTTTCAAATCAGTGACGATAACTGATAAATGCTTACACTGTCTGGACAGGTCCACTCAAATGTGCGTGGTTATTTCCTCAAAAGAATACCACAGCCATGAACTTACATGCTTCTCATATACAAATACAAATTGTCTGGAATTTAAAAAAGAATTTGACCTCTGAGTTTGTTTCGGTGTTTCTTCTCAGAGTAGTCAGTTAGGAAATACCGGCCTCATCTAGCTAAACACGCCAAAAACATGACGTGTGAAAGTGTTAAGTCGGGTCCCCTGCGCCAATTTTCTAACAAAACATGTTATCAAAACAAGTTAGCAAAACATGTTAGCAAAACCGCCAGTCCGCTGCGCCAATTGTTGTAATGTTTTTGTTTAATTTCAAAAATGAGTTCCGACGAAGAAGACGTGGAAGCTGTTATAGCAATAGTAGATTTAGTTCTCCAAAGAAGAAATAGAAATAGATTCCGGGTTTGACCCTACCTGCAACCTCGTTCGTTCAATATAATTATCAAAAACTGAAAATTGATGATAGGTTCGGTATAAAAATTGTTTTAGATGTTCAGAAAGTGATTATCAAGAGCTGTTATCATTAATTTTACCAGATATAGAGAAGAAAACAAAGTATTAAAAAACAAAGTATTTTGTTTATTGCACTCCACCACAAACCAAAGAGAATTGTCATACACAATCAACACACTCTTCGAACGATTCCGTCTTCCTCTAGTGAGCGCGAACACAAAATGCGTCACTTTCCCTCCCCGCAGGCGAACGCGGGGGATGTTATCCATTCGTCTCGTCAAACATGTTATTGTGCTTTTGCTAACAAAACTGTTAGGCCACACCTATATTCGGTTAGCAAACAATGTTATACTGTTTACAAACACGAAAACACGTCGCAGCGGACCCGGCATTATTTATAACTAATTTACAAAATAAATATTTCATTTCATTTTAGTACTACGCCAGTTTATTCTGGTTTGGTTCAAATGTACCTAATAAAATTAAAGATATACAATGTATTATCAACATTAGGTCCCACCTGGGGTAGGTATTGGCCTCGACATTGTCAGCAAATATTCTTTGGGAACATAATTATGCTTTTAATCAACTTTTTTTTTAATGAAATATTCAAACATGTCGAAATTTGACTCTACACTGTAGAAATATTATGCAGTTAAGAGAGGTGAATGAGATAATGCTTTGTTGCATTAAGTGCGCCCAAATACCAATATTAAGTTTAAATAAGCAAATATATGTAAATACCATTTGTATTTATATAGAATAAGGCTTTTTCCAAATCTATTCAGTAGTTCAAGACTTAAAACAGACATACAAGCAAAGTTACTATCGTTTTCTTATATCAGTACAGATTTTACAAATCAAAGCCTAATATGACCAATATAAGCAACTCTTCACCATTCATTATTCATTATTTGCTAAGAACTTTCTGTATAAAAGCAAAAAACAAAAAAGGTCTTTTTCCTTTTCTTTTTACGGCGTGAAATAATACATCATTAGATGAGAACTATCCCCATCCCCGGGGTAAAGTACTGTCGTAGAACATTGTATCGTTCCGCGCAATATTTCACCACCCCATATGTTTCCCACGTGGGATGTCTCGACAATTTATTTGATAGTGCATTTCGCTGGCATTCTCGAATAACATTTCTTGTACATTTTCTCCATTGTTTGCTGCATTGGATTTAATTGTCCTTGATATGTCTTTATCTTCTTCTATATATATTTGTGTTCGATTTTATAACCACTTTTATAGCGGTAACTTTATTTTGTAGACGCTTACGTCATTATTCTTCGTCCAGAAACGCCTTTACAGGGTTTATTGTGTTAGCTTTAATGTATTTAATGCATCGCTTGCCTCCATTTCCTTGATTAATTGTTTAGAACGATATAGAAGACTGCTTTTCACACCTGCCTGTCATCATACGCTTTAGATGTTAAACGTGTTGTAAGGATGGAAACAAACGATGAGCCAGCAATTTAGAACATTTTCAGATAATGGAACGAAGCGAAACAACATGTATTCTTCACGAAACATTGTGTAGAAAGAATGATTCTATTGATCGGTTTGCGTCGCTCTAAAATGTTGCTAGTGAATAAGGGGTTATATTTTGTTGTGAGTTAGTTCAAGATCTACGAGAAAAAATCTTGGCTTACTAAATCATTCTACACTTAATACAATAAGTATTGAAAGTCTTAAGTTAAGAAAGTCTTTTCAATACAATAAGTATTGAAAGTCTTAAGTACAGTTATTAAAAGTTATTTCTTGAAACCCTTTTTTTTTTTTCAATTTGTACATTATATTGAAATAGTAAAATTAGGTCCACGATGCGTCGTGTCGTGTAAAGAGAGAAGGAACAGGGTGGGTTTTCAGTGTGACACTTCCTTCTGCTCTACCCTGAGCTGGAGGAGTCATTTGGTGGTTTTACCACCGATAAGAAAGGACATCCACCCTTACAAAGTTTCCTTGATGGTTTTCTCCATAAAAATACACATATCTGGTCAACGCCTGTCACCGTACATGAGATGAGTGATCGAGGCTCTGAAGATCGAATTCAGGTTCACATCATAACGAATGCACTTTTGAGTATTTTTTTTAATTCGGTATAGGTTCGCGTTTGACCAACTTCTCACCTGATGGTAAGTGATGATGTGGTCGAAGATAGAGCACGCTTACCTAGAAGATACCTATTAACTATTTACTTAAAGACCCCCAGGCTATAGCTATCAGAAACACAGACTCCGGCAGGAAATTCCACTCCTTAGCCGTACGCACAATGAAACTATTCCCAAAACGTTTTGTGTGTGTGGGTGGGATGTCCACCATGTAATGGCGCATCGCCGTTTGTCTTGTAGTCCAATGATGGAACGGGCTAATGATGAGTGATATTACAAGTATAACAGCAATAATGATTCATGTTTTCAAAGCTTAGTTCCATGGTCTTTTAAACTTATTTAATTAAAACTGTTTCGGTGCAACCCGTTTTGTGCAACTTTAAATCCCAGTTTGACCTCTGAATGTTACGTTAAAAACTACGCTTTTCGCTTTTAGCGTTAGCGTTCACCAATGCATTTTAATATGTGCATTTTTTGTATGTATTGTACAAAAAATGCACACACTACACATTATTGCAGCGTTAAGTCTCTCACAGACAGCCATACCGCGTCGATGCGAAAACACTTATCAAAGACAATAAATAACATAACATAAACATTCTTTATTACAAAAAATATTATAAACCCATTTCAGTTAAAATTCCCTGACTCCTGAACTAGTTGTATGTCAGGAGCCAGTGCATTCCGCTCAATAAGGTACCGTACAGAAAAAAAAATCTGGCAGTGATACAAAATGTAAAAAATAACTAAAAAGTAAAATAATAATAGTTTAAAAATCACTTGAAAACCACGCTTTTATAAATGCACGTAAAAACAAAAAAAATTGTTCGCGCTTTTCCTTTTCTTGTAGACTCCGTTTTCTTTGTGTTCCTGTTTCTTTTTTTGTAGTTTTTGCCATATTATTCCCACGAGTAGTGAACAATTAAACGGTAGATCCCCCCAGAGGATTTGAAAGTGACATCTATAAAAAATAAATCTATGGATTAATTACGTGGTAATTCAAAAAGGTTAAGAAAACCGATAACGGATAATCTTTAGGTTTGTTATAACCTTGAAACCTGATCGTGTTCAAAGTCCATTACGTGGCCTTTCTCACAAGTGCAAACACGACTATGATACGATATTCCATCATGGAATGCCAGTGCCTATCTTCCGGCTTCATCATCAGACCTTGAAATCTAATCGTGGTCAAAGTTCATTACAAGACTTTTCTAAGAAATCCAAAACAGCTACGATACGATTTTCCATCATGAAGTTCCAGTTCATATCTTCCGGCTCCATCATCAGATCAGTTGGACAGTACTATATTATTGTATTGTCATCAGAACTACATACAGCTGCCAATTTTCATTACGCTACGACCCTTGGAAGATGGTTAAATTATTTACCTTAGATTTCATTACATAGTTACATACAGGTCGACCTAATAAAAGCGTGTTAAAAATACGAAAAATCCATTAAAAACAGGATATTAAAATTTAGAATAATAAATAATAAGATTGAATTATTGAAATGAATAATTAATAAAAATAAATATTTACAAAAGGATAAAAAAATAAGATAATTTTTTAATGACAATTGTAAAGTAAAATTGTATTGCATGCATGTGTATGTATGTGATGTGGTGTTTGAGGGTATATGTGGGGTGATATGTGTTTGTGTGAATAGGGAACTTATTTTACTATATTTAACAAATTTTTGGTTTCATCATAGTCGTTAGGAGTCTTTTCAGTTGGTGATTGTTAAGATTCTGAGTCTTTTTTTTTTGTTAAAAAGCAATATAAAAGCGCTGTGCTATGGCAAAATAGTGTCTACGAGCAAATTGGGATCTAACACGGCGTCCATACCCCGTTTATAGGAAAATACTCTTAGTTTCTTAGTGGTGGTAACGTTCGTATGTTGAGTTTGTGCTATCGCCCAATTGTTTCGAAGTTAAATATTTTTCTTACAGACAACACATCGACCTTCTCGTACACAGAGGTGGTGGGATGTCTGAAGGGTAGGCGCATAAAGACAGTCAGTGTCACCCATTGAGCTCTTTCTGCAGTGATAAGGAGAGTTTTTCCAGCACCATCCCATGCACATATGCGGTACCTAATTAAATATATCTGTAAAACACAGTATGCAGGAGCAATAAAATAGGTATCTTTTTCTATCTTTGCATCGATAATAAGGCAAATGAGCGTGTTTATTAAGTAACTAATTGACCCAGAAAACTTCGTGTCGCCGTACATTTTTTTATTACTATCCATATTTTTCCACGTATTAATCTATACCTCGGTTCAGCCGTTCCGAAGTCTTAGCGAGACTGACAATCAGCAATTTATTGTTAAATATATATAAGTATTTAAAGGAAATTTATAAAGATAATCATTATTTTTATTTCGAAATGAAAGTGTTGGCAATTGTAAAAAACTACATTAAATTTTTTTTATATATTTGGGATAAAACTATACTAACGTTTTCTTAACTAAGAAATCAAAGTTGTGAATTCGTTACTTCAGCCCGACATCTGTCAAAGTTTAATATTAAAGTAGGGTTTGACAAGTTTTGTATCTCCGATATGATTAGGGTTTGGGCTCTCTGAGGTTTGAAGCTCCAGAGCTATTTTTATATGTAGTTGTCTCGCGTCGAGACCAAGACAAGATAATGGAAGATGTATAGCAAAACAATATTTTCAAATCATAGAAAATGTACGTACGTATTAGTCTTGCAAAGAAAATACAGAACAGACCTCATCTATCGCTTACCATCAGGCGAGATCGAGGTCAAGAGGACAAAAAAAAATTAAATGCATCGTCAAAAAAACTGCATACTTAATTACAAAAAATAAAAACATATTTTTGTCAAAGGCTTGTGCAATTAAATCTGTAAATATTAAATATTGTAAAATTTTTAATCACAGTTATATGATTAATGAATGGATACGTTGTTGGTTATTTATGAATGATAAGTATGATTAATCATCCAATAATTGAGAAGATAAAAGTACTATACAGTCTGTGATTCTAACGATGAGAATGAAAATATATTATGCTTGATAACATTAATTTTAAATATTAGTTTTGTATTAAAATTTTTGTACTAACAATTTATCTATACTAATATTATAAAGCGGAAAAGTTTGTTTGTTTGTTTGTTTGCTTGAACGCGCTAATCTTCGAAAGTGCTGGGTGGATTTAGATGAAATTTGGTATGAAAATAGCTTGAAGCTTGAGGAAGGTTATACGCTACTTTTTACGCGACTGCAAGAAAGGAGAGTTATGTTTTTACCATGATAGAATCCACGGGAGCGAAGCCCCGCGTGAGTACTAGTACTATATAAGAATTAATTCAATTCAATTCAATAGGACTTAAACATACGAATTGTGTTTAGAAAACATGTCTGATTGGACACACACAGACACAGTAACATAATTTCTAAATTAAAGCAATATCTTATATGCCTCACTGGTGCGCCAAATAGGCGCAGTTCAGCAAAATCTCACATAGCCAAAATGTTAACTTTTTTGGGTGAGAAAAACATCGAATGACTTCTCCCGCTCTGGGTGGAGTGGAATCAGTAGACTAAAAACTCACCCTATTAATTCAGCTGCCCTAGCGCTCCGGGGCCGCGGTATCTCGTTAGAACATTCCCACAACCCCGACAGGCAATGGCTTTATGGAGCCCCGTCACTAGTGCTGACACTGCTGACAGCCCTTGGAGGCGTGCGTGGAACACCAAGTGCCGCTAACCCAGGCCTGGCCCTTACCGGACGGTGAGCTACCCCTGATCGCCGTTCGCAAACCCGCGCAGCCAATACATTACCTGGTGCTTTTAAATTTGTTTGTCAATGAAAACATCTGACTATGGACCATCTGGCGTCTTGGAGTCATAAGATATATCCTGGGACTTTGACCGTGTGTTCTATTTCCACGGAAATAGAGAATGTCGAGACCCATACCCCTGGGGTAATTTCAAATATAATGTCTTGTTCAAACATACAAGAAAATAGTTCCAAATGGTATTAAAAATAATCTTATAATGGGTTTTAGTGACTTACTTGACTTAGTGTCCTAAGTCCCATAGTTGGGGCAGAGGGCGCTTACAGTGCTCCGCCATCGCGTTCTGTCTTGGGCTACGCGCTTCACCTCGGGCCACGTCAACCCTATGTTCTTTAACTCCGCCGCTACCGAACATTTCCAAGTAAGCTTTGGACGGCTACGTTTCCATTTCTCCTGTGGGATCCACTCTAGACCTTGTCTAGGGACGTGGCTGTGGCCATATTCGAAGAGCGTGGCCAATTCAAAACCACTTGCGACGAGCGATCTGCTGTCCGATCGGTATCTCATCGCAGACCTCCAGTGTAGGTGTTCGTTAGTTATCTTATATAAAAAAGAGTGTTAGTAATATACAACAATGAAAAAATAAACATGTCGCGCAGAAAAAGACAACACCAGGAGTACGCTTCCTACCGGACATCTTCACAAAGTGCACTTAGAATAGTGTAATTAAGGAATCTTCAGCTGTTTTTGATGAATATAGGAAGCTTTTGTTACTGACCCATGTTTCCATCTAATGTGATGTACCTAACTTAAAAATGATAAGCGCTACAGACATTGCATAACCGTTGATTTGATAATTCAAGATCAAGTCAAAGTAGATGGTCAAGTTCCGGACCCAGGAAAAACCAATTAATAAAAATTGGCCAAGTGCGAGTCAGACTCGTTCATGAAGGGTTCCGTAGTAGTTACACCAAATAATAATTTTTATAGTATTTGTATGCAAAACAAAGTTCAAACGATCCATATTTTCAAAAAAGTGGTCAAAGAACACTACCTCTCCACCATCCTCAAATTTTATATATTTTATAGGTATATATATTAACAGTATTAGTATAAATAATTATGTATTTTTATATTTTTATTGTATCTTTATAATTTATTTTATTAGTAAAGTATGTTTTAATTTACGTATATAATTTGTATTAATACACACTGTGTCCATCATCTCTTATTCAACTCTCCTGTCGCAGATCTGCTAGAAGAAATTTCTTACTAAATAAGCAAGCGCGCGCTGTTTCAGTAAATAACGTTGTTGAATAATTTTAATTTTACATTTTCTCCTAAATTATAAGTCCAAATTATATACTTTAAAAGACAAAGTTAATCTCCATAAAATTGTCTTGCTGACGAGACTATTTTAAAACGTAAGTATTAATATGACCGCATAATAATAATACTACAAAGTCATGCCTTATTTTTTTTTATATTTTCTTCACATAATTTGCTTTATTTGTGGATTATTTACAAAAGGTAAATTAATATACTCGTAGTATGGCAATTTTTTTTTAGACCTACGTAATTCCTACATTTTTGTAGAACATGATCTTTAATTTACGTATATCTCAGCATTTCGCCAGCGCACGCGATTATAGTAGATAACCCTTCCTCATGAAACTGTCTATCATAATCAGAAAGAATTTTTGAAAACCAGTACTTTTGAAGTTTAGCGCGTTCAAACAAACAAACTTTTCCGCTTTATTATATTAGTATAGATAATCGTACATAGGTTGAATCCTTGTAACTTGGTATCTAACTTATAACATACTAGCTTTTGCCCGTGACATCGTTCGCGTGGGAGGTTTTTCCCGCGTAATTCCCGATCCCGTAGGAATTCCGGGATAAAAACTATTCTATGTCCTTTCCAGGGTTCTGAACTATTCCCATGCCAAATTTCATTTAAAACGGTTCAGCGGTTTAGGCGTGAAAAGGTAACAAACAGACAGACAGACAGTCAGAGTTACTTTCGCATTTATAATATTATAGTATGGATATAGTAAATAGTATATAGTATAAACTATAAATCATATCATAAATCATTTATTTGCATAAAATGTGGTAGGTAGAGATGTTACAAGAAATTCCGTGCATGACACATTCTGCCATTTTGAATTGGCGTGCAAATATTTATATACAGAGGTATACAGCTAAAAAAGTATGGAAGTACGGATTATTATGCATTGAATTGGTAATGTTTACCAGGTAACACAATCAAAACTCCTAACTATTGTTGATGTAACAATATTTTGCACCAGATTGATACATAACAGACATATAAATATTTTAATTTGTAGGAACACACATTATATTTGAAACCCATTACTGAATTCGATTAACACGTTACTATTTGTACTATAAATATTTACAACAAACTGAAACTAATTATTCGAATGAATAAAACAGCGATGAACAGGTTAGTCCGTTATGAGATCGTTTAAAAATTTACTTTATCATGATGGCACAATTTTAAAAGTTTTTTTTTTTATTGGCTCGCATTTACCATGATCTGACTTGATGGTAAGCGATGATGTGGTGGAAGATGAAGCACGCTTACCTAGAAGTAACCTATTCACTCTTGACTTAAAGACCCCCAGGTTATAGCTATCAGGAAACACAGACTCCGGCAGGGAATTCCACTCCTTGGCTGTACGCACAATGAAAGTATTCCCAAAACGTTTTGTGCGTATGAGTGTGAAGTCAACATGTAACGATGGTGCATCGTCGAAATATATATCTATATATACTAGCTGTGTCCCGGGGTTTCACCCTCCATACTTTAAGATTACAACTACCTAAGTTTTTTTTAGAACCTTTAGAGAAATTTAAGTAGCGGTATGATCCAGCCCTAGAAAACATATCGAACCACTGCTCCGTTTTGTCGTGAAAGAAGGATAATATCTAATGCTTTTAATTTCCTGAACAAAGCTCAGCTATCGCACCTACATAACATTATTAGGTATGCATTGTTGTCATTTACTCTAAATATTTGGCATACACTTGAAAAGCGGCCAAGCGGTAGTAGGACTCGCACATGAAGGGTTCCGCAGTAGTATAAAATAACGTTGTTTTTCAGTGTTTCTATAAATGAAATAGCTGTATTTGCGGTTTTTTACCAATCATTAAGAGTCCCTAACAATTTTACTGTCAAAAAAGAGAAATTACCTACTTTTGTAGAACAAATATCTCAATAACGGCATAAAATATCATTTTTCTTTTAAAACAGCGTTAAACATTGTATATTTATCTAGTATGTGGTCAAATTATAATTTAAATATCTACTCAAAATAAATTTAAAAAAATAAAATACAAACACGTATTTTTACGAAATCACGTAATACCAGGTTTTACAACTGTTTTTTTAGCTTAATAGGGGTGAATAACAATCTAAAAAAAAATCCTGACCATTGGGCATATAGTGCACTAGTAAGATAACCAATTATTTTTTGAAAAATAATGGGGCGATGTACTTAAAAAAAAATTAGTAAACTCAGAAAAAACTCAATAAAATCCTTTGTAAAACCGTCACTTTTGAGTAAGAATCCGTTATTGAATAGAAAATTAAAAACTAATTCTGAATAATACAGGTATTTATCTACCAAATTATTATTTTTTATTTTAATTCTAAGCTCACATTTTATTGTAATAACATTTTCAAAGTATGCCTTATAAATCGATGCGCTTGCTCGATTTATTTTGAGTAGATTAATTTGACCACATATTAGATAAATATACAATGTTAAACGCTGTTTTAAAAGAAAAATGATATTTTGTAACGTTATTGAGATATTTGTTCTACAAAAGTAGGTAATTTCTCTTTTTCGGCAGTAAAACTGTTAGGGACTCTTAAAAGTTTTTAATTATAAAGATCAGCGTATTTATATTTCTTTAGATATTTCACTTTATTATCTTAAATGTTTGAGAGGGCACGCATTTAACTACTTTGAAAGTGTATATCTTTGAAAACAATTGACTTTAAGAAAAAAATTGACCAAGTACGAGTCAGACTCGCCTATAAAGGGTTCCGTAGCACCATAAATTTGTTTTTCATAGTGTTTCTATGAAATACAAGCTTATATTTGTGGTTTTATAAAATGTGCTATATCTCAAAAACTGCTGGCTCTATCTCATCCAAACTAAAAATTCGTTGAAAGGTAAAGCATATATTTTTTTTACATTTTCACTTTATTGTTATAAAACTTAGAGGGGTGTGGAATACACATTTTTCCACTTTGAAAGAGTATATCTTTTAAATGATTGACTTTAAGAAAAGGTGGTTTTAGAAATATCAACGTCATTTTTAAAGACCTGTCTACAAACATATTTATAGGTATACTATGATGGAAAACAATATTTTTAGTTTCAGTTCCATGTATGGGGAGTACCCTCAATTTTATATATTTTTTACATTTTGTATAATACTCGGAAAGCGGTTCATAGAATACATCTGCCTTCTAGGTTTCACATGTTTACTCCTAATAGTGTCGGAATAAAATATCTGTGACATACGGACGGATAGACAAACAGGCAGACAAACGGACAGACATGACGAATCTATAATGGGTTCCGCCTCGAATGGTTTGATGAAGAAAATGTTTTATAGTTTCAGTGCCATGTATAGAGCCCCCATTTAATTTATATTATTGTATGAAAATCGTAAGGCGTTTCACAAAATACTTCTACCTACCGAGTTTCAATACTGTAGTGCTAATAGTTTTGGAATAAAGTGGCTGTGACATAAGGACAGAATGACAGACAGATATGACGAATTTATAAGGGTTCCTTTTTTGCCATTCGGCTATAGAACCCTAAAAAGTGAATCGCTTATGATTGACTTGAATTATTAATCTGGGAAAATCGTTGTCAATTTCAATCAATTTTATCAAAAATGGAAAGAAAATCTTTTGAGTCGTGGTCAGCCATCATGACATGGGTAGTAAGATGTGGGTTTACAAGATAAATATTTAGACGATCTTATCTTCAGATATATTTGGTGAATAATTTTATATTTGACCCTTATATTTTCGGAGTATGAATGACAGGCGGAGTCTTAAAAAAAGACAAGCTCGAAAGAATTTCGTTGCAGTAACATAGGAATTTTTACGAATTTTTCGTGAAATAACAGGTATTCTTTTGTGTTTTCGTTAACAGTTACTTCATATAAGACTGCGGAATTTAGTGTACTATTGGCCTATTTTATGCGAACTCATATCATTAATGTAAAAGTGAGTTTTATTTGTACTGGATATAGTTAGACAGTAGTTTTTACTGGGTAAGAAATGCACCCAAAGGCAAACCTTAATGCCAGGGTCCCTTAGGGGTCGGTTTTCTCAGCAACTTTATTCTTGCTGCACATTAATGATCTGCTGATGCTCGGTACCTTTGGGTATACAGACGACAGCACAGTTGCTGAGAGATATGTGTCCAGCGCCCGTGCTGGTGAGTCACAGATCCAGTCTCTCCGTGAGGGCATGGTTAAGCGCTTGAACTTTGAAGGCTGTCTCCGAATGGGGTGATGCCAACTTGGTCAACTTTAATGCAGCTAAAACCCAGGCGTGTCTCTTCTCCGCAAAAAGGAACCAATTCCGACCGGCTCCTACTTTCCACGATAAAACCGTGCCGATAACCGATCGTATTAAGCTTCTTGGGGTAACACTTAACTTTCACCCTGAATTTTGGTCCGTTTATCGAGGCTAAGGCTCAGCTAGCAGCAAAAATAATTTGGGAATCCTTGCAAAGGTGAGACGGTACTTCACACCGGAATAGATGCTCAATCTCTATCAAGCCCAGGTTCGGTCGTGTATGGAGTACTGCTCTCATCTTTGGGATGGATCTGCCAAATACCAACTGGACGCGCTTGAGTCTATCGAGAGACGGGCCGCCAAAAGACTCATTGGCAACGATTCATTGGTCGAATCAAAGCTCCAGAGCCTTGAACCCCCCGCCGGGGTTGCGGAAATGTATTAACAAGGTACCGCGGCTCCGGCACTTACGGGCAGCTGAAGGGACAGGGTGGGTTTTTAGTCAGTAGAAGTCTGATACTCCCTCTCGCATAACCCAGAGCGGGAGAAGTTATTCGATAATTTTCCTACCCAGAGAAAAAAAAAAAACAAAACAAAGAGCCTTGAACATCGACGACGACTTGCAATTCTATCGGTTTTCTATCGGTAACATTTCGGGGAGTGTGCGATGGAATTACACAATCTAATTCCGCCAAGCCCATTCCATCATCGGACTACAAGACAAATGGCAATGCGCCATCGTTGCATGGTGGATATCCCACCCATACGCACAAAACGTTTTGGGAATACTTTCATTGTGCGTACGACTAAGGAGTGGAATTTCCTGCCGGAGTCTGTGTTTCCTGATCGCTATAACCTGGGAGTCTTTAAGTCAAGAGTGAATAGGTTACTTCTAGGCAAGCGTGCTCCATCTTCGACCACATCATCACTTACCATCAGGTAAGATGGTGGTCAAACGCGAGCCTATTATCAATAAAAAAAACCTAGTTGTGCCCAAACATAAAATAAGATTTCTGTTAGTCCATCACGTTAAAATATCTGAACAAACCTAGAGGAAATTTGGCACAATAATAGATTACAGTCTAGAATAGCTATATAGGACATTTATCTCGGCTATAAAGAACTATTCCCTACCCTAAGGGAATAGTAGTTCTTTTATCAAAATTTTCACGCGGATAAAGGCGCAGGTAAATAAACCAAATAATAAAGTTGTATATAGGTATGTACATATTTATTATTATAACAGAATCGTGTCAGACTCGTACACGTCTTATATCATAACCCGAAAAATATATTCCCTCAATTTTTTTGTACAATATATTCATAAATTTCAACAGTCCGTCTATTACGGTTCATGAGATACAGCCCGCTGACAGATAGACGGACGGACGGCTGGGGCTGATTAATAGGCTTCTTTTGTTCTTCGAACCTTTAAAAAGTGTTATATATATATACCGTTGTCACTAAGTGTAACATAAACCTTTTTATGAAAACTTAAGAAATACTATTAAGGTGACAGCAAACGAAATATATCTGCCTTTTTTTTCGGAGAGAAAATCACATTACTTGTCTCCATCTGGGAGGAGCGGAAGAGAATGCCAGACTTCTACTGACTAAATACGCACCTTGGTCCTTCAGTCATAGCGTATCGATGCCGCGGTATTCTATTAGAACCAATACTCGTATTATTGGTTTGGAAGCTTCTAATTTTACTCCCAATATCTTATCGAATATTGGAATCAAATTGATTTGGCTACCAAAGATTATTTCAAACTTAGGCAAAACGGATGGAATATTCGATAAAACTGGATGATTAAACTTGATAACTTTATTATTTCTTTTAGATGCAGTATTTTATGAAATTGCTAAAATACTACATCAGTTAAAATGTATGGTCCAATTTGTTAAAATATTAAAATTAAATCCACGCAGTAATATTTGCTAAATACAAACAATGTCAAAATTTATATTGGTAATATAATATAAGCTGAATTTTCACGAAGTCGGTATGAAGAGAAATAAACTTAAAATAGAAACTGTTGTACATGCATTGTTTTGGCATTGTAATGGTAGCAGATACTAATAATGTCTACAAAGCTGATACAGTAAATTAGTTAAGTATTTTTATTCAAGGTTTCTTCTATGTACACGTAGAGGTGGATTTTTTTTTAATGGAAAGTCACAGATGAGTTGAATAGATCTCTAGAAAATAGTTTCAGCTGGCCATAACATTTTTTTTTAAGATTCATTGGCTAAATTACTTTTAATGTGGTATTTTTTTAAGTCGTGTGCCTCCCTTGTCTCTACCTATAAAATCATTAATTTTGATGGTGTGTATATTGAAAAAAGAAAAGAAGAAAAAGAAAACGTCGTGAATTAATAACACAACCAAAACGACAGTCTGACTTAAGGCTTGTATTCATGCCAATAACCTTGACCATTTGGGCGGAGCTAACGACCCCTCTCCGCGCGCCACTCCGCGCAGCTCTCCGCTACCCGCATGCAACAGAAAAGAGAGGCGCGCTCGGCCCGCGCCTGCGCCGGCAGCATGTGTCGTCGCTTCGCCTAGTCTCGGCACAGAGTATCGAAATCACAGAAGGTCAAGTCATCGTGAAAGTTAAATTCATTTTTATTTGTACCGCATCAAAAGTGGTCAATTTTTGTTTTTATTTATTATCTATTGATATAGATGCACTTTGAGTATGTACTGTAGAAACTATACCTCTATTATAGATCAGCCTGGCTCGAAACATGAGGTAAACAACTTGATCTATCTTTTTAACTAAATTATATATAAATAAAAATTAATGGCTAAATATGTTGCTAAGCGCAAAACTCAGGAATGGCTGGACCAATACGGATTTTTTTTTCGAATATTCGTTATAGTCTGAGGAAGGTTTCTATTAAGAGAAAAATGGTAGGTAGGTAGGTAGGGTAGGTATGTAGGTAGGAACTTAGAGTAAAGTAGATAGGTAGTATAATTATTACTAGTGTAGGTATGTCATATTATTTGTTACATTTTTTATAAACAAATAGATTATAACTAAAATTCACTGAAATTTAACTTTCTTTCACCAAGTATTTTTATTCTATTGATTGGTTGAACTTCTTCATCCTCATTTATTTCTCCGTGTTCACATATATTTATTTTTAGAAATTTTGATAGCCATATAAAATCTTGTTCTATGTTTTCTTTTCGTCCTTCTTCGTTCTCGTTATCTTCATTTTTCTCATCAATCTATTTTTCTTTCCTTAGTTCTATTTCCTTCTCTTTGTCGTTTTCTTCTTTCTCTTGTACATTATCTTAACTCTATCTTTCTATCTCAACTGGCGGCTTCGTCCGTACGAAGAGAAACCGGTGCATATCGGCTCAAGCCAGGCCTCGTTCAGACGAAGCGCACACACGCGCCTTGCTTGTAGTAGTGTACCTATCATAGCGCAGTTGTATGAAGCTTACCCTCTGTCCGTTTACTCCATAGATAAAATAAATAACTAGATGTGGTCAACAGAAGAAATTATATCGGAACCGTGTGTCTCCAGTTAGTCGCTGGGTGGGGTAACAACTACACATGCAGTTTAATAAAATCAATAGATACGCACTCGCGCACACACCCGCATTTCCTAAATCAGAACGTACTATACAATCAATAATAAACCTTATTCCGTCAAACACAGCGTGTATTTACCATGCACCTTAGAATTTACCCACACAAAAACATCGGTCGCTATCGTTGTGCTGTGCAAAAGCAATTTATTTTACATATACGCTAGTGATTGACTAAATCGGAAAGTTATCGATTCTTCCATTTGTTATTGTACATTTTTTTTGGGCACCTGAAAATGAACCAAATAAAAAATGGCATGTCCAGAAAATATTATAATAACAATAAACATATTATTAAGAACATAACATTACATAATTATTATTAAGTACTACCTACTAAGTATTAAGGGCTACCCTGGCGCTTTCGACTTAAATCTTAATATTTAATTATCATAGTGATAGGTCGAATGGAAGTTGATGTTAACTTACATTACGCTCTTGATCGGAACATACCAGCCATATAGGTTGTATAGAATCCTGAAAAGTTGAATGACTGATTTTATGAATGTCCTAAAACATGAGAATAGCTTTCAGTAATAAAATAAAATTTAACCCACTTCTGCAAAAATCAGTTGTACTCTTAATTTTGGAATTGTCCATTCAGGCTGGAACATTTCTGCGCTGAAGTGAACCGAGCATTTATGGTGCTATTTTGTGTAGGGTACCAGTTAGGTGGCATGCCTGTGGCATCAATCCATTTCTTTTTTATATTACCATCTTTTGGGAAGCTGAAAAGTACGAAAACCACTTATTTATCATTTACATACATCCTAAGCTATCATATATAATAAGCATCGCAATAATTACGTACCACACTATAAATCAAGATCTGAATGATTTTGACGTATATTGCTAATCCATTGCTACATATGTTCAAAATATTGGTCTGCTCAACAACGTAAATACCACAGTGAGTGTTGTTGATTTAGCATAATGAAACCGATTCCTATTGTAAGTGTGTTACGCAATTACCCCGCAGGTAATAGTTTAGTAGGTTATAATAGGTTTTTGTTATAAGAAAAATCCTAGTTAGTAGAGAAATTGTTAAATATATGAAAACAAACACACATCCATGCCTAACAAATAAATAGCATGAATATATTGACTTATTTTAAGCTAAATTCACTAATATATTATCTGAACCATGCCGATTATTATTACGCATTCGAAGCTTCAACGGAAGTAAAATACAAAAACCATAAAAAAATAAAGAAACAGCAACATAGGATAAGGCATAACATACGATAATTCTAAACCGAAAAACACCACCGATTATTAACCTAAAATTAAAGTAACTTACTTTATGAATATTGGTTACGCATTTCTCTACTACTCTCTAAAAAAAACAAAATAAGTAAAATAACATTATTTACACCGGGCTAAAACGGTTGACAGATTGAAAAATAAACTATTGTAGCGACAGCGACGTCGGAACTCCTTACGCATGCTGCGGGCGTAAAATAAATTGTTTATTTTTTCTACTTTTTTGTACACTTGACATTTCAACGTATTTTTATTTCTGTCATCTCATGTAAAATAAAAGTTAAACCTCTTAGAGGTTTCCGTATGTTATAAAAAACTTTTTACCGGTCTTTAGTTTTGTATTTTCGTTTTTGGCACCGACTTCCGAAATTAAAGTTATTTTTCACTTTGCAGTGTTTTTTGGGAGTCGGTTTAATTTTTTGGTAAAAAGTTTTTATTTCACTCTTTTTAGTTGGTCGATTTTTAATTTACCTAGTTACAAGAGCCTAAATGTCAACTACTTATATTCATTTACAAAATATTGCTTTTCCCAATGTTGGGCTGTTATTTGTTGAGGAGTTCTCCTGGTAGTTCACCATCAGCTTCACTTCACCATATGCATTATGACGAGCATATTGTGCTTAATAACCACATTCAAGTAATCGAAGCGGAACACATGAACTACTTATTATTCCTACTTATATATTGAGTAGTTCCAGTGGCCATCGGTGGTCTTCATCATCAGGTCTACTTCACAAATGGTGCTTTTCGAATGCAACTACACAAGTTACTATAAAAATACTCAAATCACTATAGGTGTGCCTATAATATTTGAAGAGTTCCCTCGATTTCTCCAGGATTACATCATCAGATCCTGACTTGGTGACAATGGGACCAATTTCAAAGTATACCCTTTCAAACAAAAAAAAGAATTTTCCAAATCGGTTGAGCCGTCTCCGAGTAATCGGTGATCATACATAAAAAAGTAATAATAATATACGCGTCGAATTGATAACCTCCTCCTTTTTTGTCGTCGGTTGAAAAACCCCTAAACTATAATAGCAATATTTCATTCGTCAATCGACATTGCTGTCGATAGCATACGTTAGTGGATCTGCACAAGCACATCACTAATTCGTCGCAAGAAGTGGCGGCCTCACTACGCGATGAATCCGCGTAATACATTTTCGTATGTTATTTTTACATTGCTTGTCCAGTTACTTAGTGACGAACTCAGGTAGTGGTTAAGGAGCAATGTATTTATAGCAAAAGTAGTACAGTTGTTCTGATATTTGGAAACAAAAATAACATAGTAAAACCAAGAAAGATTTTACGATGTATTGTTTTTCATGATTTTAAAGACAAATATTGTAAAATACTTGTACTTACATATGGTAAGTGATTCCATGATTCACATAGTATTGATTTTGGCTTCGGTTTTTACAAGATACCACAGAAAAACTCGGCATTCATATATGTTATCACGATCGCCGTCGAAAGCGCACTAGTTCGCAGAGACGGCCACTTGCCTGTGACATGAGCCCTGTGGCCATGTCGCGCGGACACCGATACGCCCCCTTACCACTTCTCCTATATTTTTGATTTCTGTGGTTTATTCTGTGCTATCTACTTTTATGCGAGGTAAGTAAAGCGATAGTTTATAATGAAATATGAGGATAAAACTTTAAACTTACCTTGATAATAAATGTATACCCTTTTGTTTGTAATATTTTTTTAGACCTCTCTTCATTCGTTTCTGCTTATTCCCATGTTTTACAAACTAAATTTAAACACTACTAAAACTGTAAAATACTATGAGTTTATAACACTAACACTACTTATAGATACATAGAATACTCTTTAACTTATAAACAAGAATCAGAAATAAAACTTTTTGACGAATCGAAAGTCGGTTCTATTTTTTGATAATAAGTTTTATTTCACGCTTTTTAGTGGGTCGGTTTGTAATTTATCTAGTTACAAAAGCCAAAATGTCAACTACTTATCACCTTTTACAAAATATTGCTTTTCCCGGTGCAGAGCCGTTAATTTTTGAGGAGTTCTCCTGGTACATCACTATTAGCTCTACTTTACCATATGCATTGTGACGAGCATAAAGTGCATAACATCTATATTTAAGGAATCTAATCGCAATCCACGAAATACTTATTATTGAGTAGTTTTGATGGCCATCTGGGGTCTTCGTCATCAGTTCCACTTCCTCAAATGGTGCTTTTCGAGAGAAACTATACAAGGTACTATAAGAAATACCCAAAACGCTATAGGTATGCCTATAATATTTGAAGAGTTCCCTCGATATCTCCATGATTCCATCATCAGATCCAAACGTGACGACAATGGAACTAACTAGAATATATACTCTTTCAAACAAAAAAAGAATTTTCCAAATCGGTCCAGCCATCTGCGAGTAATGAAGTAACATCATAAAAAAAAGTTCAAGACGAATTGAGAACCTCCTCCTTTTTCTAAAGTCGGTTAAAAAGCTATTCCACTATTTACAAAATTAATTTTTGCAGTAATATTTTACGATATTATTTCGTAGTGCTTGAGCTCTCGCAACGCGACGTACGTTCACCTAGCAACACGATGCGCCCCGCACTGAATTTGTGGACGAGTGCGGGGGTGATGTAAACGCAGTCTTTAATTGGACGCATTTTTAATTTATTGTAATAAAAATGATACATATTTGTAAAAAGTAATAAAACCAAATCATTTTCATTTGTATTGCAAAGCAGTAGTATATTTTTTTTATACTCTTTTGATAAGAAATTAAGGAGTAAAATGGTTTCATCTCAATGACTTGGAGGTGATTTGGCATTTTTTTTTCTTATTATGTGATACCGATAGAAAAATTGTGGCTAAACCAAATTACGGTTCATATCATGTAGATTACTAACAATTTTTTTCAGATGTAATTTCTCTGTAATTGCCGACGAAAAGTTGCTTCATCTGAATACTTTTTTCAAGCTTTTTTCGAGAGAGCAGCCTTAACTGCAAGACGCAAGAGTCTAGCAATGGCAATTATACGCACAATTCACAAAAAAATATATATTTGCGGTTTTAGAAAATGTACTATATCTCAAAACCACTGACTCTATTTCGTTCAAACTAATTTTCGTTAAAAGTTTACAATAAGATCATAATAACATATTTATTATATTTATATTTTTCACTCTATTATTAAAGAAGTTAGAGGAAGGGGGAAACGCCCATAAATCTATCTATAGACACCAGACACGTATAGGATTGATGAAAAAAAATATATTCAGTTTCAGTTCTATGTATGGGAGCCCCCCTTAATTATATATATATATATATATATATAATCTTTGTATAAGTAGCGGTAAGCGGTTCATGGAATACATGGAATACCTACCAAGTTTCACATGTGTAGTCGTAATAGTTTCGGAATAAAATGGCTGTGACATATAGACGGACGGGGACACACAGACAAACAAACAGATAGACAGACATGACGAAACTTTAACGGGTTCCATTTTTGCCATTCGGCTACGGAACCATAAAAAAGGTGACCGTAAGGACTACACTAATTATAGGCCAGTAGCAATATTATCTAGTGTAGACAAAATTATTGAATAATGCATAATTAATCAACTTGGCGACTATTTACAATGCAATAATATATTAAGTAAATCACAGCATGGTTTTCAGAGAGGAAAAAGTACTAATACTTTACTAACGTAAGTTTACTGATGAGATTAATACTTATTTAAACGAAAAAAGTATATTGTTGCTATTTTTTATGATTTTAAAAAGGCTCTTGATACTCCAGAAACCAGTACTCTATTGAAAGCATTAGAGGAGTGCGGGGTGGGAAAACCTCTGAAAGAATGGTTCAGAGACATGTCACTTCACGCACTTACAGGGTGGGAATCGGCGATACATTTAGTGACGAAAAATCAGTCCTCAGGAATCAGAATGTGGTCGCGTGTGCTATTTAATGCATGTAAATACATAGTCTATGTGGAGTGATTAAAAATAGCTCTGCACATATGTTCGCTGACGACCTGTGTACGCTGCGGGCTGGCACAGACCTGAGACAATCCGATTAGGTCAGCAGGACATAGACGGTGGTCACGTGACAATGGTATCGTACTTAATAACGAGAAAACAAAACTTTTAATTATAAATTCACCATATTTAGCACTAAATGAAAATCCTCAACCATTCTTTACCCATTCTTTTAATTGTTTTCATAATAACAGACCCTGGTGATGGTTTTTTAAATATTATATGCTTTTTTTAACCACCCAAAAAGATACGGTACACCTTTTCAACCGACGACCAAAAGAGGAGGTTATCAATTCGACGCGTATATTTTTTTTTTTTTTTTTTTTTTTTATGTATGATCATCGAGTACTCGAAGACGGCTGAGCCGATTTGGAAAATTCTTTTTTTGTTTGAATGGATATACTTCGAAATTGGTACCATTATCACCAAAGTCAGGATCTGATGATGGGATCCTGGAGAAATCGAGGGAACTCTTCAAATATTATAGGCACACCTATGGCGTTTTGGGTATTTCTTATAGTACCTTGTGCAGTTGCTCTCAAAAAGTACCATTTGGGGAAGTGGAACTGATGATGAAGATCACAGATGGCCGCCGAAACTACTCAATAATAAGTATTAAGTGGATTGCGATTCGATTACTTGAATATGGATCTTAAGCACTTTATGCTCGTCACAATGCATATGGTGATGTAGAGCTGATGGTGAAGTACCAGGAGAACTCTTCAACAATTAACGGCCCAGCATTGGGAAAAGCAATATTTTGTAAAAGGTTATAAGTAGTTGACATTTAGGCTCTTGTAACTAGGTAAATTAAAAATCATCCAACTAAAAAGAGTGAAAAAAAAACTTTTTAACAAAAAATTAAACCGACTCCCAAAAAACACTGCAAAGTGAAAAATAACTTTAATTTCGGAAGTCGGTGCCAAAAACGAAAAAACAAAACTAAAGACACCGACTACCGAAATTAAAGTTATTTTTCACTTTGCAGTGTTTTTTGGGAGTCGGTTTAATTTTTTGTTAAAAAGTTTTTTTGGCAACAAGAATTATTGACAAAGTGTAAATTAACGCGGGCGAAGCCGCGGGCAAAAGCTATGTTAATAATAAATACTACAGCAATGACCTCGGGTAAATATGTTGTGCCTAGGAAAGTCAATGTTTATGGAGACAGAACATTAAAAAAACGCATCCCATATATACTTAACGGTTTACGAGTGAATAGGTTACTTCTAGGCAAGCGTGCTCCATCTTCGACCACATCATCACTTACCATCAGGTGAGATGGTGGTCAAACGCGAGCCCATTATCAATAAAAAATAATTTCACGGCTCACTAGGTGCTCTGATTTACGTGTGATATTACACGCAGTTAGTGTTGTTTTTCATAGATTTTAAATCACTCAAATCTCCTCACACCTTGACATTAAAAAAGTCTTGGATTTGCCTTTAAAAAAATAGTGCAGTCAAATACTCTATCATTATCGCTAGTGAAATGTACCCATTTAATCTGGAATCCCATAAAGCGTCTTTAGTCTATGCTAGCGCAGTACTCTGTGCCTCTCACGGTCCAGTAAACCAGATATAAATAAATCGGTCAGGCATAGGACATCGGACACCTTTCGGCTTTCGTTCGAGACAAGATAATCTTGTACCTAGTCAGGCATGCAAAGCTGCCTGCTGCCGGAAAGCTAAAGACCGACTTATTGCGAGCATTGAGCTATGTACCATACAGTTTATTTAAAAGCTTCTGGTTAGGTACGTTAGAACATGATAAAGTACTTAGAATGAAGAAAGGTTTTATTAGAAGCAAAACTGCATATTTTAGCAACTTTTTAGGTATCAGGTAGACACAACAAGACTGTCGCTGCGACCAAAGATTAAAGATTAGACCTGAGATTTATAAGAAGACTAGCTTCTTCCCGCGACTTCGTTCGCGTGGGAGAGTATTCTCGTGTAGATCCTGATCCCGTGGGAATCCCGGGATAAAAAGTAGCCCATATATCATTCCAATATGTATAATATCTACTTACCAATTTCATTCAGATCCGTTCAGTAGTTTTTGAGTGAAAGAGCAAAAAACATACATATATCCTCACAAACTTTCGCATTTATAACATTAGTAAGATAATTAGTAGTAGGCGTAAGGCTGCCCAACTCAAGTGGGACTGGGCAGGACATATCTTCCGTATGCCAGGTCAACTGTGGGAAAAAATAACACAAAACTAGAGCCCTGAGACAGTGAGACCACGAAGGAGATGGCGGGACGAACTGGATAAGTTCCGTCAGAACTAGCGGGAGGACGCGCGGTCTCGCGAGAAATGGAGGGAGTGAAGGGAGACCTTTGCCCAGGAGTGGGACAGAGCAGGAAAACAAAAAAAAAATAGTATTAGTGATATTTGTACCGATACGAGTAGTCTGATAAAAGTATGGCTTTTTAAGTGTGCGTATCTTAGTTTTAATTTCTTCCGACCTCCTACCGATATTCCTTTGCCCCAATCTTCGAAAACTATCCGCCTTATGTACTCTGTGTCATTTTGAATATGTATGTAATATGTTTTGTTTTGTCTTTATACTTTCGTTTTGAAGCGTTCAGAATCCACACACACACACACACACACAGAAGTCCACTTTATGGCATGATTTCTGTTAATAACGAGATACATAAGTAATACCTCAATTGAAAGGACTAATTGATCGGCAAAGTCACATTCTTTCGAATCATAAAGCCTTTATAATAATAATTTAAACTATTAGGTTCCCATTGCTGGGACATAAGCCTTCACTCTATTAGAAGGGAACGAGCCGTAATGCACCACGTGAGCGTAGTGCGGGTTGGTAGATCTCACGTCTTCGAACATTTGGTCCTAGGATATGCTAGTTTTTAGGGTTCCATAGCCGAATGCCACAAAATGGATCCTTTATGTTTCGTCATGTCTCTCTGTATGTCTGTCCGTCCGTCCGTATGTCACAGCCATTTTATTCCGAAACCATTAGAACCGCGAGTTTACACATGAAACTTGGTTTTATGAAACCTATGCGTGTCTATAGAAAGTTAAAATCTTTATATATAAAAAAAGGTCTTTAAAAATTACATTGAGGTTTCTATAACCACTTTTTCATAAATTCAATGGTTTAAAGGATATACGCTTCCAGACTGGTAAAATGTGTGTGTGTTCCCTCTCTAACTTTTATAATATTGGTATTAAGTAATTTTCGTTCATTAAGATATATAAAATAATAAACTTTTTATTACTTTATATATCTTAATGAACGAAAATTACTTTCAACGAAAATTGATTTGAACGAGATCGGCTCTGCAGTTTTTGACATATAGCATTTTTTCTAAAACCGAAAATATAACTTTGTAATTCATACAAATACTATGAAAATAATGTTATTTGGCGCAGTCGCTACGGAACCCTTCATAGGCGAGTCTGACTCGCACTTGGCTAATTTTTTCACGAAGTTTTCATTCACCGATTTCAGAGCAGTGGTCATGATATAAATAACACAAAGTATTGTGGGTTTGAACCCATTGCCTGTAGCTCAAAAGATGCACCCGTAACCACTGAGTCACCACTGTTCAAATAAAGCCTTCAATTTATTAAAAAAAAACCATTGCCGAACAATTTGTTTCCCTACTGTTATTTCTCCCTAAGCTTGCAATGTTCATACACTTCCTCTTCCCATAACAAGTATAATGGGATTAAAACAAACATCCTCCGCCCACTTTGTCTCCCCATCTTTCCATCAAATCAAACCAGACTCTAAATTCTATGCAAAACAATCTATTATTCAGTAAACAACCGCAATAATTTTTAATCCAATGTTCTCAGAAATTTTGTAAGAGTCGGTTAGTGATGTCTTTTAGCACAAAAACGTCGTTTTATGTAAATGAATTGCTGGTGAAAGTGCACCCCATGGCTCCGTATAGCGATAAAGCGAAATTAACTGACTTACAGTACCACAACGAAATAGCAGATGTTACTGAGTACACTTGAAAACGGGTTTTTAATATTGTATTTTTGTTAAAGATACGGCATCTGTGTTGTGTTTATTGAATGGAAAAAATGCTGAAGCCAGACCTTGTGAAAATTGATTTCGTTATCATTTTGGATATATTTTGGTAATATATGTCCACATAATGTAGCTCCAATAATTTCAATTATAACACTTTCCTGTAACTGTGTTTGAAACTTTTATGTCGTTTGTTTTCGAACTTTTTGATACTATACGTCATTTAAAAAAAGAGCTTAGTGGTGCTAGCCGAGCGGTGGTAACAGGCCTGACTTACGAGTTGAGTTCGAACCCCGTCAAGCATATTACAGTAATGTTATATCATCACAACTGCTTTCAAATGTGTGACGAAACCGGCGTGTTTATGGACCAAACATCCGTAGACATGACATTCATCAACCCGCACAAGACCCGCGTGGTTGATTACTTTTCCGCTCATAAAGAGGATTACGTTCCCAGCAGTGGGAACGTAATAGGCTGAATTATTATTATTTGTGAAATTCACTCTATTCAACACTAACACGTCTCCCAACCCACAATATAGAAATTACTTTTTCTTGTCTCAGGTATATCCGCGGGCGGCGGCGGTGACACCAGCGAGGAAGCAACCACTAGCACCATTGAGTTCGCGTTCAATGCCACATCTAGCACCGAGAGCGTCGCCCAGCCCTACTTCGACAATGCAACGAAACGCGACTACACGGCGGCAGTGGGTCAGCCGGCCTATCTACACTGTCGCGTGAAGAATCTTGGAGATAGAGCGGTATGTTTTTTATACTACCTTTTTAGGGTTCCGTAGCTGAATGGCAAAAAATGGAACCCTTACAGTTTCGTCATGTCTGTCTGTCTGTCTTTCCGTCCGTCCCTATGTCACAGCCATTTTATTCCAAAACTATTAAGACTTCTTCTCAGTCGTATCACTCTTATTAGAGTGGTCATGGTCAACATGCAGTAAATGCTGGAGTGGTGGATGTAGCTCGCCTCATCTCGATGTCGCGCCATCTCTACCTATTTGCTGACATTTTGATGCACTCATACAAAAGTCCGCTAACCATGGTCTTTACTTGGTCGGTCCAACGCTTCGGCGATCGTCCGCGCGGTCTGGTGCCCTCTATCTTGCCTTGGACGATGAGACATTCTATGGAGTCGTTGTAACGCCTTGATATTATATATGTCCGAATAGTTATTAATAATTAAGACTATTAAAAATAATTAATCACATGTGAAACTTGGTTGCTAACCGCTTTCCGATTTTAAGACAAAAATAAAAAATATATATAAAATTAAGGGGGGCTCCTCATACATGGAACTGAAACCAATAATATTTTTTTCATCTAACCTATGCGTGGTTAAATGTATGTGTGTGTGTGTCCCTCTAACTTTTATAATAATGGAGTGAAAAATCTAAAAATATATATATACTATAGATCTTTTTGAGATATAGCACATTTTCTAAAACCGCAAATATAACTTTATATTTCATACAAACACAATGAAAAACAAAGTTATTTAGCGTAGCTACTACGGAACCCTTCATGGGCGAGTATGAGTCGCACTTGGCCAATTGTATTGAAGTGTCAATAGCGTAATTGCTAAGGTGTTGGACTTGTGATCGAGACGACGCGGTTCGAACCCCGCCCATTACACTATTATCGTGAACCCACTAGACACAAGCATATTTTTTACCTTAGTTGGAGAGGTCAACAAAATTGCCAGTAATGTGAAGTCTACCCACATTGCTAGTTTTCTTTAAAATAAAATAATTATAAATTTCGTATACTTTAACTGTGACCATCTCCTCACTTTTGCGGTTAATTTCGTAAATAAGGGTTGCATAAAGTTCTGCTTAATTTATTTATGTTGATGGATAATAATGGGCAGTCCTATTGCACAGGGCAATCTCCTACAGAAAACCTTTTGATGGACAGAACTCAAAGGAGATAGGTTTAGGAGAGATTTTATCTAACTATATATCTATCTATAATACTTATAGATTTGTAACAAATAGTATTAATAATATAAATATGAATATAATATATGAAAATAGTCGTGACTGCTGTATTTACGTGTCCGGGCGTGCAAATTGTGATCAGTTTATTCTTAATAGAATATTTTTATTGATATTTCGTGGAATCTTCAATACTTACTGAGATCGGTCTGCGAATATGTTACCATTTTAACAAATTAAGATTCCTTTGTGGCTCGGAAGCCGTTGGTACCGGCTATCATGCGGTACATCTTTGACAGCCGTAACGCATAATTGGAACCTTGAAATTTCAACAGCAGTCTTGCCAAGTGCTATCTTTTTTCTACCCAATTATTGGACTGTAGAGGTCAAGTTTGTTTCGTTGGAAGAACGCCAGGCAAATGCTGCTTAAAAATCATCTCTTATGATCTTCACCTTTATACAGCAATTACGCCATCTTCTTTGTTGCTGACTAGTTCCAGGTTTAAAGTAAACACAATACCTCTTTTCACCAAAATATTACAAACTAGCTTCTGCCCGCGACTTCGTCCGCGTAGAAGTCGAAAATATTCCTATGTTTTATTCCAGGACATATTTATCTGTGTGCCAAATTTCTTTCAAATCCGTTCACCCGTTATAGCGTGATTTAATAACAAACATCCATGCAAACTTTCGCATTTATAATATTAGTATAGATATAGACTGCGGGAAAGTTCTACCGAGTTACCGCGGCCCCGGAAATTTAGGGCAGCCGAAGGAACAGGGTGGGTTTTTAGGCAGTAGAAATCGGACACACCCTTCCGTTTGACCCAGAGCGGAAGAAGTCATTCGATGATTTTCCCACCCCAAAAAAAAAAGTATAGATATAGATTTACAATCCCATTTTTAAATATGAAAGATTGCCATACATTGTTTTCAGTTTTATGCAACTGTTTAGGCAGCGCATGCAAATAATTCTATTTTAAGGGTACCATTTTCCGACTTGCTTGACAACGATTATAATAGCTCGGCTAATATGCATGATATAAAGATAATTTATAGCCTATAGCACTCAGGGATATGGACTGTACTAAACTCGCCCGTCTACATGCCAGCCAGTTAAATGGGAGGGGTGCGGGAGACGCGAGAGAGGGGGCTACTTCGCACTGGACTCGCCGAAAAATAGGATCGCGATCTATTTAACTCAACTTAATCAACAACTTACTACTTAACTCGCTTTTGCCGTTCAAACTACAATAATAACTTAACTCGCCGATGACGCAAGTTAACTCGCTACTGTACTTATTGAAGTGTAAATCGGGCTTTAGTGCCCAAGGTTTGAGAAGAAAAAGACCCTTCTCCAACTTTGAGTAGCTGTTGTGGAAAATCGTTATCTGTATTTCCGATTAGGTGGGCTCTCATATTAGTTCGTAAGTTTAAAGTTTGGACCATACTCCATAGAGGTGACGATTTAAGACACGCCTTTATGATGTCCGCACGGGTCCCTTTTGTGATGACGGGAAGTGTCGGCCGAAAGTCACCAGCAAACACATAGGTGACACCACCCATGATAGCAACTGAATTTCTCAAGTCCTTAAGTTCGATCCACTACTTCAACATGAGCTCTATGGCTCATTGTGATTGTGCATTCATCCCACATTATCAGCGACGTATTCTGTAATAACTGTCCAAGGGGCCCATTTTTGCGAATTAAACATACCGACTGCTGCTCCAATGAAACTGAATCGTAATTATGTTGAAAAAGCTTTTTTTACATAAATCCTCCTATATCTGCTAAAATATAAAATATAATTATTTAAGACGGACCAGATTGCCATACATTGTTTTCAGTTTTATGCAGCTGTTCAGGCAGCGCATGCAAATAATTTTATTTTAAGAGGTACAATTTTCCGACTTGCTTGACAAAGATTATAATAGCTCGGCTAATATGCATGATATAAAAATAATTTATAGCCTATAGCACTCAGGAATAATGCAGCTACATGGAAGCGAAAGAATTTTCAAAATCAGTTCGGTAGTTTCAGAGATTACCCCCTACATACAAACTTACAAATTTTACCTCTTTATAATATTAGTATAGATAATGTACAATAGCGAAACTGCCATAATATCACTGACAGTCTATATTCATTAACGGCCTGTGTACTAAACTAACTTTTTTAAACACATATTCTGACAAGCTTGCTTACCGTTCTATACATATACATCATGTAAATAAAATTTCAATGTCTGTCTATGATTTCACATTACCTAATAACAATCTTGTTAACCCTTCCCACTAAGCTAAATATGCTTGTGTCTGGAGTGGGTTCACGGCAATAGTGTAATGGGTGGGGTTCGAACCCGCGACCTGTCGATCACAAGTCGTCCGAATTTCCACGAGATCGTGCGGAAAAATCCGCGTAGGTATTATCCACTTCCATGTGAACAAAATCGCGTGCACAGCTAGTCAGCAGTATTGTTAGTAGGTAGGTATTAACACGAATACAACTGGTATACAGATTAACACCTTGCATAGGATTAGTCGCGCAGGCTTTCCGCTGCACTAAAGCGAGCCTGTGCGCGTCACCCAGTTTCATTGCGATAATACTAAATTTAACTGCACTGCTAGCCGTTAGGCACCGGGATTTTCTCAACAATGTCTGTGTTTTCTCGTTAATTCTTTATTAAAGCGTAACAATGGCGAATTATGGTGAAATGTGTCATTGCACTAAGTATTATATTGTGCTAACATCTTTTGTACCATATTTTAAGCAAATAAATGGATTTGATTTTATTTGAACAAACACATACTTACACAAACATTTTCGCATTTATTTATTACTTAATATAAGTATGGATTTATTTAATGAGTATGTTTTTTTTAATTACTGATGAGCCCATTCTTGACCTCGTTCTCGCCTAATGGTAAACGATAGATGAGGTCTAAGATGGGACGAGCGAGCCCAGAAGATGCCTATTTACTCGTGCTTTAAAGGCTGAAAGGTCATAAGTGTAAATTAGTCTTACGTCCGATCTAGGCTAGCCGGATGCAACTGTAGAATATTGAATAAAAACTGTTTCTTTGTTTAAACCTTTTATTTGCACGCTTGCTCAGTAACCATTTTAAGTTATATTTTTTTTTTTTTAACATGGTAAAATTATCAAATAAGTCCTCCCACCCCGGGCAGGGTGGGAGGGACTGTCAGACTTTCACTGACTAAAATCCACGGTGTTCCTTCAATAACCCTTTACGTACCGGGGTCACGGTAATGGGATAAGTCCCACGACCCCGGCAGGCTTCGACCCTCTGCAGAGGGGGCCTCGTCATGTTGCTGACGCTCTTTGAGGTGCGCGTGGAACACGACGCGCCGTCGACCCGGGCATGGTCCATGGTCGGACAGCGAGTTGCCCTTTACTCGCTGTCCGCATGCCCGCGCCTACGGTGGCCGGAGATCGTCGGCCGACGTCCGACGCCGTGGGCGTCTACCACTGCGGCTGGGCTGGAGGGAGGACGCCATCCTCTCCCTCACAAGTTATATAACATAGACAATCTTTTACAGACGTGAGACGCATAGACTAAAAACAATAGTTCTAGAAATTACTCGAAAGGCAGTGTTGCCATTGTTTTCCAACATTGTTTTACATGTAGTAACAGCCTATCTGAACTCCATTACCCAGTAGCCGGGTTATTCGACCCTTGGCAAGATGGGCTTTTTTACCTGCTCTCCATATTGAAAAATTTATTTAAAAACCAGATTTTTGAAAGCCTAACATAATAAAAAAACATTTATTTATTTATTTATTTATATATTTATTTATTTAAGGACAACCAACAAAGCATACACCAATAAACATGTTAAAAATTAAAATAAAAATATTGTTACAAACAATAGTGTAGCCTTAATTAAAGGCTGCCACGGCATGCATTAAACACTAAGCGTGAAAGTAGATATTAAACAAAACAAAAAAAAACTTACTAACATTGCAATGGCTAGCTAGGTATTACTAATTGCTAAAGCTATTGCTTTAGTACCAGCATAGCATTTCACATATTATAACATTAATGAACAGTTAAATAATAATTAAAAAATATAACTTGATATAAGTAGCAAGCTAGAAGGAAAATAAAATTATTTGTCATTTTGTATAAATGCCCTATGTAAGACAGACTTGAATTTGTGTAAGGAATAAGACATATCAATATCGACACTAGGTAAGGAAGACAAGCGACTATATTGAACCTGCATTCTGTTTATGGTGGAAAAACATGTTGTCGTTCGCTAAAGATTTTTAACAGACTCGCCTAATCTCTTAGTAGAAAACAATGTTTGAACTTTATTGAAATTACCGAATTGTTTACCGTATTGTAACCCGAAAATACTTTCAGATTAAACCTTACCTTTGATTGCGCATAAAGAAGTGCTTTCAAAATAACTCCAATACAGTATTTTAGCTTTGAATTTCTTTTGTAAATCTTTTTCCACGAAAATCAAAATGCTTAAGATTGTGTTGTTTAGCTAAGACAGAAGGCGACCTTAACGAAAATTAATGGTTTCGACCTCAATCAAGTATCAGTCCACGAGTTTTGTGTGGACCCTAACTACATTAAATATTTATCCAGTTAGGAAACGTTTAGTGTCATGACTTATTTATTCTTTATAAAAGTTTATCACTATTTTACAAACTGGATTTTATGATGAAAGTGTACATCTTCAAGGTCAATTTTCCTAATTAAATGTTTGATGCTTATCGCAATACTTATATGTTGATTATTTTTGCATATACATACCTATTATTTATCTACTTAAATACCTACCACAATTTTTCCTTTTGAAACACAAGGGTTGGAATTGGCTTGTTGCATTATGACTACCTATGCACCTCGACTAAAACATAACATAAAGTTAAAATTAATAAAATCAGTAAACAATAACAGTGTTCATCTGGTTTTGTATAAATATGATCAATTATGTAATTGCTAAACACTAAGGGTAAACATTTTTCTAATATATACAGACATAGAGAGATAGTATAGAGACGTATAACGTTCTCTTTCTAAAAATGGTTCAATCTTTCATTTGGTACTCTTGCACTATAAAAAAAAAACTATCTCTGCTTGAATGTATTCCTCGCAAGCTGGATTCTACAATACAGAAGCACAAAAACCCATTTACAAAATGAATCTAGATTTACTTTTATTTGCCTACTTTTTATGTATAATAAAGTGGAAAATATAAAGGTTAGTTACCTACCAGGAGTCAAAGTAAAATGAGTGACGAGAGCTGTTTCAAAATTAGGCTCACCCTCCTAAATAAAGTGAGCCTGCTTTTGTGAGAGACATTGTGTACCTAAGTAATTACCTACTTTATTGAAAATGTAGCCTACTGCGTAGCGCAGAACTTTTGAGGAAATGTGTTAGATAAGGGAAACCATTTATTTTAATGAAAAATTACGGCCTTTTTTACGCTTCAGGAAAATGCTCGTGTATATCACCATCCCGTTGTACTAACATTTTTACACGGCATTTGGTTGAGCAATAAAATGTTTTATGTGTTCTGCGGGTACGATTGATTTTTTTGCGGGTACATTAGGTATGCTGGTGACGTCATAATGGCGATACAATGTTGGTCATTTAGCGACATTGTTTGCATAGCAATTAAGTGAGTGAGATGTCTTGTGAATGCAATTAACGCTTAATTGTTTGATTTATGGTAAGTTATAGGTATGTTGTAAATAATACAGTTTTTTTTTAAGTTTCTTTTAAATGACTCCTTTATAATTATAAACGTTCCACTGAAACCTTTACCTTTTTGTATTTTTTTTTTTATTGAAAATAGGTTCGGGTTTGACCACCATCACACCTGATGGAAAGTGATGATGTGATCGAAGCTGGAGCATTCTTACCTAAAAGTAACCTTGACTTAAAGACTCCTAGGTTATAGCTATCGGCAAACACAGACTCCGGCAGGGAATTTCACTCCTTAGCACATAACGCACAATGAAGGTATTCCCAAAACATTTTGTGCGTATGGGTGGGATGTCCACCATGTAACGATGGCGCTTTGCCGTTTGTTTCGTAGTCCGATGATGGAACGGGCTTGGCGGAATTAGATTGTGTAATTCCATCGCACACTTCCCGAAATGTAACCAATAGAAAAGCGATAGACTTAGAAGTAGTCTGAATCTAATCTTAACTTACGATATTAGTGATTTATTTAAAACACGACATCACGATTGGCAATGTGGTTGAACGATTGGCTGCTGCGCTGCGCGTTACAGGCACGATTCGCATAGAAACAAATGTTTGTATGGCCTAAAAGTAGTTGTTTGCAGTTAGTCAGTAAGTACAATTCAATGCAATGCAAGTGAATTTAAATGTTTCTAAATGAACCGTAGATAGGTCCTGAAGAAATTCCTGCTATGGCAATAACATTTACTAAAAAATAATCAAAATATCAACGAAAAAAAAAATCATACTAAATGATAAATGAAAGATCATCTATCATTTAGTATGATATTTTTGTTCAAGCAATAAACTACCACGTGTCAGAAACATAGTAAACAAGAAAAATAGAAACAAGATAGAACCTTTATTAAGGGTCCGTATTTCTTTTTTCTAATAATAAACATTTCCAGTCAGGCTGGCGTTTTCAAAACAAAGAAACTATGGCGAAAATGTCAATGAAGAACAAATAAAAAAACAGTATATCAAGGAACAGTACTGTTTGTGAAATAAGCAGTTTTTTCCCCTAAAACTAATAGGTCGGGGAATAATCCACGCGGACGAGAGGAATCGTGCCTCTACACTTGACTTTATGTCGACAAAAAATCTCTGCTGATAGTAAGCGGAATTCGTATCAAAGGATATTGTTCTTTGTTAAACATAGTTCTGATTTAAAAGAGGAAATACGATACCTTATTTTGTATGAGAAATAATAGCTTTTTATATACTTATACTAGCTTCTGCCGTCGGCTATGCCTGCCTGATAGTCGAAAACTATTTCAGGGGAAATTATATTCCCGGTATTGTATTCCCGGGTTGATAAGTGTCCTATGTCCTTATCCTTATCGGTCTATCTGATTATCAAGTTTCATCCAATACCAGTTTAGTTGACCAAGATCAAGGGTTGCGGGAATTCATGACAAATTAATATTTTTAGTAAGTAGCTACATTCTTTTATTTACATCTTACAAGTATTACCTTCCCGAACGCAATTATATGTGCTAACTGAAGTCAAGATGCTAACGAAAGCTACGTTTGGCACATGTTTCGCCTCTTTCTGTAGAGGGGCGAAAGATGCTCCGTAGTATCCTTAGAAGATGTTGGCTAATCTGATTCGTACTTAGTTATTCACATTTAATGTGATATCTCTCTCTATCACTCAAAGATTAAAACCCTTTCGGACAAACCAGAGTTAGTGTAATCTCCCGATTTAGTTGCTAACCCGGGGAAATTACGGCTGTAAGAAATAACTCTTACTAAACATACCTAATACCTACTTGGAGTTAAAAAATTAAACTGATTTATGCGGCCTTACTGGGTTGTAACTTAAGATTCGATAAAGGGTCACTTTTTTACGAACCAAAATAATTTAATAAATTATATTATTATATAAATATTGGATATAAAAATTAAGAATTAATCAAATTATATGAATTAAATAATTTCTAGTTGTCTCTGTTTGATTAATAATACTGCAGAATTCATTTTTTGTTATCTGCAAACAACCCTTGTATATCGGTTTTTAATAAATTTTGAAATTAGGTGGATTTTTTGCAGATAAAACTATCTCTATTTTGTTCAAGCGATCATTAATATCTTATGATGGATGTTGAAATTTTGAACCCTCCTTGGGTTCAAAATTTCAACAAAGTAAAATAAATAGCTGGTTTTCTATAAAAATAAGCGATGTAAAATGAACAACAAATTATATTTTACAGCCGAAACGATAGACATCAAGAGTAGGTACTCCATTAAAATGTCAAACCAGCCATATTTCAAAAAACGTGATCCATTTTCCACAGATAGCTGCAATATAACGCGATAAAATTGTATAAAATATTAACATACAAAAAAAGGTTGAGAATTTATGTGCCTAGCCGGGTCAGTAAGTGCTGCCAATAAATAGGCGTACGCAAATATATTTTGTACTAGTTGGGCCCGTGACTTCGTTCATGGGTTTTTTCCGCGTAAATCCCGATCCCGTGTGAATTCCGGTATAAAAAGGCTATACGTAGCTCTTAAACTCCTCTGTCTTCCAATGAAAATTCCATTAATATCGGTTCAGCTGTCCCAGAAATAATTCCGGATCAACAGAAAGATGAACATAATAATATTTTTGTTTATGTTTTAGTGTCGTATAAGCAACCTAGAAAATTTTTTTTTGCAAAAAAATCGAACCGAATTCCCAAAAAAACACTGTAAAGTGAAAAATAACTTTAATTATTATTTAATCTGTAATTTATCTAGTTACAAAAGCCAAAATGTCAACTACTTATCACCTTTTACAAAATATTGCGTTTCCCAATGCAGAGCCGTCAGTTTTTGAGGAGTTCTCCTGGTATTACACCATCAGCTCTACTTCACCATATGCATTATGACGAGCATATAGTGCTTAACATCCATATTCAAGTAATCGAATCTCAATCCACGAAATACTTATTATTGAGTAGTTTCGGTGGCCATCTGTGGTCTTCATCAACAGTTCCACTTCCCCAAATGGTGCTTTTCGAGAGCAACTGCACAAGGTACTATAAGAAATATCCAAAACACTATTGGTGTGCATATAATATTTGAAGAGTTCCCTTGATTTCTCTATGATTCTATCATCAGGTCCGAACGTGATGACAACGCGACTAACTAGAAAGTATACCCTTTCAAATAAAAAAGAATTTTCCAAATCGGTCTAGCCGTCTTCGAGTTATGAGGAAAGAGACATAAAAAAAAGTTCAAGACGAACTGAGAACTTCCTCCTTGTATTGAAGTCGGTTAAAAATACAGTTATTTTGAAATCAATGACAGACATTCAATTTTATTTATATTAATTGTGTATATTTAATTTGTTTTATTTATTTGTGTGATTTATATATAATCATTCTTCCTTTCTAACCTTTTTTTTTGTTTTCAACTTACTTTTCAGGCGAAGGCATATCACATTTATGCCGTTTTTCATAAAAATAGAATCAACTCTTTTTATGAAGTACCGTGAGAACTTAATTTCTTTTGTATAATTTTATAAAGGCACTCTTTCATGAACTTTATACTAACTTGGTAAAAGTAAATATCCAGTCAGCAAGGTTTTCTGAGAGGAAAGCTCACTAAACGAAACCTCGAAATAGAAAAGAAAATATTCTAAGCTGAGACGTTCCCAAAGTAGCACTGATCCTATATTTTAGGGACGTTTTATGACCTATACTCGTATTATATACGAGTATGTATATATTTATTCAAATAGTGAGTTTTCATTTATTTCAAATCTGAAAATATACACTTAACTAAAAACCCTAAACTATATACATATATCTAAAAATAATCTAAAATATGGCGTCCAGAAATTCGTGCGCATTGCTGTCTACTGGTAATGTGCCCAAAAGATTGGTCCCAGGGTTTCGACCCCAAACGGCTCGAAAATATACCTACCAACCAGGTTATTACATTTCCGCCGCTTGAGGTTCTCTGCAGCCACAGTGGTATCGCCAGCACAGTGAGATGAGCTAGAAAGATTGGATATGGTGCAAGAGTATTGACGCAAGTAGCGTCCCACACTAAGGGCCTACCCATGTTCCATGGAAATAAAGACATGCCGTCCGGTCTTTTGCTATCGTCGCGTGCCAGACCATTTGGTTCTAATACAACCGGAACGCTGACTCCGACGGTGGAACTCGTCGGATGATGTCGTTAATATTTTCGTGCCGTGCTATGTGACCCGCGCTGCGGCCACATGAAAAGCCGTGGTGACCAAAGCTGTTGATAACTTCGCCACAAATAGTTGAAACTAATATTTAGAAACGCATCCACACAAACGTACGCACAAACACACACGTACACACACACACCATTCTACTACTCAGTTATTTATTTAAATTTCATCTATTATTTGTCTTTTCTTTTGTTTAATGTTGTTTAAAATTCGTTTTTAGCATACTTATATTGGTCTCACCATTTTTAACCTAGATATACTATTACGGGAAGATGCGAGACAGTCCCAAAACAAATATTCTCGTAACTTACTTGGACTGCCTCAATTGTAACATGAAAATAATGTATGAAATGTGAATAAAGATTTTATTTATTTATATATACTAGCTGTGCCCGCGACTTCGTCCGCGCGGAATAGTGATTTTCAGCAGCATTTTTAATTTTTTAGACTAATTATTTTGAAAATAAATCTCATACATAATTTGAATGTCGTATGTATTAACATCTAATCAAAAGTCTAAAAAATAAGTTTCAAGCTTCTAGCTTTAAAAATGACGTAATTTCCATACAAACTTTCATCACCTAATTCAACTCCTTACAGCCCTTTCTTCGCATTAAAAAGCAGCATATGTCCTTTCTCAGGCTCTAGACTATGTCCGTACCAAATTTCATTAAAATCGGTTCGGTAGTTTAGGCGTGATTGCGTAACACACAGACAGAGTTACTTTCGCATTTATAATATTAGCAAGGATATGCAAATGATAGCCAGGAATCCGGGGAGGAGGATTCGTGAATATGTTAAGATCATATTATGTCTCCTATCTATAAACCAACTACAGTAAAAGTTGCTTTACCTTGAAAATTGTTCTGTATGTTTCTTATTAATTACTAGCCTAATCCTATTTAAAGAAAGTCCACCACACACATAATAGATTGAAATCAGATTGAATACAGAAGATTTAGGCTAACGCATTCATGTATGTACATAATACGAGTTAATCCCACATTTGAAACTACAAAATTTGATAACAGAACAAATATGGCATGAATACACAATGATAATGTATGAGGCCAATGCACACGAGCTGATTTCAGTTTCAGTCTTAATTAACTTGAAATTAGTTTACTAATCCTAGTACATTTAACAGATAGATTTAGTAATTCATGAATGAGAAATGGCGATGAAGCGGATTTAATTTAATCTGTAGTTCAGGATTGTCTTCGCGTTTACTTTCAGGCTTGTAAAACATTAACCCCTTACCGCATATAACGCCATATATGGCTTTAAAAGTTTATTATTTTTTTTCAGTTTATTTAAATATTGTTTTTTCGTAAGCAACATTGAATCCGTATACATAATTTCCTCGGGTAACGGAACGTATTTTTTGTTGTCTATAGTAACTGCAATTAGTAAAAATATTAGAGCTTATGTGCAGCATGTCCGTCCGTTAGAGTGCAATTAATTAGTGCTAATTTTATAAACGGGAAAATAGTAATAAAACGGTGAGTAAAAATCCTTAGAATTTCAAAATACAATGTTTACAAATACTTTAATAAGATATAGTTATCATTTCGGCATTTTTTGTGTTTTTTGTTTGTTTTTGAGCTTTCTTTTGATATTGCCATATTTGGCTTCGTATGCATTTTTGTCAAAACATCATGGGACATATATGGCTTCGCATGCATTTAGGTGCTTTTTCTTCTCTTTGCAGCAATGGACCCTCTTCTCGCTTCTATGGTACTTCCAAGCATGTAAATCTTATCCGGGCGATGGTTTCTTGAGTGATGACGATCTGGCTTCTGATCCTGACTATGAACCATACTCACTCCGTGCTTGTCGAAGAAAAAATATTGTTATACCTGCATATGCGGAGCATATGTGTAAAGCAGGAAAAGTTGTGGTCAAAACACGTGGTCGTCCAGCTAGCAACTTAGGAACATCATCCTCAAGTCGAGCCGAAACTCCAACTAGCCGAGTCGATATTCCTTTATGTTTGGAGGCTAAAAACGTGGTCGTCCTACGCGCATCCAAGTCGGTACCCCAACAAGCCGATGTGCCACTCCAACCAACTTGCCGGACTCGCCCGTACCCAATAAAAAGCACTAAAAACTCCAGCTAGGCATGAACACGTACCACTAGATTCTGTACGTTCAGATAACGTGGAGCGTTTCCCCGAGTGGACGAAATCAAGTCGACAAATTTGGCAGAACTGTTCGAAATTCCATTCGCTTACCAAATGTGGGAAATGCAAAGTTAACTTATGTTACAATGATAAAAGAAATTGTTTCAAAGATTTCCATAAAAAATAATTTCTTTTTTTAATTAATGTATACGAAGCCATATATGGATCATTATAATTCCACTAGAATGCATACGATGCCATATATGGCTTCGTGTAGTAATTTCCAAAATAAGTACACAAATATTTTTTTTTCGCTTCGAACTCTTTATGTATAAGAAATAAAAGATGTTTATAGTAAAAAAAATTTTTTTCATCATCTCCTTCATAATTCATGCAATAAGGGGTTAAATCGATAAATTATACAGGGTTAATTGTAAAACACCGCAAACCTCGTTTTTAAATATTATATTTAAATTTAAGGCGTTCAATTTAAATATTTTTATTTTTGTATGAATATCTGGTGAACTAAAATATGACGAAGTTTTAAAAGTCATAGAACAAAAGTTGTTGATTATGATGTTAGTAACATAGTCCTGATTGGTTTTCGGTGTTTTTCAATTAACCCTGTATACCTATATTTTGTAAATGGATTTAAAATAAAAGTTAACATTACATGCCCGTGGCAAATGTACTTAATGATGCTGACCCGTAGAAGTGTCTCAACCTTTCAACATGTATTTGATATCTTATTGAATGATTGTTGATACTGGAATAATTATAAACACAAGAGCCAAATAATGTTTATTTGGGTCTTGTTGTCCATTAAGTACCTACCATAGTTAGTCCCTAAAGTTGCCACTGCTTTGACATAAGCCTTTCCTCTATGATATAAGAAGGAATGTATATGAAATAAGAATGGGCTATAATCCACTACGTAGATCTAGTGCGGGTTGGTGGGTCTCGCATGCCTTTGGTTTTTCGGTCTAAAGATATGGCGGATGCCTAAGGATGTTCTCCTTCATCGCTTTAAGGGCTGTTATGATGATGGAAATTACACAAACACTTGCCTGGGTTAGTATCCACGATCTACATTTATTCGTAAGGCATGTCTGTAACGAGGCCACCACTGCCTGCGTACCTACAGACACATAAAAGTTAGACTGCACCGTTGTTCTCATTGGATCAAGCAGGGACTCAGCTCGGAGTTTTGAAGTTGGTGTTGTGACATCTCTATTTCTCGGAAAGCTCGCAAAGCCGTTGTCCTACGTCTGACCTCTCCACGGTCATGAAAAAAAAAGGAACAAAGTATCCATTCGTTTCTGGGTACCATTGTGTAACTACTACACATATAAAATATCTCCTCCATCCTTACCTTATCTCCGTTGAGATTGGTCGTATTTCATTGGGTAGGTATATTTAAAAATATATTCAAATTTAAAAGTGGAACCTAATGTGTCGCGTGAATCCCCAGTAAATATAATTTTAAGAAATAAATTCTAAGCTGCTTTAGAAACAAAAAATGCTATTTTTGCAATTATAAAACTTCAACGTCTCAATAACCTTTAAAATCTGTATACAAAGAAATGAATTCTAATGAAAGTCATTAATTCACAAATGTTTTCGCTCTTTATGTTTACACTACTTTACATAAAATATACAAGTACACTATACTAAAAATCTAATCAAGTTGGAAAAAAGGTCTACAACCGACACTACAACCTTATAACCTCGCCTTGTTTAAGGAAAAACGTTTCAAAGTTACTCTGTATTATTACATAAACAGAATACATGAATATTTTTTGTAAGCAGCAGCAAGGGCGCATCAGTCGTTATACCAATATCGCACAAGTTTGTAGTATGAACCCTGCTTTTAAGGCTAGTTTTGCTTGTGAGCTTTGACAATGCGACATTGATGCGAAAACGCGTTTTCAGAGAATAGTTCCGTCTACACATTTTTAGTGCTGTGACGACCAAAATATAGCCGTATAAGAATGACTATCGAAAATTATCGTCGCATCACTGTCGCATTATAACTTCGTGCCTGCAGAATTAAACGTTTTCTAGAACTTTCGTCATCCGCTTAGCCTTTTCCCAACTATGTTGCGGTCGTTTTTCAGTATAACAAGATGCACCTGATTAATAATGTTTTACATGGAGCGACTTCATTTCTGACCTCCACAACCCATTAGCTGCGGTAATAACATGATACTCTTTGGCCAGACCTGCTGTTATTATTTCACCACATTTAAAGTCTTCAAATAATATTGAGGTCACTAGTTAGTTATATGTATAGTATGTAGCTATAAGCATTGTGTTTACTTAAGTAGCTATAGGCTAATTAGATAGTTTCAAGAAGTGCGGAGCCGTGACTTGCGTGTTACATTGCCCCCCCAGCTAGTCTACCACCAAACGCGAGCTCACGCGCAAGGCCGAATTTTTGTTAGCGCGTTTTGTTGGCGCAGAGCCATCTTTAATTTTTTCGCTTACAATAATTTGAGTTCATAAGTTCCGCGATTTTATTTAAACACCGCCAGCACCACCTCTGCAGTATCCCAAGACCTAAAATAAAGAAACAACGTATGAAGATAATCGTTGCATTTTAATGTCAGCTAAAACAATTGCACATAAATCTAAACGTCTGCGTTTAGATTTATGTACAGTTGTTTTAGTTGGAACGCTTTTAATAATCTGTTGCTGCAACAGACATTTTGTTTGTACGTCGGTTTTGGAAGTGGGTTGGTGCATTTAGCAAATCATAATCAGCATATAATGTACTCACTGCCAGGACACAGGTATCCTGTCCATAACAGGGATAGGAGCGTTCCTACATACAGACCAGATCAAACGGAAGTAGGTGGATATCATTAGCTTTTTTTATCCTGTCGCAGGTCTGCTGAAAGAAATTTCTTAGGAAATAAGCAGCACCTTTGTGCTCTTTTGTCCGTATTTATATGTTTTTTCTTTTGTAACTGTCATGTGTGTACATAAATAAATAAATACCTTGATTATTTATAATGTTTACTTTCACCGTTTTTAGAGCATTGATAATGAAGTAATTACAAAAAGTTTTCTGTAAACACTCGGCCGCAACGTCTCCTTAGCAGAAATAAGGAATTTAGAAACCATATTATCCTTATTTTTATTAAAAAATACATATAAATAAATAACCTTTCATAGTCCGTTTATAAAATTAATCACTATGGTAGCCTTTTTTATTTTACTCAAAATTCCCTATCACATTAGAATCGTTCATTCTGCCAAACTGTACATAATGTTTATAACTGTTATGTTCGGTTTATACATTAACACATTGTTCTAACAAATATAAACGTTTAATCTATCTATATTAAACAACAAAACTTATAAAGAAAAATATAAATAAATCTTATCGTACATTATTTTATCTTATACTAGTACTCACGCGGGGCTTCGCTCCCGTGGATTCTGTCACGGTAAAAACATAACTCTCCTTTTTTGCAGTCTCGTAAAAAGTAGCCTATAACCTTCCTCAAGCTTCAAGCTACTTCCATACCAAATTGCATCCAAATCCACCCAGTACTTTCGAAGATTAGCGCGTTCAAGCAAACAAACAAACAAACTTTTCCGCTTTATAATATTAGTATAGATTTTATTCTCTACCTTATTTCACCCCTAAACTGCTAATGCTTATGGACATATTGTAGTCCTTAATTATTCAAAATTTAAGGAACAACGGAAAGTTAACATACTGCATTGTACCTCAATGTTCCGTCAGTTTAAATTCTTGAAGACATGAACGTCAGGATATTAAATATCTTTTGGATAGCTGTTTCCTGAAATCCCACATATTAATGTCTCCTTCATCTATGCTGCTATGCAAGAATTTAATATAAAGCTCCCTTTGCGTGACGCTACTTACGACTTTAGAATTCCGGTAACGTTAGAGACAGAGATTTAGTAAGTGTGTGGGTGGATTATATTTAACCTTTTTATTTAGTGTGAGTAACACTCGAGCTCGTGGCTAAATAAAATATAGCCGCCCTGGATGAAAACGGTGTGTAGGTGGGTGCCTCAAAATGCATATTTATGACGTACCATTGACCTTTTCAGTCATATTTAGATCTTTGTTCAGTATATGTGGATTTCCAAAAACAATACTATAATATACACAGTCGCTTCTTGTAAATTATTCACAGTTTTGCATTTAATATAGACTTTTCAAGTTTTTAAGTAGACGCTACACTAAATGAAGTCACTACATAAGGAACAAAAATTAGTACCTGTATATTTAGTTTTATAGGTTTATATTAGTTTATCTCTGAAGATAATTTGGTTTTAATGAAAAGACTTAAGTAAGCTAGTATTTACACACTACATATTAAATCGAATGATGATTCTATTACTGATGATCAGTGATCGGAGTAGGTAGATTGATTTGGGGTCAATGAACTGACACGTATATATGAATATGGATATGACTCCGGGATTCCGGGATTTTGTAATAATTAAGATTTTTTAGGAATTTCAAATATTGTAATGTAGGATGAAGAATATAACAACATGAATAAGAAATGTTTAACCCTTTTGCTGTCTTTTTAATGAAAATGATGATTAGACATATTTTTATCAATAAATATGTTGATTTTGATATAAACTGCTTTTTATTTTATTTTTACCTGTTTTCATATTCATAAAAAGTTATTGCACTGAATGCGAAAAAATATTAAGGAGTAAAAAAAGTTATTTTTATTTATTTATTCAAGAATATAATAATTACAAGCAGCAGATAATAAACTTGCAAGAAATAACTACTACATTAGTCATATGTAAGTTTCGAATGGACGCACAAAAGTAAGATTCACTTTATTACTTGATAAATAAGAATAAAACAATTTTAAACGTTTATCTATCGCATTCTATAAATTTCAATGTAGTAGTTTAAAAATCTTTACATTCACAATATTTGATTCAATCCCGTAAGTACCAAAATGAAATCCCGGAAAAAAGGCTTATCCATGTTACGATTTCTATGACTATTCATGATGCAAGTACGTAAAATCAATCTACCTACTCCGATCTCTGCTGATGATACACAGTCGCTTCTTGTAAATTATTGACAGTTTTGCATTTAATATAGACTTTTCAAGTTTTTAAGTAGACGCTACACTAAATAAAGTCACTACATAAGGAACAAAACTTAGTACCTGTATATTTAGTTTTATAGGTTTATATTAGTTTATCTCTGAAGATAATTTGGTTTTAATGAAAAGACTTAAGTAAGCTAGTATTTACACACTACATATTAAATCGAATGATGATTCTATTACTGATGATGAAGAAGGAGTATAATAATATTATATAATACAAATGGACTGACTTTTACGAGAAGAAAGAAATTAATGGTTCTTAATAACACGATTACTGGTAAGACGATCTCAAACTGCACGAGCTTGTTCTAGCTCAATCGTACGAAAGTGCTTCTTTTACCTTTCTGCGCATACGATCGTGCGGCCTAACAAATTTTAACGTACATTCAATTATATGCCGATAATTGGGCCTGTTAGAGTGATCGAAACCTAGATCTATTTCGTTCTGGATAGGAAAACTCGCCAAGTCTCATTACGGTTTACCTCCAGAAAATATTTACGCCTCTGACGCGCGACGTCCACTGTGTTGAGAGTCGTCGTGTATTAAGTAACTGTCATAATTATCCTTGGGCACAAACATAATCATCACTTTTTTACTGTATATAGGTTCTTGTTTGACCACCTCGCCATGGTAAACGATGATGTGGTCAAAGATGAAGCACGTTTACATAGAAGTAACCTATTCACCCTTGACTAAGGACCTCTAGGTTATGGCTATCAGGAAATACAGACTCCGGCTCTATCACTTTCCAGAGTACACATACAATATATTTCTGAATACACATCCACTAAAAACATCACCTTGTAGAGCATACAATGCAGTCAGATTTATATCCTTAATTATATACATCTAAGTACAGCAAATCTACCTACCGTTAATATTATATGAAGAGGTAAAGGCACGAGGATTTATGTCTCAAATGTATTGCTCCTAAATTCTATGTCCGACATAGTAGGTGGCATCCACCCCGTTGTTCTCCAGGCGTTACATGCGATTAGAATTTATTATTAAGCTGCAAACTCCTGAAACATTCTCCCTAATCTTGAGTAAGTGTTAAATTGTGATGAGAGCTACTCTTATCTATGCGTACTTGGTACTTCTTAGTTATTCATATATTATCAGACTATATGACACAAAATAAGATGTAATGTATTTATCTAAATAGTTAATTTATCTTGTTAATATATAGTTTACTAACGCTAATCTATACTTATAATAAATCTGTAGAGAGGTCAATTCTGTACATGAATTATATTTCCAAAATAACTATCAGGGGGTGATTAGGGATCGATACTGATGCCAAACATGCAATCAGTAAAATTTTTGTCTGTCTGTCTGTCTGTCTGTCTGTCTGTATAACCGTTATAGAAACAAAAACTACTCGACGGATTTTAACGAAACTTGGTACAATTATTATTGATACTCCTGGGCTGGTTATAGTATACTTTTCATCACGCTACAATCAATAGGAGCAGAGCAGTAAAGGGAAATGTTGGAAAAACGGGAGAAACTACTCCATTTTTTAAGCTTCCGTCGCGTGTGCAACATTAATGGTTAAAGCTACACAGAAATCAGTTCATGACGGAAATGTTCTCCTTAAAATTATATAAAAAATATCCCACGACAGCATTTATGTCTATCTCTTATGGTTGACTCACAATAACACGTGTAACTCCCGATAGCTTAGCAGTTCGAAGCTTTCTGATTATAATATTTGTCTACTCTTACGTTTATAACACTCTCAGTCACCCCTAATTGAAAAAGTTAACATTATTAACTATTCCATAAAAAAGAATCATATAAATCGGTATAGAAACACCAAAGTTAAAATTGGCATTCCGATTATTCTGCTCCGAAATTTAAAACCACCACAACTTTGCAATGGAACTTGGCTAAAAGTAACCCAGTTGCAACAAAATATAATCGAAGCTCAAATTTTAACAGGTTGCGGTGCAGGAGAAACCGTCTTTATTCCCAGAATTCCCATAATACCAAATAATTTTCCATTCCAATTTAAAAGAACACAATTACCAATATCGGTGTGTTATGAAATGACAATTAATAAGGCTCAAGGGCAGACTTTTCGTGTTGCTGGAGTAGATCTCGGTGTCAGTTGTTTCTCGCATGGTCAGTTGTACGTCGCTCTTTCCCGGGTTAGCAGTTCTAGAAATCTTTATGTTCACGTGCCGGACGGGTCAACTTTCAACATAGTTTACCCGGAAGCTTTGCGCTGAAGTATTTTCGTTCTATAGGTACTTAAGCCCCATGTGAACGTGATCTAAACAATATTACCAATACATTAACTTAATAACACACAAGCGTATTGCGATATTTTTCAACAGTATTATAGATAGACATATTATATTTCCCTACTAAATGACGAAAGTTAATCTGTCTGTTATATCAAAATCAGTGAACCGTGAAGAAGGACATGGGCAACTTTTTTTTTTTGCGAAAAACGACGGAAACTCGGACGAAGTCGCGGGCAACAGCTATCTATACTAATGATATAAGGCTGAAGAGTTTGTTTGTTTGTTTGAACGCGATAATCTCAGGAACTACTGGTTCGAATTGAAAAATTATTTTTTAATTAAATAGTCAATTTATAGAGAAAGGCTATAGGCTATATATCATTACGCTAAGGCCAATAGGAGCGGAGCGCCAATGAAGAATGCTTCAAAATCGGGGTTAAATTTAACGTTAGCCCAAAGTAACTGTTCCACGCGGACGAAGTCGCGGGCAAAAGCTAGTAATATAATATAATATATTTTTATCAGTTTGCGCTTATTATGAGGTGGACAAATTTAATTCTATTTCAGATACTGTTTCAAGAACTCATACATACGCTACAATGTCATCTCTTTGTAACAGTTTAAATTGCAATACAATCTTTGTATTTCAGAACATAAATAAAGAATATATCTATCTATCTAATAGCTTATAATCTAGTGTTTGTACCCATCACCCTCCGCACAAACTGGTTCATAATAGGAGTGGACACACTCACTCATAATTTAGACTGGAGCAATCAAATAAGAAAAAAATATTAATATATCTTTACTACTAAATAACATCATAAAGTAAATTCACATTAAAAGGAGAAAAGAACATCACTATTACTTCGTCGTTCCTCAGTAATGGCGGAGAAGGATGTACTCTTCACTTAGACGGTATATAGTTACAAGTGCCATCTATTCACCGTCAGCTAAATATAAATAACTTAGCTAATTAGTCGCCTCAAGTCATCTCCGACGCCATACTACCCGTTATTAGGGCACATAAACTTGATTTATAGTTTGTATGTGCTCCATAAATTCTGTAAAATACTTCAGTTATTTCATTGGAAGGTGCTCCGTAGTCTAATTATTTTATATTCTATGGTGCTTCTTGGGGGGTGTGAAATTCGTCAATCTAGCACTTTCTTTGAGAGAAAATTTTATTCAGTTTATTTGGAATGGGGATCAGAATGAGTTATAACGCCTGCCAACTTTTTTAACATAGACAGTTTGTTTTATTTTTCCTGTTTAATAATACAAGGAGATTGATCTAATGCAGCAAAGTATACGGTAAACTTTTCTATGTAATACTTTTCTACGTCGTTAGATAGTGACCTTTTCAATTACTTAGGTGCATAAAAATATCGAATTAGAAATGATATGCCAAAAACCAAATGTTTGTTTCATAGTGGTGTCAAAAAGTTTAGTTCTCAAATCTTTTCCTAACCAGCGTCTTATTGGACGGTAATTTTTAAAGATTACGTATGAGAAATGCGTCATAAAGTTTGAAATATGTTACAAATAAACCTATAACGTTTCGCTGATACCAGCTAAGGGCGTCGTTTATTTTGAATTTAACAACATTTTGCCGGTCAATAGCGTCCTATGCCAACAGTTTTATGTAAATAACCGCTCAGCCGTGAAACGTTAGGAAAAGGAACATGTTCCGTGTTCACACCTTGTTCGTTCAATATCCAAAAGTATACAGAATTATGTTACTGTTTTGACAGAAGACAATATTTCTATCGAGGCCTGTAGTTAAATATAAACATTTTATGGTTTAACAATGCTTGATGAAAAGAAGTTAACTATGTAAGATTGGCTCATAACAACTAATGTTAAAAAATGGCAATTAATTTTGTAAACAAATCTATTAAGTGCCACACGGCTACGACGTACTACGAGGTCTCGAGCAAAAAGCTAAACAACTCGTAAATCAACAACATGAAACAACTACTATGAAAGATAAAATGCTATTGTTATAACTCAAAAATCGTAGCTCCGCGAGCAATAAATTACATTACACCAACGAAACAATTTCGGTAAAACTTGGCCGCATAACACAGCCATAACTTTGCGACACGGTTACCGTAAAAATTGAGTAAACGTGGCGAAGTCTCTATTTGTCGGTAGCACGCGACGTTAAGCATATCACGCCTGTTAAGGTACATAGGATTATACAACCAAAATATACCACTATAAGGCGGATTGCACCCACAAAACATTCAATTTAAACCGCAAATCTGAGGTACAATCAACATTAAAAACTTGTCAAAATATAAGTGTTTCTGAAGGTTGTTTCGACTGTGATTTTATTATTTAAGAATTTCTAAGATTGCCTTCAACTTTATCAAGATGTTTATTTTTAATAATTAATGTACACATACCTTTAAGCAACAGAGAAGCAAACGGAAAATAAAAATGCCTATGTATTTATGAAAAATTTTGTAATGCAAATTCTTCTAAATACTCTTTCAGGATACCTGCACAAAGAGAGTCGAACAATCTTAATTTTAGACTTTTTGCTTACAATCACCACAATTTGGCAAGAGGTCCTAAGTTTGACTCCCGTCGAACACCGTGGGTCATGTATTGTTAACCGGGTAACCAGTCTGGATATTTTCAGTAGCCCAAATGATTTACGCCAGTTAGATTAAAATCCGATCTTAACATAAAAGACCAAGTTGGTTGATTTTAGTGCTGTAATGGTAAGGGATAGAATAATCCGCCTCTCTTGCGGGAGGACTTAAAAATACTGGCGGAATGTGGTTGGATTTAGGTCACTTCTGCCTAAATTCTTTCCAAGCACATTTGAAAAGGACAAAATCCGCTAAATAAAAACGTATAGATATTACGCACTGAATTCTCTTCACATCCCTAATGATACAACTTAATTGACCTTAAATACTTTTCAATTATGATTTTATCGCCCGGAAGCTCTTCACCAGTAAAGGCTTAAACAATAAATGGCACAAAACGTTTGAAAGCAGCATTTGCTTCTTTATTACTATTCTTATTACTTCTTTAATATTATTTAGGGTACTGGTCCCTATAGGTTTAGATCATGGGGTGAGTCGGACAAATCATCTGCTTAGCCGTTCCCTAACTGGTGGGGTTGCCAGTCTAATAAGGTGCAGCCGAATACCAGTATTTTACATAGTGTGACTAAGACGAAGCGCTATGTCATGTAAAGGAGTGTTTTTTTTTATTTAAAATATTTCTGTAGCGTTTGCTTGATATAAAATGTTTGATGTCACAAAATACAAAAGCCTAGTCATCAGAGTTAAGGCGGCGCAAATCTACAAACAAAATACAAATCTCAATACAAAGGTTAACTTAGTCTCTTATTTTCGGGTGGGAAAATCATCGAATGACTTTACTCGCTCTGGGTTGAGCGGAAGGGAGTGTCAGACTTTTATTGACTAAAAACTCACCCTGTTTCTTCAGCGACCCTTGCTGCCTTTGGAATCGCTTTAAAAAATTCCCGCAACCCCGGTGACTTAATCCCTTAGAAACTCCATGTGAAGATAAATATGGCCAGTACTTATATAAAGAATATAAACACAAAACAAAATTAAACATTGTATATTAAGTTTAATATTTACCTCTATTCTTATACAGAACCGACCTGTATATATTTCTATACAAGCCTGAAATTGTCTTTGTCCTGTCTGTCCAGCCTTTTAAATTTCAAGAATACTTGCCAGTTCGTATGATATACAGTGTCAGCGACAACATCCAAAACGCGGAAGACCGAATCAAATGGCGGAATATAGTACGGAAGAAAGTAACTCGATCCTCAGCATTGAGAACAATAACGCAAGAAGAAAGGATGAAATACTGACTCTTTAAATCACTCGGACCAGATTAAAAAAAAATATGGCATCCAGCGAGACTAGAATTACAGGCACGTTCCTATAAAGTGAATAATAAAAAATTTAAAAGTATTTGCAGTGGCGTACAACCGATTCTGTCGTACAATTTGTTCCCTGATGAAAATTAACCTCAAAGAATAATGACAACCACCTTAGATACATTATAATCTAATCTTCGGTTCGTTTTACACGAAGTGACTGCCTACCTAACCTCAACAGTAGCTGAGTGACCCCTAGAAAGCCGTTACGGGTAGTCAGAAGCCAGGAAATCTGTCTCTAGTCGACAGATTTCCTGGCTTCTGACTACCCGTAACGGCTTTTAAATAACTTTGAAGATCGACCCGTGTGGCTATTATTATTAGCCTCGAGCTCCTGTACATAATAACAATCATAATAATAATGAAAATGACATCTCTCCACATAATACCAACACTTTATTATTAATCTCGAACTAAGAAACACTAATCGTTTATTCTAAACAATAATAACTATCTTAAAAAAAACAACGCCGTAATCACGTAAATTGGAACTCGCTACTAAAAACAGATCACTAATAAAACTGCACAAAAGAATTTTATTACACATCCTTATTGAAGTCAAGCCGCGGGCGAATATTGGCAATGCGGCTTAACAGTCCGCATGTGGGATTTGATTCTCCGTACAGGCCCCAGTAAGTGCAATAGGAAGTGTCGTGCGAGTCTCGGCGTCGAATAAAGCAAAGAGAATTGGGTCGTGGCCCACCAAGCCACACATTTTGGAACAAAGCCAGCCGCAACGGCGATTTTGTTTTATTTCACAAAATAAAATACGTACTGTGTAACGATTTAGCGCGGTTAATAACGGTTATGACTGCATGTCATAGAGGAATACCGGTTATTGGATAACCGTTTGAATTGTTCATTGCGTTATTAGGGTTCATAATAAACAGATTAGGCAAGGCCGTCCCTGTAATTCGGAGCGGCGGGATAATCTTATACAACCTTTTGCTGGTAAAAAATATGATAATTTTATACTAACAAAAGGTTGGATAGGGACCTAACTAAACCTAATATTGTTTATGAAAAAATTAGGGCAGACAATTTGGGATTACGTGTATTTATAACTCAGTAAAAACAAAGTTAATTGAATAAGGTTACATAATGTGTAATGGGATCAGCATTCCAATCAAGTTAGAGGAAACCAATTTGATGTAATAACTTCCACGTATTCTTTGGGCAATATTCTTGTAATGTTGATTCTATTACTGACTTAAGTCAGACATCCGTATCTTTCTGACAAAAGTTTCTAAGTAATGGACGTATTTTTATTGAACAAATACCGAAACATTTATTTAAAACTGAGGCAATAATTCTACACCACATCGGCATACAAAGTAATTCCGAACAAGAAAGCTACTGAGAATTTCCCAAGAGACAAATTACCCAAAACCGCCTCCATCAGCAGATTTGTACTCTTTTCAAGGAATTCTCACCTGATTACAGACAACAGGGAAATCAATGATATGTGAACAATTTGTTAGATTCCTTATTTGGGCTAAAAGGAATGATTCGGTAATGTAACTGCTTACATAACGAGACCAAGTCAGATATGTTTTGAAGAACTGTTGCCTGATAATCAATGTCAATCAAACTTTATTATTTTTTTATGGATGATATGATAAATCTTTGAAAGCGATCAATTTGGTAGATTTGCTTTTATTAAATAACTTTGCGTGGGAAGTTAAACAAGCTGTTTAACTTCCCACGCGTAAAATCAAGATAGAACGCGTAGAATTTTCTGACATTTACGTCTCCATAAATAAACTAACAAACACACCGTTTTTTTTTTCAGCACTAGTGTCTTCACTTAAAACATTCTAGGAAATCTGAGGCGAATAAAAAGCGTGTAGAAACTGGCGGCACGCCGCTCAATGCTAACTATAAAAGCGAGTAACTAAGCTACGCGAGAGTTCCGCCTCGCAATGTGGGATAACATCGAATTTATGTACACAGGCCATTAAAAAGGGCTGATATTATATATCCCTCGGAATGCGATCAAGACGAATTACCCAATAATTTCGGGTTTGAATGTGACAAGTAATGAAAATCGTTTTAGAATTAATTAAGGTTATTTGAACTTAATTCGGCATAAAATTATTCAGTCCTGTTTGATTTTTAACGTGGCGATACCATTTTTGACACAGTTTTATTTTAGATTCACGTCGCAGTGTATTTATATCTGGTAATTATAATGTATGCAGTTCATATAAAAATAAAAATATAGTTACAAAGAAAAACGTATTAGAATTTCTAACACCATTTCAATTGTATAAAAAATCCTCCACCGTTCTTCTTCAATACAGTAATGCAAAATTCAAAATCTAACGTTGAACCCAAGTCATCTACAAGCGCTACAAACAAATGAATACCGAGTACATCTATCTGCCACATTGAACAATACAAAAGCTTTCACAAATTGTGATAATGAGAAAGTATTTTGTATTCCAAAATTGTTACAAACAAAGACTTTGAAAGCGGAGATCGAATGTTTCAAGCATTAATTAAATTTTCATCCGACAACTCGGTAAAGTCCCCACCGAGACAGACGTCAATTGCCATGAAATTCAACTCATTCGCATCAAAATATCGTAAACAATATGCTTATTAAAGAATTAATCTTTATCAAAAAATAAATTAAACGGAGAAGTTAATAAAAACAATAATTAAAGTCCTTTATTATCGTTTTTGATGTAATTAGTATAACATTAAACGATAATTACTTGTTGTTTAACTTCAACAATTAATTGACAGAAAGTTTTGTTGAATATCGAGTCAGCGAGAGTTTGTGAACGTATCGTCTTGTCTTTGTATTTCAAGTTCAAAGACAATTAGACGAGATTTTAAAACTCAAAATAAGACCTTAACTCTAAGCGTTTCTTAACCATTTATAGGAAGGAATAAAGTAGATTATATCTATGTAAATATAACTAGCAATGGTCGTCGAGTAGGTACAGGCACATTACTTTGTGTAATTTTCATCATCCTCATCTCTCAAAGAAAAAATTGTGAAGAAACGTATATCCGAATGTCCTTTTTTCCGGTTGGAAAAGCATGAAATGACTTCCCACTCATGGTGGAGCGGACGGGAGTGTTAGAATTTTACTGACTAAAAACCCACTCCGTTAATTCAGTTATTCTTGATTCCAGTATGATAGTATCTCGTTCGCACATTGCCGTAAACCTGGCAAAACCAGCATGTCCTTTTTTTCCGGTGAGATGATCATAAAATTACTACTTATTTTCACTACTAATTATATTAGAGCGGGAGCTCTGAGTGGAGCAAAAGAGAATGTCTGACTTCTACTGACTAAAAACCCACCCTGTTCCTTCATTTACTCTTGCGTTTTGGTATCCCGTTAAAACATTCCTATAGCCCCGGCAGAACTAGCATGTTCTTGGAACGAAAATCCAAAGACTTGCGACTAAATTACCACTCTCAGAAAGGCCATGGTAGAGCGCATGAATTTGACCTGAAATCTCGTTTCCCAATGGGGTGACAACAATCTGGTCAAATTCAACGCTCTGAAAACACAGGCTTGTCTTTTCAGCGCTAAAAGGAGCCCTTTTGAATTGACCCCTACTTTCCGAAGTACATCTGTGCCAGTTACCAGTCGCCTGGAGCTTTTGGGCATGGAGTTGACGTCAGACCTCAACTTCGGCTCAACCATCGAGTCTAGAGCTCAGACTGCAGTAAAAAAGCTGGGAATCCTACACAAGGCGAGGCGGTACTTCACGCCTAGACTGCTTCTAAATCTGTATAAAGCACAGGTCCGTTCCTTTGTGGAGTATTGTAGCCACTTGTGGGATGGCTCTGCAAAGTACCAACTTGCTGCATTGGACTCGATCGAGCGCAGATCAAAAGGCTTATAGGCAACGAGGTGCTGGTGGACAAGCTTCATAGCCTGGCTCATCGGCGAACCGTTGCTTGCCTGACGGTTTTCTACAGATTTTACTTCGGGGCGTGTGCGCAGGAGCTCCATGACCTGATTCCTCCATCTCCCTTTCACTACCAGACGCACAGCTGGGTACCACCCACACTTGGTTGATATACCGTCTTGTCGTACCAAGCGCTTCTTCTCCACATTTATTATGCGCACAGCCAAGCTGTGGAATTCTCTGCCGGCTTCTGTGTTCCCTGCCACTTATGACATTTCAGCCTTTAAAGCACGAGTAAATAGGCATCTTCTGGGCTCGCTCGTCCCATCTTAGACCTCATCTATTGCTTACCATCAGGCGATATTGAGGTCAAGAGTGGACCCACGAGTAATAAAAAAAAACTCTAGCCCGCATTGGGCCCACGTGATGGATTACGGCCCAATCCCCCTTTATAGAGACGAGGCCTGTGTCCCGGCAGTATGAATGTAACAGGCTGGTTACTGGGTGTGTAAATATTACCAAATAATCCCACACTATGAAGATAGAGACTGTAGCTGCTGTATGCTTAGCTTTTTTTGAATTTAGAACAATCATTAAAGATCAGTAAACCTTAGATCAGCTCAACGATAGATCGAAGAAGCCCAGAAGATGTCTCATAATTTTTTATTTCTAATCAAGTCTTAAATGAAGGAAGACATACTGTTAATAAATGAGACCGGTTGTAAGTAAGTCCCTAAAAACGAGAGATACACTGCCGATTAAAACTGTTTGGCCGCATGTTTCTAACGAAAAGCTCGTTAGCAAACATAAAGCTATCATGAAAAAAAAACGTACAATATGAACACTGTCACTTAAACTAGGTATAAACACCTGTGCTATAAGCAACAGTAAATTTTTTACAATATATTATGAATGGTGCAACAATCCGTTATTATTACATAAACAGGCTCACTAAGAATTAAAATTATACAATAAAAATAAAAATTTGGTAATAAAAGTATTGTTTGTACGATATGTGTGTCTGTAAATATTTGTGTTTGTATGTATGTCTGTATCTCGGTTTGTTTGTGAGTGTTTGATTTGGTATATATACTATATAATTATGTGCCTTATAAAAACAATGGTATCATCATAAATATTCTTAAATTAAATACTTACTATTTTATCTTAAATATGCTTTGCGTGATACTAGAAGACCCGGAATAACTATTCGTATGTGTAGGCCATACAAACATTTTATTCCGTGCTGAAATCGCACAGCGCAGCAGCCCATTGGCTAACTACTGCACCAACCCTGTCTAAATCAGCAGATTTATTATCAATCCATACTATAATATTATGAATGCGAAAGTCGGTCTGACTGTTTGTGTGTTACGCTTACACGACTAAACCATAGCGCCGATTTGGATGAAATTTGATATGAAAATGGTTGAACACAAAGGATCAAACATATGCTACTTTTTTTCAAAAATCAAGCCTTTAAAGGTTGAAACAGGGGATGAAAGTTTGTATGATAACCGATTTCAATGAATTTCTTTTTTCCACGGGGCATAGCTGGTTTAAAATAAAGAAATGTTTAAAAAATTTCAATGATTAGAATATATCTGTAAGTGAAATGTTTCATGATAATAAAAACTCAAACTTAGTATGTAGTTTAAACATTTTATAAAATAAACCCTATTTCTAGGTAGCCAAATACTTTTGAACGGTTGTGTACCAATATAGCTCCCCGGTAAGCTGACTAATAAACATCCGTCTTCATGATTATTTATAGCAAATAATGATTTGAATTATTAACTGCAACCACAATCCATTCTGAAAGATGTTTACGAGAAATGTTGACGGTAAATTTCCATTTGTTTCTGCCAAAAGGGAAAGTCAACAAAGTTTAATTAAATTATCTCGCAATCATTTTGGTAATTAATTCGAAAGCAAAATATTTTCTATTGTGAACGAAATGAATTTGTATTTTGGAAAATTTCCAAAATATCCGATGCTGGTTGAAGGCTAACCAACCTCGATTGTTTTTGAATTGCTTTCTTGTCTTTTCTAAGTGATCCTTAGCACTATTTTAAAACAAGTTCTAGAACTTATATAAGGGCTTTAAGCCACTCTTGCATCTTACTAATATGTATTAAAACGCAAAAGTTTCTGAGAATGGTTATACACTCTTTTGCAAAAAAACGGGCACCTAAGGAAATTTACGTTCTAAGGTCGATTTCAGTTAATTAAATGAAATTTATTGCTTTGACGTAGTCTGTATACTTATAATCGTGTAAATTAATACGCGTGAAGTGAATTCGGGCAATTAAAAGAAAAAAAAAAACGACGGATTCTTTAAAACCGATGTACACGCCCAAACAATAAGAAGTGGTCGGCAATAAAGACAATATTTTTTTTTTACTTTTTTTAATTAAATAAAGTTACAAATGTAAAAACCTAATAACGAGTGTGATCTCCACTTGCCAAAATCACAGCTTGAATCCTTCTGGGCATGCTTTCCACGATGTTTTTAATAACGTTTTGAGGAATACGTTCCCACTCTTCTGCAATGACTCTTTTTAGCTCCCTGATATTTTGTGGATCAGGTTGCACTGATCTTACTCGTCTCTTTAGAACATCCCAGACATGCTTAATTGGATTAAGGTCAGGACTTCGAGCTGGCCAATCTAAACGACGGATCCCAACTTCTTGCATGTACGCTTCCACGTCGCCAGAACGGTGCGGGCGAGCATTGTCGTCCATAAACATGGAATCTTCCCCAAGTGCAGTCAATGTGGGTTGTGCATATGGAATTAGGACTTCCATTATGTACCGGTGTGCATTTAATGTTCCATTTTCTATGAAAACTAACTCCGTACGCACCGTCGAATTAATTGCTGCCCAAAACATAACGGAGCCTCCGCCATAAGGAGTGATTTCTTCGAAGTACACTTCCGCATAGCGTTCCCGTGGTCTTCGCAGCACTCGCCGGCGTCGGTCCTCTCCACACAAAGAGATTCTAGCTTCATCAGAAAACAATACTTTATTCCAGTCCTCCAGAGTCCATGAAGCACAGTTCCGAGCAAACTGAAGTCAAGCAACACGGTGCTCACGGAGTAATTTAGGGCCCTGAGCTGGGCGGTAACTCCTGATATTGGCAGCCAAAAGCCTCCTCCTGACCGTCCACAAGCTAACTTCTACTCCTCTTACTTCTTCAAGGCTCTTCTTCAGGTCCACACTTGACGCTTTACGATTCCGCAACGCCTGACTCACCAAAAAGCGGTCATCTCTTGGTTCTGTGCATCGTTTTCTTCCCGAACCGGGTCTTCTTTTGACCGAACCGGTCTCTTGATACCATTGCCAAGTCCTCTGGACAGTTGAATGACTCACATTTAGCCGCTGAGACACGTATGTTTGCGAACAACCTTCTTCAAGTAGGGCTATAATTTTACCGGCCCTTATCGCTTTATCACTCATATCAAAAAGTGGTATTTAATGTAAAAAGAAAGATTAAATTGTTTAATTTGCAGAAAATATCCAAAAAGTTTTAAAATATCGGAATCAGTTAAAAATCGTTTCAGCAATTCGCGCCATTAGTAAAACAATTTTAGAATAATCCACAATAATCATTATTTTTCTTTTATTAATTTTAAATTTGGAACGTAAAGGATTGCCAGGATGCTTCAAATAACATGCACATACATCGTCAAATTAATAAAACCTATTTCTTGTTCTTCTTCATTGAAGTAGAGAAAAAAATTTAAAGTGCTCGTTTTTTTGCAAAAGAATTTATATAAATGTATGAATGTTTGTTACTGTTTCACGTAAAAACGTCTGAATGAAATTTGTTGAGTAGATGACATCCTGGAATAACACATATGCTACTATATATCACGGAATTCCAACAGGATCGGGGATTTTGGCGAGAAAACCCACGCACGCGGACGAAGTCGCGGCCAGAGCTAGTGAGAACATTATAATTATGTAGTTAAATATTTCTGTAACAAGTATTTCTATACTGGAGCTCGGAGATGAGGTTTGTGCCTGGTAGACAATAACAGGTTTACTCTAGTTACATATTTGGCTAACAACTTCAAAGAAATTTAAAGAAAATAAAAGAAAATAAAAGACTCATTAATAAAAAATGTTTTAAACATCTGGTTCTGAATTAAATTTTTGCAAAGAAAATTTGAATGGAAATTGTACTGAACTGTATAATTATGTATAAACTAAGCTTAAAAAAACAAACAAAAGCTTACAAAACTGATATGGTCACTAACAATATAGAACTGAAAATTAAATATTTATCATGTATATTTAGTGTGCTTCACGTTCGGTATTTTTTACGCGAAGGGAGTGACAGGTAAGGTTGCACATATTATTCGGAAATAAAGAAAAAAGAATATCTTCACTCCGTTCAAGAAACTATCCCACATGTTGCGATCGTCGAAAGACAATTTTCCTCTTAAAAAAACCCGTTGCTTATAAAGTGGACTGCAGCTAATGAAAGTCATATATCGGTCTGACGAAACGTAAGTACCATAACTTGCAGAATTTTAAAACACATTAGGGCGGTAAAAAATAATAATGTCAAAAAATTGGCCATAAGTAATTTTTAGAAGCAGGATCGAGTCATTAGATAAACGAAGACTGGCAAGGGAACCGATTGAGATTACTAAAGAGAAGAACTTGAAACGGGAGCATAAGTTTTAACTGTCAAATGCCTGGGATCTAGTGGTTCAATTGTGTAAACCGTAAAAGTGACTATAAAGGATCGCGATTGGACCCTTAAGTAGCTACTTAAGGGTCCAATCGCGATCCTTTAAACTAAGCTTAGTTTAGTAAACCTTTAGAGTTTTAAGTAATACACGTGACAGTGGTAGTGGTTTCAATCACAAAAAACCGGTCAAGTGCGAGTCGGACACACACACGAGGTGTTCCGTACCATTATCTACAACAAACGGCAAAAAATCACGTTTGTTGTATAAGAGTCCACCTAAAATATATTTTTTATTCTGTTTTTAGTATTTGTTGTTATAGCAGTAACAGAAATACATCATCTATGAATATTTCAACCAGCTATCACGATTCATGAGATACAGCCTGGTGACAGACAGATAGACAGCGGAGCCGTAGTAATAGGGTCCCATTTTTACCCTTTGGGTACGGAACCCTAAAAATGAATGAGGACGAGGGAATACCGATTCGTTTGCTCATAAACATCCACCCGCAATAACTTCAGTTCATCCGTGATCGTGACGTTTGCAACAGTGCCGAAATATAGAAAACTCAAACCACGGGAAATATAATGTTTTAAGTTTTTTATTAGGCCTGTAATCTGATTGGAGAATTTTTTTGGGAACGATTTCACCAATCAGATTATATACGTACAACAACAATAATCAGATGTAGTGAAAATTTTCTTTTTCACCGACTAGTGCAGAAGCAGAATAGTCTTGCTAACATTGCAAAGTTAGTGCAAGAGAAAATTACACAGTCAGTGTGTCGGCACGGGTCCCTTGTGTGCCTGGCTAGCGTTGCATTTAATTGAAGGCTCGTGCCGACCAACATTGTTTAAAACGACCGCCTCTCCACATGTCGACTAACGCTGGGACGAACAACATGTTCTGTTCCGTAATCATCACATGGAACAGGTATTTTGGAACAGTGATATCGGATATTCAGTCTGACTATTTTCTATCACTTTAAATACACTTGGAAGCATCTTGGCCCACGGGTAAATTATATCTTGCGATACCTTTCTGTGTCGGTAGTATTTTCTCTTAGATTATTTTTTTATACTCCGACGGTTAGACTTTTTTTACAATACGCTACTTTTAAAGAAGTCACTAGTTGATAATTCATCTATAAAACTTCAGAAAAGCCAGCCAAATACTTTTTAAGTAATCAAGAACCTCCTGGATTACTTATTTTCTTCTATTTAAAGGAACAGATCAATTGTATTTCTGACGTTTCTTGAGTACAATCGAAGGTTTATCTCAGAATAATTAAAAACAGTATTAGTGTAGCACTAATATACAAACATATTTTTTTATCCAACCTAAACTGTCCTTCCTGAACAAAGGCCTACCCACATTTTTTTAATTTCACTCTTTTAAGTGCTTCTTCACTCCAATTGATTAAAAAGCCATCGAAGGCATTCTGCGATTAATATTGCATTTAAAACAAATTCTAAACTAAGTACTTAACTGTTTTAAAAAGGTTTTCTATTATAAAAACAAACAATAAACGAGACAGATTTCTATATTATAATTTTCTCAATACAAAGCATAAGCGGGTCGTAAATCATTACGATGTAATAAAATATTTTCAGTTTTAATTTTAACAGTTATTTTATAACTGTTTGAATAGGAGCACAGGAACTGTTACTATTTAACACTTGTCCAACGTGGACTTTCATTAATAATGGAGTGAGTTGTGTCTGCTGAAAGTGTTAGCACTAATGTTTCTTCCACAGTTTAATTCATAATTGAATAATGAGAATAGGAATGAGGGTTTTAAATGTAACTAGTTTATTTTATATGGGATTATACGCTGCTCATTTGTCCGTGGGTGATATATAAACTTTCTGGAATCTTTCCGCCCATTCAAAGAAAGATTTATCGTTGGAGAAACTGGCCATCCAGGGATCTATAATGGGTAAAAAGAACACGGAACTAATAATAATTGCCGACACACTGGACAAACATAATAAAAAAGGCAACGGTAACTAGAATAGACTAGTACTCCCGCAATGTCCCAAAACCACTAAAGTATAACCTGGTGGTTTTTAAGTCAAGAGTGATAACGTGCTATATCTTCGACCACATCTTTGCCTACCATCAGGTAAGTTGGTAATCAAACGTGAGTCTATCAACAATAATAAAAAGTTCACCTAAAAATATGGCTGTCTTTGGACATATGGACCTGCCTTTAACTTAGTGAATGACCTATTAACGATAATGATAGTCAAATATTCAAAATACATAGTTGGAGAGCGTGCGAGATACCCAGGGGCACATCAATTATATTATTCCCTTGTTGACAATTTTCTCTGATAAAAAGCCACTTTGTTCAAGCCCTTTTGCATATTTTACCTTTCAAGAAATAGATCAGTTACAAAGCCAAAGTAAACAGTACGCAAAACAGTTTTAGTTTCAAAACAGAATAAATTTAAGTTCCAACGCTATTTTCAGTACTTGGCTGTTGTACGGTTAAATACAGCCCAGCTGCTTTAACCAGAAGTTGTTTTGTCCAAGTTTTAGTTAACTTACCAGTAAGACACATGTTTCTGTTTCAATAGATTTAACAAACAACAGATAGTTCGGGAGCATAGATATGTTTGTATTACAATTTTATTTCGTTTACTAGCAATCCGGCCCGATTTCGTACGGTCTCTTCTGCTAATTTACACAGGCTTAATGAAGTATACACCTTCCTCATAAAGAACTTTATCCATTAGTGAATAAATTAAAATCTGTTTAGTAGTTTACGAGTTTATCGTAAACAAATAGACAGACAAACGTGGCGAGAGACTTCGTTTTATAATATTATGTAAGCTCTTAAGGTGCACAACAACCGCAATCGTTTTCCAATTAAATGGTTATAGGTACTGTTTTTATCATAAAACTCTTTAATATTTTACTGTAATATATAAATAAAAAAATTATAAATAATTTTTGATTTAGTTCATCATTTTGTTAAGAGAATAAATGATAATTGACTGGAAGTTTATTTCCTACAATAAAACTATTCATTCAAAAATTATGTTAGAAATCCTCACTATAAGTGTTTTCAATTTATAATATGGATCAAAGTGTAGGTATATGAAAGAAGTGACAGAGGGACAAATACAATTGATCCTTTATACGTTTTTTTTTTTTTCCTTTGGACATACAACATCTAAAAAGGTTGTTTGATGTGGAATATGTTCTATTAACCTCTTCATAATCAAAATATTTCTCCTGATCTTTATTTAAACGCCCAAGTAGCTTGGACCCTTTTTCTCACGAGATGGAAATCCTCATGGATGTCCTCCACCCTGAGGGAGGCAAAGTGATTTGTCTTACACTTACGAGTCGGTTTGTGGTTTTTTGTGTTGGTCTCTTGTAGAAAAAACTCTGAAGTTGTTACCTGCTTAACCACACGTGGCTGTGGCGGCTTCAATTATAATTTATTTCTATCTATTTCTATTTGATTTATCAAAAACAGTAAAGTATTTTGCAACTTACATGTATTGTATCATATTCTTTTAAATTTATTAGTAAAAGATAGTTTTGTAGCCCAATCTGTCAGTGTGTCAATATCCTTTTCCTCTGGTAATCAGAAAATTATCTGCACAAGAGTTTATTAAGTATTCTTTAATTGAAAGTCACAATTACACTCGTACGAATAATCTAGTCATACCCCCATGATATATAGATAGAATTTTGTGACTACTTCATCAGATCCCTTTAACTTGGCGTTTAATATACCAGCTCTGGACTTATATAATTTTCTTGATTACTTTGTGAAAATCTATATCGATACAAGTTAAGTACTGGTGGCTAATCTATAGTAATATTATAAAGCGGAAAAGTTTGTTTGTTTGTTTGCTTGAACGCGCTAATCTTCGAAAGTACTGGGTGGATTTGGATGCAATTTGGTATGGAAGTAGTTTGAAGCTTGAGGAAGGTTATAGGCTACTTTTTACGCGACTGCAAAAAATGAGAGTTATGTTTTTACCGTGATAGAATCCACGGGAGCGAAGACCCATGTGAGTACTAGTGGTGATATATTCTTCATAATCAACAACAAGTTCTCAAGAAACGTATGGGATGTTTGTGAGAACACAAAGATTTAATTACTAAGTTAATACAAATTCCTGACACCACTTTCAGTTCGAAGCGCATAGCAATACTCGTAAATAACTAAAACTTTATGTGAGTTACTAGCTTTTGCCCGCGACTTCGTCCGCGTGGAATAGTTACTTTGGACTAACGTTAAATTTAACCCCGATTTTGAAGCATTCTTCATTGGCGCTCCGCTCCTATTTGCCTTAGCGTAATGATACATAGCCTATAGCCTTTCTCTATAAATTGATTATTTAATTAAAAAATAATTTTTGAATTCGAACCAGTAGTTCCTGTGATTATCGCGTTCAAACAAACAAACAAACTCTTCAGCCTTATATTATTAGTATAGATAGCTGATGCCCGCGACTTCATCCACGTTTCGGTGATTTTGATGTAACAGACAGATTAACTTTCGTAATTTAGTAGGGAAATATAATATGTCAATCTATAATACTGGTGAAAAATATCGCAATACCGAACCGCACAATATTATTGTTAATAGCTGTGCCCGCGTCTCTGTCAGCGTGTAACTCCTTGTGTGTTATTAAGTTAATGTATTGGTAATATTGTTTAGATCACGTTCACATGAGGCTTAAGTACCTATAGAACGAAAATACTTCAGCGCAAAGCTTCCGGGTAAACTATGTTGAAAGTTGACCCGTCCGGCACGTGAACATAAAGATTTCTAGAACTGCTAACCCGGGAAAGAGCGACGTACAACTGACCATGCGAGAAACAACTGACACCGAGATCTACTCCAGCAACACGAAAAGTCTGCCCTTGAGCCTTATTAATTGTCATTGCATAACACACCGATACTGGGAATTTCGTTCTTTTAAATTGGAATGGAAAATTATTTGGTATTATGGGAATTCTGGGAATAAAGACGGTTTCTCCTGCACCGCAACCTGTTAAAATTTGAGCCTCGATTATATTTTGTTGCAACTGGGTTACTTTTAGCCGAGTTCCATTGCAAAGTTGTGGTGGTTTTAAATTTCGGAGCAGAATAATAATCAGAAAGCTTCGAACTGCTAAGCTATCGGGAGTTACACGTGTTATTGTGAGTAAGTGGGTGAAGTATTGATGATGTAAGCATAATAAATGTTCCGTTTTACCCTCAGGTATCCTGGATCCGCAAACGCGACCTACATATCCTGACTGTGGGTGTACACACGTACAGCAGTGATGCTCGCTTCGCTGCCCTTCACACAGACAACTCAGATGAATGGACGCTGCGAGTGGCGCCGGCACAGCCCCGTGACTCAGGGTCGTACGAGTGTCAGGTGTCCACCGAGCCTAAGATTAGTCTATCTTTTAGACTTACAGTTGTTGGTGAGTATATATATATAGTTTAATATACAGAAGCCGATGTTGTTTAGGTGACGTTCTAGTCAGGCTTTGAGAGAGTTTGATAGAATAAGTAACGTTTTTAATTTCAAACAATGGCACGAACTTTTATTTACCGTCTGAAGAAAATGAAAAACAGCATATCTGAAAAGTAAAAATTCACCACCCTACCTTACCTTAGTTTGTGTAGCATACATGTATATAAAAATTTCGTATCTGTTCTGTTAGCCATTGAGAAGTTTCATTATCTGGAGTCAACTTTCAATGTAGAATGAGGCCATAATTTACCTTAAAAATTGTGTAACCAATATGTAAGCATTTGATATGGGAGTAGTATAAATGAAATTGTTTTAATTCAGCTTCCAAATACAGACAAAGCTACATAAAAACTTTTAAATAACACAAACTTAGTTGGTCTCATGGGTTACTTACAGATACAACTCAATTAACCTAATGGCTGCATAAATAACCAGAATATTCATCCCAATCTTGTATATACTGGTTGGTTAAGATAATTAAGCTACTAAACTTCCTTCTAATACAATTGCATATTATTCGAAATGTGGATTTATATAATTGTTGAACGCAATTAACTTGGTCGAGACAGCGAGCCATCCCTCTAAGTAAACGTTTGACGTTGGGTTGGGAGTACTCGGCAAATTGACATCGAGAAACTTTCGAACGCGCAGCTCAGTAGCTCCCATTCCCTAAGTAAATACTTTAATATGCAGTGTAGCCAAAGAGAGATGTTTGTTGCAGTATCAAAAGCAGAAATCCTCTCAGGGCCAGAATTATTTGTGAGAGCTGGCTCCGACATCAATCTCACTTGCATCGCCAGACACGCTCCGGATCCGCCGAGGTAAGCATTTTTCTTTGACGTTAAAACTTTTTAGAACTGACATGTGGCAAAACTGTATAAACTTCGTCTTACTTTACGTGGAAAATATGCTTGACAGTGCAAACATTATTGCTTGAAAACCCGGCTGAAAACTGCTTCCTTCGTTTACCTGCCTCCAGTATGGCAGGAATATAAAGCTTTCGACACACTTTCGCTTCAAGTAATCGCTGGGCGTTGACTCGACAGACAGACTGTGTGACTTGCTACGTTGAGAGCTGCTGGCGACGATGTTTTTGAAGCGAGACAATTCATACACAACTATTTGCTGACAAGCATTCGTGTGATCGGGATAACAAATTTAATCCCGGGTTTGGATTCAAACACAAAGTGGCGAGAATTTGTCGTCTTGGCTTGAAAACAAATAACATTTTTGAATAAATGTGGATATTTTATTACAACGAATCATAACTCATAAGGCAACAGGAATCGACTTGAGTGAAGCATAATCAGCATTCAGTCATTCATTTGACTAAGATAATAATGACTGAATATAAAACAGGTCAAATTGTGTAACGAAATAAAACGAAATGAAATATTTATTTTGCAAATTGGTTATAAATAACACTTTTACACGTCATGTTTTTTGCGTGCCTACCTAACTAGTGTATATAGGAATCAAACATTTACCCGGTGTATTCCCGTTGTCCCCGTAATCTATGTCCCCATCACGGGGACAACAGAACGTCATATGATTCGTTACCGTTGTCCCCGTTATGTACATATGGGCAACGGGGACAACGGACTGTTATCATTTCACGTATCATTGTCCACTTTAAATTTTTATTTATTTTGTAAACGTGGGCTATTTAGGGCGGCAAGCCTAAAACTAAAATGAAAGATATTTTGTACATAATAGATTTTAATTCAAAATATAGGAACAAATAAGAGATGTTTACACACAAAACACAACTAGATTTTTAAATCGAAATCAACAAAAGTTAGGTCATTTTTATTTAGTTCACGCAATCAACATAGCAGCTACCCATAAAGTAATTAAAAAATTGTTTGTGGTTGGTATGTTGAAATGATTCAAATTATTTATAGCACACCATAAAACAACACCAAAAACAACAAATGAGAATAACTAAATACCTTATTTATTTTGATTTAGTTTTAAATGAAAGGGTGGAATGAAACACAAATTATTTAAATGTTATATTTACAAAAACATACCACATTAATATACCTATTTAACTATAACGTCACAGAATTAACATAGTATAAAAACGATTTAGATAATAAAAACAAAAATAGGATAAACACAATTAAAAAAAAAACAATTAAAATAATATTGACTACAAACAGAACTTTAATGTTATACTTATCAATAATATCACAATTATTTAGTTAGATTACAGAATTGGTAATAATCAACATTTATATACTATCATTTATTTTATTATTATTTTCAATACATTCGTAAATTATTAATACTTGTGTCGCAATCACATGTGTAGCTATTATTTAGATATTACGTGTTTTTTTTTTAATTTTATATGTAGTCATTAGTTCCATTTCATTTGCATAGGTACAATATACTCTATTAATATCTCTAAATTAGAGGTGAGAGTGCCTTAATAGTAAGGCACTCTCACCTCTAATTTTTACTCAACGGGGACAACGGGCATAATTTGAAAAGCATAATATATTACAAGAAATTAACGGGGACAGCGTACGGGGACAGCGGGAAGTAATTTTAATTATTTTATTAAATTCCCTTTGTCCCCTTTAACGGGGACATGGCCTACGGGGACAACGGGAATACAGGATTTACCCGCCCTAATTTTATAAGTGTTTGCGCGAGTAGGCATTACTACAACTTTAAAAATTAATCTGGTTTATTTTTGGGATGGGATGCATTTCTTCTTGATTTTAATTGTTTTCTGAACAGCCGAGCTATCACATAAACCTCTTTCCATAACTTCTTTAAATATAAGATAAATGATTATGTAAAGTTTATTTTATTTATATTTCCTGTTTAGCCTTCGCCTAAAACATTTTATTTTGTACTTATTTTTTTTGCACCTGTCTTATTTACCCCCCATAATTTACTCGTAGAGAATGCCATAGTCATTAAGTCCATCTTTGTACTATTTGTCTTGCATAATGTTTAAATTAAATAAAATTATTCTCTGCAGTTTTATCTACTGGTACCGCGGCTCGAACGTGGTGAACTACGCCCAGCGCGGAGGTATCAGCGTAGAAACGGAGCAGCGTACCCGTACAAGTCGACTGCTCATCGCACGAGCATCACCGAGGGACTCTGGCAACTATACCTGCGCGCCAAGCAGCTCAGGTAAAACACCATTAATTTCATAGATTCGCTATCGGCTTCCGTGTCTACTACAAACGACCCGTCAATCTTTAAAACAAGGGTGAAAAGGCATGTTATGGGCTTGCTTGTTCCATCGTAGACCTCATCAATCGCTGACTATCACGCGTGATCGAGGTCAAGAGCGGGCTCATCTGTAATAAAAAGTAAAAAAATCTTGTAACCTCACGCAGGGGCTGGCATAAACTACAAAAAGTTTCGCTTCGCTGTTTACATATTGTTACGAGCTGGGGTTCGGGATAGAAGTAATTAACGCCAATTAAACCAAAATTAACACTTTAATTAATTAAGCACAAAATAAAAATATAACACAATTATTCGCACCACAACACTTGTCACTTAACACTTAGATCACACTTAAATCGCACTGATAAAGCTTCGATTATATTTCGTATTCGCCTCGTAATAAGACTGACTCTCTGCGCCCCTTTGCGCTCTATTTATACCCCAGTCTATGAGTTCGAGAACATTCTTATAAAATCGACTCACAGTTTATACTGCCTAGAAAATACTCGAAATACATAGTACCGCTATTCGACGCTAGATGGCGTTAGTGTCTCGACTAGATATGCTCATTCCTGCTACTCGCCGCTAGATGGCGTTAGCGTCTCGAACATTCCAGATTTATGTCGAAGTTTCCCGACGCACTTCACTAAGCGACTGGCGTAACAATATTTATACTCTTTTTTGCTTCGTTAGTATTCCCATTATAATTTATTACACCACTAAACTAACGCGTTATTAACAAAAAACACATAAATGACTTTGCAGCATAATTTTAAGTTTCAACATAGTTTACGTAAAGCCAGAATTATGACTCAGTTTAATTAGGCGGAGCGTACAAAAAATTCTTTAACGAAGCTAAAGTGAAATACCTAATCGCTCGCCTTTGTTTCGCGTTCTGTTTTTCCCGAGAGCTTACAGCTAAGCTACTTTGTACTTCTTTTATTATTTAGCTCTCGTGGGATATACGGGTGTTATATAAAATATACATGCCACTATGGCCATCCATCGGGTCTTTTACTGCGGACCTACATTTTTCACTCTGCATACTTCACTATATTTCTGTCCATAGCTGTGTAAAAACCATTTGTCTGTTTCCATGCCTTTCCCCGTGAAGTACTGAATCAACGTGTTAAAATTCACTATGTACTCGCCCTTCTTATAGTCTACTTGTATTCCGTACACGCCATTAATATATTTCCCGCCGTTTTTATCTTTTTTTTGTAGATAAGCTTTAAAAAAATCTTGCTTGGCATTTAAATTGTAAGCAGCGGCCTATTGATTTTGAAATACCTTTTCTAGATAAATAATCTTTGATATATGATTCAATTTCCTTTAGAGGGACATTTTCGTTGCATTTTCATTTCCTATCCGAGGTTATGTCAAGTGATTTTGCTCTTTTTTGTAATAGATTCAGCGTCAGTCGTGGTCCATGTTGTGAGCGGAGAGCGACCAGCAGCGATGCAGAGCAACTCTAGAAGAATATCACCTCTACCACTACTGATGCTACTCTCAATGAAATCAAGTCAATTGAAATTGTGTTTCACAACAATCATGCTATACATTTTACTAATGTCCCAGTACATTTCAACAAAGTCTTTAAAAAATATCCGATTACTGTGGAACAATTACTGTATTAGAAGATTTGTGACTAGATGACCAGCTCCAGTTGTCTCTGGTCATGTAGCATAAAATGCACGGCACAAACATTTAATTAGGATTTTTAATTAGCTGTAAGTTAAACTGACGTATAAAGAAACGAATTATTGTAATAAGCGTCTTTTTTGTCATGAATGCGTACTTTACTTTTTGTTTCTTTTTATGTTAAACTAATTTTCCTTTTAGAAATTATTGGCTAATTTAGTAGGTGTAGATTGGATAAACACTACTTTGATTTTAATAAGCTTTAATTAACGTTGTAATCATTGAACAATGTTTTTGTTTTTATTCGTTCGTTTTTATTTTCGTTGATTTTTTTGTAAATGACTGAGTAATTCAAATCCTAATTCTTGTTTTTACGATGTTATTGCTATTTAAGTTATTTTTGTTTAAAATTATTGTTATTGTTTGTTTATTTTTGTTTAAGATTCAAGGCAACTGACGTTTCATGTACAGTATAGAAAACGAAGTTTATACATACATATTAAGTTCTAGTGCAATCAAAGTAAATATAGAATTACTAATCATTTTAAAATAATAGATTATTATTAATACAATTTACTAATAACTTTGTAAATAATATACAAATGCAATTTTTAATTAATTTCCATCTTATTGTTTCCCTGGTCCTATTTCACTTTGAGCTTGTAAAAAATAATTTATTAGAATTAAATGAAAATAACGAAACGTTTACGATAATAATTGTAGAATTTAAACTTATTGAGGCCGTATGTAAATAATTTTAAATACTATTTTGAATATCAAGTGAAAACTCATTATATGAATGCTTTGGTTGCTAAAAAAATTACCTAGCAGTTGAGATTTTCAAATGGCGGATGTGGTGGTTGAAAGTTCCAAATAAAGAGGTTTTTCTTCTTCGTGTCGATGGCATTAAATTAGCAAGGGTTTGTAAAACATCCTTACTAATAATATTCGTAGACTCTTACCACGACTTGGTCGAATTATTTTGTATGAAAAACGAATACAAAAAGAAATAAGATTCAAGAATCATTCTTATATTCTTTGATATGGTTCGAATTATACCCTAGAGTTATGCAATTCTGCGAGAATTGAACCTGCGACACGCAGCCTAGTAGTCGATTGCTCAATCGCTGCACCACCCGATTCGTCAAATTTGACAATCCCTTACATGTTTGATGTTTTGACTATCCCTTTTGGCTTTAGCTAGCAGAATTTCACGTGTCTAGAGCCTTAAATCTACACAAAGCTTAATTTACTATTTTATGAAGTACTGCCTGACTTTGTAAAAATTCCACAGTTTAGAACAGTCTCATATAATGTAAATAATCCCATCTTTTATATTTGTTTTCCTAATAAATTATAATTGTACTGTAAGACATGTTACCCAGCTGCAGAATATAAACATAAATAACACTTAAAAATTAAGTTTTAGTCAAATAAATCTGTGAATTTAGAAAATTGTAAATACGGTTTGTAAATAAATACGTTTTACGTGTTATTTAGCGTGAAGTTTTATTTTGAAAGTTTTACAGTATTTTAGTTTTTTAAATTAAATTCTTCAACAACTAAATTTCTTGCTATGAATATACTTATAATTAGTGCAGTCTCATGAATAATCATACATATTTTTTGGTATGATTAAATATGGCGCATGTATTTTTGAAAGATGTAATCCTCGTAAACACGTAACACAAATCAAAACTTAAAATACATAACATGGACAAGATATACTTTACCCAGCAATGCATACCCAAAGACGGTAACAGCAGCTTAGAATAACTATTTCAAAGTTGTAGCCAAATCCAGTAATACTGAATTGTTACCCTCGTCGAGCTCTTTAAATTTTCATTACATACGATTAACTTTTCACGATAAGATATAATTTATGAAAACGTTAAAACGCGGACAATATTCACCAAATATACATAACATAGGACAAAAGAAAAGTAACATCATGACAATTTTTTTAGGTCTTAACAATGTTTTCTGTTTATTGTAACGAGTGAAAACCATTTTATAGATGTCAAGCTACTCTGAAATTAATACTTGAGTTAAACCAGAGAATGAGCGAAATGAGCGTATCAGGTGTAGGTTAAGTGGTGCTAATTTATATAACGTGTAACACATACCTATACAACGTGTAACTTAAAGGACATATACATACCGAGTGCACGGCTTCTTTGGATGATAACAAACGATATAGCAAGGGTTTTGTAATCCTATGTCTACATGTGTGGAATTTATTAGAAATTTCAATACATTGATACCAGAGACCGAATTTTACAAATTGAGAAGAACGAAGAGAATTATCGTTTTATTGGCAAGTGACGTGAAAAGTGATGATCCTCATAGTGCTGTGACATGTTTGTTATTACTGGTATTCAAGAAACACATGAAACCAATAATTTGGGGTCAATTCTGTGAGTCACTTATTTTGAGCTGAAACTTTGCATAGAGACTCCATACCAGATGTTGTCTTCAGTCCTTTTGGATAGATATGGGGTTTCCGTTACACTTTGTATATCTAATATATATGCGTTCACATATATATCTAATATATATGATATATCTATACATATAATAAAAGAGTAAAAAAGTCTGTCTGTTTGTACACGCTAATCTCCGGACCTACTGGATGGATTTTAATGAAATCCTGGAATAACACATAGGTTTTATCCCGGAATTCGCACGGGATCGGGATTCACGTGGGAAATTTTCCCAAGCGAACTAAGTTGCGGGCAGCAGCTAGTATAGTATAATATAGATCATTTTTAATCCCAAAAAGAATGTAACTTAAATTACAATAAATTTAATTACACTATTGCAGTACAAATTAAACAAACCAAAATAAACTGCAATTGCATTTAAAAAGATATTACTTTAATTTAAAAGTAACTTTACAACTAACTTTTTAAATGCAGTTTTATATAAATCTGTAATTTAATACATATTAAAGAAATATAAATAAAATTTTAAGGAAGTTTGAGGGTTTGTTTCAGGGTGTGCGTTAATTACGATACATGTTGTATATAAAGCCGGCTCTACACGTTGGCCAACACAGTGGCGAATGTAGTGGCCAATGACTATTCGCCAACGTGTAGAGGGGGTGTTTGTGCACCCAACATGCACAAACACCCCGTCTACACGTTGGCCAACAGGCATTGGCCACTACATTCGCCACTGTGTTGGCCAACGTGTAGAGCCGGCTTAATAGCTGTTTCCCGCGACACACCGTAGCGCAATTCACGCATTGGGATAAAATGGAGTTATAATTATGTGCGCCAAGTTTTATTCGAATCTTTTTCGGTTGAAAATTTTTATAATATGTTTGATATTACAAAAATTTACATACATTGCGCATATCCCATGGAAGATGCAGCCGCGGTAATGCATGGCGCAGTTCTACCTCTATATTTAATACTAGCTTTTGCCCGCGACTTCGTCCGCGTGGAATAGTTACTTTGGGCTAACGTTAAATTTAACCCCGATTTTGAAGCATTCTTCATTGGCGCTCCGCTCTTATTGGCCTTAGCGTAATGATATATAGCCTATAGCCTTTCTCTATAAATTAACTATTTAATTAAAAAATAATTTTTCAATTCGAACCAGTAGATCCTGAGATTATCGCGTTCAAACAAACAAACAAACTCTTCAGCCTTATATTATTAGTATAGATAGCTGTTGCCCGCGACTTCGTCCACGTTTCCGTCGTTTTTCGTAAAAAAAAGTAGCCTATGTCCTTCCTCACGGTTCAGTGATTTTGATGTAAGAGACAGATTAACCGTCGTAATTTAGTAGGGAAATATAATATGTCAATCTATAATACTGTTGAAAAATATCGCAATACCGAACCACACAATATTATTGTTAATAGCTGTGCCCGCGACTCCGTCAGCGTGTAACTCCTTGTGTGTTATTAAGTTAATGTATTGGTAATATTGTTTAGATCACGTTCACATGAGGCTTAAGTACCTATAGAACGAAAATACTTCAGCGCAAAGCTTCCGGGTAAACTATGTTGAAAGTTGACCCGTCCGGCACGTGAACATAAAGATTTCTAGAAATGCTAACCCGGGAAAGAGCGACGTACAACTAACCATGCGAGAAACAACTGACACCGAGATCTACTCCAGCAACACGAAAAGTCTGCCCTTGAGCCTTATTAATTGTCATTGCATAACACACCGATACTGGGAATTGCGTTCTTTTAAATTGGAATGGAAAATTATTTGGTATTATGGGAATTCTGGGAACAAAGACGGTTTCTCCTGCACCGCAACCCGTTAAAATTTGAGCCTCGATTATATTTTGTTGCAACTGGGTTACTTTTAGCCGAGTTCCATTGCAAAGTTGTGGTGGTTTTAAATTTCGGAGCAGAATAATAATCAGAAAGCTTCGAACTGCTAAGCTATCGGGAGTTACACGTGTTATTGTGAGTCAACCATAAAAGATAGATATATGCTGTCGTGGGATACTTTTTATATAATTTTAAGGAGAACATTTCCGTCATAAATGATTTCTGTGTAGCTTTAACCATTAAGGTTGCACTCGCGACGGAAGCTTAAAAAATGGAGTAACTTCTCCCGTTTTCCCAACATTTCCCTTCACTGCTCTGCTCCTATTGATTGTAGCGTGATGAAAAGTATACTATAACCAGCTCAGGTGTATGAAAAATAATTGTACCAAGTTTCGTTAAAATCCGTCGAGTAGTTTTTGTTTCTATAACGGTTATACAGACAGACAGACAGACAGACAGATAGACAGACAGACAAAAATTTTACTGATTGCATTTTTGGCATCAGTATCGATCCCTAATCACCCCCTGATGGTTATTTTGTAAATATATTTCATGTACAGAATTAACCTCTCTACAGATTTATTATAAGTATAGATTTAGGAGCTTGTATTTAGGATATGTCGATAAAATTGATTTATTTAATTACTGACATCGGGTAAGTTTATGCGATCGGCTCCGTCTGCGAGGCAGTAATGCTAGCGAAGGAGGATGCCGAGCGCGCGAGGGAGAGGCAACTCTCTTCCTCAAGCCCCAGCCGCCGCGGGAGACGCCCCGGGCGTCGGTGATCACGAGCCGATCTCCGGCCACCGTAGGCGCGGGCTTGCGGACGGTGAGCAGCGGTAGCTCACCGTCCGGTAAGGACCAGGCCCGAGTCGGCGGCGCGTCGTGTTCCACGCACGCCTCAAAGAGCTGTCAGCACCAGTGACGGGGCCCATAGGGCCATTGCCTGTCGGGGTTGCGGGAATGTTTTAACGAGATACCGCGGCCCCGAAAGTTAAGGGCAGCTGAATGAACAGGGTGGGTTTTAAGTCAGTAGAAGTCTGACACACCCTTCCGCTTAACCCAGAGCGGGAGAAGTCATTCGATGATTTTCCCACCTGACAAAAAATCATTCAGTCATAAATAAATTGCGACGTTGCCGTTTTTCAAGTACGCGTGTACAGAGTGTTTCTTTTACGTATCAATTTAATATTTAAGTGAATATTTTAATACAAAAAAAAAACATTTTGTTTTCGAATGGTAATATTTTGTTAAGCATGTATGGATGCTATACTATTGCGGGTTAACAGGAACGCCCTCTGTTAGTTAACATACTGTATAATTCTTAGAAAATAAACAACTTTACATTTTAGTTCCAAGAGATAGGCTGCGTAAAAAAAAATTGAACAAAAACGAGCCAGGCACCACGACACGCCTACCGTCGTCACTGGGATGGGGATGGGCTGGATCATAAAAATAAGTAAAGGAGGTATTCCTCGAAGCGCTACCATTTTGAAGCGCACCTAATGAAGCGCTCCTTTTTTATTCCTCGGAGCGCTCCTTTTAGTAGCGCTCCCGATACCATGTTATCGGAATTATTAATAATTCTTATAATTTTATTTAATACTAGTACTCACGCGGGGCTTCGCTCCCGTGGATTCTATCACGGTAAAAACATAACTCTCCTTTTTTGCAGACGTATAAAGTCTATAACCTTCCTCAAGCTTCAAGCTACTTCCATATCAAATTGCATACAAATCCACCCAGTACTTTCGAAGATTAGCGCGTTCAAGCAAACAAACAAACAAACAATCTTTTCCACTTTATAATATTAGTATAGATTATTTTAGACACGTTTTCCCTTTAAAAGTTGTTTCGAAGTGAATAGCAGCAAGCAAAAAGTTACATATTAAAAAAATACATAAAAAAGAACATACCATCGCTTAAAACTCAATATTCCCGAAATCCACAAATTCCGCACGCAACTTATCAGGTACCTATGTCTGTAAATTGTAAGCACACACACACTTCAAAGGCATGAAGGGGTCTGTCAGGTAACTACCAAAAACGTGTCGATAGCATTCAACTTCGCCGACCCCAGTTCGCTTTGAAATTTTATTTGACCCTCTTTATTTCCACTGGATGGATAAACACGAGTACCCCAATAAATCGAGCTGTTCAAGAATTTACCCCTTTACCGATTAATCGGATAAACTCGATAGACAAATAAGTCCTCTCGAGAGGACAAAACTTGAATACGAGAGACGGTGCTTGGCTACTCCCACCGGGGCACTTGACTCAACGATCATCGGAACAAGTAAATGAAAAGAAAAACATGTCGCAAACATAGGTTCACGAGAGCTTTCCTTATTTACTTAAGGTGGATTTTCTTTGCAGTCCTGTATTGTGAAGTGTTTTCCGAGATTATCCTCAGATAACCCTTGGTTTATCGCGGAAATTAGGGCGTCTTAAAATGTTGGGGAGATAGCGACACTGCGTCGCACACGCCTGAAAGCGTAACGACTTTGTGCCTAAAGACTTGCACATTAGACGACAAAAAACACGTCTGATAGATACGTGATACGACTGCTTAAGCCTCTTGCTCATCTCACATGAAATCCGTTGTAAGAAATCAGAAACTGTACGTACATTTGGTACTCGTATCATTTAAATTCTCATATCGTGGATTAAGGTCAAATACCGCGTGTATATATGAGACTATAGCTTTTGAGTAGCGACATCTGTGTGCTGTGAATAAGTATTTGGGTTAACCACCTTCTTATTCAAATAAATTCAAATATCCCTGCCATTCAACTTGAAGCTGATTATTCAGTTCAGATCCGGGAGTATTCAAAAGCATCGTAGGTATTTCACAAGTACATAGATAGAAATACTGAAATATTATATCTTCCCTTAGATTAATACTCTGTAATTACGTTCATTTTAACAAAACGTACCCTAATTAGGATCACCAAACCGTGTTTCTAGCTTTTGTCTCTTTACGCACGTGTTTACCACATCTCTACTACGTAGGTAGGATACACGTCACTTTTCCGTTAAAAATGTAACCCACAAAGGGTAATTTTCCGGTTTGTGAATGTCACAAATTAGGCTTTAATTAATATTGCGCCAAAAATGTGCGTCATTATTTCGCCGTCCTTTGTGATCGCGACCTTTTTGAGCTTTCATCGCTTCTCTTATCTATTCTGACGAGAAAAGGACTTAAGGAAAAAAAAAGCACTAAACAATATTTTCTCCGAGATGTAGGCGGTGGGTGGAATTTATTAAATTTTTGTCCACAATTATACCTTTTTGGAGATAGTTACGTAATGATCTGGGCTTATCCTTTTCAGCCAAGCTTAAGGAACGTCAATGTTTACTGGTGGGCTTGTCCAAAATATAACAGAACAGATTACTTCGGGATATCGTGAGTACTTACCAAGGTCAATATTCGCCGAGGACACTCGATATTGTCTCTTTAGAGTACCTTTGAGTATTAAGCTAGACTAGTATTGATCCTTCTTGGCATCAAACCTTTTTACTATGTGTAATGTAGGTAGATTATATTGGTTACTTTGTAAGTATGTAGGTAGATCAAAGTTAGACAGTTGTCAGCAAAGAGTAAAGTAATATACAGGGGTCAGTCAAATTATAGCTCTGCTGCGGAACGCTTGACTTTTATTTAAAAACTTCCAAATATTACACTATGTTAATTATGTAGCTACGGTATATAAGTCATTTATAGGTTGTCTGGCATGTCTTCACTTAAGATCCTGTATATAGTTAATGCGCGATGGAGAAAGCGGGTGCGAGAGAGAGTGATGGGGTAAGATGGCCACAGTATCGTAAGTATTGAAGTGGGTGTTAAAAGCTAGATGTGTGTTGTAATGTTTCCTTTTTATAGGGCTTTAGTACTTACGTTATAACATTATTATTGGTTTAGAATTTCATAATAATCTGATATTAAGCTATTTTTTATACAATACTTTGTATGTTTACGTTTCTGTAAAGTCATTAGTGACAGGATTAGTTTTTCTTCCTAATTAATTGCTGGAGTTAGGTTAGGTCGCATATGTAACTGATATTGTACCTCGTGATAAATTACTTTTATTTCTCTTTTCATTCTAGAACCTCAATTCAAAAGCTGAAAAGTCGATGTAATGAGAGAGATGACTGGGGAGAGGCAGTCCAAAGAGTACAATATATATGTCTACGCCTGGAACACAAACAGTGAAGAAGTCTAGAAGTAAAACGGATTGGTCCCCTTCTCATACACGAGCCGTGGCTCGGACCTCCAGACATCCTCTTCGTTCTGCTACTGAGGCCATCCGACTGAAGGCCAGCCTTCCGCAGCCACCTCGTCGTTCTGCTACTGAGGCCATCCGTCTGAAGACCAGCCGTCCTGCAGCTACCTCTTCGTTCTGCTATAATCATCCACTCCGCTTATCATCGACCCTCCCGTCATTTCTTGTGCCTTAGGGTTCCAGCAAATTTTTATAAATTCTTTCATAAATCCTGTTTCATTTTTTCCTCACTTTGATTTCTTTTCCTGGTCATTTTCCTCCTAATTAGTTATTGCAACCTTACATTTCCGTCTACCCAGGGAAAATGTAACGTTACAGTTTTCTTTATATAAAACAATAGCAGATTTTACATAGATGTAAACAGAATATTGATATTTCGCATCCGCCATAGCCACCGCTATATATCATCACACTAGTCGAGGCCTGAGGATTTTCTATGCGCGGTGCCTCGTTGGGATCATGACATGAATGCCTCCATACAAAACGTACAAGAGAATCTTTAAACATACGGGGTAAGGTTCTCATAAATCTTTTATATGTATTGAAATAAGTAGAAGATGTTATAGAAAATTGATCCTGTAAGTCAGATTTGTATTAATTTGTAAGATTACGTTTGAATATGTTGCTCTTAATATTTTATACTGTCAAGGTTTCGAAATCGTCTATTCCAAAGCGTCAATAGCCTAATGGATAAGGTGTCGTACTTGTGACCGAAAGGTCGCGGGTTCTAACCCCAGCCATTACACTATTGTTGCCAGGGGCGTGCATAGTATTATGACAGGGCATGCGGCGGAGTAAAAACACACAAAAACTACTTTTATAGATTTTTAGCATAGCCACAGCCACGCATCGTAGCATGGTGGCGATGCGTGGCTGTGGCTATGCTAAAAATCTATAAAAGAAGAAGTTTTTGTGTGTTTTTACTCCGCCGCATGCCCTGTCATAATCCTATGCACGCGCCTGATTGTTGCAAGCCCACTCCAGACACAAGTATATTTAGCTTAGTTGGAGGGGTTAACATTACATTACACAATCCTTCGTTACTAGCAATCCTGTTGCTAGTAATGTGAATTCTACCCACATTGTCAGCTACATTAAAAAAAAACTAATTTTCCTGAATGAATTCCGATATTCTTTTGGTTGCACTTATTTTAAATGCGACGACGACATATTGTTAAGTCGTTCGAGGATTCTGATGTGCACCAATTTCGTTTATGCGAGTTGCGCAAATTTTCAGTTTAGATAATATAATTATGATAATGGAAGGGAATTGAAAAGTAGTTTACTTATAGTATCTTGAAAGTTTTTTAAAGTACTTTTTAATAAGCAATGTATTCTCTTCTTCTTAATTTTTTTTTTTGGGGTGGGATTATCATCGAATTGCTTCTCCCGCTCTGGCTGAAGCGTAAGGAAGTATCAAACTTCTACTGACTAAAACCCTGTTTCGGGTAAAGTTATCAATAAATCTCCACCTGAGCAGGTTTTCTTTGGTTTGACCAAACTGGATCCGAAATGTCCCGTATATGAAATATTGTTTATGTACGATACAGAGAATAAGTCTTTGAAGTACCATTTTGCTATAGAGCAAAATGGTACGCATTGGATACAGCTAATTATAGAATTAGCTGTATCCAATGCGTTGCAATGTAAGGTTTTTTTTTGGTTTCAACTAATACAATCAAAATGTGTGCATGTGGCAATCCTTTCTATTTCAGTTAATTTTGGTTCTGTAACCTTCTCGCGCATCCTGAAAACACCCGGCCAAAGTTCACAATAACAATCTAATCGATGGTTTAAAAATGCATACAAACATTGATTTTATTTATTATACTAGTTGACCCGTCAGACTTTGTCACTCTGAATAAACCTTCCCTGTATTAAAGGAAACATAATACAAAAATAATTAGTAGGAGGAAGTTCGCCAAGTCAGCTAGTTAGGTTTCCGTAGCCGAATGGCAAAACACAGAACCCTTATAGTTTCGTCATGTCTGTATGTCTGTCCGTCAGTCCGTATGTGACAGCCATTTTATTCCGAAACTATTAAGACTACACATGTAAAACTTGGTAGGTAGATTCATTCATATTAATTTTGATTTTTAGGTAAAAATATATAAAATCAAAACTAATTTTTTTTTCATCAAATGTATACGTGTGTGATATTTATAAACAGGTCTTTAAAACTGACATCGAGGTTTTAAAAAACCACTTTTTTTGAAAGTCAATAGTTTTAAAGATATTTGCTTCCTAACTGGTAAACTGTGTGCCACCCCTTATCCCCCTCTAACTTTTATAATAATAGAGTTAAAAATAAAAAAAAAGTATTTTATGTATGTCTTAATAAAAACTTCCAACGAAAATTGGTTTCAACGAGATCTGGTCAGCAGTTTTAGGGATATTGTACATTTTCTAAAACCGCATATAGAACTTTGTATTTCATACAAACACTATGAAAAACAAAGTTATTCTGCGTAGTTACTACGGCACCCCTCATGGGTGAGTTTGACTCGCACTTGGCCAATTGTATTGAAGTGTCAATAGCGTAATTGCTAAGGTGTTGGACTTGTGATCGAGACGACGCGGTTCGAACCCCGCCCATTACACTATTATCGTGAACCCACTAGACACAAGCATATTTTTTACCTTAGTTGGAGAGGTCAACAAAATTGTCAGAAATGTGAAGTCTACCCACATTGCTAGTTTTCTTTAAAATAAAATAATTATAAATTTCGTATACTTTAACTGTGACCATCTCCTCACTTGTGCGGTAAATTTCGTAAATAAGGGTTGCATAAAGTTCTGCTTAATTTATTTATTTTGATGGATAATAATGGGCAGTCCTATTGCACAGGGCAATCTCCTACAGAAAACCTTTTGATGGACAGAACTCAAAGGAGATAGGTTTAGGAGAGATTTTATCTAACTATATATCTATCTATAATACTTATAGATTTGTAACAAATAGTATTAATAAATTAAAAGCTAGTCAAAGATCATTCATCTATCTAACATCCCGTAATTTTATATATTTATTATAGGTATATATTTTTATAGCATTAATATAAATATGTTTTTTAACTCTATGTATGTATATATTTGTTTATTATTATATCATTATAGTTTAATTTACTGGCTATGTATGTTCTATTTATCGTAATTAGTATTTATACACACTGTGTCTATCATCTCCTCTTCAACTCTCCTGTCGCAGGTCTGCTGGAAGAAATTTCTTAGGAAATAAGCAGCAACTTTGTGCTCTTTTGTCTGTATATATATGTTTTTTCTTTTGTAAGTGTCATGTTTGTACATAAATAAATATTACTAAAAAGCATTACTTCGAAATATCATCATTCATATTCACCAATGTATACATGATTAAAAGCACTTACACGCGGTACTACGATTATTCTATTGCATATTAAAAAAAACTTATCGAAAACAAATAATAATGAAAGCCTTTGCTTCATTACGCTATTAAACTGCCACTTATAATTATTATTGTATCCTGTGTGTTAACATAAAACCCTCCAACTAGGGGTCTTTAAGCCAAGAGTGAATAGGTTACTTTTAGGTAAGCGTGCTCCATCTTCGACCACTTCATCACTTACCATCAGGTGAGATGGTGGTCAAACGCGAACCTATAATCAATAAAAAAAAACGTAAGTACGATGTTAAAAAGTAAAATTAAAATCCCATTTGTAAATTTTTAATACTATTTTGTCATTTGAATTAAAGAAACAGCATAATATTAGGTGTCAATTACGGAAATCCCTATCATAGACATTGGACATATTTTGGTATTTTTAGTGGAATTACCGCTAAATAATATATAGGGAAGTATGTAATAAATATATAGGGAAAAAGATACAGGAATGCACTTGTAATTATTAGAGATGGGCCGAATGTGGTTTGAACCGAATCCGAACTTCGGCCGAACATTCGGTTAAAATGAAAAGTTCGGCCGAATTTCGGTACAATTTCGCGCGCTTTCTGGAGAGCAACACGTCGTGACTTGTTTACGCATTTACTTCAATCTCGAATATATTTATCGTCTTCTGGAAGCTCTGTATGTTCTGAGCAACTTTTATCGGAGGCAGGAAACGTATACGAAAAAAAAAAACGTAACAAACTTCTGCAGATAAGGCAGAGTTTTTGGTGTTTTTGCACCATAGCCTGCCTCTAGTAAATTTTAAATATGAGTGAGTAGATAGATGAGAGAAGTTTCTTAATTTGAAAAATAAGTACCCTTTAGTTAATGAATGTTTAGTTTGTGAATCAGAAACGTGATTTTTTAATTCAATTTACGAATTGTAATCCAGATGTTTGTTAGAAGAATAATAAGTTTATTAAATTTTTGTAATAGTATGTCAAGACTAATAAGAAGAACCGATTTAATTTAAGATTTACATTTACCATGTTCGTAACTAAAATAAATGACCTTGAGTGAATAAAAGACATAATTTTATAACAGTAATGCTATTCTAATTCTATAAAATTTTAGTCAAAATAGTGCACGTAAGTATTATTTTTCTTGTGCCGAATGTTCGGCATCTGAACCGAATTTCGGCCGAATGCTGAAGTTCGGTTCATGCTGCCGAAATTCGGTTGAACCGAATGTGAACCGAATTTCGGCCCATCCCTGGTAATTATCAGAATCATGTGATGACCAGGAATGAAACATTTGTAGAAAAACATCAATCTGCCCGATCAACTTCACTGAGATGGGCCTGTGTAATGAGATTTATAAATTAAGAATGAAAAATATTAAACATAATCATAACGTCCATATTTGATTAGGTAATTGACACCTTGTCACATCATCATCAAATTACTAAAAAAAACCGTTTTTAAAGAATTACAACAATTAACAATTCAGATAATTAAACTCGTACTTCCACATTCAGCTGTTGAATCAGCGCTTTAAACCAGACAAAATTATAATTAAAAATTAATCGCTTCAGTGGCTATGAAAATGGTTTCGCGAGCAAATCGTGAAACCGATATTCCGCAATTATGATTAAAGTGGAGTTTGGCCGACTACTTTGAGAATAACTTACTCTACACCTGATATACGCAAATGCTAGTCTTTACTTTATAAGTTTACCACAGAATATCAACATATTAGTGTTTACTTAAACAAGTTCAAACTCCCTACCTCTCAGTCGTTGCTTTCAGTAAAAGATCTTTAGTTCGTTGACGCAATAGTATACAGGGTGGCAGGAACATCGACGCGCAACCTCTCACCATGAATTCAGTACGTGATTCTGGACCCCCTACGTCGCAATTTTTTGTCAGCTTTTTCGTAAATTAATAAAATTAAGAAAAAGCCGAAGCAAAAAAAACAGTAAATTCACTTAAAACAGCAATGTAAATAAAACTCGAAAGGGCTACTTGATCAGCGGTGTTGACCTCGAAAATGAATTCTAGCAAAACATCTGATCAGGTAGCCCTTTCGAGTATTATTTACATTGCTGTTTTAAGTGAAATAAGTGAATTTTATTTTTTAATTAAAATCTCATTGGGTTAGATAGAAACAATGATTTTATATAGTTTTTAGTTGAATACTAATTTATTCAGACAGATCGATAGAATATACTTTATTGTACACCAAAAATTTAAACACACTTACCTTAACCTTATTTCTATAACTTTGTTTACCAGTGGCGAACGGTGAATTTTCATAAAAGGGAAGCCGGACCAAAAATGCTTACCATGCTCAAGTGTGATGCGTGAATTTCAGTAACTGTGGCTCTGTTCCTGACTTCGAAATCTTTAAACTTCGTAAATAATTATTTGTTTAATTGAAAATAATAGATTACTATTTATATATTCATATATAAAATAATAGACTAATATTTGTCATATTTCAAAAGGGAAATCGGTAGGAATCGAGTTGTATGGAGCCTTCGCCACTGTTGGTTACAATGGCGGTCTTATCGCTGAGAGCGATATCTTCCAGACAACCTTTGGAAGGACTTTAAAAGCTTTAATTAAAATGGGGAGAGATAACATACGTTCTTATAAAATAGCGTAAATGTAAATTACGTTATTTCGATAAACACTGCTAAACCTAACTATGTACATAAAAAATAAAAACATTTTTTCAGTAAAAAAAATTACAGAAAAAACCTATAAACATTAGAAAAAGCCGACGTAAAATTTCAAAGCAAGAAAAGTAAAATTTCAAGAATCATGTACTGAATCCATGGTAAGCGTTTGTGAGTCGATGTCCTTGCCACCCTGTATAAATAACCGCGCTAGTTTCTATTCACGTTTAAGACGCAATATAATCCCGTTGACCTTGCTCAAACGGGCGCTATCACAGAGAATGCCCCGCGCACCCCCTAATTAAAATTACGCGTAGTGCCATATCGTGCGCGGCGCGACACACATAAAAGTAGTCAGTAAGACATTGAGCAGTGTTTCAGAATATTGTAACGTACCTACCAACCTAATTATTTGTTTTAAATTATTGATCCACTTTTTGTTGTAGTATTACTAAAACACAAAATATTATAATTATCAATGTAACCGGGCGGCGAAATGTAGACAGTTATTATTAGATTTTTCTCGCAACTTCGCTTACAAATAAAAGTTAATAAATAAGAACTTACCTACTTACATAAAACATAAAAAAAATAGAGCTAGTGGAAAACCTACGCGTAAATAGGTATGCCTAAAATTTTTGATAATAATCCTACTTGACAAGCAAAAACATACCTTCTGTACATATATCGAGAACTAAGGACGCTTTGTCCATCGCGCAATCTTCAGGCATGGCTACGGCCAGCATTTGCCGAACGTGTTAGGGTTGTACAAAGACGATAGAATAGAATAGAATAGAATAGAATAGAATAGAATTTTATTTTGCAAATATGGGTACATAATAGTTCTTAAGATTACATTTAGCTCAGCCACATTTTACCAATCGGCATGCAAACATTTGAAATTATTTATATCATTATTATTTAGATCAATTTATAAATTACTATTATAAAATTTTAAATCATCAACTTAATTAAAAATATATGTTTGTATTAAAAGGAAACTATAAATTAGTGTCATTAGATTATATACCATGTCATTATCATTACTATTACAAATATCATTATTATTACAATTCCAAAAAATAAAAACTTAATCAAAAAATGAGAAATCAAAATGTCAAAGATCAAAATGTCAAAAATCAATAATCAATAATGTCATACAACTAAATTTCAAAAATCAAGATGTCACTAATTAACAAATCTTTTTATCCGATAGGAACTCAGTTACACTGTAGTACGTTTTATCTACCAAAAAATTCCGTAATCTACTCTTAAATTGTGCTGTATTTAAAGCTTTCCAACTACTCGGTAATTTATTGTAAATAATTGGGGCCATGCAAGAAACGCTCTTACGCATTAAAGTGGTTCGACATGATACTTGACATAATTTGCTGTTGTCACGCCTATTCCTTGGGAATACAACAGCCAGGCGCTCAAAACGAGATGGATTTTGCTTGACAAACATAGCTACTTCGAAAATGTATATACAGGGAAGTGTCAAGATTTTATGTAGCTTAAAATAAGGCACGCAACTGTCTGTCGATTTAAGTTTTAATATTGATCGGAGACATCTTTTCTGGGCCTTAAAAGCTATATCTCGATCAGTTGAGTTCCCCCAGAAAATGACACCGTAGCGCAAGTGTGATTCAACTATTCCGTAGTAAGCCGTAAGAACTGTTTTGACATCTACTATGGAGGATAATCTATATAACACATATGCGGATGAACTCAATTTTTTACACAAAGTGTCTATATGTGCTTTCCAGTTTAAGTGGCAATCTATTTGCAACCCTAAAAATTTGGTATCCTCTGCTTCCTCAATTTTGTCATTTTTGTAATGGATGTTGAGATTAGTTCCGCCGGGTGTACGTTGTCTAAAGTGAATTATCTTTGTCTTACCTAAATTAATATTTAAATTATTTTCGTCTAGCCATTTAATTAGTGCGTCAAGAGAATTATTTATGTCATTTTCGTATGTATTTGTACTTTTACATGAGATTGTTATAGTGCTATCGTCTGCAAACATAGTTATAGGATATTCAAGGGACTTGGGCATATCATTAACATAACTTATAAATAAAAATGGGCCTACTACGGTTCCTTGTGGTACACCGTATGAGATTTTACGTTCTTGAGACCTTATAATGTCCTCATGTTTGGTAACTATGTTAATGTTGCTAACTTCGGTTATTTGTGTTCTGTTTTCCAGATAAGATTTTATAAGTTCGAGCACGTTACCTCTAATGCCATAGGCTTCTAATTTAAAGATAAAAAAAAAATAAAAGATTAGATAAAAAATAATTATTTATTTGATGATCACAAATGTAGGAACATTATGTGTGAGTGTTAGTTATATATGTGTTCCTTTGTTGTGCTCTAGAAAAACTAAAATAAATAATCATCAAAATCATTTTCTTTTTGATAATCCTTTCGTAAATTGATTTTTAGTTCAATAATCTAGACTTACTATACAGGATGGTTAATTTGCATTTTTTTGTATAGGTACTTAGTGAATTTAGACTGTGAGAGTGAGAGAGAAAGTGTTTGCTTATAAAGAATAAACATTCCTCAAAAATATCAATATTCTTCTTTCAACACAGGAAAACCGTTGAGCATCTGGCATAAGTCTATTGTAGGTAGAAGTCCAATAGGACAAATACGTTAATTTGAATTGAACAGAATAAAGACACTGAAGAGGTCTTAGAAATATACCAAGAAGAAAAATAGAACATTGGAAAATCAATCTTAAAGTAAATACTTTAAGTTATTAATAAGACAAAACAAACAAACATCAATATATTTATATTATTACTATTTTTTTTACTCACATAAGTCACCTGTGTCATTTTTGTAGCAAATATGATCCTTTGCCGAGATTCCTTTATTTTATGCTCTAGCGCAAATATAGTAGAATTTATTTTAACACTCATGTATTTTATTCGTTCGTTTACCAAATATAGCTGCTGCTCCTGACAATGAGGAGTATTTTTTTCTTGTATAATATTTATCTCCAGCATCCGTCAGCTATGACGTCAATTATCAGTATTCCCTTTTCATTTACTTTACCTTATGAAGGAACGAATATAATGAACGAAGTTGCTGAGGAGGAAAGATGTGCTGCCTCAACGGCAGCACATCTTTCCTCCTCAGCAACTTCGTTCATGGATCTTAATGCTTCAGATTCTCATTTTTTGTTTACTATATTCATATGAAAGGTGAATAGCTTTTGTGAGACCTCAGGAAGTCCTAGAGTTAATGTAATTTCCAGAAATTGTGTATGTCCACATCCTGCGACTATTGCACCAGCTACGGCACACGTATTTAAATTCATTTCTTCTGGGGTGTTGTCTCCCTCTATTATAAAAATCATATTGCATAAACGACATTTCAGTTTATTTAGTCATTAAACCTGTCAATCGTTCAGATACGATTTTAATTGATTTTAATCCGCAGTTCAGAGGTCCGTGGCTTGATATTTCCTCTACCAATCGATATTTACACGCCTACCAATCGATATTTCTTCGGTTTCCCTAAAACAAAGCAAAATAAAATTCTGTTGTAATACTGACGGGCTGAAGAAATATTTTTATGTTCAAACAGACAAGTTTTGATCAAAGAAAATATACAATGTTGAAATTACCTGTCTGCTTCATAATGTTTTGTTTGATTTAGTTCCTGATGTAAATTTACATCGACTTCAATGAGTGATGATGGATTTTCAGTAGGTACTGGGTCTGTAAAAAACATTATAATTATAATATGTAGAAATAATACATTGATTTTTGTAATAAGTATGTTTATATTTATTTAATTTAGTGATTTTATTTCATTATTTCAGAATACATTGATATTTATTTATTTATTTACTTATGTAATAATATAATAATTATCATATCATTTGCTGTCTGATGTTGTTCTTTTGTTAAGTTTCTGTTCAATAGATTGATTACTATTTTATTGAAATTGATTGGATTTCCTTCACCTTTGTCGTTTTCTATATGAATGTTGGTTATGTGTTATGTTTTGTTTATGTGTGTCTGTTGATTTGCAATAGTTTTAACTATTTAGTTGAATGACTAGTATTATTTTTATTTTGTCCTCTTTGTACAACCCTAGCATGTACGCTTGATAATGTGTTTTTATTTTGTTTTAGTCAATGTTCACCTAGTTATCTAAACAAAAGTAATCTCGACTTCAATCAAAAATGGTTTTGATTATTAAACTAAAAACTTACGTAAGTATCATCAAAATCGCCTGGGCAGAGCACCGACGTGTCCTCACGGCGGCGATAGGCGGAGACCTCTCGCGCCCGGCCTTGGTCGAGGCCATGCTGCGGGGCGAGAGGGAGTGGGAAGCGGTCGCCTCCTTCTGCGAAGCAGTCATGCTTTCGAAGGAGGAGGCGGGCCGCGTGAGGGAGAGGATGGTGGCCTCCCTCCAGCCCAGCCGCAGTGGTAGACGCCCACGGCGTCGGACGTCGGCCGACGATCTCCGGCCACCGTAGGCGCGGGCATGCGGACAGCGATTAAAGGGCAACTCGCTGTCCGACCATGGACCATGCCCGGGTCGACGGCGCGTCGTGTTCCACGCGCGCCTCAAAGAGCGTCAGCAACATGACGAGGCCCCCTCTGCAGAGGGCCGAAGCCCGCCGGGGTCGTGGGACTCATCCCGTTACCGTGGCCCCGGTATGTAAAGGGTTATTGAAGGAACACCGTGGATTTTAGTCAGTAAAAGTCTGACAGTCCCTCCCACCCTGCCCGGAGTGGGAGGACTTATTTGATAATTTTACCACGTTAAAAAAAAAAAAAAAAAGTATCATCAAAATTGGCCCACGTGCTTGGACTCTAGACCACCACAAAGGAAAAAATTGGCCAAGTGTCATATTTTTTATTTTTTTTCATAAAATCGGAAAGCGCTTTACAGAATACATCTACCTACCAAGTTTCACATGTATAGTCCTAATAGTTTCGGAATAAAATGGCTGTGATATACGGACGGACGGACAGACAGACAGACAGACAGACAGACAGACGGACAGACATGACGAAACCTCAAATTTGCGTGGTTATTTCCTCAAAAGAATACCACAGACATGAACCTACATGCTTCTCATATACAAATACAAATTGTCTGGACTTTAAAAGAGACTTTGACCTCTGAGTTTGTTTCGGTGTTTCTTCTCAGAGTAGTCAGTTAGGAAATACCGGCCTCATCTAGCTAAACTAAACATGACGTGTAAAAGTGTTATTTATAACCAATTTACAGAATAAATATTTCATTTCATTTCATTTCATATAATGATTCCGTTTTTTGCCATTCGGCTACGGAACCCTAAAAACATAGATATTGATGATCACATTACCCTGTTTTGTGTCTCACAGTCGGGTAAAAAGTTCCAGGTTCACTAACAGGGCTCCTTTATCGATCAAAGCCGCGTGCAATGTCCAGTCCTAGTGTACTCCCGAGTGATTGTCAAATAAATAATTATTTTATCTCGTCTCTTGTTTATTTTATCATTATTTGTACAACCCTAACACCAAGAGAAGTCCAGACAGTTTTCTAAATTCTTGGTACGCGTACAGAAAGTAGGTATGTTTCTGCTTGTACTTCTACTAGGCTATTGCGTAGGTATTTTCGTATTTGTATAGGAGTGATGTATCTGTTTGGTGATTACTATTTTCTAATCTGTGCCATGGAGGCAGTCGATTTTGATGAGTAGGTAGGTACTTACTCGACATCCAATCTAGAAGCAGTATCATCCGGTTGTTGAGTAGCAAATTGCTTGTTCGCCAATATAAAACAAAAAAAAAATGATATATGTAGAATTGGCAGCATAGCTGGCCCTTTTATTCTGGGTAGGAAAATCATCAAATGACCCTTCCTGCTGTGGGTAGAGCGGAAGGGAGTGTCAGACTTCTACTGACTAAAAACCCACCCTGCTTCTTCAGTTGCCTTTGCGGTTCGAGGCCACGGTATCTCGTTTGAACATTCCCGCAACCCCGTAAGGCAGTCAGTAGCAGCTCTTTGAAGCGCGGGTGGAACGTAGCACGCTGCCAATTCGGGCCTGATCCTTACCGGACAGTAAGCTACTCCTGCTCGGCGTCCGCAGGCCCGGCGTCTACGGTGGCCGGAGGTCGGCTCGCGATCCCCGACGCCCGGAGAGTTTCCCGCGGCGGCTGGGGCGTGAGGAAGAAAGTTGTCTCTCCCTCACGCGTTCAGCCTCCTCCTTCGCTAGCATGACTGCTTCGCAGAAGGAGACGACTGCATCCCATTCCCCCTCGCCCCGCACCATGACCTGAACCAAATTCTGTGGCCGAGTGAGCGATTCAGTAAACCAATTTCAATTATGTTGAACTAGTGCGCCTCACCATCAACTATCACTGCTTACCATCAGATGGGATCGCAGTCAAAACATGCTTACGTATTTAAAAAAATCATTCAATTCAATTTACTAGAAATATGTTTTTATAACTATCTTTTTAATATTATTTATTTACGAAATTATTTACTTATAATAATAAAGTTTCTTACCGTATTTTTGCTATACTCTAAAGTAAGTGCTTTTGGCGAGCAGCTTTCCATCTCTTCCCACTGTTAGTTTTATTTTCCATCCTTAATATTTATTTTGTTGCGAGCTGCGGAAAAAATCGACACACATCCATCCTTAATGAAGAAATGAGCAAACGTATGTCGTAAAACGCAAATAAATTTGTATAAAATTAAATATTAACTTTATAATAAAAAACAATCCATCATTGGACGCAGTTTAGCGTTTAAAATTTTATGGAATATTTTTGATTTTAGTTACAGTTGTTAATGAAGCGATAAACAGCTTTAAAACTGAATTTAGAGGTATGTTTGAAGATTTTTTTTACGCATTAAAGTATGTTTAATTACGTTTTAAATTCCATCACTATATGCAAAAAAGACTTAAAAAATAATATATTTTTTTTGGTTCATAAAATTATGTAAGGTTTAAGAGATACACTGATTTAAAAACAGCTTTTTTGACCGTTCTCAAGAAATCTTCACCTTAAGCAATGCTTGCCGAAATCAACTTGTAGATGGATGACTATATTAACATATCGAGGTTTTTTCGCACCTCAGAAAACATGTGAAGTTAGAGGTTATCTATCAAAAACCTAAAAATCTGAAACCAAACTGTCTGTCAAACAAAGTCTTGCCAAAAGTATCCGGGGTTGCGGGAATGTTCTAACGAGATACCGCAGCCCCGGAACTTAAAGGCAGCTGAAGGAACAGGGTGGATTTTAGTCAATAGAAGTTTGACATTCCCTTCCGCTCCACCCAGCGCGGGAGAAGTCATACGATGATTTTCCCACCCAGAAAAAAAAATGTTACCCAGTATTTAACTTGCCCATCCATTGTACACAAGTGTACATTTTTGTACGCAATGAAATATTGTAAGGTGTACAATAAAGTATATAATAAATGAATAATAAGTTGTGGAGGTCAGATGATGTAAAAATATAGTAAAAACTACTCAGATGATGATAATGCGACAAAGTATAAACTTGCAAGTTGTTTATGAAACATAGTCTAACACATTTCAGTATTAGATATCCGGTTTTTCATGTTTGTCATTTGCAAATTCGATTCAATTCGTTTGAGCGATTTGGCCTGCTGACTGGACCTTTCCAATTAATTACCTCTAGTAACAGTATATTATGAAACGTTTAGTAAAATACGAGAGACAAAATATTTCAAAATGTGACAGAATATTTCAATGTACGTTACCTACTTCTTAAAAATGTTGATATTTGAGTACTTACTCAAGGAAATATTGATGGAATAATTACGTATTAATAAATATAACGAAGCAACTTCAAAGAGACGTTTTTCATTTCTTTAGATACGTGGGTCTTGTTTAATATGATTATGTTGGCGATAAAATATGCCTGAAAGCTGGTGAAACTTAACGTTAAAAATATCGGCATCTTGTTTCAAATAATGATTGGTGATGGTAATATGAAAAGTATTCTTGGGCAGGCAGGTTAACTTTTAAGACTAAAAGTTTTCATGATTCTTGTGTAAAAAGTCAACGAAACTATTTTATTAAGGCAAATATTTAGTGCTAATTTCGCGAAAACTAGTTCTACTTTGAATGCAGTGAGCAGAACCGACGAAGATAGAAAAAGATCAGTAATGAAACCCGCAACCCAAATGTATACTCAACACAAATGTTTTGCCACTCCACGAAACATCCCAAAAAGTATTAAACATATCGACTGCTCCGTTGGTTGTATTATTTTGCATACCAAGCCATAGTGAATTAATTTGATTAAATTAAACCATTTAAAGGCACTCTCTTACTTTAGCATAACGGTAAAAAGGCTAAAGGATTTCCACTTCATCATTTAGGTAACTTCATCCACATGGTGTTACTACTAATATTGTAAAGCGGGAAAGTTTGTTGTTTCGTTTGTCTTTATTTGTTTGCTTAAACGTGCTAATCTTCGAAAGTAATGGTTGGATTTGAATTAAATTTGGTATGGAAGCAGCTTGAGAATGGCTATAGGCTACTATTTGCCCGACTGAAAAAGAAAGAGGGTTATGTTCTTATTGTGATAAAGTCCAGATATATGTATTTAAGAGCATGCAGAAGGAGCTAGTAACAAAGAAGACATTATACAGGGTGTCAGGGACATCGAAGCACAAACGCTTACCATGGATTCAGTACATGATTGTGGACCCAAGGAGGTCCACAATCATTTCATCCGTTGAAATTTTTCGTCGGCTTTTTCTTAGTAAAAAATTAGATCATAATAGAATATATAATAGAATAAAAGGTTATATCATGATTTTTTTTCTGAAAACTGTATAAAATCATTGTTTCTATCTAACCTAATGAGATTTTAATTAAAACATGATTTTCACTTGTTTCACTTTAAACAGCAATGTAAATAAAACTCGAAAGGGCTACCTGATCAGCTGTTTTGCTAGAGTTAATTTGCGAGGTCAACACAGCTGATCAGGTCGCCCTTCTGAGTTTTATTTACATTACTGTTTCTTAAAACATGATTCTGGACCATCCTGCGTTGAAATTTTTTGTCGGCTTTTTCTTAATTTAATAAAATTAAGAAAAATCCGACGCAAAAAAACAGTAAATTCACTTGTTTCACTTTGAACAATGAAACAAGTGAATTTACTGTTATTTTGCGTCGGATTTTTCTTAATTTTATTAAATTAAGAAAAAGCCGACAAAAAATTTCAACGCAGGATGGTCCAGAATCATGTACTGAATCCATGGTAAGCGGTTGCGTGTCTATCTCCCTGCCACCCTGTATTATACAACTCAATTGTTCACAAAAAACCTTAATGAAGTCAATACAAGTTTCCATCTCATTTTAGTGGTTTATGGACAAAAGTCTGCTTCCAGGCATATTGTCATCGTAAAATAGTATTATTTTGTTCTGTTGCACGACAATTTAATCGTTCGATTTGCATTCGGCAAAAACGAATTGTTCTGTAACAGATTTTAAATGACATTACAGATCGTATTATATTTTCGTCGTGTTTTTCGGGGAAATATTTATTTTCGTGTGAGGAAGACAATTGAGCGGTTTTATTATTTCAATTTATAGCGGATTTTATTTAAAATAAATTAATTAATTTCTATTTTCCTCTATGGGTTAAAGTAATTCAGTTTATTAACACGCTTTTATTAGGTCGACCTGTATGTAACTAACTATGTAATAAAATCTAAGGTAACTAATTTGACCATCTTCCAAGGGTCGTAGCGTAATGAAAATTGGCAGCTGTATGTAGTTCTGATGACAATACAATAATATGGTACTGTCGAAATGATCTGATGATGGAGCCGGAAGATATGAACTTCATGATGGAATATCGTATCATAGCTGTTTTGGATTTCTTAGAAAAGTCTTGTAATGAACTTTGACCACGATTAGGTTTCAAGGTCTGATGATGAAGCCGGAAGATAAGCACTGGTATTTCATGATGGAATATCGTATCATAGTCGTGTTTGCACTTGTGAGAAAGGCCACGTAATGGACTTTGAACACGATAAGGTTTCAAGGTTATAATAAACCTAAAGATTTTTTTTTGTTTTTACGTGCATTTATAAAAGCGTGTTTTTCTAGTGTTTTTTTAAACTATTAATTTATTTTTCTTTTAAAAAGAGAACTAGCAATGTGGGTTGTATTCACATTACTAGCAATCTTATTAGTCCCTCCAACTAAGCTAAATATGCCTGCTATGTTTGTGGCTTGAGTGCGTTCACAGCAATAGTGTTATGAGTGGGGTTCGAACCCGCGACCTCTCCATCATAAGTCCGACACCTTAGCCTTAGGCTATTACCCGCTACTTTGATGTTCTGACTAGTTTTTAATTGACTGTCTATTAGTAATTTATTTAGTTACTCAAAGAGAATTCGTTTATAAAATATTTGGACATTACTTGGACGAGCTACGTAATTCGTATTATTTTTCTATGAAAGATTCCTGAAATGATAATGCTACGCTAGGCGGGGCGGCCCCCAATATCATAATTACAGTAAGTCAAAAAAATTAATGTTGGGAAATCGCAATTTTGTTTTGAAATGTTTAAATTGGTGTATCTTGATAATTATAGCAGATAGCTTAAATATTTAAACGGATAACAAAAGATACTTGTTTGTAGATTAGTCCTCAATATAATTAATTTGTCAAATATTGATGGTTTTTTTTTAATCTAATGAATTGTATCTTTAACTAGTACTCACGCGGGGCTTCGCTCCCGTGGATTCTATCACGGTAAAAACATAACTCTCCTTTTTTGCAGTTGCGTTTAAAGTAGCCTATAACCTTCCTCAAGCTTCAAGCTACTTCCATACCAAATTGCATCCAAATCCACCCAGTACTTTCGAAGATTAGCGCGTTCAAGCAAGCTAACAAACAAACTTTTCCGCTTTATAATATTATAGTATAGATTACCACTTCTATCAGCCCAACTAACACTTTCTAAAGCGTATTTACAGTAAGTCGGTAAGATACTGTAATTACATTGTTACAGTAAGTATATCTGCTCACTCACTTACTTGATATACATCAAGTAAGTGGCTTACGGATTGGTTTTGTTTTTTGTGAATTACACAATTTATAAATAGAGTAACTATACTTACTGTGAAAATGAGTAGCTAAAACGCCATATTTAAATAATGTCAATCTACCGGAACATTAGTTAGGTACTGTAAATATGATAGTGAAAATAGGAAATAAAACATAATTTTAATACAGTAAGTCTACTTACTGTTATTATTATAATGAACGAGTGAGTCTTCTCAACAATTACTGATTGTGCTTATCGTAACTTTGTTAATAATATAGATATAAAAATAAAGAAAAATTTTCCTTATAGGGCTTGATTTAAGGATCACAGTACCTAATGTAAAAAAAACCATAACACCAGTAACACGACTTACTGTAATTATGACATCGGGGGCAGTGGGGTTGTCACCAGATTAAATAAAAACGAATATATTTGTGGGTCCTTCAAAGTCGCTGAGATTTATTATCCGATTCAGTCTGTCTCTAGCTGCTCTCCCTCTTTTTTTTCTGGGTGGGACAATCATCAAATGACTCGCTGTGAGTGGAGCGGAAGGGAGTGCCAAACTTCTACTGACTAAAAACCCACCCTGCTTCTTCATTTGCCCTTGCGTTCCGGGGCCGCGGTATCTCGTTAGAACATTCCCGCAACCCTGGCAGGCAATGACCCTATCAGGCCCCGTCAATGTTGCTGACTACTCTTTGCGGAGCGCATGGAACACGGCGCGCCGCCGACTCGGAGTTGCTCTCCCCATGCGACGCCCTAAGGGGAATTCGTACCCCATAGGCGACGTCCTTAGCGTGTAGTCGCCTAGTTTGTTAGTTTTTAATAAGGCCTGGCAGGCTTTAATTATAATTAATTAAGGCAGCCACAGGCAAGTCTGGTTAAGGAGTCGATAACCTCAGAGGTTGACATGCGAGATGCCACACAAAACAATAAAAATGTCGCTGAGACTGAGAACAAAATGCAAGAGAGACGTTTACGCTGGTATGGGCATGTGATGCGCAAAAGCGAGGAACAAATGACGAGGCGAATGGATATAGAAAAAGGAGTACGGAAGAGGCCGCGCCCTAACTGCCTGGATGAGGACCACAGTTAACGACCTTAAAACTTTAGTGTTAACAGCAGAGATGACACAAATCGCCATAAATGACGTGAAAATATCAGGAAGGCCGATCCCGAGTAAGGAAAGAGCCAGGAGATTGATTGATTGATTTCTACGACAACTAACAGTTGTCTGTAAAAGATCGCTTTTAGCGATAAGGCCGCCCATTGTATCACCCTTTTTAGTTATTTAGCCTTTATTTGTTTTACTGTTACGGTGTACAATAAAGAATATATCTATCTATCTACAACCTAGTAAGGTATGACTAAATTTCTACAGTTTAATTATGTACTCTTCTGTTACATAAGTATTGCTAGTTTACTTATGTGCAATATCAAAGATTATTTTACTGATATTTAAAAGCTGATGTAACACTATACGCGATTACACGATACCGATGGTACTTCACTAAAAATATAACTTCTTACAGGGTAAGGGAAACAAAATGAAAATAATTAAAAAAAAATCTCGTCACAACATTCCCTGCAAAAATCAGTTGAATTCAAATTTATATTTTTACCAGCCATAGAGATTATTCAACAAAGTGTAAAAGGTAATTACGTACAAAGCGTGTAGGTAGAAAATATAGTGTACCTACCTACAATTTTACGGACAGTGAGTACCTACTAAAACCAGGTTGTGTTACTTGGTAGGAAGATACAGAAGTTCAAACAATATTACAATGAGTTAAGTCGTTCCGAGGCACTGAGAAATCTCGACGTGCTAGGATGATCACCCATCAATCCGGCTGTAATCCGCGGGTTGACAGTATGTTTAAAAATTTAAAATAACTATTGAATTATGTAAATCTATTGATATGAAGCACAAAATAGTACAAATGAAGAAAAGATTATAAATAATTTATTTTATTTTCCCTTGACAAAAATGAGATTTTTTATCTGTGAGTCAAGAATAACCACGTAGTACTATTTTATAGCTGAGAATAACTAACTAACTTTTTCTGGTTCAATTGTCTTATCGTCCTGTAATAGTTGTAGTTCGATGAGTTCCCTTTTTTGTCTTTTTAAAAAAGCAGTTCGGGGAGTGGCTGTGTTTCGTTTTTTTTTCGATCAGGTTTGTAGTGTCGATCAGGTTTGTATCTATGCAGTAGATACTATACACTGTCTCACGTACCACGCTAGAGGAGGCTAGCTGTCAAATGTCAGTCAGGTGACGAACGCGATACGCATAGGAGCGGTTGGGTCGGACGGCGCCTCCAGGCTAGGTAATAGTAGCGAGCCAGTGACAGTTAGTGTTACAATTTTTGTTTGATTTGGATTTTGATTTGGCTGATAGGTACATTTTTTTCATTAATTCGAGCAAATTCTAACCACTTCTTGCGAATATCTATTTTTAAAGGGACATGAATAAATAGTTTCGTGGGCGTTTTTATAGTAGTATTCCCACAACAAGGTACTGCACAGCACTGATAATAATTTTTCACGTTCATAATAGAGTAAAATATCATAAAATACCCGAAGTACATTTATGTGCCAAATGCCGGGAGTTGTTTTTTGAACGATGACGTCATACGTAGTCACGTGACCACAATGCCACGATTTAGGCCATAGTTTTTTAATAATTTTAAAATATACAATTTATATTTTAATTGAACGGTTAAGTAATGAATAAAATCTCATTTTACGAGTACACGTGAAACGTTTCGAAGCATTTCAAACAATTTTGCAAAGTTGTCAACTCGCAGATTATAGAGCCAGTTCCTGTTAGTCACACTAAACTCAAACAATTAGAATAAGCAACAGATAATGATGATATTTACATTTATTTTGTTAGCTTATTTCTGGCAACCCTAGTTATTTAATCGACTAAAACCTATGTAACTCATTTGACAGCTGAAATAGCTTGTCAATTTGTCATGACGTTTGGTGTGATTTGCTCGGATAGAAGGTATAACGGTTGGCCTGTATAATCTATGGTCGGCCTCTTGCTCGAGACGTCGAATCTTATTTAAAGTTATCTGTACGTCGAATAATGAACACGCTGGAGGCGTGTTCAACACGCCAGTGTTATATACCTATATCATTTAAATTGTAAGTACAGGACTTATTTAAGTGATGTATCTGGATATTATTCTCAAACATTATGGAAATGACATGAAATATATTTATGTTGTAATTATGTTTTTGGTTTTCTATTGCGCAACCCCTTTACTTCTGGACCGAAGCTTATAATTTGATGTAAATACGGTTTATTATTTAAAAAGGTTCAACATGTCGATGACTTAGTTTTCGCTAGCATGACACACTTTTATGGAGTTTGCAACATAACCACATTTTTACAAGCTAAATCTCGCCTATCTGTTCCCAACGACTGATACTTCTGAAAATAGTAGTGACTACGAGAAGAACGCCGTGTTAATGAAGCTCGGCGAGACATGGAAAAACTACTAAACTATTTTAGATACAGCGAAGAAATATTTATCAGAAAATAATATGGTAGGAAAAAAATTAGGAACATATAATTTGCCTTCTGTTTTTTTGCCTACACAGTGGTTTATATTATATTTGATATTCTCGCGTCGCGGTTTTAGACAAGCGTGTTGCCTATTCGAACCGGTGATATAGTCATCTTATATGTCATATTCAGCCTTTACTGTGTCAGTTTTCTGTAGTCACATAAACATTTTGTTTTGTTTCATCTACTTCAACGATGAGTGTGTAAAGGCTTGATTCATGACATTTAGAATTAACTGAACTGTGGAAAGTTATGTTTTAATTTTATTTTGTTCCATTTTATTCGTTAAGTCTACTGATAACGTTTATATTTTATGTCAAATTTTTATTCAGTAAGTTCTTCCCGTCCCTTTTTAATACCTCTTGAATATACTATGATTAACAAAAAATGTTTATTCGGGTATCTGTTATTTCATTTTATAGAAATGACTTTTCCATGTTATGTACATAGACGCTTTCATTCTCATCATGACGATGAAGATAGGAAAAACATTTTATCAGCTGGCTTTGATCTGCCGCGGAAGGGAATAAGCTGTCCTACTCTCCATCCACGTATCTGTATTTAAAACTGACCAATTCTATTTCGATTTCGTCCGGCTTATAATGCGGTCTCCTTCTGGGTTTGCTTACCAAGGTAAAAGAGTAATGACCGAAGAAGCTTATGATTAAAGTGAATCAGCCTTTTCGTACTACTTTGGGGTCGAATAGAGCTGATTACTAGTGTTTTACATTGAGCGACTACCTATAAAACCTCCACGATCTAGAAGCTGGGTAGTACCCCTTGACAATACTGGTGTCCGATTTTATGGCTTCTGAATATCCGTAACAACTTTCAAAGATATACAAATGACAGGCAATCTCGGTAAGACATAAACCCGCAAAAGTATAAGCACATTAATTAGATCGCCGCACACGCAGCCTGTCATTCATAAATAAATTGCGACGTTGCAGTCCTTCAAGTATGCGTGTACAGAGTGTTTCTTTTATGTATCATTTTAAAATTTCTAGTGATATTTTAATATTAAAAAAAAAAAAAAAACATATTGTTTTCGAATGGTAATATTTTTAGCATGTAGGTACCCAAGTAGCACACGAGGCTGCTTTTCAGCCGAATAACGGATTTTCATCATGCTTAAAGCTGAATAAAAAAGCTGAATAAGGGCTGTATAGGGCCTTACACAGCTCTTATAACTCTTAAATGGGCACAAATTATTCAGCCTTAAGTTCACGTAGCTGCTTAGGAGCTGTGTAGCAACAAACAGTATTATAAAGGGTAACGACAGTACTATGCGCTGAATATCGACTGACTAAGAGATCACAAGTTACTCTTTATTCAGTAAATATGTCACATCTACGCTCTTAATAGATGTTTTAAACCGGGAAAGGCGACTTGCGGCCAGTGTAAATGTGAACATATTTGATGTAGCAAACATATAGAAGCAAATATAATAACCCGTAGCTGCCAATTGGACACTTGTTTTGTGGAGTGAATTATACGTGGATAATATTCATATTCCCTGGTATTCATAAAAGAAAAATTATTGGGAATGTAATTTCACTGACATTATACACAAGAAAATTAAAAAAAAAATTGAGCAAGAAAAGTATGTCTAAGCAAGTCTAAGAAAATTTTAGTGCGCCTCGAAAATATTCTGTTTTTAATTAGTTTTGTGATATAAATAAGCCGTGATGAAAACTTGAATAAACAATTTTTTGTGCTTTGAAAAGAATTATAAGATAAAAAGTTATTATTATGTTATCAGGAAGTAAAAACTAATGCAATACATTCCTAATTCATACACAAAACATCTTAAAATTTGAAAAATGAATCAGTATATTTATAGTTTGTACGTCAGAATAATCGCCATTAACGTTACAAGTTACACTGACTAATTACAGTACTACATATTACTTTTATTCAGATAAAGTCTGATTAAAGGTACTTATGTGAACCACTATAAAGTAAAAGCCGTTAATTCGATACACTAGTGAGTCTCTAAGCAGTTGCGAGGCATCTAGTGAATGTTTAAACAGCCGCTATGCAGACACTATCAGTGGCAGTATAAAGGCTGATTAGCGGTAGACATATTCAATAATAAGCTGTAATGTGGGCCACAAATCATCCATTATACAGCTATTAACGTCATAATAGTTCACACGTGTCCCTTTAATAAGTCAGTGTAATAGGAGTTCACAAATACCTTCTTATACAGCATTTGGCGTAATTTCATCCACTAAACAGCCCTTTCTACTGCTAAGGCATTAGAAAAGGTTAAAAGCTGAATAGCGTCGTTGAAAATATACCTTTATAGCACTCTAAGCGTATTAATGGTAGTTTTGTCGGTCTTAATCAGCCTTAATGCAGCTCTTAATCAGCCTAAGCTGTTCAAATATCACTGACAGTTATTATGCAGCTGTAGGATCACCAGTGTACTCTTAAAAGAGTCTTCTTCTTCTGTAGTGTAGTTTCCGCACTTAGTCTCTGCACGAGACCATTGCGCGTGATAAAAGAGTCTTAATACGCATAGAGTTTCAAATAGGTCTAAAAGTGAGTAGTTATACAGCTATCTGTGCTACTTGGGTATGGATGCTATACTATTGCGGGTTAACGCGAACGCCCTTTCTTAGTTAACACACTGTATAGTAAAATTTGAGGGATTAACAAGATTGCTAATGTGAATTCTACCCACATTGCTAAACTACCAAAACGGTATGCTGTATATTTTTATCTGTATAAAGTTGGAGGTACATGAAAATAGTTTTGTACAATCGTGCTGTTATCCGGATAAACTACCCTCACCAAAAAACGAAGCAAAAAGTATGAGAACTGCTTACGAGCATGTAATTTTTAGTGATCGTTACTGTTAGCGGTACATACCATTGTTCTTTTTTTTACATTTTGTGTATGAGATAACAGTTTTAGGTTACTTCTTGAAGCTTAAAATTTAGGCTTCTTTGATAAACTTACCTGGATGGAGATTTCGGACGTTCTCCCAGCCCGCAGAAGACGCATCGGTCGTCGACAGGGCAAATAATAGTGACAAAGGGGACAAAGGGAATTTAATAAAATAATTAAAATTACTTCCCGTTGTCCCCGCTATGTACATATGGGCAAGGGGGACAACGGACAGTTAAGATTTCACGTATCGTTGTCCCCTTTAAATTTTTATTTATTTACTAAATACCTTATTTATTTTGATTTAGTTTTAAATGAAAGGGTGGAATGAAACACAAAGTATTTAAATGCTATATTAACAAAAACATACCACATTAATATACCTATTTAACCCTTTGACGACCACGGGGACACCCGTGTCCCAAACAAAAAAAAACCAATAATTCAGTGGTAGGTGTGACTTTAGCTTTAACTACTTTCTGAACATACTTTTTCATTCTATAATCATAGCAACAAAATATTCCAACTGTCAGTCCTTGCTTATGATAATTGGAAATTGATAGTTTGTTTCGCGCGGATTTCTTATATTTTGAAAAAGTATTTTTAAGTACAGAAGTTGTTCTAAAAATATTATATTGTGAAATATTTACTGGCTGGTAAGTACTCTTTTATTTTGTACACTAATAAAACCTAAATTCATATTGTACGCTTTGATCTGTGATTATAAACGTAGAGGGACAACGGTGTCCCTATGGCCCATGAGGGTATTTATCTGTTTCAATATTGCAGTTGTGATTTTTTTTACTATTGCCCACATCTTTTATTTTAATGTTTGCAGATAATGTTTTGTAAAGACCTACAGTTTTCGAACTCAGGGAAATTGAAATCCAACAGATTTTGATGAGTTATAACTGTGACTCTGTAGAAAATTTATTGCTCAACGAAGATGTAAGGCTATTCACACAGGATGATGACCAAGGTGTATTTGATGTTGAGATTGAAGTTACAAAACTTTAACTTTATGAAGAAAGGAGATCATCACTCGAGCCTTCAACTTCTGTGGTAGAACATGTCAACGAACCACTAAGCGACCATCAACCAGTTTTCAAGTGAACCCAGGGAACATACGCTCTGAATGTTTTTGGAAATGTTGAATATGAATTCGGAAAGGTGTAAATCTGTCAAGATTTGGATAACAATAAGTTGACTCCTTTTGAGACATTCCTTTCAACAACATAATTTGACATTTTAGTGCACTTCAAAGTATCAGAATTAGTGCGATACGCTCACCAGAACGGATGAGAATTCCATGTTGAAATGCAAGAATTTTTTAGTGTAAACTTAGTAATGGGTTATCATATTTTGCCATCGTTGAGAGACTGGGCAACGGAACCTGACATGGCAGTACCTTTCATAGTAAATGTTATGCCAAGAGCTCGTTTTGAAGAAATATGCAGGAATCTACAAATTTTGCAATAACGTAGAAGTACGAGACCCTATTAGACATAATATTTAAAATCTGAATACATAATTCCAAAGTGCCCTCAACAACACTATAGAACAATCAAGAGACGAACATATTATAAGAATAATAATAGGTACTTGTGGTTCATGTGAAGTTCACATCTCCTACACCAAGGACTGAGTTTTTTTTCGCTGATTACCATAGTCACTAAAATATAACTGTGAATTAAAATATTGTATTGATAATTAAATACGTATAATAATAAATATGTTGTTTGTTTTTGTAAAAATCGTAAATTATGAATAAATGTAAAACACGTAAAGATAAGCTGAATAAGCAAAAAGTCAGCCCTTGACGTCCAGAGGGACAAATATGTCCCAAAAAAAATCAGAAAAGCCACTAACTATTTTTATATTTTTATTTAAAAGTATGTTTATTAGATGCCCAATAAATCATCCTAAATAGTCAGAATGATTATTTTACCTCCTATAATCTTATGGTCCTGAAAGGGTTAACTATAACGTCACAGAATTAACATAGTATAAAAACAATTTAGATTATAAAAACAAAAATAGGATTGAAATTAAAGCTTAAACATAATGAAAAAAAAAACAATTAAAATAAAATTTACTACAAACAGAAATTTAATGTTATACTTACTTATTAATAATATCACATTTATTTAGATTACAGAATTGGTAATAATCAACATTTATATATTATTATTTATTTTATTATTATTTTTAATACATTCGTAAATTATAAATACTTTTGTCGCAATCACACATGTGTAGCTATTGTTTAGATATTATGTGTTTTATTTTATTTTATATGTAGTCCTTAGTTCTATTTCATTTGTATAGGTACAATATCACTTCTAATTTTAACTCAAAGGGGACAACGGGCATAATTTGAAAAGCGGGGACAGGGACAACGGGAACTAATTTTAATTATTTTATTAAATCCCCTTTGTCCCCTTTAACGGGGACACGGACTACGGGGACAACGGGAATACACCCAAAATGCCCTCTAGCACCCCTAAATAGGGTCAGGAGGACTTGGGGACGTTGGACTACCCTTATGCCGCATTTACATATTCGTGCAAATAACGAAGCGAATGACGAGGCGAACAACGAACACGCATATGTAAAACACTGCGTTCGCTATTCGCCTCGTGCTACGCTTCGCGATTCGAGCGTTCGCGTTGAGAGCGGTGTTTCGGACGCGAATCAAAGGGCACGAATGGCGAACACGAATTTACTGTTTACACATTCGCCTGGATTCAGTTGACAGCTAGCGCCTGACCCAACAGGACGTTTTGTCAAAATGGAGTGGAGTTAAGCGCGGATTATAGAATTCCTTGAACTATTCCAAAAAGAAGAGCTCATTTGAAACCCAAAACATCAGAACCATAAAAATAGGCAAAATATAAACGATGCATAGAACCGTATGTCTACTAGTATGGGGTTACCACTGAGCACATCTATACTAATATTATAAAGCTGAAGAGTTTGTTTGTTTGCTTGAACGCGCTAATCTCTGGAACTACGGTTCTGATTTGAAAAATTCTTTCAATGTTAGATAGCCCATTCATCGGGGAAGGCTATAGGCTCTTTATCATCACGCTAAGTAAGACTAATAGAAGCGGAGCACTAATGAAGAATGTTCCAAAATCGGGGGATTTTTTTCCACGCGGACGAAGTCGCGGGCGGAAGCTAGTTAATTATATAAACTCATTAAATGTAGCGCGCATGCTGCGATTATTTTCACGTCCTCCATGTTCGTGTGCGGATTTCAAAATGATTGACTCCACGAATATGTGAACAGTAGTTCGCGACAGCATTCGTTTACGAATTTTTCGTCGAATGTTCGTCGAGTGTCAAGGCGAATCACGAACACGAATGTGTAAATGCGGTATTATAACATGAGATTCGGGACAGCTAGGATTATTGTCCCACGTGCACTTCTTCTGGACATTGCAGGGGTGTCAAAAACCTGTCGTCTCTCGCTTGCCCTGAAGTGGTCCGTTTAACACAACAAAAAAGTAGGTGTTTTGGTTTACTTGCTTGTACATACGGAGTGGCAGGGACATCGACGCGCAACCGCTTACAATGGATTTAGTACATGATTCTGTAATATAACCCGACGAAAAACTTCAATTTCAATTACAGTTTTCAGTAAAAAAATTGCAGAAAAAACCTGAAAAATTTAGAAAAAGTCGACGAAAAATTTCAACGCAGGGGGGATTGTAAGCGTTTGTGCGTCGATGTCCCTGCCACCCTGTATACTTTGAATACTGTGTAATTGAGAAGCTGGTTGACACTTCTCGTGATCGTAGTGTTCAAAGACTTAGCAATGTCATACAACGCGGCAATACCGTTAGTCTCTTGGGCACATTACTAGCCGACCAGTGTTGAGGAAACACTTTATTTTAGTTCCGATCCAGTGCTCCCGCAAAAACGTCAAAAGTAGCGCCTTATTGCGAATGCTGCGATCTTTGGCGGGAGATATAACAGTGATAGGTACCCACTCAGTACGCCATGAAGATGGCCACGCCTATACCGTCAAGAGTGTACGATTGATAAGATATTTTAGTTTAGAATTTATATTTAATCATTTGTATATTTTATAAAAATTAAAAAGAAATTGTTTCTTTTGAGTATATGTCATGTAAAATTGCAAATATCGTTAGATTATAATAATTATAGCTCATGACATAATACATTTATTGCAAAATTATCATCCATATAATACGGTCCTAAATATAACGCTTTATTTTTCGATAGATTATGTAATGAACAATAATGATTCGACAGATTACAATCTCACGATATCTATAACTATACCTACTAAAATTATAAAGAAATAAAATTTGTTTGTAAGTTTGTGTGTAAGGGCTAATCTTAGGAATAATGTTCCGATTCTAAAATACATTTTTGGTAGTAAAGTGCACTATTAGCAGATGAAGTTTTATTATCTAACGGGTTTATGTACATGTAACATACAGAACGGCACCCTTAAACACAACCATGCACTACGGAAACGTTTCAGTGTTTATTCGCACATAAATAAAACGCAGATTATTTAAATAAAACTTTATATCCAAAGGGTATAACGGCATGGTTTCAATTTCCATTTACAATTTTCTCTTGCAACGATTTTAAACTTCATTCAGCTGAGTACTGCAGATAATTATGGCGGCCGTTTAAAAGTCCCTTGTAGCGGTGAATAAAGAGCCGCTTTTAAACTTTACTATTGAAATTTTATTGTGTAACTGACAAATAATTTTAGTAAAGCTTTGATAATACTTGAGTATGTTTATATAATTATGTATCTAAAAATATCACTCTAGGCTCGAAACGCAAAATTTTCGATATATTTTTGTTACAAATTATTATAGCAACAATAACAATAGCGGATTAATAAAAAAAATACATATTTATTTGATAGTATACTTATATATATTTAAATTGAGGTGATAAAAAGAAGAAAATAACGTATCAATCTAGACTTTCTAAGAATTGAGATACATTCCCTTAAATGATAAATAAAAAATCTATTTTCAATCCTTTGTTGAGTTCCAGAAATATTTATTCGTGTCTTGGTCTAGAGGCGAAATAAAAGTCATATGCAAAATAATTTTTTCTCTACTATAAGTCTGTCCTTCTTATAACCATGATTATAAATATTCTTATCTATACTAATATTATAAAGCTGAAGAGTTTGTTTGTTTGTTTGTTTGTTTGAACGCGCTAATCTCAGGAACTACCGTTCTGATTTGAAAAATTCTTTCAGTGTTAGATAGCCCATTTATCGAGGAAGGCTATAGGCTATATATCATCACGCTAACACCAATAGGAGCGGAGCAGTAATGAAGAATGTTTCAAAATCGGGGGATTTTTTTTTCCACGGGGACGAAGTCGCGGGCGGAAGCTAGTAATTATATAGTATCTGCTAAAGAGTAAGCGAGAGCGGGAAAGCGCTAAGCAGTCATCTGCTTAGCACTTTTCCAGCTAAGTTGTGGTTAACTTAAAGTCTATCAGTCTGAATTATATGCATAGATGCATTTTTGCCAGAATTTTGCGCGGAGAGACAGCGTCTCTGACCTCCACAAACTAGTTACAGTAATACAATAGCCTTTGGCAAGACCTGCCTTTTATGGCTTCATGATTGACTAGTAAATACGACGATAAATATGAAACAATAAGTCGACTAAATATCAAATCTTAATATAATAACATAGTCCACAGATACGTATGTGGGATTTTAAGGCAAAATAAACGAATATTAACTTAAGAAAACTATTTATTTCTCGCAAAATAAAATGCTCAATCTCCACCGTCCGTCGTGAATCGCCATATATATCCTTTTTTATCCCCTCTCTCACTAGCGCACATACTTCCCATTTTTTCATTCGCTACATTCCGTTTTAACAAGGTTTAGCTGCGTTCATACTTTAACAACAATGTTTATTTAAATCGATACCGGAAATTTCAATTGTCGTAAAGGACAAAACACGAGTTTTCAGTAGAGCCAAAAAACAAAAATAAAATGTGTTTTTCTTGAATAATTTTCAAACAAAGTACTAGGTATTTATGATGTCAAAAGAAACCCTAACAATTTTTTCGTGTTCTATCCATACAAATTATCAAAATAAACCAAACTTAATTATTGACGAAAATGAGAGTCCTTTACAGCCCAAAAAAAATGTAACTGAGGTACTTTGCAACCACGAAAAATTGGTTATGATAAATAAAGTCAGATATGTCGTAAAGGACTAATCTTGATCATCAATAGGTAGTACAAGTCAATTAAATCAGAGACTAAGGGGGTAAAAGGAACAAAAAGCCTAAAGTTCTAAATAGAAATTCCTCTACAATAGGTAGTAAAACCAAGTGGAAAAATGTATTTTTATTATGTTTTATTTATTATTTAAATATTTGTAAAAAAAGTATCAATAATGTTATTCTAATAGGAATTCAAAATTTAAACAAAATGTTATGCAACTTTTTTAAATTTAAATCGCCAGTAATCATTGCGATGCTGAAAAACAACTCAAGTTTTAGAATAATCAGCTAATAATAGACTAATCTACTAACTAGTTCTTTTTTCACAATTAAGGCAACTCAAACAACAGAACGTAATTAAACATAATAATAAAGTTAAAATAACCAAAATGATAACAAATTTTGCCCACCAGAGCTCATAACTCAAACAATTGACATGCTAAAGTATTAATTAAATGAAAAGAAATTTCAGTCTTTTAAAATTAAAGTAATGAAACTTAGGCCTAGCTTTTTGATCCGTAGTTAACTCAACCAATGGTTAAATATTTTAACCAATGGTTGCAAACGGTAAAATACCATGTTTCTTCATTTGTTAGTCTTACAAATGGTCAAATAAGTTGGATAGTTAATTATTAGACCATTAAATTTGTAAGACTAACAATTGAGGATAGGGATTAGGGATACAATTAGGGAAATTTAAACATTGGTTGAGTTATCAAAAAACTGGGCCTTTAACAGTAAAATCTTAGAGATCATTTGTGTCGATATCATCTTCCTCGTCAGTTTCAGGACGGTAGATCTAGATACTCCTTATGAAATCGGTTTAGTATAGTTCCGTTAGTACATAAACGCTTTAAATCGTTATACTTGGCGACCGGTATAGGGTTAGGTTTGTCATAAAGCGGTGATAAACCAATATTAGAAGTATCATCTTCTACTTTGTCGGCACCTGTTAAATCTTGGTTTTGTTTTCTTGTTTTTTCTCTTTGCCTTTTCCTTTTGATCCTCTTCCTTTACATTCATCATATAATGTAACTACTTGAGCGTCTTCGTTTTCTTTCATTCAATATTTTCCTTCCATACTTGTAGCGTTTTTTTTTCTTGAACGTAACAATGCGCATGCTTTTAGCTGTATTTATTTGTCTTTAAGAAATAGTGGTAAATTTTTCAGACACCAAGCTGTCCCAATTGAAAAAATCGGAGTACTCCAAAACATTAATTTTGTATGGTTCAGGACATTTTCTTGCAGATTCTATGTACGTCGGTCGTTGACTCGGACTCCAAACAATAATTCATCTAACTTCGCGTTCAAAGATGGCATGCATTGAATCGACAGGCATATAAGTATGCCCAGGTAGTAAATAATTGATTTGTACAACTTCAACATTTTTGGAATTCTGTAAAAAGTAGTGTAGGGCTGTGAGAGCTATCTTATTTTTGTTCTGCCCAGGGCAAGAGTCGCAATAAAGTAAAACATTTTTTACAGGACGTTTATCAATTTCTAGTAGGAATTTATAAATACAAGTAGCAATGTCATTGCCACCCCACTTTCCATCGCTTTCTACCCATATAAAATAGTGTCCTTTTTTGGTTTGGCTTTCATAGAATGTACAGTTATAAACGGCGTATTTCCTAGAGTAATATGACAACATACTCTCTCCATGAGGAGTATTAAGCACTTTTTGTAGGTCAAAGATAACTGTGAGCGTATCGTTGAAAGTTAATTTCTGATGAATTTTAAATCTTTGGTAGCAAGCCTTTTTTTCCTCGAGATGAACTGCCATGTGCTTGATTTCTTTTTCTGATAATAATTCTGTATTTTCAGCTTTTGTACATGTGGCACATTTGTCTTTTTTTGGTGTATGAAATCGAATATTGTAATCATCGTTAAATATTTTAATAAGAACTTTTTCACTCAAGTGTAATTTAGACTGTTTTTGGCAGTGTTTGAGATAAATCCTGAATAAATTTGTAGCATTTTTAAATTCCTGAGGTAAATACAGATATGAACTCTTTTTACGACAATAATGGGAAGGAACGGCTGGAAGGCTTTCGGTAAAAGCTTTTGCGTATGCTTTATCTTCATCACTATACTTCTGTGCATGGCATGTTCTCCTTTTTACGCTTGCCATATTTTCGTGTGCATTTTTTACTGTATATAAAATAAACTTTTCGGTAATACCTAATGTGTTCATCAAAAACTTTTGACATACTGGTCTATATCCTTCACCTTCGTTTATAATGTAATCTAGTCAACCTGTCGCACACTTCCTTGCGCCGTCGGCAATAAGAACGAAACAGAAACTTTAATTATGTTTTTGTTAAAATTAGGGTCGTAAAGGCCAATAAATAAAACAAACGTCCTTTACGCCCTAATTACGTAAGTTAAAACAAAGCATAGATTTGGTCGTAAGGGTTTCGATTATCAAATAACATGTTTACGACCTTTTGATTTGTTATAATAATTATTATTTATAATGTCGTATAAAAAGTTTAATGCAAAAATGAGGATTACGACCTCTTAAAAAATTAAAACATGACTTTACGCTCCCTATTGAAAAATATTTTTACGATACATCCCAAATAGTAAAAAAAATCATGCTAGAGATGTTGGAAAGCCAGGTCGTAAGGGGCTTTTTTTTAAAGATAGATTTTTTTTTTTAAACTACCAATCGATAGAGCTTGCGACGCTGATTCCAAATATATATATAACTCATTTTCGGCAAAATGTCCTTTACGACAATTGAAATTTCCGGTATCGAAATGATACAATATTTTTATCCCACAGTCGGCCATCCTGATCCATGTCTGTCCTCAGGCATTCACACAAACATTCATCACTAGTTTTCAACTTAAATTTAACTTAACAACTAGTACAACCTTACAACATCAAAGTATCATATAACATTATCAATATCCCTCTATAAATGTTTACACACTGACATTTAAAATTACAATAGGTATATTACAGATACAGATCTCTTAATTATAATAAACTAAACTAATACTGTAGCAATACATGGTGTTAACGAAACATTGCACACAACCTCTCACACACAAATCTGAAACAAGACAAGTTAATACAACAACTCTCACCTTTTAGCTTTTGTAGTTGGCACCTGGCCACACCTTCATATAATCAAGTTGCTGCTTTTTCAATCGCTTGGGAAAATCGACCAGATGCCGTCTCGCCGAAGAGATGGAACAGCGAGGAGTCTCCAGGACATTATCACCCTGTTGAAGGAGACCGATCCAGATGACGTGCCTATATTCGTGGCGAAGGAGCTACATAAGCTACCCCCTGTTACCTTTGATCACGTCGGTGTCACCAGGCTGCTGAAGGACATAACATCCTTTAAGTTAAGCGTGGCTGAGCTGCAGTCCAAGTTGGAGGTGTCACATAACACCATTGGGGAACTGCGTGCCGAGGTGGTATTGTTGCGGAATACCTTTTCGTCAAGTAGGTCACCGGACGCCTTCAATGTAGACTCTCGTCGTACGGCGCAAAATACTTTCGTCAGCGATTTTGAGTGTGCCGGTGCAGCAAATGCATCACTGGGCGTCAATAGTGCAAGCGAAGCAGTTTGTTCCGCCGCCGCCGTGCCTGTATCGACGCCGACCGAGGCTACGTCATGCGCAGGTACGTCGACCCCAAAACGTGCCTACGCAGCTGTTGCAGCGACCAGTAAACCCACTGTGTCGCAATCGCATAAAGCGAAAAAGGGGAAACAGAGCCGCAATAAGCCCATCCCTGAGGAGCTCCAGCGTGATTCAAGGAAGGACATGTGTGGCAAAGATGGTTTCGTCAAAGTGGAAAAGAAGAAGAAGAGGAGGCCTCTTTGTCAGAACCAGTGCGGTACCACGCTGGCAGGACCCAACATGCTGCTGCGTTCAGCTGTACCAACAACGCAGCTGTATGTGTCCAGATTGCATCACTCCACGAAGGTTGAGGAGATCGTGGAGTACATTCGTGTGAAGACTAACTGGACTTTGAGGGTTGTGAAGTTGGAGCCACGCCACAATACGAATTTCAAATCGTTCGTGGTACGAGTTCCAACCCTCCAACTGGAGACTTTTCTCAAAGAAGAGTTTTGGCCAAAGGGTGTCGTGTATCGACGATTTCGTGGGAGACTCCGTGACACCCCGCAGCGTAACACGACGCCGCCACTTCGTGCATAGTGATAGTGTTATGAAAATATGTGTTAGTATGTAGTTTATTTTGTAATAGAATGTATTTTTTTGTATGAATTAGAAAAATATGTATTAGTCTATTGTTACTTATTATGTATGTATATTTTCTATGGGCCTTAGGAGCCTGAAATAAATATAAATAAAATAAATAATCTGCTGAAGTAGAGGTTACCCCAGGGCCTTCAGTATTAGGGTCGAGCTTTCTCACATCATATCTGTCGTTCCTCTTTACTTTTACAACTTGATAGGGCCCGAGATATTTGGCTTTCAACTTCATTCCTATGCCAAACTGCGTGCGTTTTATTGCCACCAAGTCTCCTTCATTGTACTTCGTACTTTCTTTTCGCTTCCTATTGAAATTTTTTTTGTTTTCTTCTTGAACTTGCAGAATTTGTTCTTTAGCTCTCTCTTTAAGCTTTTCTCTCTCCTCTGAATAGCTTTCTCTTTATTCTTCTAAAAGTAAATCATAAATCTCGATATCTTCCTTCATTCTCATAGTCCCAACCAATAGTTGATAGGGTGTAGTATTTATGCTTCGCTGAAAAGTACTGTTCAGAGAACGCTGTAATCTACTTACATGCCTGTACCACAGAGCAGGGTTTTCTATACACATCTTTGTTAGTACGGAGATTATAGTACGATGAACCCTTTCCACTTGCCCATTTCCTCTAAGCACTCCCTTTGTAATCTTAATGTGTTGTATGTTTTCGTCTTTACAATACTCTTTAAACTCATTGCTCGTATAAGCCGTTCCTCGATCAGTTATAAATCGGGTTGGATTGCCAAAATGTTGTTGGTGAATTTTCAACTTATCAATAGTTTCTTTACTTGTAGTACTTTTTAACTTCGTAAATGCGTATACAATCGTGAGAATGTGATTATATTGCTTCTTCGTCTCAGTCATTGGACCAATGTGATCCAAATGAAGTGTGTGCAAGGGTGACTCTTCCTTTTCAATCGGAGTTAGGAATCCTTCTTGTTTTCCTTCTTTACGCGTAGCTAATAAACATGGAATGCAACTTGTGATAAACTCTTCAATTTTCTTATCAAGGTTCTTGGTAAAATTATCTTTACTTATTAGTTCAATCATCTTTTATGATCCCCTTTTATGATCTCATTTTCCATAGACTTTGGGATCACTAAATGCTTTTCCATTCCTTTGTACAGCAATCCATTATCAATATAATAATCACCATAAGTTTTCTCCTGTAAAATCTCTAATATAGCTTTTAAACCATCATCTAACTGTTGTGCTTGTTTGATCTTATCGTGCAGAGTTACTACTGCTACATATGGATTTCGGCTTAATGCATCAGTATGCTTCATCCTCGTTCCTCGCCGATGTTCAACTACAAAGTCAAACTCCTGCAGAAGCAATGCCCATCTTGCAACCCTCGTACTCAAATCCTTTTTCTTAATTGTCATCTGGAATGCTTGGCAATCAGTTACAATTTTAAATTTTATACCATACAAGTAGTGTCTAAATTTTTTTACCCCTTCTATAATAGCCAGACTTTCCAGTTCATAACTGGTATACTTTTTTTCTGCATCATTTGTTTTACGACTCATGAAATATACTGGATGTAGCCCACCGTTATCATTAGATCTCTGCATGAGTATAGCAGCATATGCAAGAATTGATGCATCTGTATGCATTTCTGTCTCCAATCTTGGATTAAATATTCGTAAAACTGGTTTAGTAGTCAAACTTTCCTTCAAAAAATTGAATGCACACCGTTGCTCATCATTGAATTCAAAATTGACATCTTTCTTAAGTAAATCTGTAAGTGGCCGTGCTATAGATGCAAAATTCTGGATATACTTCCTAAAATATGACGCCAATCCAATAAAGCTTTGCAACTGCTTAACTGTTTTGGGTTCTGGATACTTTGTAACAGCATCAATGTTTTCGCTAGCAGGTCTTACTTGTCCATTCTCAATCGTGTGACCTAAATAAGTAATGCTTCGACATATCAGTTGTGCCTTCCTCCAATTTATTTGCAAGCCATATTCAGCAGCAACTCTTAAAACTTCTCTTAATCTATCAACAGCTTCGTGTTCATCTTTCGCTGGAATAAGAATATCATCGACAAATTTTAGAACAATCCCTTTAGATATTAATTCTCTGAAGATTATGGTTACAAATCTTATGAAATAGTTTGGGCAAACAGACAAGCCGAATGGAGCTTTCAAAAACTCAAACTGACCGTGTTGTGTAACAAATGCAGTGTACTTCACCGACTCACTGCTGACGTTCAGATGGAAAAATCTATTTTTTAAGTCCAGTACACTAAATACTTTTGCCTCAGCCAACTTGTCAATGTAATCCTCAATAATTGGAAACTCATCCTTTATAATTTTACTATTTAACTTTCTATAGTCAACACACACCCTTATAGCACCATCTTTTTTGCGAACAAGAACTAATGGACTAGCATATTCAGAATAACTTACGCGTACAATTCCTTGCTCCAGCCACTCTGCAACTTGTTCTTCTACTACCACCTGCTCCTTTAGTGATATACGTCGTGGACGTTACACCACTGGGATATCGTCTTTCACTATAATTTTCAGCTGGATAGGAGGTTCTTTAGTTTGGCATGGTTGATAACTCTCAACCATTTGAGCAACCTCTTCTTTAAGCTAAGCATTACTTACATGACCAATCTCAACACTGCAACCAAAACAACTAATCTCATTCATCCAATCCACAGGTTTCATCCACACAGCACTACCATTCATAACCATTATAACATTTTTAAGAAATTCGTGACCTATGATTACATCAAAAGGCATACAGTCTTTAGGCACCACGTAGAATAACACATCGTCGTATTTCGTACTGTCAACCACAACATTTGTTGTTATACAACCTAATGACTCCACTTTAGCAAAACCAAGTCCAGACAGTGTTATGTTATTGTTTATCACTTTACTGACATTAGCACAGAACTCAGCCGATACCAAGTTTACATCACTGCCCGAATCAATAAGCGCACTTGTCGTTTTTCCACATAACTCTACGATCTTCAAAGGTTTTTCCCGTTGCGGTTGTTTGTTTACATCGTAAATGTCATACTCAATTTGACTTTGACGTTTGTCGTTATCTGTCATCTTGTCACTGTCATTCTGTGAGTGTGACGTATGATCCGCATTGTTGAACGATGATTGACCGAACATTGCTTGCTCACTCGTTCGCTGCTTCCACTCCCGCTTGTCGATGGGCCGTTGTGATCTTGTCTATCGCCAGAAGTTCCGGAACTACGCCATCTTGATGAATTATTGCGACTCGAATCCTCCTTACGGCCGCCTACCGCCATGTTTTTTTCTATGTGGGCATTTCGGTGAAATATGACCATATTCGTTGCAGTTAAAGCACTTTGGACTTTGTGCCTTCCGCATACAGCCTTCCGACACATGATCGCCGTCACCACAGTTATAGCACCTCTTCAATATTTTTTCATGACGTACGGTGACGCGTTTTTCGTTTTTGTAGGTACTTCTAGAATGTTCCAGTTTCATCTTTTCCTTAACAGTCTCGTAGATTTTAAACTTTTCTTTAAGATCAGGATACGTAGTTACACCGTATAAGATGATTTTATTGGTCTCGTGGTCGACTATGCCATCTACGATGTATTTAATAGCCACGTAATCGGGTATCTTTCCTCTTTTCCCCAATTCCTTCACGACCATCATATAGTCGATGCAACTCTCGTTACATTTTTTCTTCCGTTGGCTCATAAGCTCGTGTATGGTTTTGATGTCGACGGTGTCAGGGAACTCTTTACTCAGGGCCGCCTTGAGTTCTTCCCATGTTTTATGAGGGTGTTCAGCCTGCATCCAAAGTTTTGCGGTGCCCTAGAGGGATCTCCGTGCCATCAGTAGCTGTTGTAATGGTGTCCAACCACATATTTCTCCATTTTCTTCCACGTCTTATATCCATCGCGCCACTGGATACGTTCTATCTTGACCAGTGAAATTAGGTATCAGATCAGAAGTTAGGTACAACATTGAGCTTAAGCCCGTACGTGATTCGTCTTTCGTCATTTTTGTATTCATATCTTAGCGTCAGCTCACCGTTTGCCGATATCGTCGTAATTATCTTCGCCGTTGATATTTAAATACCGCCGTTCACACGCCACGTGCCGGTCTCCGTCGTCCGTCGTTAGCCACTTCGTAAAACTCGAACTGATGTCGTTATTTTGCCAATCCAGGACGAGCCCCCAATTTTGTGGGATTTTAAGGCAAAATAAATGAATATAACACTTAAGAAAACTATTTATTTCTCGCAAAATAAAATGCTTAATCTCCACCGTCCGTCGTGAATCGCCATATATATCCTTTTTTATCCCCTCTCTCACTAGCGCACATACTTCCCATTTTTTCATTCGCTACATTCCGTTTTAACAAGGTTTATCTGCGTTCATACTTTAACAACAATGTTTATTTAAATGATACAATAATTTTATCCCACACGTATGTCTTTTCTAACATTTCTGATTTCAGTCTCAGAAAAAAACATTAATTTTATTTATTCTTATCCACATTCACTCTCAAAAGAAAAACCACTCATAGGATATACATACATTAAAATGTACAAAATGTCGTGTAAGCACTGCGTTGTTAAAGAGATGAGAAAGCGCGTCGTTCTCATTAAAAAACTGTTTGTAGCCAGTGCGGTTCGAAATTGGAATGTCTGAGTCAAGCTAAAATTAAAATTACATGACATTTTCCTTGCGGAATGGAACGAAACGAACGATACAGCGTAATAAAAATCTAGATACGTCACTCTTTGTTAGTCGCGTGGTACGTGAATGTTGAGCTAATTACGAAAGCTATTGTGATTCTTCCTCGGTGCAGTTTTTATTCTGTGACGCGTTTTCTCCGGAAAATGGTTGATGCCATTTGTATTCGGGAATGTATCGCGAAGAATCCTAATGTAAATCGAGTAGGCATTTGCGTGCTTGAGAATCCCGTTCAAAATGTTTAGTCGTTTGCAAGTGCGGCATAAATATTCGTGCCATTACGGTAGCTTAGTCGTGTGGATATACGTTTTGTAGATTTATTTTTAAGGTGGTGGTGGTGGGTGGTAGAATTCTATTTTCAAGCGGATTCTGCTAGGTGTATTATATACAGTGACTTGACTTTCAATGAGGAAGTTTGCTGATAATAATTTCCTTAGTGTATAGTGCACTATAGAAAGCAGAGAATGCATGATTTGGGAATATAGCATGAATAACCGTGGAATATGGTTGAAGAGAACAAAAAATACTTTATTAAGTTATATATGAGCAGTTCTACGGTGGGACCAACTAAAAATGGAAAAGAATATTGTCCATCTATTCAGTGTATTCTACGTTCAGTATCGTCCCCGTATAATTTATCTTATCTAGCATTATTTGTACCGATTTAAGTATCAATGTTCGCTAATGGAAATAAAAACCTTTTCCGGACTCGAATTCTAGGGAACACTTTTATATATATGTCGCAGCAAGGCGTAGATATTAAGAGACTTCTAACAATTGTTACGAGGTGGCGGTAGTGAGGTTATTCTATCTGCCAATGTCTGTCGGTTGTCACTGCTGACAGTGACAACTGACGCTGATACTGACACTGATGTGACACTGATGTCAGATGGCGTTAGTGACGTCATTCCATCTGCCTCTGTCTATCGGCTGTCACTGTCGGTGTCGGGGGTAATCTCATTTGATAACAAAGTGTCATTGGTTGACAAGTGAGAGTGGGGTAGCATGGTGTCAGTCAGTCTGCCATAGAATGTGTGCGTGAGCAGATAACCTCACAACCTCCATCCGTTTCCATCGCAGGAAGTCATGATTAATTCGGTTTTAAAAGTTTGTGAAATCATTAAAGAAGATCAACACTATCTGTTCGTGGTATTATTTCCTGTTTGCTGAAGATGTACGAGGAGGAAGGCTTGCCTAAAGATAACGTTAATGTGCCCTCTCCGTCATCAGAAGTGGGATGTGATCCACGTTCTGCACCGCAGCCCACGATGAACAATAGTGAGGAAAGATGGAAATTGTTATTAGAGCAACAAAATCAGAATTTTTTAGCCATAATCAGAGCTATGAAAGGACCGACAACGAGCGGCCATTGAGGTAATAGTACGTAGTACATATTACCTCAATGCGAGTGGCAGGGTTTGTCTACCTACATTCGACCCCGAGAAGACATCAGTGGACGCACGTGCTTGGTTATCGACGGCAGACATGTGCATGGTGGACCAACCGTTATCTGGAGCTCCATTGATGATAGCTCTGAGTGAAGCGCTAAAAGGTCAGGCGTCGGCTTGGCTGTCCCAAGTATCTTTTCCCGGCATGACATGGAAGGATTTTCAAGAAGCCTTCACCGCTCGTTATGATGTTTCGGAGACTGCTGCTTCAACACTCATCAATCTTTATAACAGCAAGCCTGACGAAGGTGAGTGCCTTGCAAATTACGCTGCTACTCAGCTGAATAATTTGATGTCACGCTGGAAGAACCTGAGTACAGAGCAAATCGCTATCTCTACTGTAATGGCACACATAGCTCAAATAGAACCCCGCGTCAACCGTGTTGCTTTCACCACCGAGATAGAAACTAGGACAAAAATGCAGCGGGAGTTAAAGGCACTATCATACATTAAAAGAAAGCCACCAACTAGTGACTACAACAATGACAACTCTGATCTAAAACAACGCAAGCTGATGTCGACCCCGGTTAAATGTGCACATTGTGGAAGATTGGGCCACCATATTTCTGCGTGTCATCTCAGAAAAGATAGAGATAATCGTAGCACTGGAGCGCCGCACGCAGAAGCAAACAAACTTGCAGCCACTTCGAAGTTTACAACTACGGACATCACGTGTTACAATTATCGGAGCGTTGGACACTACGCGTCAAAATGCCCTCGAGCTGCCAGTCTAGAAGCGAAGACGACCGCTGTCAATACAACCAGCAAGCCGGTGGAGCGGCGTGTTGAAGTCTGCGCAGTCAGTGCACCAATGGGAGTTGTAGAACACTTCGGTGAGTTCTTTTCATTTTGTTTCGATTCGGGAGCAGAGTGCTCACTTATCAAGGAAACAGTGTCAATAAAATATCATGGTAAACGCCAAAATAATTTAGTAAAGATGACCGGTATTGGGTACACTAGTTTTTACAGTACCACGCAGATTATGGCATAAAATATTATCAACGACATTGTTTTCAATATTCTATTTCACGCCTTGCCTGATGAATTTTTGTTACATGACATTGAGATTGAGCAGGAACTGTTAACTCAAGAATTAGAAATTGATGTTACTTTTGACCGAGTGATTTTTACCAAAATTAAATCCTCAATAATTGCATGTACTGTCTATGACAATAATAGTGATTTTAGTTTTGAAAATATCGACAGTAGCATTCCCTTAGAGTTCAAGCCCAAGTTGCTAAATATTTTAATTGAGTTTAAGGACTACTTCGTTTGCAGTACTTCATCAGGCCCAGCTAATACTGACCCTGTAAAAATTCGCCTTATTAAACCTTCTAAAACCGTTTATCGACAACCTTGTTGTCTTAGCCCCCAGGAACGTAGTCTTGCTCGTGATAAGGCGAATGAGTTACTCGCATGTAAAGTCATACGTCCAAGTTTGTCTCCGTTTGCCAGTCCTATTCTTTTAGTTAAAAGAAGGACGGCACTGATCGCATGTGCTTAGATTATCGAGAGTTAAACGATAATACCGTGCCAAACCGTTTCTTGACTTATCTCTGAGCGAATTGCCCTGCCTCCTCCTAAATTTATCCCCAGTTTTGCATAAATAATTGCTCCTCTTCACGCTCTCACCAGCTCCAGTAAGGGCAACGTTGAATGCAAGCCCGAACACGAAGGCATCAGGCAAATGATCATAGGGATCCGAGCCGGTCTTAATGATTTTTAATCCTGACTGTCCAATTGAGCTTCATACAGACGCCAGTGCGATCGGTTATGGTGCCATTTTGTTGCAAACAAAAGATTGAAAACAATTTGTAGTGGCTTACTTAAGTAAGCGTACCACAGCCGCTGAGTCCAAATATCTCTCGTATGAGTTAGAGACTGGCTGTTGTGAACGCCATTAAGCATTTCGGGCATTACCTTCACGACAATAAGTTCACAGTCGTAACGGACTCCTTAAAGTCATCCCGCAATAAGGTTGATCTGACCCCGCGCGTACCTAAAAGGTGGGCATTTCTACAAGTTTACGACTTTGAGATTGTATACAAGGATGGGAAGCGTATGTGTCATGCGGATATTTTATCCAGGTATGGGGATACCTGAAAGTTCCTGTGCTAACGGTCCAGTTGAGCGGGTTATGAGTACGCTCCAAAATATGCTCACTGCAGTTGAAGCTAGTGAAAAAGTCGTGGCAAGATGCTCTCCCGAAAGTTCAACTAGCTGTCAACTGCACCATTAATAGGGTCACTAGATCGATTCCTCTTGAACAGTTCCTTGGGAAGGTAGCTAGGCCTCTATAACTCATGTGTGCTAATGATTACGAGCTCGAAGTGGACTTTGATACAGAGCGTGAGCAGGCTATTGCTAACATGAAAAAAAAAACTCTCTGTGCGATTAAGGCAAATTTAACAGTACAAAGGCAAAAGTCCAAAGCTATACTGTACGCGACTTCGTTCTTCTGCAAAATGAAGAACGCAATCAGAGCAAGCTGGGCCCTAAATTTAAGGGACCCTTCCGCGTTATTGAGGTCTTACATAGTGACAGATATGTGCTCAAAGCATTTAATGGTAACCGGACGTACAAATACGCCCATGACCCATGCACCATGCATGGCCCATGCGTAAAATGCCAAGTGGTGAAATTCCTGAGGATTTATTTGAGGATAATTGTGAACTTGTCGGTTAACACTGATTTAATTTGATTTGACGTCATTAAGGTAATTTGAAAAAAAAGTGTGTACTTAATTTGCCATGTTATTCGCTATGGATTTGCCACCAGTTAGGTGATGCCGCTGGTTAAGCGATGCCGCTGGTTAAGTGATGCTGCTGGTTAAGCGATGCCGCTGGTTAAGTGATGCCGCTGGCTAAGTGATGCCGCTGGTTAAGCGATGCCGCTGGTTAAGTGATGCCGCTGGTTAAGCGATGCCGCTGGTTAAGTGATGCCGCTGGTTAAGCGATGCCGCTGGTTAAGTGATGCCGCTGGCTAAGTGATGCCGCTGGTTAAGCGATGCCGCTGGTTAAGTGATGCCGCTGGTTAAGCGATGCCGCTGGTTAAGTGATGCCACTGGTTAAGTGATGCCGCTGGTTAAGCGATGTACTGGTTAAGCTGACCTATCTTGGTCAGGCATGGCCGAAACAATGTAATGTACACAGAACTTTCTATTTCAGATGAGCCACACGAGGACGTGTTAAGCGCAGGACGGCCGTGTCGCAGCAAGGCGTAGATATTAAGAGACTTCTAACAATTGTTACGAGGTGGCGGTAGTGAGGTTATTCTATCTGCCAATGTCTGTCGGTTGTCACTGCTGACAGTGACAACTGACGCTGATACTGACACTGATGTGACACTGATGTCAGATGGCGTTAGTGACGTCATTCCATCTGCCTCTGTCTATCGGCTGTCACTGTCGGTGTCGGGGGTAATCTCATTTGATAACAAAGTGTCATTGGTTGACAAGTGAGAGTGGGGTAGCATGGTGTCAGTCAGTCTGCCATAGAATGTGTGCGTGAGCAGATAACCTCACAACCTCCATCCGTTTCCATCGCAGGAAGTCATGATTATTTCGGTTTTAAAAGTTTGTGAAATCATTAAAGAAGATCAACACTATCTGTTCGTGGTATTATTTCCTGTTTGCTGAAGATGTACGAGGAGGAAGGCTTGCCTAAAGATAACGTTAATGTGCCCTCTCCGTCATATACATCAAGTTCCCTTTTTTTGGTTCAGTTTTAAAGTCCCTATAGATTTATATTTGATAGATGTGCTGAGTAATGTTTTAATCTCACGCATTCTCAATAAAATTGAGACTCAATATTTATTAATTTATTTTTTTATTAATTAAAAGAAATAGAGAATCTATAGAAAATATACTTTTTTAAAGTACATCTTACATAGAGTAGTAGTTTCTCTCTCAACACGATGAAGATAAACATCGTAAGGAAACTGGTATGTCTTAGGATTGTAAAAGATATGTGACATCCACACTGGGCCCGCGTGCTAGATTACAGTCCATTCCTTCTTAAAGGCCTGGTTTCCACCAAAACAGAGAGAGGGCAAGAGATGTGTTTGAATAAACCAATCCGATTACGTTATTTCCACATCTCTTCTCCACTTAGCTTCAGTGGAAATGGATTAAGAGGAGAGGAGAGGAGATGTCTCATTTTTCTATAGAAGTGCCTAGTCGGGCGGCTGCTGGCCGGGCGGGGCGCACGCACTCGCGCACCCCGCTCCCTTCTCCCCTCGCCTCGCACACTTGAAAGCGTCATTCAATTGACTGGCTTCTCTCACAACTCACATCTCTGCTACAGAAAGCTTACATCTATCTCCCTTCCGCTACACTTCTCTTATTCGCTTTGGTGGAAATAACCTGCCAGCTTTCCAGCACATCTCCTCTCGTCTCCTCTCCTCTCTGCTTTGGTGGAAACGGGGCCAAAGAGAGGATGCCTATGCCTTAGTAGTAGGAATATTATAAGCTGATTATGTTACGTTAGAGCACATCAATATTGATTAAGTTTACGCTTTAAGCCAAAATTTTAGCAGTGCAAGAATCCGAGATGTTTGCTGTTTGAACCTATGTTATTATTATTCAGACAAAACTGAAACAACAAAAGCAAATAAATAACGTCGGTATGTTGAAATTTTGAAATTTATAATACATTTGTATGTACAAAATATTATACAACGTGTAATTTAAAGGGTATATACATACCAAGTGCACGGTTTCTTTGAATGATAATAAACGATATGGCAAGGGTTTTATAATCCTATGTCTACATGTGTGAAGTATAATAGATATTTCAATACATTGATACCAGAGGCAGAATTTTCAAATTAAAAAGAACGAAGAGAATTATCGTGTTATTGGCAAGTGACGTGGAAAGTTATTGACCCTCGTAGTGCTGTGACACGTTTGTTATTATTGGTATTCAAGAAACATATGAAACCGATAATTTTGGTATCAATTCTTTGTGTCACTTATTTTGAGCTAAAACTGTGCATAGAGGCTCCATACCAGATGTTGTCTTCAGCCCCTTTGGATAGATATGGGGCTTCCGTTACACGTTGTGTATTCATAATTTTGTATTCACATTTACGACAAATTTTTTGGTGACATCTTTTGCTGCGTATCGTAAGTTCTAATTGCGCAACGGAAAATTAAAATTTATTGTATATTTAAAAAACATGTACCTACGAATGGCAGTCAATAGCTTATCGAGCATTCCGAGGCTCGGAGAAAAATTGTTACAAGATCGATAATCATCCTCATCTTTGGTTTAAACCTCAGAAATCGTTGCAATTTAATTGTGATCTGACCAACGTTTCAGTACAATTTATATATAGGAATATTTAAAGATTTTGGAAAAATAAATAAGTAAGCAGCGAAGTCAAAATGTCTCCTGTATTACACCAATAACATCTTCTTCTTTCTTCTTCTCTTTCTCTCTCTCCCTCAGTCTTTTTGTCTCACATACAAATCATTAGGTACTACGCGAATGTTCATGGCTCAATTACCTACGTTGTTATCTGGTGGGGAAATAGTACTAATGCTTTTTTAAACTTTACTCACCATACAGAAAAAAAATCGTGAAGACTAATAGTTGTAAACCGCACTTAAAAATATCGACTAAAAACTTTAATCGAATTGTTAATTGTTACTGCGATGAAAAGTGGATACTGACAACAATTGTCTCGTCAACAATAAACATTCGTCTCAGCGGGTGGACTCAGGCATAGCACATAAACGATGATGGTGACTGTCTCGTGGACCAGTCACTTGCACATCACAGCTTCTAACCGAAAGGCACAACAGTGATGGCAACTGTCTATTGCCAAAAATAGCAAACAATGATGGAGAAGCTCGCAATTCAACAACCAAGACTGGTCAATCGCATCCACGACACCGCGCGAGCTCACACTTCTCGACTGACCATCGCAAGGCTATAACAGTTACAACTGGAAGCTCTCCGACATTCACCGTACGCACCGGATCTTGTCCCAACAGATTTAATGTCAATAATTTATTATAATTAAATATTTCTTTTTTATCTTTGTATCCTAAAACTATATTTTAAATATGTTTACTTTTAAGTTCTAGGTATATCATCTATCGTACATACAATAAGTAAAGCAAATAAATAAATATGAATCTCTAAAAATAAAAAATAAATATAAATAATTATGATTCGTAATTGTTGAAACCAGTATGTTCTAGCTGGTTACCCTGAGAAGAAACAATGGAACAAACTCACTATTTTGGCCAAATACCTATATTGTTTCTCCAGATGAGTAACTTCACAAAGTTTTTAAATTAAATTAAATTAATAAATAAATGCCATCAGACATTAAAAACAGTTTAAATCATACTAGCTATTGCTTGCGACTAAGTTTGCGCAATTTCCCGGAATATAAAGTAATCCAGACTAATTATTATAGCCAATTGGCCTAAGCCGATTTTTATCCAATTTCATATGTGGATTTTGGTGTTATTGAGTTACAAACATCATGACTGTATCCATTCACCTATGCCTCTGAACTAAAACATTGATAATGTTAATAAAGATATATAATGGTAACTGGCAAGACACATCATGCCAATTCAAGGAAATTCGATATCATCGCCTACCCATTGTAGGCGATGATTTCGAATTTCCAAATTACAAAAGTATTTTTAATCCATGTAACCGATTACATTAACGTTTACGTTTTATAATTTATGCCGGAAGGGCAGGATCGCAGGATACGAAGCGTAAGTACGTGTCTAGATTTCTGGATGTGTACAGGTGTGTCCTAGCGGCGCTGACCTGGAATCTATAGGTGTAGGCTATAGATTCCAGGTATCTGCATCGGTACAGTACGGGAGGAGGTTTCCTGACACAATAAAATCAGACAAATAATGTCTTCATAACTTTTCAGGAAGCGATTTGTGTAACGCTTCAGGTTTCTTCAGCTCCATTTAGAAATATAAAAATATGCCACGCCGATGATTACGAAGTTAGCCGGGAACCTTACCCGCTTAGTTCCAAAGAAACTTTACCGTAACGAGGACCGCAAATCGCTTATCGAAATCAATCTTTATTTTCATTAGACCATATGTACAAAAGGCTTATAATATATATTAAAACTACAACAAACTATAACATGTGACTATCAATATATAACTACAATTCTCATAAAATCACCTATCTCCTGAAACTGAGCTATGTGTGTACCTAGTATGGCTGAAAAACTATGATCGTGTAAATGTGCTATTATACTATGAAAATTCTTTTATGATCTGATTTCAGTCTATTATTTCAGGAGTTACTATAGTGAGTGTAAGAGTGTAATTTGAGCTAGGTAACCTTTCCAGTGACCTAATGAAAGGTTAACGTTTTAAATAAATAGATTGACTTGGCCATTGCATGAAAACACAATATATCTCACAAGTAATACATACATAAATTAGACTGTTTAGTGCGATTGCCAAGTCAATCTATTTATTTAAAAGATATTTTTTTTTAAACAATATGGTCACTATAAGGTGCTGTTAGGTTAGATAATTACGTAACAACTTAAGACAGAAGGTCCCTTAAGTAGGGACTGAATAAATTAATAACCAACTTGGTATTACATGGATCTCACAACTTTTTATGGTAGAAGAATTGAATTGTGAGACTTGGTTTTTTTGACAAGTTTTGTTTTTATGGGATCTCATTTCTTTTTGTAGATAAGCAAGCGTGCTCCATCTTCGACCACATCATCACTTACCATCAGGTGAGATGGTGGTCAAACGCGAGCCTATTATCATTTAAAAAAATACGAAATTTAAAAATATTTTAGTTATTCCTTGATTCATACACTAAACGTTCATTGTATTCTAAATTTGAAGCTTCTATGTCTGCTAGAAGTGCCTTAGACTTTTGATGATCGGTCAGTCAGTCAGTGAGTAACAAAATTAAGAAACTTTTACTCGTTATAACTCTTAAACTACTAGTTCAAATTGAATAAAATTTGAAATATACCGTGTTTACACAATGCCTGCTTGGTTACTGAAAATTCAGGCTTCTAGTTTTATCTACAACGAAGTTATAGGGGGTCGAAAATGGCCTAAACTGCTTCGAGAAAAAGATGGTACGGCTGTGCCGCTTTTTTGTCTCGACTTGGCGGGGGCACTGATGTGCCCCCAGATCTATTTCAGGGAGCTAAGTAAAGAAAGAAAAGACAAATTTATTTAAATACAAAAAGAGCGTGCGAGAGTTATTACTATGAAAATTAGCCATAGAGCTGGATCTCGACCTAGGCTATCTAGATATACTTAAAAAAAACTGTGTAATGGCTATTGGCCCACGTTAAAAGAGGTTAAAAAAGTGTATTATACTTACGGTTTTCATACTAAACAGATTCTAAGCACTATTTAGAACACTATAAGCTATTTTAAAACGATACAGGTATGCTAATTATATAAAAATCACTTAAATATTTCAGTTAAATAAAACTGTGTCTTTAAAACTGTATATCACTTTGTTTCCACTATGTGTTGGTGACGCATATCATATAATAATTTATTATTCTGTCTGTGTATTCAACTAGTATATAAGAAAAGTTATGAATCTAACCCAGCTGTTTACGTTTTGCGGTATCTGTCTATTGTCAGAATAAATTCAAGATTTAAATCCAAAATCTTGTTCAAGACTTATTTATTTGAGCGTTTTATACATTTCTCAAGAAACTCTTGAAACGATTATTGTTTACTATAGCAAGTTATAGAAAAGTGAGTAAACATACCAACTTTGATCTATCTGGGGCTTACAGTGACGGCGGAGAGGAAATTAAAAAATAATATTATTTTTCACTCGTTTATTTTGCTGTGAAAGTAATAAGATTGAATGATGGAAGGAAATAAGTTTTATAGGTAGACAAGAGACTCACAACTCAGGTCAGGACTATTTTTGTTCGCACATTATGGCTATAGTGTAGTTAAGAGGGTTTAAAATTAATCTATTTAATGAATTAAGATGGAAAATCTTGTTTAAAGACAGTTCGTTAGTCATCAGTTCATTATAATTTTCATCAAGATGATTGGCGTAAACAGATCCGGATCGTCCAGGAGGAGACATTTGATATCTTATTTTACAAAACGAGAATTAAGTTTTATCGCAATCTATTAAGACGTTAAAACTAAAACAGATAACAGACAGATAGACATTCACAATTGTAGGTAATTTAAATACAATTTGATAAATGAAAATACATTTAGAAACAGGAAATAGCTATTACATAGAGCACGTTGCTTATAGCAAACATTTAAATAGATAGTCACACCTACCAACCATTTCAGTCCTCAATTTCCATTTCTCTAGGTATCATAATTTCCTAAGGAAATAGGTTCTTTGGTACATCCTCGCCTAAATGTGGTAGTAATCGACTGATAGTGGCATTAAGGTACCCAACGTCGTCTCTTAGTATTATGGTAGAGTAGCCCTTTCCCTTCAGTCCATTTTTATGGCTCACGTCAGAGATAAGCTGCATACTTTCAAGATTTCACGTCGACCCTCCGCATGGGTCGATTCATATAAACATTTTCGGTGCACGGAAAAATGTTCCTTAAAGGAGATTTTGATGTTTAAAAGATGACATAGTATCGCACTCACAATAACCTTTTAATCGTATATAATACATACATTAACATTTAAGCATACTTACTAATACTGTTAGCTTGCATCATTCCACTGCTGGAAAAATGCTCTCCCCATGATTTCTAGATGGTTATTTCTAGGGCCAAAGTAAACCGCTGATCGTTAGTGCGGTCCAGCTCGTCCCACCATCTACGAGGTCTGCCTTCTGGTTGTTTCAGGATACTTAAGCATTAATTTTTTTTTGTCAACAGCATGTGTGTGTCCCTCTAACTTCTATAATAATGAAGTGAAAAATTTACAAAAATATATATGCTGTAGATCTTAATATAAACTTTCAAACAAAATTAGTTTGAATGAGTTCGGATCAGTAGTTTTTGAGATACATGGGCGAGTCTGACACGCACTTGGTCAATTTTTACTGTATGATCCAAAGATGATAGAAAATAACTAAATAAAAACCTATGGAAATAGTCTTAGTCAATAAAAAAAAATCACTAAAAGAAAAGAACCTATTGAACTCTTCAAACAACCAGTATAACCAACTCTCTGTGTACTAACAGTTCTGAACTCTCAGTTCGACAGTAACATAGCAATTCCCTTATCTTTAAGCGCTAAACGAACTCGAAAGTAGATAAGAAGCGCTGCGCTCTTAGTTATAAACTTTTATACGTGACGTATCGAAAATGCATCGGATGGTAAGAAGGCTTAGACGAGTTGACTTTAAAGCAGTTTAAGCGCTAAGCGCGAATCACATTTGGCCCCGCCCTCCATTATTCAGTGGGTGATCCACCTTACATAAAGCAACTTTGCTAACTAAAAGATTATGTCAAGAGACGTGCCGATATTTAATAAAATGAAATTTTCTTGAAGTTTTGATTTTTTATTAACTTTTGTTTTACTTTAATCGCAAATACATTTTGAAACGTGCAAAAATATTATAAAGGATGCCTAAAAATATTTTTTGAAGTAAAATTTGGGCAACAATCATCAAAGCGTAAGTTCATATAAATGCTATATACATACTTGGCAGTACTACCGTTTCTATAGCGTGTGATCAATTTAGAAACGGTTCCATCGGATAGTTTTAGATGTACCTATGCCTGCCATGCTGAACCACGATTGGCGTCTGCCAAACCGATTTGCATTGTATAGCGACCACCAGTTTCTCCTAGATAAGAGTTAGCTTGTAGAATCCGCTGAAACAGCATTAAAGAAGTTTTTAACATGCTTTTACACTAAACTACATGATTCGTATAATTATGATTTGAACAGGACATATTGTATAGCCAAAAGATTATAGAAACTTTGACCACAGAGTTATTTTAGGTGTTTCTCGTAACTGGGAAACACAAACACATAAATTAATTTAAACTGACGAAAAAACTGACGTGTCCAAGTGTTATAATTTGCAAAATAAATAATACTGTTATTATGTATTATATAATTTATTGTACACCTTTTATTATTCATTTACGGAAAACCTGAACATAAATCAAAAGCATTATTTTTGTAGAACTGACAAACTTTGAGCGACAAGCCTGATTTTACTCCATACTTTTCGTAATCTTTTACCAACAAAGTTTGGATAAGATTGACGGAGAAAGGGAAAAGAAGTCAATGTTCTAATAATATTTTCATAACAAATCAAATTCCTTTTTTTAAGCTGGTGGAAACCTTCAAAAGGAACCTGGATATTTCAGGAATAAACCGAGTGAAGTGAGATTTTTACTTAAAAAAAACACCCTGGTGATCACCATCAGCACCTATGTACAAAGTGTCCTATTTCTTCTTAAAAAACCACTTTGGAGCCCCCTTTGTGCAACGCCTGTTAGGTTGCATTCTTGGAGAGACTGTAAAGTAGTCCTAATTAATAAAATACGTCTTAACACACATTTATACAACGTGTAACGGAAACCCCATATCTATCCAAAAGGGCTGAAGACAACATCTGGTATGTCTCTATGCACAGTTTCAGCACAAAATAACTGACTCAAAGAATTGATACCAAATTATTGGTTTCATATATTTCTTGAATACCAATCATAACAAACGTGTCACAGCACTACGAGGGTCAATAACTTGCCACGTCACTTGCCAATAATACGATAATTCTATCCGTCCTTCTTAATTTAAAAAATTCGGTCTTTGGTATTGTATATCAGTGTATTGGAATTTGTAATAAGTTCTACACACGTAGACTTAGGTTTACAAAACCCTTGCCATATCGTTTGTTATCATCCAAAGAAGCCATGCACTTGGTATGTATATACCCTTTAAATTACACGTTGTAGAAAACTAGCTGTGACCCGCGGCTAATTTGAAAACAATCCTACTAAAAATATATTCCTTTTCTTTAAGATTACAACTAAGTATTTTTTCGGCTCGCGGCTATGCTCGTCTGAAAAGATTATTTCAGCAAAACTAAGTATATAATGTATAATTGTTTAAGGGCTGGATCATGCTTAGGCAAAGTATAATCCAGCCCTTAAACTATTTGCACGCCAGAAAACTAATCGTTCGCGTCGTTCGATCGCTCCGTTTTGACGTGAAAGAAGATCAAACAATATTTTTCATTTATGATATATATTGCATAGTTGCTAGTCTATCGGTTTTCTATCGGTTACATTTCGGGGAGTGTGCGATGGAATTACACAATCTAATTCTGTCAAGCCCGTTCCATCATCGGACTACAAGACAAACGGCGATGCGCCATCGTTACATGGTGGACATCCCACCTATATGCACTAAACGTTTTGGGAATACCTTCATTATGCGTACGGCTAAGAAGTGGAATTCCCTGCCGGAGTCTGTGTTTCCCGTTAGCTATAACCTAGGGGTCTTTAAGTCAAAAGTGAATAGGTTACTTTTAGGTAAGCGTGCTCCATCTTCGACCACATCATCACTTTCCATCAGGTGAGATGGTGGTCAAACGCGAGCCTATTTCCAAAAAAAAAATGATATTACTACTTATATCTTTTTTTTTAATTCCGCAACCCCGGCAGGCAACGGCCCCCTAGTGGGCCCCGACAATTTTGCTGGCACTCTTTATTGAATTATCTTCTTGGCATTATTGAATTGAGCATTCATTTATTTTATTTTTATGAATTTAATTTGCAATATAATAATGTTTATAGGCGGACCAAAGTCAGTTTGGTATTCTTCCATTCAAATTAGTCAGTATATGTTAAAATTAATTTATTATATCGTGTATTTTTATTGTATAATTAGGTATGTCATATTTATTTATTATTGAAATGATTATTTATTTATTTAATTATAACGAATTTAATATGCATTAATGTTGATACGCAGAACTAAGTCAGTTAGGTATTTTTCTAGTCAAAATCAATCCCTTAATTTATCTGTTAAAAATTCATTGGGTCTTGAGGTCCACCTCTCCTTCGCGCGTCCCGCCACCTCTTTCGCTTGCATGACTGCTTCGTAGAAGGAGGTGACTGCTTCCCATGCCTCCTCACCCCGGACCATGGGTGTTGCTTGCCTGATAATATAATTAAATATTGTTGAAATAATTTTTTAAATCGTTCAGTAGTTTAAGTGTAGGTTATATGCGTTACGATACGCGTATTGCATGTTTATACTCTTGATAACTTCAAATTAAGTGTCCAAATCGAAAGAATTAAAAAGATGACAAAACTATTTATTTCGAAAAGAATTAATACTGCAATACGAATGTAATCAACGTTTGTTTCTACCAGCGATCTATTTAAAATTTTATAACAAAAAAGTTGCTATTGTGGCTTAACTATGATAGCTAGATATATTCTCTCGTGGACTTTTTTGTAGGTAATAATGAGTACTTCAATTATACAACGTGTAATTTAAAGGGTATATACATACCAAGTGCACGGCTTCTTTGGATAATAACAAACGATATAGCAAGGGTTTTGTAATCCTATGTCTACATGTGTGGAACTTATAAGAAATTTCAATACATTGATACCAGAGACCGAATTTTTCAAATTAAGAAAAACGTATAGAATAATCGTTTTATTGGCAAGTGACGTGGAAAGTGATGATCCTCATAGTGCTGTGACACGTTTGTTATTATTGGTATTCAAGAAACATACGAAACCAACAATTTGGGTTCAATTCTGTGAGTCACTTATTTTGAGCTGAAACTTTGCATAGAGACTCCATACCAGATGTTGTCTTGTGTCCTTTTGGATAGATATGGGGTTTCCGTTACACGTTGTATGGCACATAATTTGTATACAGCATCAATAATGGGCTAGCTTCAAAATTTACTTACCATTTGGTTGGTAATTAATAATTACATGTATCAGTGTTTTTGAATCCCAGAAGAAGGTTAAATTGGGAATGAAAAATTTGTATAGGAAACCCGTTAATTTGATGTAAAAATTTTATTTTTTGTAAAAATATAGTACCTAAAATACGTTCAATATAGCACCGTTCTTAACTGTCTCCAACTATTATCAAGATATCTCGCAAAAAAGAGAGAATCTGCTACGACCATTTTACCCTCAGTAGCTCATATTTGGCTCTTTTTCCACGACGTTCATAATCAAATAAAAGAAAAATAAAAACAAACTCTAATATTCTTAAATATTAGAGTTTGTTTTTATTTACATTAAAGCTTATGAGCCGAATGGGATGATGCCAATTTGGTCAGGTTTAATGCTGCCAAAATTCTACGTGTCTTTTTTACGCTTACAGAAGCCAATTGCACCCGATTCTTTCTTTACAAGGTCTTAATCCAAAGCTTTTTGGCTTTATATTGACTTCAACTCTCAATGTCGGTACATTTATTGAGCTTTAATCTGTTGCCAAAAACTGGAATCCTAGCAAAGGTGAGTTTATTCACGCCATGTTCGATCATGTTCTGCTCCCATTTCTGGGATGGATCTGCAAAATACCAGTTTGATGCAATTGACTCAATCGAGAAATGTACCAAGCGGTTCATCAGCATTGATGCACTGGTCGAATCAAAGTTTTAAAGCATTCGTCAAAATAATATTATTTTATTCCGCCTAGTCCTATAGCATAACGTACAACGATGAACTACCGATACATGGTATCCCAACCATACGCACCTATCGTTATAAGAATACTTTTATAGTGCATAAGGCAGGTAAGAAGTGGAATTCCCAAATACTGTTTTCCTGATAACTGCAATCGGGCAGTGTCGAAGTTAAGAGTGAATTGGTGAGATTGTGGTCAAGTAAAAAGAAATCTTGAACACATCACGCTGGTTTACCGGGAGCCATATTTCCGAAAAGTCATCAGCATACACGGTTAGCACCAGAAATCACGAATGCTTTAATAAAACATTTTACAACAGGGAGTAGTGATGTGACGGAAGATATTTAGAGGAGCTGGAGGTGTGAAGATTCAATTCTGCGGATCCGAATATTGACGGGAACGAAGGTAGTCAAAAATAAAAGATTTACAATCTGAATCAAAATGAAAAACCTGGACCTACTTGGTACTGGAACTGGTGATAGTTGTAAAATCGAAACATAAGTATGTTTATTCTTCAGATATGCATACGTAACTCGCTTCTAAGGGTTTTCCCTTAGTAGACTTCCTTTACAACTCTACAGAACCTTTCAGAGGTTCGCAGAGCTTGATTTTCTTGTGGAAATTTTGTACTTGCGGAGGTGGATGGGGCTGTTACAACCCTAATAGCGAGTACCATGTACAGTCGTGTACAGAGAGTATTTGGTTTCATTACGCTGTATCAACATTACGCCATCGCTGACAAACATAAAGTGGGGTCGCCTTACGTACTGCCGCGTACAAAATTATTTAGTGTATGCTAATATTTGGCGAGGTTTTTGGTGTGTAGTTTGTCGACGTGAGTTATTGTGTCTGGGAGGTACAGATAACGTTTAAGGGTTTATGGTCTCGATACCGAAGCAATTACTTGTACGTAGCGACGTGCGTGTTGATTTAATGCTCGATTTTGGAATTATGTTTTATTAATGATAAGGAGTGATTGTAAAGACGCGTGTGCGCTCTTTTAATCGGGTTTTCGTTTCTAAATAAATAATAATAATTATCTTATCTTATATTATAAACAAGTATTTGATTGTAAATTTGTATGTAGGGGGTAACCTCCGAAACTAATGATCATATTCTAAAAAAAAATCATAGGTTGTAAGGTGTATTGACGAGTGCAATAAATTATTTCGAAATTCACGCGGCAGTCACGAGTGAAGTGCTATTTATTATACAAAAAAAATACGTGTACTGGGCTGATCTTGATAGTTAATTATTTCGTTTCGTTACAGCTCAGACAAACAATGATATAAAGATACATATCATCCTTATTATTATAATACATATTCAAATATCCAGCAAACAATTTGCTGTTAGAAATCTAATTTTTCTATTTTCGGCGTTTCTAAAGGGTACAGCGGAATGGTTGTCTTCAATTAGATAGGTACTTCTTTTGTTTCTGCTATAATATTTAGAAAGTTTTCTTTTTCCTACTGGAGTAAGATTAAATTAAATTTACAGCCTTACTTTCACAAATTCTTGGCGATAGGGATTTGCTGAGACTGATGAGTTTGTGACAATCATAGGATTCTAATAGTTGCAACGAGAGACTGAGGCGACGTTCCATGATAGGTACGTTAAAGTAGGGGTAATTTATCTAGATAATTTTGATCGTTGATTATGTTTTTATATCACGACAATTCTCAATTACCTACATATGAGTAAGTATATGCCTTTAAACTCAAAGGAAGAAATCATAGATTAAAAGTTATAACTAGTACATACCTAATTGTTAATTCAGCGCTTTTCGCGAAAGTATATACAACGTGTAACGGAAACCCCATATCTATCCAAAAGGGCTGAAGACAACATCTGGTATGGAGTCTCTATGCATAGTTTCAGCACAAAATAACTGACTTAAAGAATTGATACCAAATTATTGGTTTCATATATTTCTTTAATACCAATCATAACAAACGTGTCACAGCACTACGAGGGTCAATAACTTTCCACGTCACTTGCCAATAACACGATAATTCTTTTCGTTCTTCTTAATTTGAAAATTTCGGTCTCTGGTTTCTGGTATTGTAATTTGTAGGTAATAAGTTCTACACACGTAGACTTAGGATTACAAAACCCTTGCCATATCGTTTGTTATCATCCAAAGAAGCCATGCACTTGGTATGTATATACCCTTTAAATTACACGTTGTATAGTGGAACGGAAAACTTCTCTATTAGCTTTTAAGTGCTCTACTTCAATTATTTTCCTGTAACCCTATTTGGGCAGAGGGTATTCACAGTAGTCCTCCATCGAGACGGTCTTGACCTTCTCGTCTTATCTCGTCTCTCGTCGTCTCCTTCTTTATTTCCAAATCGCATGCAAAACTTTGAAAAAGAAGTTTAGATCTTGAAAAATTGTGCCGTAATTAACGGTTTCGTCATCGCTTAGGCTTTTCCCAACATTTTTAGGATCGGTTTCTAATCAGATGCGTCAGAGTACTAATGTTTTACATGGAGCAACTGCTTATGTGACCTGGACAACCCAGTAACTGGGTAACACGATACCAGTTAGCAAGACTGGTGTCAGATTGGCTCTGGCTTCTCAGTAACAATTGTTAAGAACGTACAAATGACAACTGAATCAACGACTTAACGTACTTTCTCTGATAAACTGAGAACGTCACCCATCCGCGGTCCAACCACGTCAATCGTTCCTTTATTTTGAAGATCGGTCCTTGGTGGGGTAATCTGTTATTATTTAGCCACGAGTCCTTCGACGCTTAGTGTTTAATTCTTGCATAATGTACAGCGTGGCGATTAGGTTATCACATTAATTAATAATAAACAATATTATAGTCGTGGTACCTTTTTCCATTTTAATATTTCACAACATCATGTATTGCATAAACGTAATCAGCTGACCAATCACTCGGCGCGTGCTCGTGCAAACTAATATTATAAAGGATTATTTATTTCTTACCAATACCACCATTTATTTTGTTTGAAAAATGCATTTTCTTAATTTTAGTAAAATTATTTATTTTATTATTTTAACGGACTGATAATAACTTGTAATACCTGCTGTACAATTTAATGTGATAAACTAATCGCCACCTGTATATAAATGAATTTCAAAACACAAAGAATACCTTTTTTTCGGGCGGGAAATTCGTCGAATGACTTCTACCGCTCTGGGTGGAGCGCTAGAGAGTGTCGGACTTTTACTGAATAAAAGCCTACCCTGTTGCTTCAGCTACCCTTGCTCATAATTTTTTCTTCATTTGCCCTTACGTTCCGAGGCCTCAGTATCTCCTTAGAACATTCCTGCAACCCCGGTAGAAAGCATACCTAGCATACATCTACTTCATGCACAGAAAACAATTAAGAAACTTTTAAGGTCATAAAGATATTTGGCAACTGCACAACATATAATCGAATGCGCCAATCATGCGGGCAAATGCGTAGTATATAGCAATACCATTATAGGAAATTATCGTTAAGACTAATACGATTTAATCTGTGAACTGGAAATGTTATGATTCTGACCTAATTATTCATTGACTGCAAACTATGTAAGTAGAAAATGATTGCCATGAACTACCCTACACTTATTTCCTACTATTATGAAAACCAATAGGAATTGAAAATGGATATTGGAATTTTTTATTAACTAGCTGTGCTCACAATTTTGTTCACATGGGAGGATTTTTCCGTGTAAAACCCGATCTTGCGGGAATTCCGGGATAAATCCACAGGATTTGGGTTGCCTCGTGACTTCTATCTCTCATCAAAATTGGTTCAGCCGTTTCGGAGATTAGCCCGACCAAACAGAAAGACAGACTGACAAAAATGTTAAAAGAAGTTGCACAGACAATTCAATTGTATTTATATGCAGATATACAATGTTATGTTTTAAAAAATCCATCAATTTTCTACAAAGAAAAGATTGAGACTTCGCAGATCAATTCAAATCAAAAGACATTTGTACAAATTATAGAGAGCTAGCAACTTTTAAACGTAATTTTTATAGCAAGTCATTCCCCTGAAAGGTCTGCCTGTCACCACTTCCTATTGCTTTATTGTATGTCAATTCAATAAAATAAAATAGAATATTTTTTTTGGTTTGATTGTAGACAGTATAATTATGATTGGTCGGGTACAATCTACTTTATATTAGGCATGCAAATATTTGTGGTAATATTTTCTGTCCAGAAAAACCAAATAAAATAATATGTCGGTTGTACCAACATTTGTGTAGCACATTATTTTTACAGACTTAACTTACTTCGAGGTAACAGTAAATAAGCTTAAATTTTACTTTTAAGGGTTCCGTACCCAAAGGATAAAAACGGGACCCCATTACTAAGACTCCACTGTCCACCTGTCTGTCACTAGGCTGTATCTCATGAACCGTGATAGCTCGACAGTTAAAAATTTCACAGATTATGTATTTCTATGACTGCTATAACACGAATACTAAAAACAGAATAAAATAAATATTTAAGGCTAAAATAAACCGGCCAAGTGCGAGTCGGACTCGCAAAAAATCACGTTTGTTGTATGGGGTGGTCTATTTTATTTTAGCGGTTTTTGATAAACATTGAAATACAGCTGCAAAGGTAAGGGCTTTTTTTTTTTTTTAGCGTGGTAAAATTATCAAATAAGTCCTCCCACCCCGGGCACCCTGCCCGGGGTGGGAGGACTGTCAGACTTTTACTGACTAAAATCCACGGTGTTCCTTCAATAACCCTTTACGTACCGGGGTCACGGTAACGGGATGAGTCCCATGACCCCGGCAGGCTTTGGCCCTCTACGGGGGGCCTCGTCATATTGCTGACGCTCTTTGAGGCGCGCGTGGAACACGACGCGCCGTCGACCCGGGCATGGTCCATGGTCGGACAGCGATTTGCCCTTTACTCGCTGTCCGCATGCCCGCGCCTACGGTGGCCGGAGATCGTCGGCCGACGTCCGACGCCGTGGGCGTCTACCACTGCGGCTGGGCTGGAGGGAGGACGCCATCCTCTCCCTCACGCGGCCCGCCTCCTCCTTCGGAAGCATGACTGCTTCGCAGAAGGAGGCGACCGCTTCCCACTCCCTCTCGCCCCGCAGCATGGCCTCGACCAATGCCGGGCGCGAGAGGTCTCCGCCTATTGCCGCCGTGAGGACACGTCGGTGCTCTGCCCAAGCGGGGCAGTCCTGCACCGTGTGCTCGACTGTGTCCTCAGGGCGACCCTCGCAGTGGTGACACCCAGGCGTTTCCTCCTTTCCCATCAGACACAGGTACCTCCCGAAACTTCCGTGTCCGGTGAGGACCTGCGTCATGCGGTAGGTCAGGACGCCGTGACGCCGATCTAGCCACTCCTCCTAAGGTAAATTCTTTTACTTCCCAATTTAATGTACCTATGCGGTTGTTACTGAGAAGGCAAACTACGCTACGTCATTTGGGTCCCCGATCGCAGTGTAATTAAAGTAGCTACTTTAATGAATACCCTATAGGCGAAAAGTAGATAGGTAAGTACCGAAAGTCAATCCTATACAAGAACCTAAAATTAAAAGGAAATGTAAACACTCACGACCGTCCGTGCGCGCGTATTTTTTTTACAAAAATTACTAGCAATGTGTGAAGAATACACCCCCTCCAACTAAGCTAAATATACTTGTGTTTGAAATAGGCACACGGCAATGGTAAAATGGGTGGGGTTCGAATCCGCGACCCCTCGATCACAAGGCCGACACCTGAGCCATTAGACTATATTGCAACGAGAATGTTTTGTTTATTGAATGACACTGGCAGCGAGACACGCTGATAAGATCAAATATACAATATTGTCAGAGAGAAATACTAATCAATATGGTAAAATACATAAAATTTTAGTGCAATATAACCAGTTGAAGGCTACCTTGCTTTAAGGCTTACCGAGCAGAGTGATATACTTGTCTAAAAACTATTCAACTATAATTATCTATTTGTATTTTACGGGTCTTGGGAATTTTACGGAATATCAAAGCTAATTAACGCTGGAAACCATGCAAGGAAATAGTATTGAAAAAACAGTGAAATAAATAGTTTCATGTACTTCAGTATGTGTTCATGCGTCTGTATTTGTGCGATGTACGAAATTGACCTTCTGTAGTCATTTTTTCAAGGGTTTTCTACAAAACTTTCTTCTACCTACCATTCACTTATTGGACTTCGATCGAATGGGAACGGATGCGGTTGATCAATTGTTTAGTTCTACGTTCTATCAGGAAAATGGACGGCTCAGTGTTGTCAACCTTGAGTGCGTTAGGGGTGGCAAACATAGTTTTATTTTATTCTTTGTATTTTTAGGTTTAAGTACTTTGTATTGGACCGCATACAATATTATCCTATCGACCGATATTGTGAATTAAATTTGTTTTTCCAGAATCTTCGTAAAACGTTTTGTTGTCGATTTGAAAGCACTTCTAATCGAATTAATAGAAATATGCTTTGAATTAGATTAAGCAGACACGGCTGAACGATTTATGTCTCATGATTTAGTTTTTCTATTTTAACTCGATTTACGAAAATAAGTTAATCTGAATTAATTTAATCGTACTATAAAAATCATTGGCAAAACAAAATAAGCTGATAAGTGTGAGTTGGACTCGTCCATGAAGGGTTCTGTAGTAGCAAGCATAAATTAGACATAAAATATGTTTTTTCTACTGTTTTTATTAATGAGAAAATTTATAATGTGCGGTTTTTGAAACTGTGTTATATCTCAAAAACTTCTGAATGTATCTCGTTCAAACCAATTTTTGTTCACATATATTATATACATATTCTTTGTTCTCTTATGTTTAAAAGTTAGAGGAGGGAGGGACACACATTTTACCACATAGGAAGTGTCTATCTTTCAAACAATTGCTTGGGGAAAAAGTGGTTTTAGGAACCTAGCTATAGACTTCCACACATATACATAGGTTTGATGAAAGTTATTTATTCGGCCTCATCTAGTTAACATTTACGAAAGAAATTACGTGTAAAAGTGTTATTAACCAATTTTCAAAATAAAGTTCATTTATTTTTAATTACAATTCCATGTGCGAGGAGCCCATCTTAATATTTTTTTCGTATAAACATCGTAGAAGAACCTTCAAGTTCAACTATTTAGACCTAATAGTTTCGGCTGTGACATGCGGACGGATTGACAGAGAGACATGATGAATCTCTAAGGATTAAATTTTTTGACATTCAGCTACCGAACCCCCAGAGGACAAAAGTTTACTTTGAAACTCTCTTACCATATAATGTTAACAGATTCAGTTATTGAACTCCAGGTACCCAGGGGGGATTGGTCGCGGCTCATCAGTTCTTAAGTTTAACGGGAAAAATATACTGCTGAGAGTAGCAACCCTGGGAACTTCAGGGTCTCACGTTGTCGAGGCGATCAACCGTGCCAAGAATAAAACGTTCGTTTATACCGACTTTGTTCGGGATTTCGGCTCGGATTATAATGTGTAGTGATGCGATGATAAAGGGAGACGGAAGAAACGGATTTGTCGACTTATTTTTATGTGGTTTTCGTTTTAAAATTCATTGGATGGAAAACGGAAAGGTTTTCAAAGATTTTCAGTTCGTGTGAAAATCATTACATCTCTGGTGAAGTGGAAGGGAATGTCAAACTTACAACCCACCCTATTCTTTCTATTCCCCTTGCATATGGGCATAGATATCCTGGGTATCTCGTTAGACCATTCTAGCAATTCTGAAAGGCAAGTCTTTCAAAAATTTTCCGATAGCACTCAGTATCTTCAATCCGCTTAAGATATACGAAACCCAATTCCAAATGTTGGGTGACTAGTATTTGTCAGTGGCTTGTCTCTCGTGAAAATAAGAGAGATAGAGATCATATTAAATTTCACGTCTTGAACCCGGCTACCATTTGCAGATCATTGACTGTCATGACGGACAGTTAGAAGCTAATAAAAGCCAGTTACTGGGTCCCGATCCGTAGCAATACACAGGCCTTACAACAGCTCATGTACCTCAAATGTCAAGCGCAAAGAAATTGGACTTCGTGCACCAACCTTTATCCTAAGTCCTTCAAGCAACCTTGAAAATATAAAGAAACGTACACAGCGTTCGCAAACTGATCAAGCGTATCTTTAAGTCTAGAGTATTTGTTTACATTGGCTGAACAAATGTAGTATATCTGTGGTTCCATTTGAATTATATTGGTTTGGGAGTGCCGAAGTGTGAAGAAAATGTGTTGTGTTTGAAATATTAGATATTGTATCGGAGAAAAAATATTAGCGGGAACAAAACAGAATAGTCGAAGATATGTGTGGACTCAATGTTTTACAAATAAGCATTCTTATCTAGTCTTGGCTCAAGGTTCTGTTCGAACTCACGTGATGTTCGCTATCCAGACTATGAGCAATAACTTCAAAAGATTTCACTGCACTTAAAACAGCTAAAGTAATGACTGCATCGCAGCTTAGTAGAACATATTTGCAAGGTCATTGAAAAGGTATTGTCAAGGTAAATTGAGTGGTATCGTATCACTCAACTTTACCTTGGTGGTATCTTTCACACCAAAATCACCCTATGGTGATATTGGTGTCACCATTTTGTTCTCACTACGGAACCACGTAGAAAATACTAACTCCATGCAATTTATCGCTACCGCTCTGGGTAGCGAATAACACATAGGTCTAAACTGGCCTTAAAAATATTCTGTGGAAAATTCTTATTTATTCGAAAAAAGAACGTCAATTTTAAATTCAAATCATAAACCTTTCTTAGTGCGATTTTATTTAACTTTATATTTCAAAGACGACAAATCATAAAGCTTAAATACGAGCACACATTCATAACCTCGACAAGACCTCAAAAGTGTTGAAAGTTTTGGAAGCTATTCAAAATTCAACCGTTATAAAATTGAACATTCAGTGCTGCGAGAATTCTACAAAATAAAGTGGTTTGCACACAAGTTGTGTGCCTTTTTCATACGAGCACGTATGTGAACACAATTCATCGAAAATAAAGTGGTTTTCAGACTAGCTTTGTGCCTTTTTCGTCCATATCAGTAGAATCACGCAGGTGTTGATGGTCCTGTCATGTAGTTATTGTTAGTTTTCGCTCGTGTCGCAGCAGAATAACGAGAAAAATGGTAAGCGTTTTGACCACGTTGCCTGGAAAAACTAAAATATAACTGGCTTGTTCATAAATGAATATCAAAATATTGAACCGAAAAATGAATGCTGAACATTTTGTTCGTATTTAAATACAGTCCAGCTGTGTTATTCTGTAAGACCTCATTCTAAACTTCGAATCTGAATCCGCTGTGAGTTTATTGATTGGCATTCTAAAAACTCGGTTGTTAATTCGAATTTACACTAGCGCTACCCTTGCGAGCGTGTCAGCGAGTTGAACTATATATTTTGACAGATAAAGTATGAGATGACGTGAGAAGTGGCATTCGGTAAGGTAATTCCTCCGTCACTTCGACGCTGTTTACAAAATGCAAAATCAGGGTCACCTTGAACCAAAAGCGAAGTGACAGTGAATAGCTATGTGAGATGCGAGTTGTTCTTCGAATTTTACAGAATCGACGTACAGTTCAAATATTTATATTAAAAATGAAGAAAATCTAGAATACCTACTGTGAATAATCTGTTACACTGCTTAGCGTTTTTCTAACATTGGTCGGCTTCCAGTCTGAATTGATACAGCAAAGTACTAGCATTTTTCATGCAGTGGCTGCCTATCTGACCTCCACCAGCCCTGTAGATAGGTAACACGATACCGTTAGCAATACTGATGTCAGACTTTCTGGCTTCTGACAAGGCATGACGCGTCGAAGTGGTCAATCAAACTGCACTAGCGGGTGCGGTAGCGGGCGCGGGCGCTCGGGTCTTGGCGTCTGCGTATTCACAGTGCCGAAAGAGCTACGAGTGTCATTGCACATGTGTTTGGTCGCTCTCAAACTTTGCTACGTATTTAGAAGACATGGATGAAGATTTGCTTTTATTAATGGAAAATTCATACTTGAAATAGAAATTGCAATATATGAAGTTTTATTTCTTCCCATAATTTATTTATGGCCGACCTATTTAAATGTTGCAGATGTTTGCTCTGCCAAATAGCAGTGCGATCCATGACGATTCACGACGCTTCGACGGATGAATCAAAATGGTTTAGAACCACAAGCGTAGTTACCTAACAGACGCTATATCACTGTGAACGATACGGGCGGACTGAGCCATTAGAAACACCCGCGCCAGCCTCATGAAGTCGCGCGGCTCGCGGGAGCACTGTGAACGCAACTGGCGTCTGCATACATTTTGAATTACACGCGCCCGCGCTAACAACCGCGCCCGCCTCCACTCTGAAAGAGTACAAAGACTATACGGCAGCCAAGATCAATGGCGGGGCACGGTGGAATCTCAGTATGTTATAATAGTACCATGAACCCACCTCGCTAACCGTGGCTTCACCTTGACTTAACCCGGCTGTTATTATTTAGCCACGAGCTCCACGATTGGTCTAGGTAAATGATAGTTTAATTTTTTTTTTCTGTATCAATATTAACTTTTTTTTTCTTGGTGGGAAAATCATCAAATGACCCCTCCCGCTGTGGGTAGAGTGGAAGGGAGTGTCAGACTTCTACTGACGAAAATCCCACCCTGCTCCTTCAGTTGCCTTTGCGTTCCGGGGCCGCGGTATCTCGTTAGAACAATCCCGCAATTATCAAACTTACCTAGAATTTACTTGTATATAACAAGTAAATTCTAGGTATGAAAAACAAATAGGAGATTTTCTCTTGTTTTTTACCCTAAATGTATTCCACGCCTTATTTCTTCTATCTTCCTTGTTGCCGTCAGTACCCTAACATCGTTCCTGAAAACTTTTAACTACCACGCTTCTTTGAAACTATACGAACACTGTAAAATTGTATTCCGATACTTTATCAACTCATTATGGGGGAACGTGGGTGCGTTATATATAGGGTGACTTTTCATGGGCCATCTTATAGGGCTTGAAAGAGTTTATGAACAATTATTTCTATGGGATCAAATGAGAGCGAGCAAAAACAAAATCAGACGCGTTTTTGAAGTTTCTTTAACGATCTACAGAAGAATGTTTTTGACTGACTAACTTGTAAAAGCTTAAGTGAGTTCAAGGTTTTTCCTATAATTATGTTGTCATGCGAATATCAATGGACTGAACAGTTATTATTTTTATATTAACTGTTCAGTCTGTTGATGTTAATGTTTATTTCTCAATTATACAAAATGGATAAACGAATCTGGATGAAACAGATAATAAATAAATACACAATAATTTTTAATCCTTCATTGTGAATGAAAATTATTAGCTACTTATCATTAATTACTTGTCCGCCGCACCAGATTAATTTGTTATAGTTTTACACTTTATTTCTCAATCGTTTTTATTTTTCACATATTATGTATTTAAACATAAGGTATGTTTTACGCGTCTTTTTGTTTACTCATAATGTCATTTCGTGGACAATATTGTGGGTTATACGTTTTTTACCTTTTAAGATAACCACTTTTTGTAAAAGACTTTAATTCAGAAGAAACAGATGTACATGTAAATTTTTTTGGAAAAAAAATTAAATGTATATCTGTAGTTTGTCCCAAATAAATAAAATAAAATCTAAAATCTGAAAAGCTGATATTGCACATAAGTGCATACATAGACTTTTTATCTCGGGAAATGTGCGAAATTTCAACTCGAATGAAGTTGAGAGCAGCAGCAATACCACTTGGCAAGAACAGTGTTACATTGTCTGGCCCTTAACAAGTGTCAAAAATATACAAAGTACAGCAAGCTTGGTCCCTGCTGTCATTTGTATATCTTTACCAGTCGTAGGGTTATCGTATATACAGTATGTTAACTAACAGAGGGCGTTCCCGTTAACCTGCAATAGTATAGCATCCATACATGTTAAAAAAAATATTACCATTCGAAAACCAAATGTTTTTATTTTTTAATATTAAAATATTCACTAAAAAATTTAAATTGATACGTAAAATAAAAGAAACATCTGTACACGCATATTTGAAGGACGGCAACGTCGCAATTTATTTATGAATGATGGGCCGCGTGTGTGGCGATCAAATTGATGTGTTTATACTATTACGGGTTAACGGGAACGCCCTCTGTTAGTTAACATACTGTATACTTACCGCGGCTCAGACGAATTCCGATATCGCACAATCAGAATGAAAGGGACCTAATTCAAAAAATAGTATTTTTTGGATTTGTGCTTTAATAACTAATAAAGCAGCATTGAATAAATTATATTCATATATCTCAAGTGGCAAATGTATAAGCTGTCTCTTTATAACTTGTAATTCAGTTTCCTGTTTCCACGGCAATTCAGAGTTATGTTTCAGGCCAGTTTATATGAAAATCTGAAATTACACGAATTTAGAGTTAGGTCACTTTCATTCTCAGTGTGCGATATGTTAAAGGCCTATTCAGACCTAAGCGGTATTCGCTACCGTCTGCGGCAGAGAAAACCCAGTGGGTATACGGTAATATTACTGTTCAGACCTAAGTGGTATTCGCTACCGTCTGCGGCAGAGAAAACCCAGTGGGTATGCGGCAGCGAATATTGTTCAGGTTACTCTAGCCGCGGTACTTGATACTAAATACCTGAGCGAAACCCGCGCGGTATGTACCTCTACCCACAGCGGCAGCGAATATCGCTCAGGTCGCTCTAGCCGCGGTACTTGATACTAAATACCTGAGCGAAACTCGTGCGGTATGTACCTCTACCCACAGCGGCAGCGAATATCGCTCAGGTTTGAATAGGCCTGTCACCCATCCATGGACCGACCACGGAAAGCGTTGCTTAATCTTGGATAACGACCCGTGCGTTTGTTCTTATTTTTAGCTATGAGTTCCTCTCTGTTAAATATTAGTAATGACCAAATGTAGCGCTAGAATGGAAAATGAAAAATATAATAATATAATATAATATAATATAATATAATATAATATAATATAATATAATATAATATAATATTCCACATCTTTTCACACAACGCCTATCTAGTCCCAAACTAAGCAGAGCTTGTGGTATGGGTACTAGACAACTGATAAACATACATATACATTTCTAAATACATACATATTATAGATAAATTACACCCAGACAAAGAACAAATGACCGTGCTCATCACACAAACATTTGTCCTAGGTGGGAATCGAACCCACGACCTTGCGCATAGCAGTCAGGGCCACTGACCACTATAACAACGGGCCTGTCTTAAAAAAAAAAAAAAAGTTTACAAAGATCTCCTAAATAAAAGCAAAAACAAGTTATCATTTAACGTTTGTTGTTTAAAGAAAACCTAAACAATTGTTGGTAATTTATTTGCGTTACAACATTTAGAAACAAATTATTTGAAATAGGTTATATTATTACATAATCTTTTTGGACGGGGGAATCTTACTCCTGTGAAACAAATTACTTTTAATTAATTAAAACATCGAAAACAACAACTTGCAACAATATTGATATAATTACTTCGCGCTCCAAATTATTTCGTGATTGCTGTATGTTGCAAGAGCAACACAAAGCAAGGAAAAAAAAACGGGTAAGTGCGAGCCGGACTCGCGCACGAAGGATTCTATACCTAAAAAAATAAAAATATCACATTTGTTGTATGGGAGCACGTCCCTTAAATATTTATTGTATTTATTTTTTTGTATTTTTTGTTACAGCGGCAACAGAAATACATCATCAGTGAAAATTTCAACTGTCTAGCTACCACGGTTCACGGGATACAGCCTGGTGACAGACAGGCAGCAGAGCCTTAGTAATAGGGTCCCGTTTTTACCCTCTGGTTACGGAACCCTAAAAACTAAGTTTTCATTACCGCATGTTAGACAAGTAAACACAAGTGTGTCAATAAAGGGTGAAAGCTTAAAGCTCGAAGAAACCACAGTGTTCTTAGGCATTAGGTACTTTGGATGTGAAGCTACAGTGAAGAATACCGCCAATATAAATACAATATTTGTGTTACAAAAAAGGGCCATTCGTTTTTATAAATTAAGTCCACGATACTCCTTCATAGATATAAATTTAAAGAAATTCATATAATCAATATGCCCCTCAGTATATTTATGATAATGTAAGCACGTAAAAATATTAAGCTCTTTAAAAAATACAGTGATATCCATATCGTAAATAACCATAACGTTTTCGTTCCAAAAATCAGGCTCAAGAATATAGGTGGCTTTTTGAATGCTACATGTATAATGTAATGCTACATGTACATGCTACATATACATGTAACACATGTAACTTCCTTACCAAGACAAGAACTAAGCATCAAAAAATTTAAATTGATCATAAAATGCAAACTATGGCAGAAAGCTTTTTACACAGTTAAAGACTATATTGAGGATGGGCTTCGCTCCCGTGGATTCTATCACGGTAAAAACATAACTCTCCTTTTTTGCAGTCGCGTAAAAAGTAGCCTATAACCTTCCTCAAGCTTCAAGCTACTTCCATACCAAATTGCATCCAAATCCACCCAGGACTTTCGAAGATTAGCGCGTTCAAGCATACAAACAAACAAACTTTTCCGCTTTATAATATTATAGTATAGATAAAAAGGCTTAGGATTGAGCTGTTCCGATGATATACAGGGAGCATTAGTGTTATTTTCAATTTTACAATTTCTACACAAAGTGATATTGTTATTTTTTTATTTATTTCATTTATTAATGACACGAATATTTACTTTGAAATGTATATTTTTTTTAATTTGTTATGTAAGTACATAAATGGGGGGATTATGTGGGTTTTAGATTTCTATTGAAGTTTTGGCTTGAAGAAGGCTTGCACTGACGGGACGGGTTCACTCAAATCTGTGTGGTTCTTTCCTCAAAATGTCTTTTCAGACTGTAATCAGTATAATGTTCGTAACCTATTGTGAATATGGAAACGATATTGGTTGTTTTATTTGAGCTAAACATTATTGTCTGGCAGTTCGAGTACTTTTTGTGGCCTACCCAAACGTCCCTTACCTTGTCATTGTTCGTGTTCGGTCCTTCAATCAGCCAGCCAACGGTAACTGGATGGTCCGAACTGTCCACGGTTCGTGGAGCCCTAAACGTTGCTTTACCAACAATAGGTAGCCTCTTAGGCTTTACTAATAAATAGGTAAACTTATAGCCTAGACTTACCAGCTCTAGAGACGACAAGCTACGATCTGTTCTGATCACGTCCGTGTGGTATGTGTTAGTGTGTATGATTGTGTAATGTTGTGAAGTGGTGTCACGGCGGTCACAAAGGACGCAAGCTTCAATGTGTGGTCCAGGCCGGGATGTAGCACAAACTTCGCACCAGATTGGAGCAGCTATTTATCACCAATTCACAATTACTTTCAACAAATTCGCGTGCCATACGGTCTGGCGTCATCAGGCGTTATTGTTCAAAATATCCCAGGTTTCCACTCAATTCGGGATTCTAGAGTTCAACTAATCACTAATCACATCCGATTTGTCCTTTAACCGCGTAGACTCAACAGGATTTTAATTACAATCAATAAATCGATCTCAACAAACGGCGGACATTATTTCAACAGGAAAGGTTATCTGTCAAGTCAAGTTATGTCAAGAAAAAGTGCGTTCGGAAACGTTCGGTACTAAACATCTACCCCTCCCCGGACGGACCTACCCGTCCGCTAATCAATTGGAAGTCTTGACAAGGTTGCGACCGCTCTCTTTATGATGGATCCGTCCACCAAAACCTCAGCAAAACGAGGGACCCCGTCGGTGCCAGCCACTAAATTGAGAATGCGCCCCCTGCGCCAATACAAAGGCTTAAGGTTGGCATCCTTAATCAGGACGAGGTCTCCGATCTTGGGCGGATGAGTTTTATCCATCCACTTGACGCGTTGCTGGAGGATGTGCAGATACTCTAAGCTCCAACGCTTCCAAAAGTTTTGAGCGAGCTGTTGCACCAACTGAAACCGCGAAAGCCGATTTTGGCTCACACCAACAAAGGGGTGCTCCGGCAAGGCGACAAGTGGGTGTCCAATCAAGAAATGGCCCGGTGTTAGAGCCTCCAAGTCATTCGGGTCCGAAGAGAGCGGGCACAATGGGCGCGAATTTAACACAGCTTCAATGCGGCAAAATACCGTAGCTAGTTCCTCAAAGGTGAGAGAACAGTGTCTCCCAACAATCTCCGCCAGAGTCCCTTTGCCGCTTTCACCGCGGCCTCAAAAATACCCCCCCAATGGGAGCAGGCTGGCGGGTCAAACAACCAAGTGACCCCTCGGCGGGCCAAACTATTACCAATGTCAACCTGGCTCTCATTAAGGCAGGCGTATACCTCCTTCAAATAGTTACTTGTACCCTTGTAATTCGTACCGCAATCAGACCTAATCAAAGAAGGTAACCCACGGTGGGACACAAATCTGTTCAAAGTCGCCACAAAGGCCTCTGTCGAGAGGGAGGTTACCAGCTCCAAATGTACTGCCTTGGTTGACAGGCAGACAAAAACACACAAATAAGCCTTAACAATCTCACTATTTCGAAGTGTGGACGTCTTCAACGAAAAGGGACCAGCAAAGTCCGTTCCGACGCCAGTAAAGGGTCTCGCCTCATTGACGCGATCAGCCGGCAAAATCCAAAATTCTCGCTGCAGAATGGCCAACAGCATATTGCAACCGGCATGCGAGTTCTTAATGTGACGATCAGTCACCAACAATTGAACCAAGTGGCCCTCCTTGGGCAACAAAAGGGGGTGACGGGCCCCATAAGGAAGGCTAGAGTGCCTCAACCGTCCTCTAACACGCAAAAGACCCGTCTTATCCAAGAAGGGATTCAGCTTACTAACAGCTCCCGACAACTTAACCCTACCAGACTTCAAGATCTCGATATCCTTCTCAAAGTGTGCAGCCTGCACAGAGTGGACCCAAAGGAGGAGTGAATCCTGTCGCTCTTGAGGAGAGAGAACTGGTGAAAGGCGCTTGTCTCCTGGATTCCTAGAATTATGGCCAAAACGCCTGATCCACGAGGTGACGTTCAACAATTTGTCGAGGGAGCTATATCGATTCAACAAAATTCAGGATCAAACGGAGGGTCCTTCGTCCCAACAGCGAACACCTTAAGTCCGGGCAAAGGATCCGACATCAAGACTGGCGTTCGAGGCCAATCGTCCTCGGGGCGAGTCGGCCAGTCCGGTCCCCACCAGAGGGGGTGAGCAATCAAGCGGGGGGCCATGCACCCGCGTGAGGCTACGTCGCCCGGGTTCAGATCACCAGGCTCGTGCCTCCAAATCAAAGGCGTTTCAGAACCTTGAATCTGCGACACTCGGTTCGCAACAAAGACCTCCAAAGAGTGGACGGACGTCTTCAACCAACACAAAACAATTTGACTGTCCGTCCAGGCGTAAGAAGCCCGAATGTCAACAGTTCCACCCAAAGTGTGCGCAACGTGGTTTAGGAGACGCACAAGAAGCACCGCAGGGAGTGCGGATACAAATTGGAGCCAGTCTTCCAACAGGGTTTCCCGAAGTGGCTCGTCCCAATCAAGTTCAGTTATAACAAGGGCAGGAGCACCAATTTTAGGGTAAAGACAACTCACAGGGGTGAGTTCAAACCAGGTCCTTCCCTCAACAGTGGTGACAGCCGTTTCGCCAATTCCCCAAATCTTGCCTGAAAAGTCGTTCACCTTCAGGCCAACCTGTCCCGCTAACCAAGATGACAAAAGGCAACCCTGGGCTCCCGTGTCCAAAATGGCACGGACCATAATCGAGTCACCCAAGGGTCCCCAGACCGTGACCGAGGCCGTTGGCAACAAAACCGTCTTGATCGGGGGGGGAGGGGGGGTCCTTTAGCGGGGCAGGCGCCAATTTCTTAGCGATGCCTGGGCGGCGACCGATCGCAGCATCCAGGCTGCCCTCGCTCACGACGAGGCCAACATTCAAAATATTCGTCCGCGCGGTGTCCCGAGCCGCTCGCCATCACTGTAGGGGCATATCCCACCGGATGCCTGAATGGCGGAGGGCGTGACTCCAACCGGGGACGTTCCGCCAACGGAGGGGAAAGGCAGCGGTGCCGATCCGGCCCCTGCTGCCTAGCAGCCAACGCGCGTTCTCCCTGACGAGGGGAGACCAAATGGCGCTCGCGGGCTCCCGTTCAACTTGCGCGGGGGGTGGAGTGCGGCGAACAGAATTGCGGGCCTCAGCCCGGTGCTCGTCTCCGGGGTACCCCCCCCTGCGCGAACCCTCCTCAGAAGATGGTCTGCTGGAGCGGTTCGCGTTGGCGCACAAAATCTCCAAGTGGGACCCTTTACAAATTCTACACGGGCGGGGGTCGAGGCAGTCCCGATGGAAGTGGGCCCCCAAGCACGAGAAGCACAAACGGCGTGCGTTGACAATGCAGTGGCGGGCACTTACGTGCAAATTCAAAAAGGCCGGGCAACGCGCCATGACATGCCCCGCCCGTTGCCTTACAAAAGTCACAATGATGAGGACTCCGGGCGCCAGCAAAACGGGGGGCGGGGCGAACATCAACAGGCCCCCTAGCCCTAGTCCGTCCCTGGTCTCTAGGCCGAGAAGGTAGTGGGGGTGACCCCGTGGCGCCACGAGTGTTATCCAAGAGCCGACACTCGTCTTCCAAAAATTTGAGGAGGTCGTCAAAGGGGGGAATATGGGTGGCACTATCCCCACCATACTTCTGCTCAAAACGTGACCTCAACTCCGCGGGGAGTAACTGCAGCACTATGTGCACCAACAAGTAGGACCAATGTTCTACCGGTAACTCCAAGCGTCTCAAGGCGTTGGTCGCTGAGACCAACGGGTTCAGCAAGTCAGTGCGCAACGTCGACGTGCTGGCAATGGCCGGTGATCCCAATATCTGGCCGATGTGCACATCAGCCAGGCAGCGCTTGTTCTGATACCGTCGGGAGAGAAGCTCCAGAGCGGTCGGGTAGGAGGAATCCGTCACCGGCAAGTGCTGCACCAAGGCTCTGGCTTCGCCCTCCAAACCGGACAACAAGTAGGCCAACTTCTGGGCAGGTCCGTGGTCCGAGCGTGCATCCACAAGACTTTCAAAAAGATTAATGAAGCCCAGCCAGTGGTCCAAGCGACCGTCAAAATGTGGCAGCTCCAGGGTAGGCAGCCTACCCAATAGTCCAGGGCCCTTGACAACGGAGATCTGAGGCTTGGCCTCCTCAGGCACCCGGCTCTTCAAAATTTCCCGGGCTCGTTGACTGATGACATCCCCCAAGTGGACAATCTGGTCATAGTCACCCAAAACCTTATCGCGGGCTGCCTGGTCCATCACCCCCAAATCCACGTCCATGATGAACTCGTAGAAGCGTGTGAGCGCAGCATCAGCTGACTTGATCCTCTCATTCAAGTGCCCGTACCGAGCAAGGGTGAGCTCTTCCAAGTCCGAACGCTCAACCGTTGCTGCTGCCGATGCGAACCATCTCAACTGTGTGGCCAATCCGGCAGCAGACTCCCTGACTGCCTTTAATGAGGCCATTGCAACAATCAAATATCAATACCAATAGGCTAAATTAACTAAACAAAAAACAATGACTTGTTAGCCAACCGAACAATTTCACCAAAATAAAAACTTAAATTCAATTATTTCAAGTCCAAATCCGACCCTGTACTTATTCCAAGTATGAATTTAGCTTGCTAAGGATGGCTAGTTACAAAATAAATAACAATTGAATGTATAATATACAATAAACACCAATAAACATCAATAAACACCAATAAACACAACAATTGAATGTACAATACTGTGCCGGACAATCTCTAACAACACAATCCAATATATACTATAAGCAATAAATCAATATACACAATTCAAGTCTTGTTATGTTAACAAATGTGTGATTATTATTTAGATAAAATTTTAACTTCAGATTAGTGACATTCAATTATTAATCACAACAAATATACCAAATTATGTACCAAATACAACCTAATAATTCCTAATTTCACAAATAAATCTTAGTTGGTAACAGGGGCTACAGTACAAATTACAAATACAATTTGAGCCCGGGTGACACAACAATATATTCAAACTTATTAAGTTATTTTTACCAAAGTTCAAAACTTCCAATTTACTTAGTGGATTTATTTTAATGTAAAAACCACGCTCTGCTTACCAGTTTGTTCGGTCCTTCAATCAGCCAGCCAACGGTAACTGGATGGTCCGAACTGTCCACGGTTCGTGGAGCCCTAAACGTTGCTTTACCAACAATAGGTAGCCTCTTAGTAGTGTTGCCCAAACGAGAGTCTCGCAAGAGTCTTGCAATTAGCGATTATCCTATTGCTATTTATTAAACGGTAGTTGAGATCTCAGAACAATGTAACAGACTCTGTGCCCTAAACGTTGCTTTACCAACAATAGGTAGCCTCTTAGGCTTTACTAATAAATAGGTAAACTTATAGCCTAGACTTACCAGCTCTAGAGACGACAAGCTACGATCTGTTCTGATCACGTCCGTGTGGTATGTGTTAGTGTGTATGATTGTGTAATGTTGTGAAGTGGTGTCACGGCGGTCACAAAGGACGCAAGCTTCAATGTGTGGTCCAGGCCGGGATGTAGCACAAACTTCGCACCAGATTGGAGCAGCTATTTATCACCAATTCACAATTACTTTCAACAAATTCGCGTGCCATACGGTCTGGCGTCATCAGGCGTTATTGTTCAAAATATCCCAGGTTTCCACTCAATTCGGGATTCTAGAGTTCAACTAATCACATCCGATTTGTCCTTTAACCGCGTAGATTCAACAGGATTTTAATTACAATCAATAAATCGATCTCAACAAACGGCGGACATTATTTCAACAGGAAAGGTTATCTGTCAAGTCAAGTTATGTCAAGAAAAAGTGCGTTCGGAAACGTTCGGTACTAAACAGTTCGTCAAATTTTTAAGCTCCTTAAAGTTCTAAATTGAGCTATACATTATCTGACAAATGCTTTCACTGTCTGGATAGGTCCACTCAAATATGTGAGCGTCTTTCTTCAAAAGATCGCCTCAGACTGAAACCTACAAGGTTCCCATAAAATTTAACCGGTATAGATTGTATAGATTTCAAAAGGGACCTCTGAGTTTGTTTCAGTGTTTCTTCTCAGGGTAGTCAGTTAGAAAAAACCGGCCTCATCTAGATTAAATTTACGAAAAAATATGTAAAAGACTTATTTAAAAAAGGAATTTGCCAAATAAAGAGCATTTACCATTTAACAACAAAAAGGATGCCTATATTCGACACAATAATTAAGTCTCGTTTAAAGAGAAGCAGCTTAACCTCTCAAGGACCGCCATTATTTACGTCAACCATCCGTCAAGCACCGCGGGCGGGCTCTTATCGTATGCCAGCGGGGCTCAACTAATACTTGTTTACTGGCACGTTGAAGGCTAAGCAACGCTTGGTGAGGTCGGTACGCAGATAGGTGACCATGATAACATATCGAGATTCTTCCGTAACTCGGAATCCGCGTTAAGCCATCTTGGCTGACATTTGTACATGTTTGACGTCGTTACAAGTACTTAGAAGCCAAGAAATCTGACAGCAGTCTCATGCAAGGGTATCATCGTGTTGCGCAACTGAACTGTTGTTGAGGTTAAATAGATAATCGCTTCACGTAAAACACTAGTACTCAGGTCCATTTTTGTTTTTTAAATTGATAATAGGTTTGCGTTTGAGCACCATCTCACCTGATGGTAAGTGATGATGTGGTCGAAGATGAAGCACACTTACCTAAAAGTAGTATTCACTCTTAACTTAAAGACCCCTAGGTTATAGCTATCGGGAAACACAGACTCCTGCAGGGAATTCCACTCCTCCATCCAGTTCATTCAATTCAGTCCAGGGAATTCAGCCCATCCAGTCAGACAGGGAGTCTAGCCCAATATAATTGAGAAAAGTGTTAAGTGTTTAATGTTTCTAACCTGAATGAAGAAGCTCCAGAGCTTTGAACATTGACGACGAGTTGCTAGTATATCGGTTTTCTATCGCTTACATTTCGCGGAGTGTGCGATGGAATCCCACAATCTTATCCCGCCAAGCTCGTTCCATCATCGGACTACAAGACAAACGGCGACGCACCATCGTTACATGGTGGACATCCATACGCACAAAACGTTTTGGGAATACCTTCATTGTGCGTACGGCTAAGTAGTGGAATTCGCTGCCGGAGTCTGTGTAGATAGCTACAACCTAGGGGCCCTTAAAACAATCATACTGAATAAAGAAAAAAAAAAGAAAAAAATCCGAAGCAGAATTTGGCGTAGAGAGCACTAGTCTTAAACTTTTTGATCCATTTAAATTCAAAATTACGTTAACAGTTTACAACTACCTCCATAATTATTCGTCATTTAATTTAAACTTGTAACCCACTTAAAAAGCGCCATCCCTTTTGGGTTCATGTTATGCGTTTGTACCACTGAGTTCAAATATGTAGTTGTATTTAAGGGATAAAAGTAAGGACTTGAAAAGGGAGAGTGTTACAAGGATGGTTTTACAAAGGTGAGGAATAGAAATAGAAAACTTCTTTTCCAAACCAATGTGGTACTATGTTGGCTGAACCCGACTCCTACCGCATGCAACTGTACCACCAACGCAACTCTACGTTCCTAGAATACCCTATGCCTATTCGAAGGCTGAGAAGGTTGTGTACGTGTGAACTAAAGTAACATCCGGTTTTATGGGTGAGTTTGCGTCATAAGTAATATGAAATTTAAATCATTTGTGGTGGTAGTTCCAGCTCACCATCTAAAAACATTTCTCAAGCAGGAATTTTGAATGAATGTTGCCTGATATCACCGATTTCATGGACGATTATGCGATACGTTGAAGTGCCATACAACGCCGTCTCTACGTGTTGTTTTGTATGGGTCCAGTTGCCTGATACCTATACTGATGATACCTGATGGTACCTATATATTATAATTTATTTATCTCTCTTGATAAAGCACTCAAAATTTACATTTATAAATATTTTCTACAAAAAAATACATTAACAAGCATTTAAGAATATAAAAAATGGAAGTTTACGAGAATCCGGAGCAGGGTCCAAGCTACCGGTGGTTAAGTCCCCAGAGAAAGGAATTGCCTCACAATACGAGCTGTATTGAGGAGTATTGCCTTCGGTATCATAGTGTATTACATTCTCTTTGTTCTGCTTCGACAGTTGGTTGAATTATAATTATTATTAAATACGTACGTTACGAGGCTCAAGACCAGTGAAATTCTGCCAGCAATAGTATAGGGAAGGCGATTCCCAAAATTTCTAATGGGATTGATAAACGCTGTCAACACGTCACATGATGAATAACATAGTTGGGCATTTAGACAATTGCATTCCCTAATAGAATGGCTCTAGAACATCTGGATGCCAAACATAATTTAAAAGATAAGATGAAGTGACCCGATGTGAATTGTAAACTTAATAAATCAACCAATGCAAGTTTAAAACGATCGACCAATCAGAGACAAGCACACAGACGTAACAATAGTGTTTATGTGCGAGTGAGATGGATAACTTTATACTCATGTAATTACTTTATTCTGATTAGTATAAAAGCTGTTATTATATTTAGACATGTACCAGTTTTTTTATCTGAAGTGGACAAATTTTATTTATATTAACTATAGGTAAGTCAGTTTCTGAGTAGTCTAAACTTTTAATTTTAACGGGTTATTTAATTGTTCGTGCTTCGTTGTGACGTTAATAAGCTATGAGTTGATATTTACGGTTAGAACAAAAGTAAAATAATAAATAATAAGATTGTTTATTTGGAACAAAAACAATAAACAAGCAAACAATTCAACGATGGTAGCTGCAAAAGTTAAAACTGTGGCGCAGCTACCAACGCCCAACTCCTAATGAGTAGCGTTGTTCCAGCAATAGCAAAATACAAAATTAATTAAATTAAAATAAATGTATGTAAATAAAGTATGTAAGAATCATTTATAATAATAATAATATTCCACAACCTTCACACAACGCCATCTAGTCCCAAATTAAGCAGAGCTTGTGCTATGAGTACTAGACAACTGATAAACATACATATATATTTCTAAATACATACATATTATAGATAAATTACACCCAGACAAAGAACAAATGATCGTTTTCGTCACACAAACATTTGTTCTGGGTGGGAATCGAACCCACTACCTTGCGCATAGCGGTCAGGGCCACTGACCACTAGACCAACAGGCCTTATAAGAACTCATTGTAATCATCAAGTATTCAAAAATCTTCTTAAATTTGGAAGTTCTTAGGTAACACTTTCGGGAGGTACCTGTTTCAGATTCAACATTGTAAGTGTTGCCATTATAGTGACTACCCGTAAGACACGGTGGAGCATACAGTGGAGGTGTTTCCCACTTGGGCAGAGCAACGCCGTGTCCTCGAGGAGGCGATCGGTGGTCGCCACCTCTCGTGTCCAACCCTGGTTCAGGCCATGATTCGAAGCTTGGGGGAATGGGATTTAGTCGCCTACTTCTACGAAGCAGTCATACTAGCGAAGGAGAAGGCTGAACGCGAGAGGGAGACACAACTATTTCCTCACAACCCAGCCGCCGCGGGTGTTGCCTCGGGCGTCGGAGATCGCGAGCCGATCTCCAGCCATCGTAGACGTGGGCCTGTGGGTGAGATCCCAGCCCAAATTGGCAGCACGACGAGTTCTTGATACCAAATTATCGGTTTCGTATCTTTCTTTCTTATCAACGTGTCACAAAACTACGAGGGTCAATAACTCTCGTTCGTTCTTCTTAATTTGAAAAATTCGGTCTCTGGTATCAATGTATTGATTTCTAATAAGTTTCACACATGTAGACATAGGATTACAAAGCCCTTACCATATCGTTTATATATGATTGCTCATATATAAGACTAAGCGGAGTGTTCTTTCTTGTGTTGATTAATGAAAAAAAAGATGATCTAAATAATCTCGAGTTATGTTTTTTTTTGTTTATTGTTGATAGGCTTGCGTTTGACCATAATCTCACCTGATGTTAAGCGATGATGTCGTCAGAGATGAAGCGCGCTTGCCTAAAAGTAACCTATTCACTCTTGACTTAAATACTCCCAGGTTATAGCTATCAGGAAACAGAGACTCTGGCAGGGAATTCCACTCCTTAGCCGTACGCACAATGAAAGTATTCCCAAAACGTTTTGTGCCCAAAATGTTTTGTAAATGCCGTGCGAAGTCAGTGTTTTTAAGCAAACTGTGGACTAGGGTTACATACTTCTTCATTGTGAAAAATTAAATAAAATTTCGTAAAGTCAATCAGCATTTTCTGTGTTAGTATGTCTAACCCAGGAGATAGCCCTTTCGGTCGCAGCCAAATGTTACGACGCAGTCCTCCACCGGCGCGATTGTCAGCCGAGCGTGAGCAATCTTTGTCAAAAGGTATCAAATGGGACGTGTCAGATGGCCGTGCTCTATAAATCGCTGAAGCGGAAGTCCATGCAGGCGAGCAGCACCATCCAGTACCTTCAACAACAGCAGAAGCTTGAGGAATCTCTCAACCACGTCAAAGAATTAGAAACCAAAATAAGCCAAGCCGAACCAGTGAGTATGTCATATGCTAATATGGTAAATAAAGGTTCCGATAATTTTACTTGCCCAGCAAATCTGAGTTCCATTGCAATTTATCCCAGCGATAAATCGAGCTGCGAAACCAAAACGTTGGTACAGAAAATCATCTCGCCGGGGGATTTAAAATTCCATGTCCGTGGTCTAAGGAAAATTAGAAACGGAGGCGTAATAATTAGAACGGAATCAAGGCGACATTGAGAAATTAAAAAGCTCACAGAAGCTAGTTGCCTCGGGCCTTACCATCGAAGAACCCTCCTTCCTGAAGCCTTTACTGAAAAAGAGGTATTTTCGTGCAAAACATTTCGGACAAAATGCCGAATATTAGCAGGGAGTCCGCCTTAGAAAACATGAAATGGAGGAGTCAGGAAAAAATTGATCATCCTACATGCAATTATACATTGGAAGTTTCAGCAAGTATCAGGAAAATTCTTCATGACCAGGGTCAAATTTTTATAAACTGGACATCATGCACAGTCACACAATCGGGTGAACAGGTGCTTTAACTGCCAGCAGTTCGGACACGCAGCCATGTTTTGCAGAGAAACTAGCCCTACTTGCAACCTCTGTGGCGAAACAGGACATGCTTTCAAGGACTGTAACAACAAATGTTCTCCACCCCAGTGTGCGACCTGCAAACGCTTCAAGAGTAAAAGTGACCATCGAACTGGCGACGCAAATTGTTCGGCTCGTAAATACGCAGAGGATAATTATAAATTCCATTGACTATGAAGGCGACTTTTATGTTAATTAAGCATATAAAAAGTAGGTTAGCATTTACGTATATTTAAGATATGGCTAATCTGCTAACAATTTTTCCGTGTCTGAAGCTATGTGATGTTGAAGAGTGTAAAAACGTTGTCTATACTGGGGATAAAACTTTAAGATTACTTACGCAAAATATACGCAGTATAACCCGTAATTTTCACGGGTTTCAAGTATTATTACAAAATATTGATATAAGCTCTGATATCATTGTCGTAACGGAATGTTGTTTGTCCAAACAAACGACCGATATACCGCGTATCGAAGGATTCAACCTTTATAAAAGCGAAAAGACATTCAACCAAAAAGATGGCACAGTGATTTAAATAAAAAACATATTTAAGAACATTAGTAGACGAACCTCTTTTTCTAAACTGCAATTGCTTAGTAATTAAAGTTATTCCTGACACAATAATTTAAGCTATTTATAGGCCTCCATCCCAATGTAAAAATAGGTCAGCACATAAGTTCCGAGCTAAAAAATGGTTGCTACGGTATCCCACAAGGTAGTATTTTGTCTCCTACATTATTCCTAATTTATATAAATGACTTGTGCAGTCTGGCACTCCCTAAGGGTGTAATAATGTCCTGTACGGATGATACAACACTATTGATTGCAGCTAAATCAAAGGCTGAGGTCTACGAACTAGCACTAAATGGTTTCAATACTGAGTCTGATTGGCTTCAAAAAAATCTCTTAACATTCAATACGGATAAAATCAAGTACCTATTATTTACTATGAGAAATACTAACCCAATTTTAATTTATATTACGCTGACCCTACATTCACTAGCCCTACTTTAGCTTAAACCGATCTCATCAAATATAATAGATATTTCACATCTATGCATCACGATTGACTCAAATCTAAACTTCCGCAAACATATAGATTTATTATGCACTAGAGTGCGTAAACTAATATACATTTAAAAAAAATTATGTAACGTAGCTGATGTTAAATTAATTAAACGGGTTTACTTGGCTTTGTGTCAATCTATTATTACATACTGCATAACGTCCTGGGGTGGAGCCGGTAAGTCAATTTTACTGCAACTTGAACGCGCCCAAAGAGCAGTTTTAAAGGTTGTTACTTCTCGACCATTCAGACCATTCATTTCCCACATACGAGCTCTACATATCATGTAAGTTGCTAACCATTCGACAGTTATTTGTTTTAAATGTAGTTTTACTCCAACATACTGAATTTGATTATAATCCAGTTCGGTCAGATAGAAGACGAAAAGGTCTAGTTTGTCCTGTAACTCTCAGACTAAACAGGCTTTCGATAAACGATTTTATTTATTTTTAGGACCCTATATGTATGACAAGATTAATAAAGTGCTAGACAGTGTATACTTTAAGTTATAATAGGTGTAATTTAATAGTATCGGAATATTTGTCAAAACTCAATTCAAACTCACGGAAAAATCTTGAAATAATTTAGTATTAGTAATCCATTAGTCACTATAATTAATGTATATTCTTCTTAAATTAGGGCTTTCAGAATAAATGTTTCTTTTATTATTATTTTTTATTTTATCATAACAAAAAAATCATAACCTTTGCCATATACAAAGATGTCGTGCACTTGGTATACCCTTTAAATTACATGTTCCAAGTTTCGGACATTTTATTAATCGTTAGCGCTGACAGAATAGCAATTGGTCTACAAAATAATAAAATAACATTTCGTCAAATATAAAATAAATAATAATTTACTTTGATAACAAGCGAGGTAAATTATTTTAACTATAGTTCAGCAGCCTGCCGTTTTTTTTTCGAGTTGAAAATCCTCATGGATATCCTCCGCCCTGGGGCGGGCGAAGGGGTCTGTCAGACTCTACTGACTAAAACCACCCCGTGTTCCTTCGTACACATGCGTCGAGGGTGCGGGAACACATAAGCATTCTTCAACGCGACCCGCGACTAGTGCCGGCCCGCCTCTGCGGGTCCCATCTCTTTAAGCGGGGGGGAGTTAGGTGTTTTGCTCCCGCTGTAACTACTGAGAAGGGCGCGCGTGGAACAAAACGCGCCGCCATCTCGGGTCTCGTGTTATAGGGGACGACGGGCATCCCCAAGTCCACCGTCCCTGGACCCATTTAGGGGGGCCAAAATAGGGCATTGTCTGCCCTCTGTCGACGCCCGGTGCGCCTACTGCGGGCCGGGAGAGCGCTCAAGATCTCCCTCTCCCTTTCCGCAGCCTCATTCTGCGACATGACAACTTCGCAGAAGGAAATCACCGCGTCCCAGGACGCTGCGCCGCCGGCCATGGAACGTATCACAGCCGGCAGCGATAAGTCGTTTCCCACTTCTGAAACGAGGGCACGGCGCGGCTCCTCCCAAGTCAGCAACCTGCCTAATCTAAGTTTATGGAAACTTGTGTTTCAGGCCATCATTGTACATAAATAATTTAAAAAGAAGATATAATTTATTAGGTTATAAAGAAAATACGTATATTTTCAATGACTAATAGAGTTATGTTACAAGTCTAAAGTTTAAACACTTTCTGTATTAGAACGTTTGCCTTCACACCGTTACTATTAAAACCTACAGTACCAAGTTTACTTTCTTTCTTTTTTCTGTATACACACACTAACTCTTGAAAGTCAGGATCAACACAGTGAACACCAGAAAAGCAACAAGCAAGGAAATTCAGAATTACAATTCCTGGAGAAACGTTTTAGCTGTCATTACAAAACACAATTTGCTTGATTTCATGTCGCGTCAAAGACTATCAACATTTTTTCTTTTTCTTTCCATATATATATGTATGTATAAAAAGCAAGAGGAAGAACAGAGATATAAGCACCAGGAGATGATAATTGGAATCAGCTCAACTACTATAGGTAATACATATTAAGCGCAGAAGTCTGTATGTCTATATGTCTATCTAATTATGCTCTCTCGGCTGAGTCACTGTATTAATTTTAAAGAAATTTGGCTAGTAAATAGTTGAAGACTCGATAACAACGACGAACGAAGTCATGTAGTCATTAACAATGTGAACAAAAAAGAAACTCAAATAAAGACAACCATAGTGTATACAACCATATAAACCAACACTTAAACAACCATAGTGAAAACAGTGTCACAAAAACTAAGGGCAGGTCCAAAAATCATGCAAAAACTACCAAACTCTTCGTAAAAGGGAATTTAAAAAGGGAAAGACTAAAGACAACTTTCAAATATGGAGCCTGCAATGCCTCTGTACTCTCTGGAGTCAGTCGCATGTCTGCTTCGGAACTACAATCATTTGCTTGCACCGACGACAGCTGCCCCAAATGTTGGTAAGTGATATTGCCATAAATATTGCCTTCCTGCTTAGGTACTTCAAACTTTTGAAGTAGGTAGCTGAATGACAAAAAACCGGTCACGTGTGAGTCGGACTCGCGCACGAAGGGTTCCGTACTATTTTCTATAAAAACGGCAAAAATCATGTGTTGTATGGGAGCCCCCCTTAAATATTTATTTTATTTTTAGTATTTGTTGGTATAGCGCCAACAGAAATACATAATTTGTGAAAATTTCAACTGTCTAGCTATCGCGGTTCTTGAGATACAACCTGGTGACAGACAGACGGACGGACAGACAGCGATGTCTTAGTAACAGTGGCGTAGCTGAAGGTCCGCAGACCCCGCGGCGCGGGGGTGCCTCCAGTTTTAGGGGGCCTCAGTGTCTTAATTTTTGTTCCAATCTTCGTGTTTACATTTTAAACCCCAAGCGAGCCAATAGTAATCAATCAATTTGACTGTACACTTCCGGCCGGGACACACTAGTAAGTTTGCATCTTCGTGTAAGGTAGGCTTAAAACTCACCCTCATAGCCAGATCAAATCAATTTGCGACCACCCATTGACCTCCCCATTGAAACTGTGAGACTAGGGGGATCTAAATTGGAACTGGGATTCAATCAGAAGAAAAATGGGGTTGTTGGAATGAAGTACATCCAACTTTGACCCCCGTATTCTTATTTGGTGTTAAATTTTGGCACGCTGCTTGTTTAGATGTGACTCTTCCAATTAGTTTTCCTCCAGTACTTACTAGTAGTGTTTTGTTTAAAAAAGTACTATAATACCTTGCAGTTGAGTATAGTTTTGGTAGCAGTCATAATTTTGTGGATTTAGTTTTATGAGACTTTCACAGAGTGAACGAACCGTAAAACATCTAGAACTACAAATACTAGAGAAAATGTCTAATAAAAAGCCATATTAAATGTATATTACTATAATTAAAACGCTACATCATTTATGTAAATGATTTTGTATTAAAACTTTCTAATTGAATTTTATTACGTATCATATCATTATTAGTCTACAGGATTAGAATTTGGAGAGGCTAATGATCTGCGCAAACGTTGAGTTTTTTTTTTTAAAGCATTTATTTCAGCAAATATACATAATTATGTACTAAAATACTTAAAATACAAACTAGAATAAAGCATCAAAAAATTGATCCTCAACACTGTCGGCTGGCAACGTACCCAAAATACTGGCGGCATTGCCTCGTTGTATGGCAATGCTTAGCCGTTGGCTAAAGAAATACCCAGCCCTTGAGTCACGGGAAGCGTCAACGAGCCTATTCGATGTCTTTAAGAAAGCTGTGGACATAATATAAAAAAAAATAAAGAGGGAGTTCTTCCTTACGGAGGTCGGAGCGACTGAAGACTAACAGCTCTCACAATTTCGAGGAAGTTCTGTATATGACCACGGATCGTAATAAGTGGAATATCCTGACGAACAACAGCGATGAAGGATCGGCTAGAGACAGGGAGAGGGAAAGAGAGAGATATATATATCATAGCCTACGTTATTAAGCTCTACCATTACTTAAGAAGCTTTTTCTCAAGTATGTATAACGTGGTCAGATTTCAGTCTAACCGAATACAGCTGAGAACTAGTATTTTACTCGAAGTGTCCTCCTATTTGACCCCCACAATTCAGTAACTGTGGGTAACACAGCATTCTTTTCGCCATAACTGGTGTCAGATTGCATGGATTCTGACTACCCGTAACGCCTGTCTTAGACTTACAAATTACAATCCAGGAACAACGGCTTGGGCCTGCGGACGGCGAGCAGTAAGGACCAGGCCCGGGTCGGAGTGCGTCGTGTTCCACGCGCGCCTCAAGGAGCTGTCAACACCAGTGACGGGGCCTCATAGGGCCATTGCCTGCAGGGGTTTGTGGGAAAGTTCTACCGAGTTACCGCAGCCCCGGAAATTTAGGGCAGCCGAAGGAACAGGGTGGGTTTTTAGTCAGTAGAAATCTGACACACCCTTCCGCTTGACCCAGAGCGGAAGAAGTTATTCGATGATTTTCCCACCCCAAAAAAAAGGAACAACGGCTTTGCGTACTTTCCGTTGCATAGAAGAATCTCGACATGTTTAGATAGTTACCTATCTGTAGAATAACCTATACAAGCGTTGCTTTACCTTTAAGTCAGACTCGTGTAGCGGTGGTTACTAGAACAGCTGATTTATGTTTTTAAATAACCAAGGGTCCTAGTAAGTTGTATTTCACACCTAGATTTATTAACGAAACAATTTACAATGCAAAAAAGCTACTCGCGCGCTCTAGGTATTAAATCCCGAAAAACCAATTTCCTGCAAATAGCCCTACGTATTTTCTCAGCACTGGATAACTTGCTAATCAAACGCACATAACTTTTCGCGCGTACCATAACTTATGTGTCTGGATTTAAGGCCGGATATTTCACTTTTTCTGTAGGTCTGCAGAAAACTAAAAAAAGGGAACATAGTGTATGCGATTCAGAAAAACTGCCTGGAAATGCAAAACTAAATTGGAATGTAAATCAAGTCCACCCGTTCTGTGTTCCTCTCGATTCCCAATACCCCTGATTACTGAAACGAACTTCGTAGCGAGCAAACAATACAAAACAAATACTTTTTTAGTTTACTGTTCTGTTGTCGCCAATTTTTTGCTAACTCTACGTTTTGGGTATAATCAATTAGTTGCCAGCACGCAATTACGGCTTTTCAACCCGTTTGAAAAGTTTTTTACCCTACTTCAACTGACATTACAGTAGTATTTTTAACCCGCGGTTTGCCGCTACGGGGTAAAAAATACCAATGAGGTAGTAAAACCAGAGATATCTTTGTACTACTTACTTTTCCGACTTGCCGCTTTATATGTCTTTCAACATATAAACAATAAATAGACTGCTGAAGCCCACAGCGGACATTAAAAGTGGAATATTGGTGAAACATTTCGTCTTAAATGTCAAAATTCCTAGAGAGAGAGATAGAAAAGTAACTTTTTGTTGTCATAGTAGTGGAAACACAAATATTTATAATTTATTTCAGATCATAAACTTGTAATTAAAAATAAAAACTTACAAACTAATGTGAGTGTTAAAATAAATTAAAAGGAAACTACCTGGAATTGGATGTCAAATAATCCACGTAACATGCACCTAGTGCATACTCGCAGAAGCATGAATTCCATTCCAATGCCATACCAATAGAGAGTCCCAATTACCGCGTAATGCGCTCAGCATGCTACTGGAGCTGGCACGTGCTCTGTGGAGGATCAAAGTGCACTGTTTCACGATGGAGGCAGGCACAGAAGCCATCAAACCTCGCCTCAGCAAACATCCCAGAAGTGCTGCAGAAATGTGGCAGCACCCTGAACTTATCGTTGTTTTAGACACGCTGGAAGTTGTATCCCCTTTCCGTTTACATAGCCCACAGACTGCACGTGTAAAACGATTGTAAGCTCTGAAAAGAGTAACTTTTGCTTCCTTTCTACAACGTGCAAATCAACGGATGCCATAAATGTAATATTTTATTTGCTGTTAATAGAATTATTAATAACAAATATTATAGCAGAATATTATAACAGAATATAATATCTTTTTATTTAAATATAAACTATAAATAATTAACCCGGTAGAGACCGTTTGTATTCGTAAATGCCTAGCGATGACTCGCGGGTTACTGTTTCGCCAGATTTTACCTTCACAGATGTAATTGAGTAAAACATTTAAAGCTTTCGAGTCCTGTTTTAAAAGATTAAAGAACGGTTTTTAGGAAGACCTATTACTATTAAAGTATTTTATTGATTTATGTCATCAATAGACTCTTTAAGATTATGTCTTGGGAGCCAAAGAATGCGTGACCTTTTAAAGGCTTTTCTATCCCAATTCTTTTCGGTGAAGAGGCGGGTGCCTGGGTTTTGGCATGCAGGAATGTGATGATAATCTCAAGTATTTTTAAAAATTAAGATTATTAAATATGTCCTTATTATTTAAGATAAGCAAATACCTATAATAAGCTAAAAATGTGGCAATAAAATATTAATTGATAGAAAAAGATTATAAAAAACGCGATGTTTTTATTTTTAACTTGGAAAGAACATAAGAGTTCGATTTTTTCTCATCAATGCACAACATTGTTTGCTAAATAATTAGTGAAAATATTTTTTTTTTAAATATTAACCCTTTTTACATACTTAAATTTTTATAAATATATTAGGGGTGTGTCAAATGAATATGTTACTAACAGTAAAAGTCTGACACTTGCTTCCGCTCCACCCTCAGCGTTAGGAGTCATTCGATGATTTTCCCACCGAAAAACAAAAAAGAAAAGCATATGTATTTGGCTTTTAAATAATTCAGCCATGATATTTATGTGGAAGGTTTGTCGCCACATTGCCACAGTTTTTTTCTACAAAGCTGAATCTGTTTTACATTATCGATTTATTCGACAAACGGCACACAAATCACGACAGCCCTAAAAACAAAATCCTTTCCTATTTCCAACAACCTGACCTTTCCCGTACTGACCTAAATAATCCCTAGTGCATACAGCTTGTCCTAAATTAATTTCGTGATCAACTACCTACATTAGTAATACTTGGTTAATACTGTACTGCTGTGCCAGAAAGCTGTCAAGCTAATGCACTACTGAAATATTAAACGAAAAGCTTTGGCTTTGTATAGCTTCGCGAATTTGAATCAGTTTGGGCCGAATTATTTATGTTGTTGAATAGTCTATTGTTCTAATCGGGTATCTGACGCTCTGGAAATAAAATGGAGCTATATGCTTGAGTTATATCCTAAATATTTATATTTTCTCATAAACTAATATTATAAATGCGAAAATTTGTGTGGATGGATGTTTATTACTCTTCCACGCAAAAACTACTAAACAAATTTAGGTGAACTGTATAAATATTAATAAAAACTTATTTTAGCCTTGACCTTGACCTTTTTACGATAAGTATCAAGTGAGTCGCTAAAAATTCTGCCCTCTGAGGTCTATCATGGGGTACGCTGCCTGAACTGTTGGAGTTACATGAAGGTATACATGTTAACTAATTTTGCTGGTACTGCTGATTAGGGATTTATAAACAAAACAAAAGTGAGGTTTAACTTTTATTATCACAAATATATATAATATAGAAAATGAACTTTAATAACACAAAACTAAGCACAACACAACCATACACGCCGAGAGTACAAGCCAAAGAGAGACGTTGACCACGCCATGTCGACCGGCGTAACCTCTTCGCTTCCCACCACAGCTCTACCCGCGATTGCTTCACTCGGTGTTGTCAACACGGCCCTCCTGCATCGTGCATGTCCTCAGGCATGCTCCAACTGACACCGACCACACCTGTGCATTTTAGATATTTTACACTTGTGATGCCTTTACTATTTCTTGATAGTTCTCTGTTTTTACTTCCCTAAATTCAACTGATTAGTGAAGTTTTATCTCTCGCAAAGTCTCCTTTAGGCTTAGGAAACTCTGCGAGGTGCATGATCTAATATACCAGTCTACCCAGTAAGTAGATCTAAGTGCTACCAACATACATGGGATAGATCGTGTTAAATAATTAAAAAAAGTCCGCAACAGCATATGTCTATCTTTTAAGGCTGACTCACTATAAACTGTTTATGGTCATCAAATTTATCCTAAAATAATGCATTATTTGCGAAGGTCTGTTAATAAACCTGATGTTAATCCTTATCCAAAAAAATACGTTACTCATGACAAGTATTAAAACGAAATTTCCGTTGACAACATTTGATTTCAATTAATAATATGCACCAAAGTAAAGCTTAAGTACCAAGCGCGCTGGCCGGCCGCCGTTGTAGGTATCCGTAGTATTATAGTACTTTATGGTTGTAGGTCTGCGAGGCTGCTTTAATAATGTACTGAGCAGTAATCTTAAAGTGGTGGAATATAATTAATAATAATAATAATAAAAATTTTCTTCTTCAGTTTTATTTTTGAATAAAAATTTGATAAATAAATAGTATATAACAAATGCATCATGTTTAATAAAACCAAAACCGTAAAAAAAAAGCAAAGGCCACTGCAGAAATGCCGAATATACCTTCTGGAAAGAAAATCTCTACAAGACGACTCAAATTAAAAAATGTTGACAAGATACCGGGCCCGGTTACAGCAAACCACACGCCCAAGACCAGCGGAATCATCGCTGAGCTCCGCCTCGCAGCCACCGGGACCTTCTCCAGCCGTGAGTCAAGAAATTCCGGCCGCTGCAGTTGCGTCGAGCTCGAGCGATGAGTACTTCTCGCCGCCGACGACACCACCACCTGCGCGTCGGCGAGGAAGAGGCCGCCCTCCGGCCGGCTTAGGACTTCGAGGCCCTCCGGCCTCCGATGGGGTCCCCGCTGCCGGTGGAAGTGTGCAGCGCATGCGATGGACACATTCCATCAATGAAAATGTCAAGCGCTTGTCAGAAATTGAAGATATATAGGTATAAAGATATATAGAGAATGTTGTTATTTATAGAATTAATTAATTATCAAAATCGATTTAATACGTATTTACCGATTAAATACCTATTAATCGGTATTACCATGATTACTAGGTGTTTTATAGAAATAATTAGTAGTCTGTATAGCAATATCAGTTTATTAATTTACCACCGGTTCGGAAGGTAGTTATCTATGGAGAAGAGCCGGCAAGAAACTCCACAGTTACTCTTTTCAAAACATCGTCACTTTCACATAATTTCAAGTAAAAATTAACACATTATCAAGTCATTTCTATAACCACAACGTGGTTACTTCATAGCATATGGCTATATCTACACATAACTTTATGTTTAATTATTACACAATACTATTAGGACACTGATACAACAACATAATTCTATATATAAAAATAAATCGTACCTTCAGATGCTTACACTGTGGCTGTCCGAGAGAGACTGTGTCTAGAACGACTGAGCGGCGGCTTTTATAGGACAGTGTAAACAAGTGACGTCACATCATACGATTTTAAAACAGATTTGTTAACCTTTATATTTTAACATTAAGCTATGATTAAATGATATAAAAAATACAGTAGATAATTATGTTGAAATTAATTAGTTCAATTACATATCAGTCTTACGATGACAGAATTAGTAAACAAGTAACGTTATTTTTTTAAATAACGTTTAAATATGCTGTTATACAAGAAAACAATGAAAGAACAGTTTTAACTATCTTATAATAGGTTTTTTACACAATAAAATTATTAAATTAATGTTAATATCTTTAGCAAAATCTAGTATCTGTCACGCTCATACTTTGGGGCCACAGAGGGGGGAACTAACCTGACTGCGTACCGTGGTCGGATGCTCTCTCTGTTCCAGGTACTTGAACCAGATGTCAACGTTTCGGCGCAACGACTATCGGATCAGGTGCGGGTAATCCAGCGTAACCGTATGTTGGATGACGCCGTACTTGATAGACTACGCCTTGAATCACGGTGCAGCCGTGTCTCATCTGCTTCACCACTGGCCGCGGTGCATCTACAACCCAGTGTCTCACTGCAACCCGACCACGTCGATGAAGATGATGATGACGAGGCTATAACCGTGAGTACCCAGTGCAGTGAACGATTGAGGAGTGCTTTGGAGTGCGCATTACGGGAGTATCGCTCCACACAGCCTGAGCTTAGACCTCGTCTGCCTCGTTTGCCCATGCATAAGAAAAATAGGGCGCTAGTGTGTGCTCTAGATTCACTGCTGTCAAATTATTTTGACAATAGTGAAGACCTCACCGATACTCATTCGATCCTATACTGTGCAGCTGTAGCGGCTTGTCGGGTAGCTCATGTCAAGTTCCCAAAGACTGACAGAGTTATACGACCAGCTGTACCAGCTTGGCAGGGCAGGATCGAGCGTCGTATTGCTGAGGCTAGAGCACTCATTGGCAAACTTATCTGCTTCAGACAGGGCAACACTCGCCCTAGAGTGATGCGCTTTGTGAGGCGGGCGTTCGCGGGGACTGATATTAGTCCTAGGGATTATCTGACCTGCGTCACAGAGCGCATCGACTTCCTGAAGCAGAAAGTCTATGCGTGGGCAAATAGAATTCGTAGATATAAGCGGCGGGTGGAGCGATACACTCAGAATCGCGCATTCCAAAGCAATGAAAGGTGGGTTTATAGGGCCTGGGAGCGACCTGACCAAGGTGTGACTGATACGTGCTTGCCGGATGATGACGCCATGTGTTCGTTCTGGCGCAGCATCTGGTCGGCTCCTGTCGGTCACACCGAGGGTGACTGGATGAGTCAGATCAAGCGCACGTGCGATCTTATACCAGAAATGGGGGCAATTACGATCAGCCCCCAAGATGTAACCCGTGCAGTCCGTCCGTTATCCAACTGGAAATCTCCAGGACCAGACGGACTGCACAATTTTTGGATAAAATGGTTTCAAAGATCGCACGCCCGCTTGGCATCTCAGTTCCAGTCTGCCTTAGAGTCAGGATCGCTACCTCAATTCCTGACTACAGGAATAACCCACCTGCTCCATAAATCAGGTAGTACAGCGGAACCTAAAAATTATAGACCGATCACGTGCTTACCGACGGTCTATAAAGTTCTTACTTCCATTTTGAGAGCCAAAATTAATAATCATATTGATACAAATTCAATCATGTCTGCTTCTCAGAATGGATGTAGGAACGGGTCCCGCGGTACTAAGGAGCTTCTCCTCATTGATATTGCCATTAACCAACAGGTTCGTCGTTTCCGAAAGAATCTGTCGACATGTTGGATAGATTATAAGAAGGCCTATGATTCTGTTCCACATACATGGCTCAAGAAGGTGTTGGAGTTGTATAAAATAGACCCAATACTACGTAATTTTCTTGAGTCATGTATGGGGCAATGGAAGACGGTCCTTCGCTATCCAGGATGTCGACAGATCCAGGAAAACAGCGAACCGATTAGGATTGAGCGTGGCATATTTCAAGGCGACAGTCTGAGCCCACTGTGGTTTTGTCTGGCTCTCAACCCTCTCAGTACATTGCTGGAGGGTTCGGGGCTAGGCTACCAGTTGAGAAGAGGTGGTCAGGTCATATCACACTTGCTTTACATGGATGATTTGAAAATCTTTGCCACCAGCAAACTGCAACTGATGGAGCTACTGAAGGTAACAGAAACTTTCAGTAGCGCCATCGGGATGGAATTTGGGGTGGACAAGTGTGCAGTTATGCATGTAAAGCGAGGGGAGATTATGGAATCCGTGGGAACTCAACTCTCGGATTCCATACACCTAAGATCCCTCGGATCAACTGAAACTTACAAGTATTTGGGTATTTCAGAAGCGCTAGGCATCAATGCTGCTTATGTTAAACAGTCATTGAAGGAACGCTTCTTTGGCCACCTGAATAAATAGTCTTCTATCAGGCGGAAACAAGGTGCGTGCCTTCAATGGTTGGGTTATGCCAGTATTGATGTATTCTTTTGGCATACTCAAATGGACTCAGACTGAACTTGACGCCTTGGACAGGCGGGTCCGCACAACGCTGACTGCAAATCGGATGCATCACCCACGTTCATCGGTGATGAGGCTGTATATCCCGCGGAAGTGCGGGGGTCGTGGCTTTTTAAATGCAAAGACCCTGCACAACCGCGAGGTATGCAGCCTTAGGGAATATTTCCTAGAAACCGACGTGGGTATGCATCGGGATGTGGTAGCGGTGGATAAAGGCCTCACGCCGCTCTCCTTAGGTAACGAGAATTGGCGCAAACCTGTAGTATTAGATACTAATGACCGCAGAGAAGTATGGAAGAGCAAGGAGCTTCACGGACGCTATTACCGAGCCCTTCATGGGTCTGAAGTAGATTTATTAGCGTCCGTAGCCTGGCTACGTTTTGGTGACCTCTTCGGGGAAACCGAAGGTTTTGTCTGTGCGATTATGGACGAAGTTATGATGACGAATAACTATCGGAAATATATTGTGAAGGATGGTACGGTAGACACATGTCGGGCATGTCACAAACCGGGAGAATCCATTCGTCACATTATTTCCGGTTGTTCTCGCCTGGCTAACGGAGAATATTTGCATAGACACAACCTCGTAGCCAGGATTATTCACCAGCAACTTGCACTTAAATACAATCTTGTGGAATCAGAAGTACCATACTATAGGTATGTGCCCGACCCAGTTCTCGAAAATGGCAATATTACACTGTACTGGGATCGGTCTATCATCACTGACAGGACTATTGTTGCCAATAAGCCTGACATAGTGGTGATAGACCGATTAGAGCGTCGCACAATGATTGTTGATATAGCAATCCCCCATGACGAGAACCTCGTGAAAGCTGAGATAGATAAAAAAAATAAGTATCTTGACCTGGCGCGCAAGGTTGTCGACATGTGGGATGTGGAGACAGCAATCATTGTGCCGATAGTCGTCTCAGCCAATGGTATAATAGCCAAGAGCCTCGACCAACATCTAAGGAGGCTCTCGTTGGGCAGCTGGATCAAGGGCTTGATACAGAAAGCAGTACTCCTGGAAACGGCGCGTATTGTGAATAGGTTCCTCTCTATGGAGCCCTGACCACCGGTAGCTTGGACCCTGTTCCCGGTACCGGTGGGCTACTATTTTTTATATTTTTAAATGTTTTTATTTTTTATATTAATATTTAAAAATGTAATTTATATGTACATAGATTTAATAAATGGAATAATAATAATATTCCACAACTTTCACACAACGCCATCTAGTCCCAAACTAAGTAGAGCTTGTGGTATGAGTACTAGGCAACTGGTAAACATACATATATATTTCTAAATACATACATATTATAGATAAATTACACCCAGACAAAGAACAAATGATCGTGCTCATCACACAAACATTTGTCCTAGGTGGGAATCGAACCCACGACCTTGCGCATAGCAGTCAGGGCCACTGACCACTATACCAACGGGCCTGTCTAATTATATATATAATTATTATTATTATTGTAGGCTTTTCCTCAAATTAACGCACGTGAAACCGCGGGACACAGCTAGTTTTCACAAAAATCGTTTGGTCTTACTCGTATAGATCCCAATATGTATTATGATCGTTTATAAAATAGATACACGACAAATTGACAACTCTGATTGATTGGTACAGATCAATCAATCCCCATTATAGCCGTTCATTAATTTACATTTCATGCATATAAGTACAACAAGGCGAATTAAATGCACTTGACATTTTCCACCAGATATTCTTTCTGACTTCTGGCCACACGTAACTACTGTCCAAGATGTTTGAATCACTGTTAGGGTTCTTTTTTCGGGGTGTAACTCCTCTTGGATGTCCTCCACTCTGGGGTGGGCGAAGGGGTCTAATAAACTGACTTAAACTACCCCATGTTTCCCCGCACACATGCACCGTGATATGCGGGAACACATAAGTATTCTGGCCTTTCAAAATCAAAATTGTTTTATTTTACATAGGCCTAAATGGGCACTCATAAAACGTCAGAAGTTAGTGCACGGTTCGAAATTGGTCGTTTCCTATGGAGAAGAACAGGCAAGAAACTCCACGGTTACTCTTTTAAAAAAATTCTTGATTTTTACAATCTTTGCATAATAGATACAATTTTTTTTTTTTTTGGTATGAGAGGACAGTATAGACTAATTGACATAATAAAATGTAATATTTACTAATCAGAAATGAATCTCAGAGTGTTCACACATTTACATTAAAAATTAACTTTACAAAACTGCAAATAAACTAAAGCAAATGACATAAAAGGACATAAAAATTATATACAAGTAAAATAAAATAAAAATAAAAACAAAATAATAACAACAACACAAAAAAGTGGGGTTGTTAATAGACCTTTATACAAAAACGCAGTCACAATAAGCCAGGGAAGCCACATGTGCAGAAGGAATCATTGCCAAGCAGTCTTATTTTCAACGTAGTCCTTAATCTTATAATATGCTTTTTTCAAAAGGACACGTTTAATATGGGTTTTAAATTTTCCCTCGCTAAGATCTGTCACATACTTTGGCAACTTGTTATAAAAGCGTATGCTCTTTATAAGGAATGGCTTGTTTGTCTTGGCTAATCTTCATTTGGGTATAACAATTTCATGTTTATTGCGCGTGTTTATTGTATGGAAATCGCTTCTAATCTTAAAAAGTCCTATATTTTTGCGTACATACAATATGCTTTCTAATATATAAAGAGAAGGCAGAGTCAGTATATTTACTTCTTTAAATACATTTCTAAGGGATTCGCGGGGACCCATTTTATAAATTGCCCGGATTGCCCTCTTTTGTAGTATGAAGATTGAATCTACGTCAGCTGCGGATCCCCACAGTAGTATACAATAAGACATAATACTGTGGAAATAAGCAAAATAAACTAACCGAGCTGTCGCTATATCAGTCAAGTGCCTAATTTTTCTTACTGCATATGCAGGTGAGCTTAATTTACCTGAAAGAGTCCTAATGTGAGGGCCCCATTGCAACTTTGAGTCAATAGTTACACCCAAAAATACAGTTTCAGTAATAAGATCTATTTGTTTGCCGTCAAGTATCAAACTGAGTCCAGCTTGTGGTACATTAGGTAGTGAAAACTTGAGACATTTTGTCTTATTCGCATTAAGTGCGAGAATATCAGCTGAGAACTATTTCGAGAGAACAGCCAGACTTTCATTAATCTGTTAAACATCTGTATCTCTTCTAGCTATTTTAAAAATGAATGAAGTATCATCGGCGAAAAGAATTATATTACATAAGTTAGACATCATGAGAGGTAGGTCATTAATGTATACAAGGAAAAGGAAAGGACCTAGAATTGAACCTTGTGGTACGCCCATCTTCACTAAAGATCCTGAAGATATCGCTCCGTTTACATTAACTTTTTGTTGCCTGTCTGATAAATAGGAAAAATCCAGATCAGCAGCTAGTCCACGAATTCCGTAATGGTGTAATTTACATATCAGTGTTTCGTGGTCAACGCAGTCAAAAGCTTTGGAGAGGTCACAGAATATGCCAATTGCATCATGGGATTTCTCCCACGATTCCAAAATGTGACGCATGAGTGCTACTCCTGCATCAGTTGTTGACCTACCATTCGTGAAACCAAACTGCTGACTATGTAGAATTTCATTTGAATTAAAATGTGACAGCATCTGGTCCAGCATGATTTTTTCGTAGATTTTACTTAATGCTGGAAGCACAGATATCGGTCTATAATTAGAGGGATCACTCTTACAACCCGACTTGAAAATTGGTACTACTTTACTATGTTTCATTAGGTCTGGGAAAGTACCGCTGTCTATACATTGGTTAAAAATGCCTGCTTTGCGGGTCCCATCCGTTTAATTTATTTATTTATGTATTTTAATATTTATACACCAGTGACATATTTAACTTAAACTAAACGTGATTTGTAACATATATTCTTATATAATATGAATATGTCTATTGAAGACGTGCACATCACTTGCATAACAAAATAAAAGAAATATTACAATCTGATATTTTTTTAAACTTACAAATTAAATCAAGTTTGAGTGGCTATGTTCTCGCATATTATCAGTATAAAAGAAAAAATAAGTGAAGTATTTAAATATTAAAGTGTGAGTGCTAGTTTGGTGAACATGACAGTGAATACAAAAGCACGATGTCTTAATACTAAGAAAAAAAATATGATAACAGAGAAGCCTGTAATAAAAATGAAATTGAGTTGGATATGTAGATAACACAAATTAATTATAGCACTTAGGAACCAGAAACAGTTATGGTCTGAATATATATATAATACGTCTGAATTCCATAAGTTCCATAATCGAGGGGAGTGAGGTGTTTGGCTCTCCTTGTGACTTCAGAGAAAGGCGCGCGTGGAACAGAACGCGCCGCCACCACGAGTCACTGTTGGGTTACTGGATGAACTTGAACAACCTTCTATAAACCGACTTAGGTAAGAAATGCTTTACCTCGAACACCGGTCCGGACCGGTTCGTTAAAAATAGTAAAATGTTAAGCTAATAATATCAAGAGAAATGGGACCTTAATATTTTTTATTAATCAGAGAAATTAACAAGTGATAACTGTCTGTAGTGTACGTACTAGTTTCGAATGGTTGATGTCATTTATTTAAATGTTAAGTTTTATATAAATTGCTACGAGTATCAAAAAAAATAAAATAAAATAAAAACATTTAATTCAGATGTCCAAAGATCCATATACATAGTTAAGATTATTACAAATAATATTTAAAAAATTATCAACCATTATCATTATTAAAAATTAGATTTCCACACACATACATATTACAACAACACATAAATTAAACACAGACTATAATTAATTATTAAACATTATATAACCCTCATAATAGGGGATTTCCACAGAGGGGATGATATCCTGTCCGCCACGGTCTTCAGGATTGTGTTGCGGCCGCCACGCAATCTGCAGATCAGGAATGCTGTTTTCTTGCGAATGATGGCATGAAAACCATCAGTGTGGAATAGCGGGAACATCCCCGATGCACTGCAGAAACGTGGCAGTCCCAACAACATTCTGAAAATATTATTATATTGGATGCGCAGGGAATCCAGCGACCTTATGGTGTAACTAACCCACAGGCTCCCCGTGTAAAAGCTCTGACAATATGGTATGAAAAGGGTGATCTTCACATCATCAGAGCATCGGTAGAATCTGCGGGCCAGCATGTTACCTCTGACCGCTAGAGCCCTGCGCTCCCTCTCAATATCTACATCGTCTTCAAGGCCGTCGGTAAGGAAATGTCCTAGGTATTTAAATTTGACCACACGATTTACGCACAAGCCATTTAGGGTAATATTTTGAGGATGCTCAGGACATCTACCATTGGCCCTGAAGACCATGTATTCACTCTTCTTCTCATTATATAATAGGCCATGGACATTGGCATAGACCTCACACACTTTTAACAACTCTCCGAGACCCCTCGCCATCGGGCTTAGCAGCACCATATCGTCCACGTAGCTTATGTTATTGATACTGACGCCGTCTATTGAGCACCCGATACGCCTGCTGCTAAGCTCGACGATGAGGTCATTTACATATACACACATCAAAAGTGTCTAGGGATCAACATATATTTTTGCAATAACTTTTCTCCTGATTGATATTAATTAAAATTTTCTTTAAGGATTCATCAAATAAAGTGTTTTCGTTTGTCACAGTAACGATAAACCAAGTCACCTTTGCATTAAAAAAGAAATTTGCCATTTTCCTAATAAAGGGATTTTTGACATTTGTACCACTAACATTAAAGTTCGAAAAAAAGACTGAAATAACAGTTTTCTTTAAAATTTTATTGGGTAACTTAAACAATTAATAATCCGTGTTTCTACCGCGAACACTAACAACACAAGAACATCGGTTTGGCATACTCAAAATGAGTTCATCCAAATCACGCTGTGGAATGGCCGCCCATGTTCGTTGCAACAACAAAAAAAGGTCTTCTTGCGACTGGATACCCTCCATATTCGGCAGAGCTCTTCTCTGTAGCATATCCCATGCATGCTCAATCGGGTTCAAGTCTGGCGACTGAGCAGGCCAGAGCAGGACATTGATGTTAGCTGCGGCGAGAGTCTGTCTTACAACTCTTGCGGTGTGCGGTCGTGCATTATCATGCATTAACTGAAATAAGGGACCGATTTGCACTTGTAGAGGAACGATGACGTCAGATACAATCGTCTCAGCATAAATTTGAGCGTTGAGGTTGCCTCTGATCCAAATCAACTCAGTTCTTCCGCCGATTCAAATACCCGCCCATACCATGATGGTTCCACCACTATAAGGATGGACTTCCTGGCAGGATTTTAATCGCTGTTGGCGTCCAGGGGTTCTCCAGTGTCGTATACGTCTTGTATCCGGTCTCATACCAAAACGAGACTCATCAGAAAAGCACACGAAATGCCATTGTTCTTCTGCCCAATTTCTGTGTTCAAGAGCCTATTGATATCGAATCCTACGATTGTGCATTGCTATAGGTGGTACCCGTAGCGGTCTTCGGGAATGAAGGTTCACTTCATGCAAGCGGTTTCTGACTGTTTGGTCGCTAATTAAGTTCCCTGAAGAGTGATGAAGCTTCACGGCTAACATCATGGCGGTTATTGTTGGAGCTCTTCGAGTTAAGATTTGAATGTATCGGTCTTGTCTCCGTGTGGTGCAGCGATACCATCCTCCATGGCGCTCAGCCACGGTACCAGTGCTTCGGTAACGTGTCCAAAGTCGACTGATAACACTCTGACTTGTATTCAGAGCTAAAGCCACAGTACGTTGCCGGGAACCAGCTTCTATCATTCCCACGGCTCAGAGCATTTCTTCCCTGCTTAAATGACGTCGCCGCTCCATAATAACGTTGGTTTTAATCAGTAGTAGGGAAACAGTAGCACTAATAATGTCTTCAATGCGTTGTATGTTTTTATAGGGAAAATATTGACAGCTGATTTTCATCTTTTACTCGAATTTGATTAACAGTTCCTGTTTCAAATTATGAAATGCACCAAAAAGGATCCATATAAATTTATAAAATCATAAATTTATTACAAAGCCACATCTCAATCTCAAGAAATCCGCATAAAAATGCTTGATCCCTAGACACTTTTGATGTGTGTAAGTTGAAGAGCTTGGGAGAAGTCAGTCCCCCCTGTCTCACCCCGCTCTCCAACCTATACGCCTCTGAGTGTATTAGCCCACCTCACTAAATTCGTTTGATGTCCAACCAATATTTCAATATATTATTAAGCATGACCACAGGTCCCTGGGACCCTTTCCCTCAACTTTCTCCAGAGCACATCATAGGATACGAGGTCAAAAGCCCTGGAGAGGTCAAGAAAACAGGCATATACTGGTGTCCTACGATCCGTGTAGTATTGGACGGTATGCTTGAGACTCACTATTGCGCTTTCAGTGGATAGCCTGGGCCGAAACCCGAATTGAACGTCATGTAGATGTATATATTTATCCAAGTAGGTATCAAGCATACCGTCCAGCACCTTAGCAATCACAGTAGCTAGTGATATAGGGCGGTAGTTCTCCAAATCCGAAATATCCCCAGTCCTGTTCTTTACAATAGGCACTACGATGGTTTTCATTAAATCATGAGGTAAATAAGAGTGATTCATGCACATCGTGAAAAACATGACCAAGACCCTCGGCAGGTGAGTTCCATCATGTCGCAAGTGCTCGACACTAAGCCCGTCGTGACCAGGAGACTTACCCCCCGACATTTTAAATATTAATTCCTTATTACGCTAAGTAAGCCAAGTCGTCCATTGTAGGTTATAGGTTATTAAATCACGTCTGAAACATGGTTTTAGTGGGTAAAAAACACGGAATAGATGAATAAGGTTGGAATGGTAATATGGGCGTGGTGAGTGCGCCACATTTATGATACGAAAATCATAGCTCGACCGATTAATTCATTCACCGCGTTTAGTGCGCTTCGGATTGCTTCGGAACACAGAGCTCTACTTTAAAATGCTGTGTTGTGTAATTATTTTACTTTTTATATCTACAACGTAAACAAGGAAACAAAAATCCAAGACAAGACAATTATAACCTGTAAAACAAAAAGTAAGACCGCAAGTATAGAGCGAGGAGGCATATCTTTCCATCAGTAAGTCGAAAATTACATTTAATTACAATTTTATTTGTAAAAAAAATAAAAATATTCTGTTCACTATGAAATTCCGAACATTAACAACATTATTGCAAGAAGTTACAAAAAATATACATTGCCCGATGTGTATTCGCTTAATCAACGCAATGACCAAGTCCGTTTACAATGTATTGCATCCTCTCACTTCAACCATTGACGTTTCGTCCTTTGCCCTGATTGGCCGTGATACACGGCGCATGTTTATCGACAGTGAGTTACAATCAGTAGCAAGCTCTCGATTTAAGTGTGTGTAATTTATTTGTGTGCGTAATTCGCATACGTAACGGGCCTCTTGCTTGTAGTTGAGCTGTGGGAGTGGGAGACAAGCGGCGACACGCGATCTCATAGAAATCAGGAACTATTTCCTTTCTAACCTCTTTTATCTGTTCTGTGGTAAAAAACACGTACAGCAGACTTAATAAAATTAAGTGCGAACGGTATGTATGGTATCTCAAGTAACACAAACAATGATAAACTAAAAAGCATAAAATAAAATAAAAACATGTGAGTAGGTACCTAGCCCTTATTTTAAACGGAATTAGACATCCAATAAAACAATCTTGAAGGTTATTTTTCTCTTTGTAGTGCAGGTCTTTTTTGTACGTTTTGAAGTCGGTTCAAGTTTTTGTAAAAAATGTTTTTTATCTATAGGCATCTACTCTATACATATATAAATAAAATTTAAATATCTGTCTGTGTTATACTGTGATTTCAACGCGAGTAGTTTTTTGCGCGATACTAAAACACAAACAAACTTTATTTAACTTTTTGTCGATCTGCTTATCTTTCTGCTCCTCTGAAATGATTGAATGGATTACAACGGAACTGGAAGATAGAGGAGGCTATAGACCTTTTATCTCCGAATTTCCCACAGGCTATATTTAGACAGGAAAAACGCATAGATAATTCCACTCACAAGCAACGCATGCGTACAAAGTCGCGAGCAGAGTTATTTCAGAGTATGGAGAGCGTGAGTGCCAGATTGCACGTTCCTTGTGTTGGTTTCGCTGATTGCCAAACTCAATCAAAATCACTAATGAGAAAATAACATCTACAATCAAAATACTAAAAATGTTTCATATCTTTCATTTTCTTCATTTGAAAATCTCACGCACTTTTTCATCCAATTTATACGCACTCCAGAACCTCTGTTCTAATTACAAACCTCCTAATTTCATGAACACCTCAAACCAGCCTATTGACCATTAAAAACAAAACGGCTAACTCGCTTCTCGCTAATTGGTTTCTCTAAACCAGTGAGTAATTGCCGTCATTGGTCCGTTTATATTTTTTATAGCTCTTTATTGGCTATTAGCCGTGCCATAATGTGCTTTGAGGAAGTCCATTAGATAGTTAATACACGACGTTTGTTTACGATAGAGCAATTTCAATACTGATTAGTTGTTCATGACGGCACACAAAACAGAAATTACTAATTAATTTTTGTTTTGAATGTTAAATTAGCTCTGCTGTTGTTTTGTTTATAATTGACTGTTGGATGTGTTTACGAGATCTTATATTAACACTCAATATAACTGCTACTTTCAGAACGTGTGGTGTTATTTCGTTTCAATAATAAAAAATAAGAAAATCTTTGTTCTCGATTATTGTAACAAAATTGATCAAATGTACAGACACCAGCACGTCAATCTACACCAATCTGTCAAATTTTACCAATCGAACATTAACCTTCCATTATTGAGATAAGGTTGAAAATCTATTAAAGAAATTTGACAGATTGAGATAGGTTGATGTGCTGGCGTCTGTACCTATGTCATTACCTGCTTAGCTTTTTTCAAACATTTTTAAGGTCAGCTTCCTGTCTAACCGGATGCAGTATTATTGTTTTACATAGAGCTACTGCCTATCTGACCTCCACTACCAAATAACTGGGTACCCCTTGGCCGGATTAGTGTCAGATTTTCTGGCTTCTGACTACCCGTGACGACTGCCAAAGATGTCCAAGTGACAGCCGGGACCAGCGACTTAACGTTCTCTTCTGTCTTCTTCTTCCGAGAGTATCTCACCGCCAACTTCCAAACTCTGAGAAATTCTTCACAGAAAAAACTCAATAGCACTTTTTGCCCGATAAACTGATTCATAACAAATTCGACTGCTCCGAACTAGTCAATGATATATGTTATGTTGTGCCTAGGACTGTGATGAGGCGAGGGGTACGCAATTACCCGCTATTTGCTACGGCTCCTTGTCGCACAAATGCGGGTGAAAGGGCGCCCCTCCATAGACTAGTTAAGACATACAATAACTCATTTATTAATATTGATATTTTTGCTCTTACGCCTAATGTATTTAAATCAGAAATTATTAACTACCTTAAACAAAATAAATTGCCTTAAATACTACCTCTTAAATCTAAATGTTTATTACTTATTTATTAGAATATAAGTAGTTGTACCACCACTGTATCAACTAGTTTACAATGTTATCTGTGGAAACGTTGTTGATTGTACATTGTACTTAATTTAGTTGTATATTTTAGTTGTAAGACAAAGTGTACAATTGTTTGTTTTCCCAATAAAAATAAAAATAAAATAAAATCTAGGAATTGAACTCTCATACTCAGTAGTCGTGCTTGCATCTTACGCCGCAAGGGGCAAAACAATTTTTATATTTGGTCTAAATCCACGGACCGCCATTGTGTTCACAGCTTTTTTTTATTGATAATAGGCTCGCGTTTGACCACCATCTCACCTGATGGTAAGTGATGATGTGGTCGAAGATGGAGCACGCTTGCCTAAAAGTAACCCATTCACTCTTGACTTAAAGACTCTGGCAGGGATCAGGAAACACAGACTCCGGCAGGGAATTCCACTCCTTAGCCGTACGTACAATGAAAGTATTCCCAAAACGTTTTGTGCTTATGGGTGGGATGTCTACCATGTAACGATGGCGCATCGCCGTTTGTCTTGTAGTCCGATGATGTAACGGGCTTAGCGGAATTAGATTGTGTAATTCCATCGCACACTCCCCGAAATGTAACCGATAGAAAACCGATAGACTTGCAACTCGTCGTCGATGTTTTCCAAAGAAATATCAAAACATCATTCTATTTGAAACTTCCAGAGACTTAAAGACTAGCTATTACTTTGGCTAAAGACCTAGCATTGCCATACAAAGTTGCGATGCTACCAGTCTCGTCCGGAAAGTAAGCGTTGAGGACGTAAATTAATACCATCCTTAATTCAAGGAAGTGCGCTCGGGTGCGTGTCGGCCGCTAACATTGCATGAGTGTATGCGTCTGCGTAAGGATATTGTATGACGCACATACGTTTTGCGTTTAGTAAGGATAACTATTATATAAAATATGTTTAAGTTTGGTTTCAATGTATTTAGTTACGGATGTTGTTTTAGACTCATAATTTAATATTCTAATTTGAGTGTCTGAGGTATTGCCTTGTATTACGAAAAAATTAAGCATAAAATAAATATTATATAATAAAAGAGGAGGATTTTTATTTTAAATTAATAATAATTTATTATGTATGATATTCAAAATCCACTGCGATCAGAAATGCATGACAATTTTGTAGGCAGCCGAAATCACAGAGTAGGTACCCGCGGTAAGTGGTGAAACCGTGGTTGACCTGAATTTGGTTAACAAGGTGGTTAAATGTTTATCAAATTACATTATTTTGGTGTTAGCCCTCCGAGTGGATCAAAATTTTCATTTTTGTTTTCATTTCACATATACTTTTTTTTCGATTAAGTACTAGAAATGAGTAGAGATTAATAGTGGATTAAATGGAAAGAATATTTTGGTCAAATATCATAATTATTAAGTACTGAAAAGACGCATATTGACGATCGAATTCTGGGAAAATAATTTTGGAGCTACGATAATTTCGCTTCAAGAACAAAATAAGACAACATAAAAAATTGGCCAAGTGTGAGTCAAACTCGCCCATGAAGGGTTCCGTAGTAACTATAATAATATAATATAATATGTATATTTACTTGACAAAAAAAAACCTTACAAATTTCTTAAAACTAGCTTATTTACATTTTTTCCAACTACGCCAAATAACTTTGTTTTTCATAGTGTTTGTATGAATTACAAAGTTATATTTGCGGTTTTATAAAATATGCTGTATCTCAAAAACTGCTGACCTGATCTCGTTCAAAACAATTTTGATTGAAAATTTTAACATCTTTAGATTTTTTACTCCATTATTATAGAAGTTAGAGGGGGGACATACATTTTACCACTTTGGAAGCGTATATCTTTTAAACGATTAACTTTATGAAAAAGTGGTTGTGGAAACCTCAATGTCATTTTTAAAGATCTGTCTATAGATACCACACGCGCATAGGTTTCATGAAAAAAATATTTTCAGTTTTAGTTCCATGTATGGGGAGCCTCCGTTGATGTTAAATATTTTTTAATTTTTTTCTTAAAATCGGAAAGCGTTTCACAGAATATATCTACTTACCAAGCTTTACATGTATAGTCTTAATCGTTTCAGAATAAAATGGCTGTGACATACGGACGGATGGACGGACAGACAGACAGACAGACATGACGAAACTATAAGGGTTCCGTTTTTTGTCATTCGGCTACGGAACCCTAAAAATTAAAGTAATAAAAAGTTTGCTACGTCGTTGACAATATTTACGAAAGAATACAATATTAAAAAAAAAACAATAATATCTGTATATCAAAATACAATACAGTTACAGAAATAATAACGAAGAAATAATTTCACTAAAAAGTGCTAGGTAAGCAAATTAAATTGCATGCCATTTCATTGGAGGTAAATGTGCCTCCTCGTCTCGTATCTGCTACGCATTGAGACACGGCGCGTAGCTGTGTAGCTCATAAGATGCTACGATTATTAACCTCAACGGCCGGCGTAGAGGTTGACTAAGCTATTCAACGATTCATGTACTTTATCAAGATTTTATGAAGTTACAGAGTTCCCATTTTTAAATCAATCAAATCTCAATAATATTACGTCGGGATAGCCCAGTTTCCACTATGAAAACAGTCCACGTATTCATAGATTAATCTTGATCATGAATGTATGAAGCTGAACGAGGAAAAACACACGTACGATGGAGTGAAATGAAAAAATTCTGTGCCTGTATGTAAAGTGTTAGTAGCGGATATAATAAATATTAAAAAGCAGCTTTCCCAGCGGCTTTGCTCATGCGAACTTCGTGAAAACCCTATTTGCGATTCCTTGTATATTAATGTGATAAATTATATTTAACATTTCATATTTGACCTTGTTACAAAAGTATGATTTATGTACCTAAAATCACGTACAATAAAGTTCTTTCATGTCAAAAAGGGAAGCTTATTAGGCGACGACTATATTCAGATTTTTCGATGTTATGTTATTTTTTATTAGTTACGACCTGTTTTTGTTTTGTTACTGTCTCAGTAGCTGACGTATGCCTGACATGCAAATAGATACTATCAGTTTTTGGGACACTAAAGAGTTCCCTTTGATCAAACTTGTCCGTCACAATTTGGAGCACAGTTAATGTCATAAATCTCCTTTGAAACATCAAACTATGTTACAACCTCAATCAATCTGTCAAGTCTTTATTCCAAAATGTATTGCGGTCGACTTCCGTAAAATTTACATGCAGTTGAATACCAGCATTTTACAGGACCAACCAATGCTTATCTAACCTTCTTCCTTGATGCTTGTTTTCAACTGAACAGTTTTGAAGGTGTAAAAAGATCTACAGTTAAATAAATATACCTGCGTAATTGCAGATATATTTATTTATTTTTATTAAAAAAGTCATAAAATTCTATAAAGTTACATGTACTCAAACATTCCTCACGCATGACAAACAGAATTAGGTTCGTGCGATTCTCGACCCTAACGGTCTGTCATCACGGTACATAACTGCTTTGCGCTGGACACGGATAGCCGAGTACAAGAGACGATAAATAAGGAGCATTAGATAGATAAAAGAGTCGTTGAAGCGTTGCGCCTGGTAGATTTCTTATTGAAACACAAAAAAAAATAACGATTATATTTCATTTCTGTACCCAAACACATGAAGCAATCAAAACAGTGTGATACATTTATGTATGTTATGTAAGAAATGGTTCAATGCCACTCTTTGTGATCTAAGGAGGAATCGTAAAAAGTAGCGTTTTGCAATATCGCAGTTGAGACCACTTTTATAGTGATCTACCCTCACCTTATTAAGTCAGCAACCGACCCTTTTTTCCTCCGAGACCCTCGAAAAGTTTATGAAAGTGAAAATGTCTTTAAATGCACCTGTTTACCCTTGTTATAGGACATTTGTTAGAATGTACACTTTAAAAAAAAGCAAGACATAACAATTGGTCGCGTGGGTTAGACCGCTTTCTGTGAACGGGTTCAGTACTTTCTCCTGTACCGTGCGTGGGTGAATTTTTAACAACACCAAGATCCGGAACGTATTTGTAGGCCTTACAATAGTTTGTCTCAGTGCGGAAATCGAACCTGTGACACATAGTGCAGCAGTGAATCGCTAAACCACTACGCTAACCGTGTTGTTAAATCACGGTATGGATATTTCCCATCATATAAATTATTTCTAGTTTCGTTGTATCTCTTAACTAGTAGTATCAGGCTACGTTGACGAAGAAATTAGTGTTTGGCATAGACTGATAATTCTTACATTTTAGTTTTTAAGCCGCTGATAGCGTTCAGTGCTAGATTCTCAAGCGCAAGTATCAGATATTTTATTTATTTTATTTTATTTTATAAATTTTAAGGAAACTTACAGCTAATACATTTGAGTGATCATTGACAATATGCAGAAAAAGGCCAATTACAAGCTTCCGCTAGTAAACAGTTATATGTAACATAGGTATGACGGCGGATTACTACTAGCCATACCAATATACTGCTGAGCCAGTTCTGGGATGTTCTACCATTTTGTCTAGCAAATACAGCTTGATTCCCTACATCAAGCATAACAGAATCTAATAAATGCCTAGTCGTGTACATAGTTGCCGGTTTTCGAGAATGTTCTAATAAGATATTTTTTTAAAGATTAGTCAGTAGCCTGACACTCCGTTCCACTCGACCCAGAGCGGGAGAAGTCATTCGGTGACTTTCCCACCCGGAAAAAAAGGCACGTACATAGTTACACTTCCCAGGCCGAGTCTTGGACATTCTTATATTTTTGCCAGGAAGCCACTACAAGCGTTCGACACTAGATTGCCTAGCACAAGTATCAGAGATACTGCTTCAGTCTAGTATGCTGGTAGGTGCGTAAATATCCACATTCTCTTAGCTGAGTCTGTGATATAATATTAATTTATAATTTGGCCAACAATGTCGATAATACTTATTTTGAAAGGAATATAACCAGTTAGAAATAAATATATAAAAGTAATTATTGCAGCTTAAGTATAAGAACAAGATGTATGTTGTCGCAGACTTTTTTGTAGTCTTTCTCGAGTTCTTTATCTGTTCCATTCCTCAGTTAAGCAGCGTTCGTAAGAAACGCTTTCATTGGACCGTTTTTTCGACGACTTACTTAGCAAATCCATTTACCACGTAAAAGGCTTTTTATTTTTCGAGATAATATATAGCCTATGCCTATTCTGAAATTCTATTCTTAATATTGGTAAAAGTATAACTTAACTCAGATAAGGAGTTTTGATACTTTACCCCCTTTTGAAATAAAGTTTAGATTTAAAAGAACGTATTTTTAAGTATCAATCTAAAAACGCTTATTTGTACTACATCTATTTCTATGTGTATTTTTCAATATGTCTTTACATGTTTTTGTACATTCCTACATATAAGTTAATGACAGGACGATACAGTCCTAACTACTACATAAAAAATACTTTAGATCACAAATTTTATTTGGTTTGGTTCTGTTGACAACTCATAACAATTTTGGTTGTTGTCAACGCACTAAATTTTAATCCGACTTCCAAACTCTTTGACACGTCAGTATTTTGAGATTTTGAGACATAGCAGACACATGGAAAAGAAAAAAAACAAACATATAACAAATGAAAAAGACCGTGTGTCTTTTCTTTTACAAATCAATAAAAAATTATAAAGATCAAGGGCATCAAAGTTGAGGAATGGTGATTGCTGACGTCACATATTGCTGAAACGTACACTAAACCGTGAGGTCACGTGAAATTTCAACTCATTGTAGAATCTTAATTTTTTAATTACATGTATAAAGATTATATACATCATATTTTTTATATACATTTTGTTTACAATATAAAATCCAATAAAATACCGATTATAAAAACCTACAAAAACAATAATATACCATATAGGACAAAAACCATGAAAACTAGACTGTTACTTTTTTATAAAGTGAGTGGGTACTTCCTGCTTTCATCTAAATTTCCTGACAAAAGTAGTTCAGTAAAATTACTGTGTCATTCAACCGGCAATAATGCCATTTGACCACGGAACCCAAAATAATCCCGTTTAATTGTATCCAAATTAATCGCGACCGTCATTTTTATTCTGCTTACACTTTCACTTGCAAAAGTATTGTTCGATGTTTTGCGAACAATTAGTTTTAGTTGAGTTACTGGATTGTTAATGTTTTGTTTTGTTCTCAAAATGCTTTACGTGTTGTTATGTTTATTGTGGCACAAAACACATGTCCAACCACCCATATGCACAAAGCTTTAGGAATAATTTCATTGGGCGTAAGGAATAGAATACCCTGCTAGAGTCTGTGTTTTCTGATAGCTTTAACTTGGCGGTCTACAAGTCAAGAGTGAATACGTTACGTCTAGATAAGTCCATTTCATCTTCCATCACATCATATCATCCCATCTGGTGAGATGGTGGTCAAACGCGTACCTATCAACTATAAAAAAATTTGCTAGCGGGCCATTTCTTGCGTCTACCTTTGTACAATATTCTATACACTGCATCTATAAACACAAAGAAGAAACTATTTTCTGAATACAGCGTCAAAATTGATTATTAAATGAAGCAGCAATTAGCATTTCAAATGTTGGTATGACGAAGAGTGGGGGCGTAGTGGAATCCTTTTTCTGTTGCTTTCTAACTTATTTAGTTTTGAACGGAGTACAAAACTTTTTTTATTTTTTATTTTTATTCATAATAGGTTCATGTTTGACCACCATCTCACCTGATGGTAAGCGACGATGTGGTCGAAGATGGAGCATGCTTACCTAAAAGTAACCTATTGACTATACATACTTTGTAATATAAATATTATAATAATGTCTCCAGCTTTATCTATCTGTATGTCTGTAAACAGATTTTCATGCAGTTTTTATCAATAGTGAAAGTGATTCATAAGCAAGGGTGTCGTGTATAATTTATTAAAGTTTGATATAACTAAATTAGCAAAATAGAGACTACGCGAATCCTAGCCTGGTAGATACTATTAAAAAAAAATCAAATATCCAATCGTTAATTTGTCTAGACATAATAGTTTTGAAAAGGTTAGTTTTATTTGATATTTTCTTATAGCGTGTTCCGATAAGCAGCTTTCAGGTGTGACTGGGATAATAATATTCCACAACTTTCACACAACGCCATCTAGTCCCAAACTAAGCAGAGCTTGTGCTATGAGTACTAGACAACTGATAAACATACATATATATTTTTAAATGCATACATGTTATATATAAACTACACCCAGACAAAGAACAAATGATCGTGCTCATCACACAAACATTTGTCCTGGGTGAGAATCGAACCCATGACCTTGCGCATAGCAGTCAGGGCCACTGAACACTATACCAACATAAAAGACTACTTAAGACATTTTAACAAATAACAACGGGGTTTTTGACTAGGCATTTAATAACAACGAGTGACTTTCTATGATCTTTAATAATTGAGGAATAACACAATTTTTATCACAATAAAGATAGAATAATTCTTATCGCTACAAATCTTCGAAAATATCAGGGGAAAATATTACGTAACTGTTGGAAAAGTCCGACTTTGTAACTACCCATAAAATTATCAATCATAACAAATATTAATAGTGTCGTGTGAAATCAAGGTTTTTTTTTTTTAATTTATTACGGACTAGCTTCTGCCCGCGACTTCGTCCGCGTAGAAGTCGATAATATTCCATGGGATCCTGTCCCCGACTTGCTTGACAAAGATGCTCGGCTAATATGCATGATATAAAGATAATTTATAGCCTATAGCACTCAAGGATAATGCAGCTACATGTAAGCGAAAGAATTTTCAAAATCGGTTCGGTAGTTTCAGAGATTACCCCATACATACAAACTTACAAATTTTACCTCTTTATAATATTAGTATAGATGAGCACACTCTTGACCTCGATCTCGCCTAATAGTAAGCAATAGATGCGGTCTACGATGGAACGAGCGAGCCCAGAAGATGCCTATTCACTCTTGCTTTAAAGGCTGAAAGGTCATAAGTGGCAGGGAACAGAAGCCGGGAGAGAATTCCATAGCTTGGCTGTGCGCACAATAAATGTGGAGGAGAAGCGCTTGGTACTACAAAACTGTGTATCAGCCAAGTGTGGATGGTACCCAGCCATGCGTCTGGTAGACTGATAGTGAAAGCGAGATATAGGAATCAGGTCATGGAGCTCCTGCGCACACTCCCCGAAGTACAATCTGTAGAAAACCGACAGGCAAGCAACGGTTCGCCGATGAGCCAGGCTATGAAGCTTGTACACTAGTGCCTCGTCACCTATAAACCTTTTAGCTCTGCGCTCGATCGAGTCCAATGCAGCATGTTGGTTTGTTTACTCATCTTACCTGAACAGATTACGATTAATTCTGGTACACAGAAAGAAGAGCCCTGGAGTCGGCTATACGCTACTGTTCTGTCATTAACTGGCAAAATCTATATAAAAGATAAGAAATAGCAAAGCCACGAGAAAATCTACAGACAAGACAGAAATAAAACTAACAATAATAAAATTTAACAATACCAAAATTTTAAGCTTAAAAAGCTCCCAAGTCAGCAAACTTAATAGTTTGATAAACAATGTAACTTTTAAAATACAGTAGCTTCCAAAACTACTTTATTTTATAATAATTATCAATAAGGTTTTATTTTATTTGCAATATTAGTTATTTTGTATACATAAATACGAATAATAAATCAATAAAGTAACGATAACATGGTGCAAACATAAAAATGCACGAGCATATTTTAGGTGGGTTTTAAGTCAGTAGAATTCTGACACTTTCTAATGCTCCACACAGATTGAAGAGAAGATGATTTTCTGCCCGAAAAGAAATGCCTTGATTATCCGGTCAGCGGTACAAACACGACATTTTTTATCATTATCTTCTTAGCCTTTAGCGAAGGAATCTAGATATTGTTACGCCAGTCCCTTAGCTAAGTACGTCGAGAAACTTCGACCGACATCTAGAATGTTCGATACACTAACACCACCTGGCGGCGAGTAGCAGTACTGAATATGTCGAGAAACTTCGACTTCTAGAACGTTCGAGACGCTAACGCCACCTGGCGGCGAGTAGCAGTACTAAGTATCTCGAGTAGCTTCTAGAACATTCTTTGCAGTATAGGCAGTGAGTCGATTGTACAAGAATGTTCCAGAAGGCAGATCGGGGTATAAATATATCTCAAAGGAACGCAGACGGCGACGACGTATAAAGATACGTATTTATTTTAAGTAACCCTTATTAAACTTATTTAGAAAGATTTTTTGAGAACAATTTAGGTTTAAACATTATTGAGTTATGAGTCAGCAGATTGATAACAAGATAAGTTAACGTAGGATCGAACTAGTAAAGCCTCATACTCTCGTAGTAAGTACATAGATATATAAGTAGGTAGTAACTCGGGAAAGGGGTCTCGTGTAAAGCATAGGATGCTATGCCAAAACTGAGAGAATTCCGAAATGAAGTACGCGAGCAACATAATAACATAACTCTGTGACATACTACGGATCTGAGATACTAGACACAATTTCTTAAATACTAAATAATTTTATTTCAGTTGAATTGAATCCATAATGCAAGAGCGGTTAAAGTACTGAGAACGTTTGGCGACATTCCCATTTTAATAAAATTCTCTCATTTCTAATGAAAACGTATTTTTATTTCAATTACATATAATAAAGTTAAGTGCCTTTAACATATCCTACATCGTTTTACCTGTCTCAGAAAATCGTGTAGTAATCGCAATAAAAAAATTCGCGGCATCCAAAGTAACACTACGTATTAGCATATGTTATGCTCATGTGAGCTCATACATACCGTCAATTTATGGGCATGTAATATCGGGACAATTGCCATGAAGGAAACGACAAGAAGGGAATGTTACTGCCACGTCTCTCTAATTTATTAGACGTAATATTCGGGCCAGACCGACGCCGGCTCTTACAACTCTCACCTGTACGTCTCCACACTCGGCTTTAAGAACATAATCTTTATTACCTCCTGTAGTACTCAGAGTTCCGTTATTTTACTCTCTGCTGCGGCCGTAATATATCCAGGATTACGTGGTCCTATGAAATATGCAGTATCTTTGAGCGGGACGAATGTACGATGTTTCTTTAAGCAGCGTGCGGGCATCAAATCACGTTGCGTTCTTTTTTATTTTACACTCTGAATATGCAGAATTTCATGAGTACGTGCAGACTATATCATCAGCTGTTGCCTGAATTATTGATTGTGACGCCCGGCGCAACACATTGCGAATGAATAATTAATACCGCGTTGTGGCTTCATTTCAAAATATAGTGTCGCTGCGGTTTGATCTTTTGCCTTAAACCGATCCGCGACGCATTCACAAAATGGTTAAATGGATTTTATTTGAGTATATATTTTAATGTTATTTGTGACATGTTCATTAGCTGCATGACTGTGCAACAAAACGGCTTGTTCACTCAGGTTTTCCAAATTACTTTCTTTTGTCATCGAAATTGTTCGGTGTGGCTTTTGAGGACAATCTATTCATTGTTGTTGGATCAGCCTAAGGCCTCCATTCTTTGTAGTTTATAAGAAAACGATGCTAAATCGTTTATAAAAAATAATTTGCAATTGAAGGGAAACTATTGTAATAAATCTTTTCCGCAATTAAAGTAACTGAATGGAAAGTTTTAATGGATGTTTATGTTGACAAAACAAATTAAACGGATGAGAATATACTTCATTACCGTATGTTAAATATGGACGAGTGATGTGGGACGATACGTCAGCGCTAATGAGGTCTGCTTAATAAAGTTGCTTGGATGAAACAACCAATCTGTCCGCTCATTACCGTAACTTGTAACTTTAAAGGCTTTTTCAATGAGTTCGCTTTTTCCTTACTTTGTTGAACTGCCAAACTCTTGTTTGAACTTTGAACTTATTTTGTTGGTTTTGATTCTTAATCCCGTTCCGTGCAGTCTATTTACTCATAGTTGTTAAATTCGATATGTTTTTTATACGTTATTATTACGTTTATGTTAGTATTTTAATTTACGTTAATATTATTATTTATTTATATTATTAATCTAAACTGGATTAATATCTCAAAAACATGTAATTTAACTATAAAATACAGTTTTTATAAGTAGGTACTTACCTATTTATAACATAATAAGAGTGTCTACATTTATCACGATGTTATACAAACTATAAGTAAGTGTAAGTCTCTATTCCTGAAAATAAATTAACGATTTTAATGAAACTTAGTTCACTTACGTATGATTTATTTTTTATTAAAAGCTAAATATATTTTTAAAATAGAAAAAATATAGATTGTTCACTTTCTGTAAGCCATATTTAGCCTGAAACGTTCCTACTGCTGAGCATGTTGGCCTCTAACCAACGCGGGCCCACTGCGGCCTGCTAATACTTAAAATTGCTCACTCTTTTTTTTGTTTCTTTTGTTTTATAGTTGGCTTGCGCTTGACCACAATCGGTATTTGTTACCTAAATCTGTTCACTCATTTCCAATTACAAAGACTTACTATTTTGTATGACTGTATCCACCCCTAACACCACTGCGGACGCCTCAACGTAACCACGACCGCTCTGCCAAGAGTGAAGTGCCAAAGAAGAAGCAGATATTGTATATTCTACTGTCAGGAGGTGGTCTGTACCACAGAATAGAGTAGACAGCTTTCTTGAGGTATTCCTCGAAGCGCTACCATTTTGAAGCGCACCTAATGAAGCGCTCCTTTTTTATTCCTCGGAGCGCACCTTTCAGTAGCGCTCCCAATAGCGGTGCGCAGTAAAAGGTGCGCTCCGAGGAATAAAAAAGGAGCGCTTCATTAGGTGCGCTTCAAAATGGTAGCGCTTCGAGGAATACCTCGCTTTCTTAGTCCTGTATCTATCGTCACGGATCAAGATTGTCACAACTGATGTACTTTTTACTTTGTACAATAATGAAAAGGTAAGGAACTTTTAGCTAAATAATAACAACTGCACGGGTCGATCTTTAAAGTTAAGCAATGCTTGATGAGGATGAGCTATGGATGGGTGAACATATGAACATATCAACATTCCTTTGTGCCCTGGAATACACGTGAAACTGTTGGGTCCCGGTTGTCACTTGTTCATCTTTGACGGTCTTTACAGGTAGTCAGAAACCTGAAATCTAACACCAATCTTGCAAAATGGTATCGTGTTTACCAGCTGCTTAGTTGTGGAACTCAGATAGACTGTAGCTTCATGTAAAATAGCGTTACTTAGCTGTATCTGTTTAGACTGGAAACTGACCCTTATTTAGGTGGTTAAAAACTAGCAGATTTTTTTTTTAATTGAAAATAATTTCGCCTTTGACCACCATCTCGCCTGATTTGATTTCTGTAGTAGTAGTAGTAGTACTGATCGAATCAAAGCTCCAGAGCCTTGAACATCGGCGACGAGTTGCTAGTCTACCGATTTTCTATCGGTTACATTTCGGGGAGTGTGCGATGGAATTACACAATCTAATTCCGTCAAGCCCGTTCCATCATCGGACTACAAGACAAACGGCAATGCGCCATCGTTACATGGTGGACATCCCACCTATACGCACTAAACGTTTTGGGAATACCTTCATTGTACGTACGGCTAAGGAGTGGAATTCCCTGTCGGAGTCTGTGTTTCCCGATAACCTAGGGGTATTTATGTCAAGAGTGAATAGGTTACTTTTAGGTAAGCGTGCTCCATCTTCGACCACATCATCACTTACCATCAGGTGAGATGGTGGTCAAACGCGAGCCTATTATAAATAAAAAATAAATAGTTTGTAATGGATTTCTGCTCTATTTTCTATCTGTATAATTCTCCTAGCTTTCTTATACGTCGAAAGATATATCTCCGGGGTCACGTACACTAAATATAGCACAGATGCACTTGTGTCTAATCCGACCACTTGGTCTTTAGTTGTTCTAAGCTTTTATTTATAGCGAGACACTGCAGCTTATAACTTTGCCTTTTCTACGAGTCTTCAAAGAAGAAAGCTAACGTTACGTTTATAACATCTTTTTATTTTTATACGGGTTCGTCTCAAAGAGAACAAGTCTTTTAAACTTTATCTAGGTTTAGTCTGAGATAAATTAATCGTTTATTTTAAAGTGGCAATTTAAGGACTCCGACTGTTTCTTTGTAGTGTTCAAATTGTGTAGAATTATTATCATGTATTGCGTTATGATTGGCGTGAACGAAAGAATTAAGGATAAGTGCTAAACATATAATAATGCTAGGAAAATAATATGCATAATTAAGTAGGTAACATTATTTTGTATAATATAGCAAGCACACTTTAGTTAGAAAAAAAAACCTATTTAAAAAATCTAAAAAACCCGACTGCTCAACTGAAGTGTAAGAAACAAGCACATTTTTATTTTTAAAAGTGACAAGCAGGCGGGACCCAATTGAACGTATTTTTTTAAATGGGTCGGTCCGCCTGCTTGTCACTTTTAAAAATATAAATGTGCTTGTTTCTTACACTTCAGTTGAGCAGTCGGGTTATTTAGATTTTTTAAATAGGTTTTTTTCAACTTTTTAGTTAAAGTATTAATTAACAATTTTTTAGTTTTCCCGGTCGTGTCACAATGGCACTCCACCGGATTCAGAAAGTGAGTCCATATTTTTAAATTTTCTCATTGTGTTATTTTGCTAGTATTACACTAATGATAAACATAATATACCTATTTGAAATCCTTATGTTAAGCCCTTTAATTTGATACCCATATTGAAGTATTTGAAAAAAAAAATTTTTTTTCACCATGTGTAATGGCTTCGCACAGCCGCCATGTTTATTTTTTTTTTAAATTAATGTCACCTATCTAAGAACAATCGGGCTGTTAAGACAAATCTAACGATACCTCAATTGTGTGAATGTGAAACATTCCGAGTCATTCCCGTCGAATACTTCGGAAGTATTCTGAAATATTCCGAAACTTTGGGAATATTTCAACTGTAAAAAAAAACAGGAAAATCGACCTTTGAAGTCTGTTAATATACCAAAACCAGCTCCTAAGTAGGTAAGAACAAATACTTTTCTGAAAACCGCATCAAAACGTGTTTGCTTGCAAGGTTTGCCTTTATTTGCTTTTATTGACTGGGCTATTATACGCGTTAAGTAGGTAGGTAATGATTAATACCTACCTATGCGACTCGCGAATACTCGCGATGCGTACAGAGCTACATACAAACTAACCAAAAACATAGGTAACCCTTTTTCAAATAGCAAATCAAATATGCTTGGCCTGGTTTTTTTATTTTACAACTGACATTTAAGGCTATAATCGCATAGCACGACTTACAACTCGATCGCCTAATGCATGTATTTTGACCAATAGGATGCACGAAGCGTATTTTAGTAGTGTTCGTAATAGTAAGTATTAATATAATGTTACACGCCCTGTACTCACAAAATGCATATTATTTCTAATTGGGCGAAAACAGGATGTGGTTTGTCACTAGCTGCGCTTCCGCAGAAATATTTTAAGTGAGTATGCGTATCTTTGGCCGATAGTACCTACCTAAAAACAAAAGAATAAAAAATCCTGTTAATCGCAGGCTAATAAATCTACCTATAAAAATATCAACATATACTTAATCAATCCCATTTATAATAAAATAAACATTTATATTTTACTCTCGTAGCGTACATACGTACTCTCGCAGTGAACAATAATTAACTCACCCACCACACAACAAGCAAACACATTTATTCCCATTGAATTATTCGGGCGAAATATTCGGAAACATTCGATTGCGGGGTACGAATCTTTCTCGCGCGGGTGAAAACTTCTCCGGGAAGCAGCATCCCCTCCTTCTTACCGCACCCCGCACCGCCATCGCCTGCACGCACGACTCGTGGCCGGTGGCAGTCGGGTGCGCGCGTCGCGGTGCCAGCGCGGCGGCAGCGGCCGGCGCACAGAGATCGACGATCGATGCAAAATACGATTTTACAGCAAAAAAAAAATGAAATCTTAATAAATAATTAAAAGTTTCTTTAAATCAGAATGATTCAAAATGAATTTATCATTTTGAATAATTCCCATTTAAAGAAACTTTCCCCGAAGTATTCCGGAATTATTCGGAATTATTCAGAAGTTTTGCAACTATAGTCTGGAGATATGAGGTAATAAAGAATATTACATACATACATACAAGATAAGCGCGAAAAACATAACCCTTCCTTTGCAGTCGGGTAATATAACATATTAAAATGAATGACACGACCCTAACACATATTATGTGGATAATGGGGTGCACATATACTTACATTTATTTGTTTTTTTTTTCATGGCTTTGCATTTACATTCAGCCAAAGTCAAAGTTTGGGTAACAAGGATTTAAGAAAAACGGAAAGGATTTTTTTTTCACGGCTTTGCATGATTTATTTGTTATGACTTTATAATTTATAAAAAATGTGTTATGTACTGTTTGTTATTATATACCCTAATAAGTAAATAAATGCCAATGTTCAGTCTGTGATAGTGTGTATAAATTAATGTTCATTAAAATTTATGAACGTATTCAGGTTTCTATTGAAACGCAAAATAAATGTAAAAAAAAACAATAAAACAAATTCTACTTCGTCATGGAAAGGCTTTTACGAAAAAAATACAGATTTAATCATTTAGGTCACTGGTTACATTAGCAATTCTTGGAAACGTCCGAAATATAAGTTAACTTTTCCTTGTAATGCCTTTGTTGGTTTCGTGCCAAACAATCGAATGAAGTCTTTGCTAAGCCAGATTGGACTTTTAAAAGTTTTTAACTTCTTGTACTAATTCCCGTTTTGGATTAACTCGTTTGGAACGTCTGAATGCCTTATTTTTTATTTGGCTTGCAGCAGCCAGAGACAACTTAAGCTTAAAAATAGTAGCTAAAAGTTTGTACAAAAGTCAGATTATTTAAAATAAAGCTGGTACTTTTGACTGTGTTCCTTTTTTAACGAACACCAAATAAATAATAATACGATCATACCTCCAAAGAAGCTTTTATATTTTGAAACCAAATTCAAGTAAAAGTAATACAATTCATTAGATCATGTTTATACCTAATATCTATGAACAAAATTTAAATAGAAAAGAAATATGACAAAAATATGACATAATAGTTCATGGTACACATTCCTGCATACTGAATCAAATTGGCCAAGTGGGAGTCAGACTCGCCCATGTGCCATGTTTGTATGAAATACAAAGTTATATTTGCGGTTTTAGAAAATGTATTATATCTCAAAAACTACTGACCTGATCTCGTTCAAACCAATTTTCGTTGAAATTTTTCATTAAGATCTACAGCATATCTATTTTTTTTAGATTTTTCACTCTATTATTATAGAAGTTAAAGGTGGGGGGACACACATTTACCACTTTGGAAGCGTATATCTTTTAATGACTGACTTTAAGAAAAAGTGGTTTTAGAAACATCAATATCATTTTAAAGTCTTAGTTTCAGTTTTATGTACGGAGAGCCCCCGCCCTTATTTTTTTCATATTTTTCTTATTGTCCTAAAATCGAAAAGCGGTTCTCAGAATACATATACCTATCAAGTTTCATATGTTTAGTCTTTATAGTTTCGGAATAAAATGGCTGTAACATACAGACACACAGACAGACAGACAGATATGACGAAACTAAAAGGGTTCCGTTTTTTGACAATCGACGACGGAACCCTAATAACGTGAATTACAGCTGCGCCAAAAAGGTTATATTTATTCTTATTCCTATAATAATGCCAGACAATTGCCGTCTATGGCTTAAAATAGGATCGCCTTATTAAAAAAGCACATAAAACAAATCCATCCAAACCATCCATCCAAATTACACAGCTTAAACGTAACGTAAACGTAAACTTGGTAGTCACGGTAGCTAACTTGCCATTCCTCCGCTAAGCCTTCGTAATAACATAAGTGCATCCACTCAGACGGGTATGCATGAAGTTAGGGAATTTCAAAGCCACTGAAACTTTGTCATTGCTGAGAATAATGATATGCGTATCTTGGAATGCAGCTTTAATTGATTACATGAAGGATGGGCTGATGGAAGATCCTTTGAGAAGGCTTTGCAAGTTAGAGGAGCGGTGTTGAGTTGCGATGAATTTTAATTGAGGGTTATTGATTTATAGATGTAGGAGGTAAAGTGGTAGGTACGTATTGTGGAGGTCTGCTATGCGAGCGATCAGCCTATCGCACTGGCTGATATAGTTTGAATTTAGATCGCAATGTTAGACATGCGAATAAATTGTTTTAAGAAATGAACAGAGCGGCCGACACCGCTCGCATAGCAGACCAGGAGAATGTGGAGGTCTGCTATGCGAGCGGTCAGCCTGTCGCACTGGCTGATATAGTTTGAATTTAGATTGCAATGTTGGACATGCAAAGGAATTGTTTTAAGAAATGAACAGAGCGGCCTGGGACACCGCCGGCATAGCAAGATCGACATCATTTTAACTTGAAAAATATATTTAGATTGTCTATATAAATGTGAACATAATTATATACAAACTATAAAACCTATCGCGTTTATATAGAAATTCCCGAGTACACACACGCCCCCGTTACAGTATACATATTTGTAGTTTTGAGACAAGTTTGAGAAATTGAACGTCAGGCTTTGTAAAAGGAAATTTAAAAATGCTGGCAAGCAGTGGAATGCAAAGTAAACTGGTACTAGTGGTGGTGATATATTTAACTATACATTAAAATATAATTAAACAAAATATAGGTCCTCGGTGTTTGTGTGTCAGTGTCATTACTGCTTATTTCACATAAACTAGATTTCCGTCCATAGTTTCATACGTAGATTTCCTTGCAATTTTTTTATTGTGTCGCTCCATTGAACTTCAAAGGGTTCTTGTAAAAAAATATAACAAAACTTGTTCAGCCATTTTCCTGTTTCGCGCTTACCAGTACATTTAGTGATTCATTAATTAATTTTAATCATGTATAGATTAAACGTTACTATTTACACGATTATTCAATTATGTAAAAATAAATATTATAATAGGGTTTTGTGAAATATCAAGCTGAGGATCGTTCAGGGGGTTACGGGAATATTCTAAAGAGATACCGTGGCTCTAGAACGTAAAGAAAATTAAAAGAACAGGGTGTGGTTTTAGTATCAACGGGAGGAACAATTTGATGACTTTCTCACCCAAAAAAGTAGCATCTGTTTACGGCATACGTCAAAGTACTGCCACGTAAGTAAGATGTAATAAGATGTTCCTACAGAAAGTGAGGCGATACTTCACACCTGGACAGCTTTAGAATTTATATAAAGCACAGGTCCGTTCCTGTATGGAGTAATATTGCAATCACTTGTGGGATGGCTCAGCCAAATACCATCCAGCTGCACATGACTCGATAGAACGCAGAGCTAAAAGGCTCATAGGTGACGAGGTTCTGGCAGGCAAGCTTCACAGCCTGGCTCACCGGTGAAACGTTGCTTGCCTGTCTATCTTCTACAGGTTGTACTTCGGAGAGTGTGCGCAAGAGCTCCACGACCTAATCCCTTCATCCCCCTTTTACTACCGGTCTACCAGACGTACCGCAGGATACCATCCACACTTGGTCGATATACCGTCTTGTCGTACGAAGCGCTTCTCTCGTGTGGAACTCTCTGCCGGCTTCTGTGTTCCCTGCCACATATGACCCGTCAGCCTTTAAAGCAAGAGTGAATAGACATTTTCTGGGCTCGTTCGTTCTACCATAGACCTCATCTTACATTTACCATCAGGTGTGATCGAGTTCAAGAGCAGGCTCATTCAGAATAAAAAATAAAAAAAAAATGTTGCTAGTAATAGAGAATATATTTATCTAAGCCTACATCGAAAGTAATATTATGATTCTATTTATTTAAAGTTTAAACATAATATTTAAATTTTGAAATAAGAATATAAAAGTACCATTAGCACTTAAAACGGGATATTTACCATGTGTACTTATTGTTTCGAATTTTCAATATTTCGGGACTGTTGCAAGCGCCATGATCTCGAATGAATGGAGGTCATTGCGGCTGCTAAACGTTTACTACTGTTACGTACTGTTAGTAACCATCTTAGCTTGAAAAATTATATGAATATAAAAATTTATAAACTATTGAATATTTAATAAATAGTAGTTCACCGGTTTCGGGAACACGGTCCAAGCTACCGGTGTTCAGGGCTCTTGAGAGAGGAACCTCCTATACGCGCCGTTTCCATCAAGAGCACTGTTTATTAGATCAAGCCCTTTCCACCTTCCCAACAAAAGCTTCCGCAGATGTTGATCGAGGCTCTTGGTTATTATGCCATGCACTGTAAAGATTATCGGTACAATGATTACTGTATCTACATCCCACATGGCGACAACTTCGCGAGCCAGGTACTAAATACTTATAAAATACAACTAAATTGGTTTTTCTAAAGTATTACATTTTAAAGTAATATCTCTTTACTTTCCTTATAAATCACTCAAAAAATTACATAAAAAAACATCGTAAATAATTAGTTACATAAAAAAATACAAAAAAGTAGGTAATATTATTATTACGAATATTTCAGTAATATAAGTTTAGATATATACTAAATTGTAGTTATTTTAATAATCTGGGACTCAAACTGGAAGTGGAAACTCCATTTAATCCTCGCTTTATTGAGGCCTTTCAATTTAAGCTCTTGTCAAATCTCGGTGTAACTATTTTGGTCAACTAATTTCGACATAACGTGGGGTACGACAGCGGATTTAGTTTTCATAGACTTCAAATACCGTGTTTATTTAAACCTTACTTCTAATCACAACTAATTAAAGTTGTGAATATTATTTTAAGTAAATTTTAGGATTCCGTACCTCCAAAGGAAAAACGGGACCTTTATGGGATCATTTTGTTGACCACCTGTCGCCGGTCGAAGTAACGTGTATAGATGTCATACTGAAATTTATATCAAACTTGTATGTCAATGAGATGAACAACTATTACCGTTTCGATGTAAATGATAATAAAATGTCACCACATGTTTTGTTTAATTTATACCAGGGACCTGAAACCTGCAGAAGCCAAGAATCATAAAATTTAGCTAAAAGCAATGTTAAGAATAATAATTGTGATCGAGAGATCGCTGGTTAAAATCCCACCCATTAATTACACTACAGGCATGAACCCAGTCCAGACACAAGCATATCTAACTTAGTTGGAGGGGTTAACAAGATTGCAAAAAATGTGAATTCTACACATATTGCTAGTTCCTTTTTTTAAAAAAAGGCATAATCTGAAACCGTAGATACTATTGGACTTATACACCTACTTAGATAAGATTGTACGAAACTCTTGGTGCGTGAGCCAAACTCACACTTGATATCTTTTTAAATAAAAATGTTACTATGGTATTTTTTTTACTGTCATCCAATTCTACCAACTACTTTCGATATATACCTTTGAACAAACCAACTAACAAACGTTTCCACTTTATAATATTAATATACATATAAAATATTTGTGTTGTAATGCTTAGCTTCTGGTCAAATTAAAAGCCCTTGGATCACGGAAAGTATCAATCAGCCTTTTTGATATTTTGTTTCTACTAACAAAATAATTGATTGATTGAATAATAAAATTCATTGTTTATTTAGGCTATGCTCTAGTAAAAAGGACTATAGCCAAACATAAGTGACTGGGTTTGATGAGCAAAGTTATATCGGGTATTTTATTAGGAATACCTCAGTAGCAACTTAAAATCTCGGGGCTTCCCACTATTACATAGAACTAGTAGTCGTGCGGGCCTTCGCTCCTGGGGAATTTATCACGATAAAAACATAACCTTCTTCTTTTTCAGTCGAGTAAACCGATAACCTTCCTCATGCTATAAGCTACTTGTATACCCAATTTCATCCAGAACCATCCTTTATTTTTGAAGATCCCAACCCCGAATCGCATTTCCGACTACCTTGATCTTATAGCTTTTCATGGTCTTCTTCCTGCTCATAATTACCCTACTCGTGATGCTACTTGTCTTGACCACGTTATGCTTAAGGCGACCTCATCAGCGCTCACAATAGTGATTGAAGCTTGTGTGACAGACCATAATCCAGTCCTTCTCTGTCTCAGACAAAGTAAACAAAAGTCAAATACTGCTGCCAAAACTGTGTCAAAAGTAAATTACAAGTCGCTGGATACTGATATGAAGAATTTGAATCTCCATGCGATTTATGAGTATACCGACGCTAATGAAGCCGCTTTTTATCTTATAGACACGATTGCTGATATTGTACGCTCTCACACAACCATAGTTAGACTGCCAAATCAAAAACGTTTACTTAAACCGTGGATGACAACTGGAATGCTACGTTGCTTACGTAACAGGGATGCTATGCACCAAAAACTGAAGGTATCACCAGATAATGCTATACTAAAAATAACATATAAAAGGTATAGAAACTACTGCACTAAAATAATTAAAAAACTCAGGAGGGACCACGACAGGGCGGAGCTGACCAAGGCTGGCAAAAATAACAAAAAGATTTGGGAAAATATAAAGAGAATTACTAACACCAAAGCCCAAAAAAATCCCTCTACTGACTTACTGGTTTCTTCTGTTTCTCCACAACTGTCGGTAGATAATGTTAATGAGTTTTTTGTTGATATGGGGAAAAATCTTGCAAACGCTTTTACTCACCACAGTTTTAATGGAGGCTCCCTGCCTAATGCTACAACTACGCCATTACACTCTTTTGTAATGATCGATACTGATGACGATGAGGTGGAATCGCTGCTCATGTCCTTAAAAACTGACGCTGCAATTGGATGGGACAGCATCTCTACCAGGTTTCTTAAACTTTATAAGAGTATGTTAGTCCCCCCATTGACATATTTATTTAATCTCTGCCTCAGCACGGGTGTGTTCCCCCATTACTTGAAAAAAGCTATTGTGCATCCTATTCACAAGGGAGGGAGTAGAAACTGTGTTAACAACTACCGACCCATTGCTATCCTACCTTCGATTTCCAAAATACTAGAACGCATTATTAACAAGAGGCTCATTCGATATCTTGAGGAAAAAAAGCTTTTATCTTCTAACCAGTTTGGCTTCCGTCGATATAAGTCAACTAATGATGCTGTTCTAGACCTAACGAGTCACATTGTTAAAAGCATGGATGAAAAGAAGAAAGTAGTGTCTGTTTTCCTAGACTTAAAAAAAGCTTTCGACACAGTTTCTATTCCCATCCTTATACGGAAACTCGAAGAACTGGGAATACGGGGCCTTCCATTGCAAATACTTGCGGACTACCTAAGCGACAGGAAACAATGCGTAAAAATTAACAATTACCTAAGTGGGGAGCTTCCTGTCACTTACGGCGTTCCTCAGGGGAGTGTGATTGGTCCCACACTCTTCTTGGTATATGTTAATCGGCTGTGCAACCTTATTTTGCAAAATGGAAAAATTACAGCCTTTGCTGATGACACTGCACTCACATTTACGGGTAATACCTGGCATGAAGCTTTTAACGCGGCACAGAGGGGGCTAGATATGGTTTTAGATTGGCTCTATGACAATAAACTTACCCTTAACACTGATAAAACAAATATAATTTGCTTTACCCTACGTAAATCGACACAACCATCGAATTCATTCTCTCTAATCGCTCACTCAATTGACTGTCCAAAAACCTTACCCTGCTCTTGTCCCAAACTCACACGTACACAAACCATCAAATACCTCGGAGTGACTCTTGATGATAAACTGAGCTTCTCACCACACATAGAATCACTGACAGTAAGGATTAGAAAACTAATGTTCGTTTTTAAGACTCTTCGAGATGTGGCAGAAGCTCGAATCGTCAAAGGGGTCTATCTTGCCCTCTGCCAAACACTTTTGTCATATTGTGTTTCGGCATGGGGTGGTGCACCTAAGACCCTGCTGCTAAAATTAGAAAGAGCACAAAGAGCTGTGTTGAAGGTGAGTACTTTTCGTCCAATACTCTTCCCAACAGAAGAATTGTACAAGTGTTGCAGGGTGCTTTCTGTAAGGCAACTCTATATTCTCAGTACAGTCACATTACAACACAAAAATACCCCATACGCTATTATGAGCAAAAGACGTAAAGATGAAGTTTGTCAGCGCTACACATGCAAGTACTCATTTACAAAACGATTCTTTTGTTTTCAGGGTCCTCAATTATATAATAAACTCCATAAAAAACTAAAATTCTACCCACTATCAACCTCGTCTCTTAAAAAAATTGTAAGCAACTTTCTACTTGCAACAAACTATTTTGATACAGAACGCCTGCTCTCTTTCGAATATAATTGCCCCTGAAACCCCTCCGCAAAACCACAACACATACATTTACATACACTATCACCTTTGCACACACTCTCACTGTTATACGCAGACACATACTTACAAACACACACACACACACACACACACACACACACACACACGCACAAAACAATGACATTTTATAAAATATATAAATGCATGAATTGTAATTGTAGATTAATTTGTTTGTTAATAGGATTATGCTAACTTACCTTGGCAAATACTTGTTCTCCTGCAATTTCTTAATGTGATAATTATTATAAGTTTGGGCTTGTACCAGCGTCCTTAATACAAGTTATTTTGATAACTTAGTAAGGGTGCTGGGTGCTACACCTAACAGTTTTTATTAACCCAATTGAAAGTGTAACTTAGGATTATTTCTGTTAATATTGTAATATTATGCGATTAAATTAAAATTAAATTAGAGCGTTTAAACACACTTTTTAACCGACGAAAAAAAACGGAGAGGTTCTCAAGTCGACGCGTATATATTTATTATTTTTTAAAAATAGATTTGGAAAATTCTTTTTTTGATCGAAAGGGTACTTCAAAGGTGGTCTTACGGTCACCAAGTCAGGATCTGATGATAAAATCCTGGAACTTCTGGAAATTGAGGGAACTCTTCAAATATTATAGGCACACCTATAGTGATTTGAGTATTTTTTACAGTAACGTGTGCAGTTACATTTGAAAAGCATCATTTGGTGAAGTGGAACTGATGATGAAGACCACAGATGGCCACCGGAACTACTCAATAATAAGTATTTCATGGTTTCCACTTCTATTATTTGAATATAGTTATTAAGCACAATATGCTCGTCAAAACGCATATGGTGAAGTGAAGCTGATAGAAATGTAGGCCATAAAAATATATTTTTCGGTCCGGGATCGCACCAGTGACATGCAGCGCAGCAATCAATCCGCTCAACCACTGCGAAAATTTTGTATAGTCGAAAATTAAACTTATTCATCAAAATCTAGCTAAAGAAGTGCACATTTTTCGAAATGCACATTTAACATCTAGTGGACATTTTTCGAAATGCACATTTAGCGTTTAGTGGACATTTTGCGTCAAGTGGACATTTTGTGAATTGCACATTTTGCGTCAAGTGGACATTTTGCTTGAAACCTTTTACAAGTTCAATGTAGCTGCAACTAGCCATAACCTATTTGTAGATTCGCAGGTATCATCAACTAGTGCTAGCACGTACCTTGGGTGGCGGCTGCTTGTAGTGCAGCGAGATCTTGCTGAGCTCGTGGTCGAGCTTCGCGAGCTCATTCTCTGAATACAGTCTGTAGAAGACCGCCAGGCTAGCAACTTAGAAACGAGCTATCTCGCATTAATTAGTTCTATTCATAAATAAAACACGGAGAGAAAATTTTACATTTTATATTCAGGTAACACAGACTCTTAAAAATAAAACCTTAAAAACTATCCTACATTCAGGCTGAAAGGTTACAAACGTAATTTAATAACCTTTGTACTTAGGTACTACAAAGGGTACATAAATTATTTAATAATACTGGCATGTTAAAAGTATGTATCCTTTTACGTACGTCGGTCAAGCTCCAAAAGATTTTCATATTCATTCATGTATACTTATCTATATTTTCCCTGTTTTTTTTATTTTAAGTGTTGCATAAAAACTACTAATAAAAATAAAATAATGTTAGTGGCTTCTCCATATTGGAAACAACTAGCGATGGTTCGGACTCCAGAGAGCGGAACAACCTAACAACACAAGACGTGTCTAGAGATACTGCAATAAGCTCTTAATCCAGCTGTTTTAAGAGAGCCTCTAAACGTGTTAGTCAAGGATCTTGGCTATAAGAGCACTTAGCTCAATTTCACTATTACGATTATTTAAATGATTGATTGATACTTTTTTTTTTATTAAAAATAAAGAGTTTCGCGTTTGACCACCATCTCACCTGATGGTAAGTTATGATGTGGTCGAAGATGGAGCACGCTTACCTAAAAGTAACCTATTCGCTCTTGGTTATTACTGTAGTGTTCCTACAGGGTAACTTAATTGGCTCAGTATCACACACAGAACAGATAAAAGAGGTTAGACAGGAAATAGTTCCTGATTTCTATGAGATCGCGTGTCGCTGCTTGTCTCCCACTCCCACAGCTCAACTACAAGCAAGAGGCCCGTTACGTATGCGAATTACGCACACAAATAAATTACACACACTTAAATCGAGAGCTCGCTACTGATTAGTTACAATCAACAACAATCACTGTCGATAAACATGCGCCGTGCATCACGGCCAATCAGGGCCACGAAACGAAACTTCAATGGTTGAAGTGAGAGGATGCAATACATTGTAAACGGACTTGGTCATTGCGTTGATTAAGCGAGTACACATCGGGCAATGTATATTTTTTGAAACTTCTTGCAATAATGTTGTTAATGTTCGGAATTTCATAGTGATCCAAATATTTTTATGTTTTTTTACAAATATAATTGTAATTAAATGCCCGCGCCTCTGACGTAATTGTCTACCCGCAACCCGTGTGCTTGAGACAACGTCATCTTTATGTTTAGGTTATAGTTCACAAACACACAGCGCACGGATTGATCTTCGAGGTTAACCAACGCTTGCCGAGGTCGGTATGTGGATGGGTTACCATCTTAAAAAACGAGATGCCTCAGAAAACACGTTTAGCCGTTGGTCCTGGCTATCATTTGTACATTTTTGGCAGTCGTCGCGGGTAGTCACCAGTTAGAAAATCTAACTTGTGACTACCCACTGGTCTTGCCAAACGGTATCCTGTTACCCAGCTACTGGGTTGTGGAAGTCAGATAAGCAGTCTCTCCATGTATAACACTAATGTTCAGCTGCTTCCTTTTCGACTGGAAGCTGATACAAACATTGTTTAGAAAACGCTAAGCAGATTATAATCTCATTGCTATGCTATGCTCACTATGTTGGGAATCAAACCCAACATACACGCGGCCGACGCGTGAGCAGCGCACTTACCTGCGCCTGAGTCATCGACGGCGAGCGGTGGCGGGGACGTGTGCGGCGAGGGGGCGACGGAGCGAGAAGGGCATGGACCCGGCACTCGCGCTCTCGGACACCACCGACTACGGTCATTTTATCGTTAATTTAAATCTTTTTCTGTTTGTCCGCGAAGCTCTTACTTTTTGTAAAAGGGAAGGCAATAAACCGCGCCTACGAATTTTATATACAGTCCATTTTATTTAACATCCCACATTGGCTTCAACATGGTCCTACGTGGAACTCGCCGGCCTAATTACAAGAATTAGAAGAACTCGGGGGCATCTTCATTTGACTTCGATTTCGAAGCCCTTCAATTTGCGGTCTTCAGCAGCGACAGTTCCTGCAGGAGTCATCAAGGTCCTGACGAACACTTCTTCGCATCGCAGCCGCATACCTACCTACGTTTCGAAAAATCGAAGACTTGACCGTACGGCGGACTTTGTACCCATCGAAAGTGACGAGTCATCTTCGAGAACAAAGAAGAACGAAAAGTTGCAGATCATCGTTTATCCTGTGGATGGTTTAGACATTCTGTGAGTTCGTTCCAATTATTTCCTTTCTTCGTAACTATTTTACGTGTTTAAAAAGTAATATTTAAGCGAGTGTATTCCTTTAATTTCAATTTAACTTATACAGTAGATTTCTTAATTTTCAAAGCCATATATTTCCGTACATTTACCACTTCTGCTTGCAAAATATCATCTCTTCAATCACATAGCTAAAGTCATTAACTTGTTTACTCAAATTCTTATCTGTAACAGCTAACCGGCCGTTACCTGCGACACAGCTGATCTTTTGTTCGCGTCGCTGAGTCATTAGCGCACCGCATATTTTTTTCGTTTGCTTTGCTTATAAAACCCGTTTCTTGTTGCATTTTATTTAAACTTCATTTTGCTAACGGTTATTACTTATCGCGATGGCTGACGAAAAGATCGCTAAACTAGTCAAACGACGCAGCTGTATGAAATCCAAATTAACTGTTTTTACTAATTACATTAGTACTTTAGAAAGTTGCAAAGAACTTAGTGGTTTGCAGATTTTAGACTTGGAAACAAATATAATAAATTCGGTAGCTTATACGATGATTTCGACAAATTGCAGTGCGATATCGAGATGATGTCGGAGGATCCCGACGACGAAAGCGAGGAGCGTGAGCAGTTCGAGAATCAGTATTATAAGCTGGTGGCGGCGGCGCGGAGTCTACTCGGTGCTCGTCCTCACCAGTCTTCTAATCTTCAGGATGGTGCCGTGACGGTTTGCGAGGATCGTCAGGCGAGTGGTTTTATATCTAATTGCGTTAGATTGCCAAAGATTAATTTGCCTACCTTTCATGGTCACACTGGCTTGAATTTAGGGATACTTATTTGTCTTTAATACATTTAAGGTCAGACATAGATAATATAAATAAGCTGCATTATCTTCGTGCTTCACTTAAAGGTAGTGCACTATTAGTTATTGATAATTTAGATTTTAAGGCTGAGTATTATGAGTCCGCTTGGAATTTGTTATGCAGTAGGTACGATAACAAAAGGTTGCTAGTGAATAATCACGTTCATGCGTTGTTTAATGTTGAACACATAAAACATGAATCTTGTTCAGCAATACGCCATCTTATTGATGTGACAAATAAAAATCTTCGTGCGTTGTCTACTTTGGATCAGCCCACTCAAAGCTGGGACACGCTTATCATTCATATGATGGCAGAGAAATTAGATAGCGTAACACATAGGGAATGGGAAGAACATCGAAACACCTTGAATAATCCTCCTTCTTTAGAAATTTTTATTACATTTCTTAGCAACAGGGCAGACTTGTTGGAAACTTTGCAAGAAAGTAAAGGCAAAATAAAACCATATAATAAACATACATCAGAAACACAAAAACATAATTACAATCTACCTACATCTACTAAATATAATCAAAACACACATTTACAATATAATACAAATAAAAAACACAACAATTCTTATAAAAAATCATTAACTTGTCCAATGTGCAATCAAAACCACTTCTTATTTTCTTGTGAAGCATTTAGATCCCTATCCATTGAAGATCGTAGACAAAGGGCTAAAGATGCTAAAGTCTGTCTTAATTGTTTACGACCAGGGCACATTGATTCAAAATGTAATCTTGTTCCTTGTAAATATTGCAAGAAAAAGCACAGCACGCTTCTTCATATGCATGAGGCAGAAACTGCTCTTGAGCCATCTATACCAGTTAGCAATATAGATACTTTTTCTAGCTCAACTGACGTCAAACAGTTTACTACTCCTCCGAATGTTTTGCTTTCCACAGCGCTCGTGAGGGTGGTGAACAGCAAGGGTGACGTGCACACAGCTCGGGTACTGCTCGATAATGGCAGCACGGCCAACTTCGTGTCAGAATTCCTGTGCGGTAAGCTGGGTTTGTCACGACGTGCTGCAAGCACCACAGTGACAGGTATAAATAATAATACTTCGCATAGTTCACAATCTTGCAGCCTTACTATTATTTCCAATTATGATGAGGAATATAGATTTTCTGTGGACTGTCATATATTACCTCACGTCACCAAAGTCTTACCGTCTTCATTTATAAATATAGACAATATTCCCCTTCCATTGGGTATAAGTCTAGCTGACCCTTCATTCAATATACCGTCAGCAATAGACATCTTACTCGGAGCCGATGCATTTTGGTCCGTAATATGTAATAATTCTATTGACTTGGGTAAAAATCAACCCAAGTTATATGTAACAAAACTGGGTTGGCTGGTGTCAGGGTATGTTGCCCGACATAAGTTGCGCTCTTCTCCTCTTCTTTGTAATTTTTTAAGTGAGAAAGGCGATCCAGACTTAACTCGTTTCTGGGAATTAGACTCCGTAGCAACTAAGTACTCCCTATCTCCTGAAGAACACGCATGTGAAGAGAGTTTCAAAAATAATACGTTTCGTAGGGACGACGGGCGCTTCGTCGTTGTCATGCCGCTGAAGCAAAATCCTTCAGTCTTAGGCAACTCCTACAAAAAGGCGAAGTGTCGGTTCTTATCATTAGAGCGTTAATTTCATAGACCTAGACCTAGAGAAACCTTGTGACATTCAAAAGTAAAGTAGCACCGATGAAGCCCATGACGATACCTCGTCTGGAGCTTTGCGGTGCCTTGTTGGCTGCAAGGTTGTGCGCTAAGGTATTAGCCTCTTTAACTCTTAAAGTTAGCAAATGCAGATTTTGGTGTGACTCTACCATAGTTCTAGGGTGGCTAACTAAATCACCAGTGCAACTTAAAAATTTCGTTCGCAACCGTGTTCACGAAATTCAAGAGAGCACAGAGGGTCACTTGTGGAGCTACGTACCGTCGAAAGACAATCCGGCGGATCTTGTTTCCCGCGGGCTGAAGGCCGATTCCATCAGCAATTTATCGTTGTGGTGGTCTGGTCCCACTTTTCTATTAGAAAATGAACTTAAATGGCCACAAATGCCCAATCACAAGGAGAAACACGATCTACCAGAATTGATTTCATGTTCTGTTGTCTCTTCTAATACTAATGTAGATCCTATTTGTAGTTTAATTAATAATACATCTAACTTTATTTATTTACAGAAAACAATAGCATATTTACAAAGATTTATTTATAATTTTAGAAACAAATCCAACAAACGAAACGGTCATTTTTCGGTCGATGAACTTAAAAATTCTTTAAATTTATTATTACATAAAGCTCAGTTGGAAATGTTTCCTGATGAATATGCTATTCTTAAAGCAAAGAAACCTTTATCTAAAAATAATAGACATTTCTTTGTCTCCTTATTTAGATCAAAACAACCTTATACGAGTGGGTGGTAGGTTAGATAGTTCTCCATATAGTTTTGCTACTAAGCATCCTATCCTACTGTGTAGCAAACACCATTTAACTAAAATTATTTTTGAATATTTTCATTTAAAACATTTACATGCTGGTCCCCAACTTTTATTAGCAAACGTTAGACAAACATATTGGCCTTTAGGTGGCAGAAACCTTTCTAAAAACATTGTCTCAAAATGTGTTCGGTGTTGCAGATACAAGACACAATGTGCTCAACCCATCATGGGGCAATTACCGTCATCGCGCATTGAATTACAGTATCCATTTTTACATTGCAGCGTTGATTACGCAGGACCAGTGATGATAGCGGACAGGAAGGGCAGAGGTTGCAAACTAATAAAGTCTTTTTTGGCAATCTTTGTCTGCAATGCCACTAAAGCCTGTCATATCGAGCTCGTTACGGCTCTATCTAGTGAAGCTTATATAGCCGCTCTTAACCGTTTTGTGTCACGTCGTGGAAAACCTCAAAGTATCACGTCTGATAATGGCACAAACTTTGTCGGAACATCTAATGAACTATCAAGATTAGACCTTGAAGGTCAGTTAGCTCTTGAAGGAATTGAATTTAAATTCATTCCTGCATACAGTCCCCATTTCAACGGTTTAGCAGAGGCAGCTGTTCGTTCCATAAAACACCATTTAAAAAGGTTGTTACATACCACTCATTTAACTTACGAGGAAATGGCTACTTGCCTCGCTCAAATAGAAGCTGTTTTAAACTCCCGTCCTCTTACTCCTCTTTCCTCAAATCCTCTTGACTTCTCCGCTCTTACACCTTCTCACTTTTTAATTGGACGACCACTTAATGCTCTACCTCATTCGCAGGGTACTGATGTAAACATTGAGAAGATCAACAGTTTGGAGCGTTTCAAGCGAATAGAGCTCATACGTCGACATTTCTGGGACCGTTTCTCTCTGGAGTATGTAGCTCTACTTCAACAGAAGGTGAAGTGGCACTCCTCAAGGTCAGAGCTGAAGCTCGGCTCTCTGGTCTTAATAAAGGACAGAGCTCTTCCTCCTTCACTTTGGAGCCTAGGACGAGTAACCAAGGTGTATCCTGGTAGCGACGGTATATCCAGAGTCGCAGAGATCAAGACGAAGAGGGGCACTATCAGGAGGGCTTTTAATAATATTTGTCCCCTTCCAGAATTTTGAAGTTCCTTCAACCCGGGGAACATGTTGGGAATCAAACCCAACATACACGCGGCCGACGCGTGAGCAGCGCACTTACCTGCGCCTGAGTCATCGACGGCGAGCGGTGGCGGGGACGTGTGCGGCGAGGGGGCGACGGAGCGAGAAGGGCATGGACCCGGCACTCGCGCTCTCGGACACCACCGACTACGGTCATTTTATCGTTAATTTAAATCTTTTTCTGTTTGTCCGCGAAGCTCTTACTTTTTGTAAAAGGGAAGGCAATAAACCGCGCCTACGAATTTTATATACAGTCCATTTTATTTAACATCCCACATTGGCTTCAACACACTAACTTAAATTACTTTTGTAATTATATAGTTTTAAAATTCATATTTAATTTATGCAAAGGTTCCGTGTTTTTCAATTCATTGAATACTGACTATTTTTATTTAAAAATGTGTACACACATTATAGTTTTAATTAAATAATTTTATAATATTGGCCACAATTATGCCTGTAAACTACTGTGAATTTAAAAAAAAATAATTCAAAGATATATTTTTTTTTATTGATAATAGGCTCGCGTTTGACTGCCATATTCAATACTAGCTTTTGCCCGCGACTTCGTCCGCGTTGAATAGTTACTTTGGGCTAACGTTAAATTTAACCCCGATTTTGAAGCATTCTTCATTGGCGCTCCGCTCCTATTGGCCTTAGCGTAATGATATATAGCCTATAGCCTTTCTCTATAAATTGACTATTTAATTAAAAATATTTTTTCAATTCGAACCAGTAGTTCCTGAGATTATCGCGTTTAAACAAACAAACAAACTCTTCAGCCTTATATTATTAGTATAGATAGCTGTTGCCCGCGACTTCGTCCACGTTTCCGTCGTTTTTCGTAAAAAAAAGTAGCCTATGTCCTTCCTCACGGTTCAGTGATTTTGATGTAACAGACAGATTAACTTTCGTAATTTAGTAGGGAAATATAATATGTCAATCTATAATACTGTTGAGAAATATCGCAATACCGAACCGCACAATATTATTGTTAATAGCTGTGCCCGCGACTCCGTAAGCGTGTAACTCCTTGTGTGTTATTAAGTTAATGTATTGGTAATATTGTTTAGATCACGTTCACATGAGGCTTAAGTACCTATAGAACGAAAATACTTCAGCGCAAAGCTTCCGGGTAAACTATGTTGAAAGTTGACCCGTCCGGCACGTGAACATAAAGATTTCTAGAACTGCTAACCCTGGAAAGAGCGACGTACGACTGACCATGCGAGAAACAACTGACACCGAGATCTACTCCAGCAACACGAAAAGTCTGCCCTTGAGCCTTATTAATTGCCATTGCATAACACACCGATACTGGGAATTCCGTTTTTTAAATTGGAAAGGAAAATTATTTGGTATTATGGGAATTCTGGGAATAAAGACGGTTTCTCCTGCACCGCAACCTGTTAAAATTTGAGCCTCGATTATATTTTGTTGCAACTGGGTTACTTTTAGCCAAGTTCCATTGCAAAGTTGTGGTGGTTTTAAATTTCGGAGCAGAATAATAATCAGAAAGCTTCGAACTGCTAAGCTATCGGGAGTTACACGTGTTATTGTGAGTCAACCATAAAAGATAGATATATGCTGTCGTGGGATATTTTTTATATAATTTTAAGGAGAACATTTCCGTCATAAATGATTTCTGTGTAGCTTTAACCATTAAGGTTGCACTCGCGACGGAAGCTTAAAAAATGGAGTAACTTCTCCCGTTTTCCCAACATTTCCCTTCACTGCTCTGCTCCTATTGATTGTAGCGTGATGAAAAGTATACTATAACCAGCTCAGGAGTATGAAAAATAATTATACCAAGTTTCGTTAAAATCCGTCGAGTAGTTTTTGTTTCTATAACGGTTATGCAGACAGACAGACAGACAGACAGACAGACAAAAGTTTTACTGATTGCATTTTTGGCATCAGTATCGATCCCTAATCACCCCCTGATAGTTATTTTGTAAATATATTTCATGTACAGAATTGACCTCTCTACAGATTTATTATAAGTATAGATTGTTTGTTGGTAAGCTATAAGATTGGTTTAGTTATTTTTTTATCAATGATATTTTAACAAGAAAATAACACCATAAAAAACAAAGCAAATAAACTAACAACAAGGAAAGAATGGAATGAATTTTCTTTTTACCCACGACGCAAATATGTTTTCTGCCTATATACTTGTACACGCATACATACTTATATGTACATAATAAAAGTTTTTCCTTTGTGGCTCTCTAGAAACGAAACTTGTGGACGAATTTTGATGATTCTTCCGTCATTCGATTTGTCTTAATCTTGGAAGTGTCACCAAAGACGTTACAATAATCAAAATTCAGTGAGACGTCTACACGACGCCATATTGTGAAAAAGGTGGGCCAACTATATTATGTGGACTATTGACTGGATATTTGAAATTCATCCTTAGTCTTCTTTATAATTTTACATTTCCAATTTGGCTTTTCTTCTATTCTTCAATCTATAATGTTTTAAAGTTTCAAGGTAACAATTATAAAGGTCATGATTTTTTTAATCCTGGTAATACCAGGAGATCTGCATCATGAAGAAATGTAAAATATTCCAGAGCTCGAATCATGACAGAGTGCAGGTACAGAATCACATAAGTAGTCGAGATCTACTAAGAAGAGAGACTAAGATCGGAGTTCGACGCAAATGAAGTCGTGGGCAGAAACTATCATAGTATAGAACATTGAAAAAGCGTAATGTAGTGATTATGTAATAATTCTTGTTTACTTATAATACTTACTTCTATACTAATATTAGGAAGAGGTAAAATTTGTTTGAATGTATCCATCTCCGGAACTAATGATCTAATTCTAAAAAAAACATATAAATACTTAAATATGTTCTTAGATAAAATTTCACTAATGACATTAAAAATGTCTTTTGTGTGTTATTTTTCTTTACCTGTTGTTTTAATAATTGGCACAGTGGCCTCGTTACCTCTTGCCCCGTTAAATAATATCCATATAACTTTGTATTTATGTAAGTTATCTCGGTGTCCTTTGGGAGACATCGGAGTGACACCTGCTTATTTGTACGATACCGAGACCCAGTGTTTGATCACGGTCTTCGTAATCGAATAGACTACACTAGACAACATGAACAGACGCCTCTACCACATTAAATTATATACAGAAGATTCAATAGCGAATAAAAGCACGAACACACAACAATAATCGAGAGTGGGACGGAGACTAAACAATATCTCTTTTTTTTTAACAACGGAATGATAATGACATTATATTATAGAAGGCTAATATTTGGCGGGTCGAGGATGATTTAGAAATTCATTTGTGTTGAGCTAATCCAAGGTAAATTTGTTATCACATAGATCCAGTAAGCACGAATTATGGTCCCAAACTGAACTAAACTAAATACACACTTGAAATAAATAATAAAAATAGACCAACTTTAATCATTGAGGTAATACATATTATCTCAATGACTTTAATGAAGATTTTACAATTATTAAGGAATCTCAGTCATTCAGAAAACGTACCACAATGTAACCTCGATATGCATTATAAAGCTTGAGTGAATTAGAAACTATTCCTCATATCTTACTCAGAGGTATCAAAGCTTATTTATTAATTCCAACATGACATAGGTCACTGCTTACTATATTATATCACACAATTATAATAAATTAAAAACTTAACGTGTCTAAACTTGTCAACATATGAGTTGTTAATGTCATTGTGAACTTGTGTGATTAATTGATAAAACACGTTCTGTAAATGTTTGATGACAGAATTTATTATATAAATAAATTGCTGTTTTGCAATGATTTACAAATGTTTTTGACAAATGTATGCGTAATGTAAATCTATATAGGTTCGTACTGGGAAATTTCAGAACTTTGTGAAATCGAAGAAAGTGTGAGATTACGCTGTAACGCTCCATGCTTAGTAGCACGGAATAAAAAATACAGAGTAGCATCGAACTGAACGGAATGGCTGCCATGTATCACAGTGCCATGCCAGAAGCGTCCAGTGACGTGCGTGCTCACTCGTTGTAGGTATGCACTGAAACTTCTGTCCTATTTATTTTGTATTGATCTGTTTATACGTATGTTAGAACTATCAAAAGGTCGAGGGGGCTTCTCTGTAAAGATTATATTTATAGAACAAGGCCCTTTTTTTCAGTGGGCAAATCATGAAATGAGTCTTCTCACTCTGGGTGAAACGGAAGGGGGTGTCAGACTTTTACTGACTAAAAACCGACACTGTTCCTTCAGTTGCACTTGCGGTCCGGGGCAGCGGTATCTCATTATAACATTCCCGCAACCCCGGTAGTTTTCGGTCAATGAGGGATCCTCCTATGGCACCGGCTATTTTTAACCACATTCCAAATTCCATTAAAGAAGAATCTGTATCTACCTTCAAAAAGAAATGAACAGTATTTCTTTTAAATAAATTCTACTACTCTGTATCAGATGGATTATTATCCAGTTGATAAATCTTTAGTTTAGTATCAATGTTTTGTATCTACCTTTGGTGATGAACTGCATCAATGTTTGCATGCCAAAACGGTAGACTGTACAAGGATTCCTTTATGTTACTGTAACCACCTTATTGTAAATACCTACATTCTAAGCAAATAAATGAATATTCTATTTTATTCTCTCAAAAGGAGACCTAGGTACTTACCTCAAACGGAGAATTATGAGCCTGCACATTCTTTCTATACTCACGTGTGGTGGATAGATTTACTCATTTTTACCTTATCAGAGTTCCAAGCTCGAGGAGCATAGTTTCCTGAGAATTTCAGGCATCGTAACGCTTATCGGCGTCCTTCAACCTATAGATGATTGCATTCCACAGGGTGATTGGCAGTACGATACATTCCTCACACTATGGCCGATTTCTGGTTATTTCTGGGTTATTGATTTTTTTTTATTCATTTATTCGTCTAAAATATTTGATTTTTTAACCTGCACTTAAAAATTACAGTTCTATTTTTGTAGTTTTAAATAAGTTTCTAGTCCGTTGCGTAGCATGAAAGTACAAAATAATAAACAGAATCCCCTATTTTTTTAAGGGAACTTGCAATTTGGGTAGAATTCACATTACTAGCATTCTTGTTAACCCCTCCAACTGAGCTATGCTTATATCTGGAGTGGGCAATAGTGTAATGGGTGGGGTTCGAATTCACAACATAGTATCCCGGTACAGAATTTTCTCTAAATGCGTTCTACTTTAACCCCTTATCAGAAAAGTATCGTATTTCCAGTCACCCTGCTCATTGTGTCATTCACTGACTAACATTGAAACTAATTAATTACAAGCTCATTTAACCATAAAATTCTTGAGGCTGAAATATTATCTCTTCCTTTTTTATTATAAATAAACAAAAGCGAAATGTACCTACCTACATCTGTTTAAATTACGACATATTTTTTTATTGTAATTGTCATTAAGAGTAGTAATATGTGGGTGTGTACTTCTTACGGCAAATTTCACCAAAGATGAAATAGACTCAGTCAAAAATAGATTGTATATATTTTATTCACTATTAAATTACGTACAGATACACTGGTGACACCCTTAATTGCTATACAAAACAAAACGCAAACAAACACATTAATTGTTGAATTACTTAATTTCTCAATAGAACTTTACCTCAACTGTCTTACAAAACAGTCAAACAAGGTTCACTTGCTAACGAAACTAAACACCGAATGACAAGCGATTTATAATTCATAGCAAGTTCTACCTTCCCAGAATCTTGTGTGTACAGATTAGGGTAATGAGATTACCCATTCAATCCTCCATTCACTCAATTTACATTTATTGAATCGTACAGAATAGAACATAGGGATTAGTGGTAGCCTGTTATTTATAGACTGAATATTTGAACGATTTTAACGATGCGTTTATAGTTCTATATGTTCACTAAATTATGATCATCTTTTGTTTATTTTTTGTGTATACAAATCCTCATGGATGTCCGTCTTGTGGTAGACGAAGAGGTCTGTCTGACTCTTTCGGACTAAAACCACACGGTTTTTTCTTCGTCACGTCTTGCTGGGATGCGAGGACATACGGGGAATAACATCAGTGGTAACAGTTTGCGGTCGCAAATCCCATCTCGGATGAGGCGAGGAGTGAGGAGCTACTCAACCTGTCTTAATCTTAGAGAGGCACGGGGAAATACTACGCGACATCTACTCGGGCCTACATACTGAATTAGAATTTCTGATCAGCCTGCCTCATTTTATTTAAATGATTGTTTAGTTTCTCACGCATTTAAAAGCAGTATTTTGGTCAGCTGGTCTGTACGAGAAATACCCTTAAATTTCCTACTCATGTTGCCCCATTGGTGCTTATCGAAATAGCAGTACTAATGCAAGCAGACCAGGTTGGCTAGTGCGTTTTACGTAGCAGGAGACTAGTTACGAAGGGACAAGATCCGAAGAATCCAGCATCGCATGTCGAATGTACGAGTACCTTCCTAGATATTTCGGACCTAAGTAGTTTGCAAGCTAGTAAGGCTTAGCTTAGTAAAATTCATCCTTTGAGAGAATATGGAGAGTACGGATTCTCAACAGTAAACTTTTGGCATATCTGGAGGCTAAAGACATTCACAGTAACAATTGATCGTTTTTTTGTTAGTTTCACTTCAGCGAGCGTGCATTGGAGTTGCACAATTTAATTTAGCCCAGTCCGTTCCTTCGTTTGACTATAAGAAGTACGACGACGAAAATCAATACTTTTATTTCTAAGCACTGGAATCCCCTGCTGATGTATGTCTTCTGATCCTGCACTTAGGAGTCTTTAAGAGTGCATAAGGTCTTAGAAAGCAAGCGTTCTCCATCATATGCTTCATCAACATAATTATCATAAAATCAAAGACGAGCCTATTAATTCTATAATATACCTAGCCTACAAATTTCCCACATTCTGGTACACAGGTCTCCTTTCTACGAGGGAATGGGTTGTAATAAACGACGCGGACCCAGTTCGGGTTAATATCAAAATCTTAGATTATAATCAATGTTTAGATACCACCTCGCATTGTAACAAGCATAATTTGTTTTGAAAATAATCAAAGGAACTGTTAGTGGTTCTAACAAAATTCATGTTTATCCTTCATGTGAAGTGATCAAGTAATATAGTTTTCTCCTACATTATATGTATTTGGTCATTTATTTTAATTTTATATCTTAACAAACAGCCTTGCTAATACTTACTTGAAAGATATCACTGATGCACGAACAGTAAAATACATGAAAAGTACTCTTTTTAGAGTTCCATAACCGAATGCCAAAAAACGGAACCCTTATAGATTCGTCATGTTTACTACAGTTGAGACTTGGTAGGTGGATATATTCTGCAAACCGCTTTACGGTTTACGTCAGTCACCAAATCTGTGCCATGGTTGAACTTGAAGTCTTTCTTCAGGGTTCAGTGACTGACGACCTTTGCCCACCTCTTCGAGTGTATTCGTGCGCCCTGCCCATTACTAAGCTTGGCCATTTTTTCTCAAATATCAGCTACCTGAGTATTAGAGCGCTGGGTGGTGTTACCAACGTGATTCGTTCGCTTCTTCTTCTTCTCGAGTCGATGCTCAAACATCTTTGGACCAATATGCAGCTACCAGCAGAGCTTTTTCATTGGACTCGTTTAGATACGGGAAGATGCAAGTGGCCGCGCACGATAGATAGATAGAATTTAGTTTATTGTACACCAAAATTTAAACACACCTATTTAACATTATTTCTTAATTCTATGGTTACAATGGCGGTTACGATGGACATGACAAGAAGTAGGCCATGGCCATGCCTCGTAAAAGAGCTTGTATCTGTTCGCAAAACACTCATTAAGCTGCGCTCCCACGACGTGCATTTCCCTTGTTTTTTTTGTCTCCTTTCTTAAATTGTTAATCTCTAAATATTTGTTCTTACTTACTTACATAATATAATCACCAATTACTAATACTATTTTTAAGGAATTATAATAAGTTTTTTTTTTTGCATTTCGTTTGTCTTGGCAATAAATACTTTTTCTTTATTGTTTTATTTCTCCATCGCCTCCTAGAAAATCTTAAGTTTGGAAGATTGTTTTGTTTTCTTTTGAGTTATGAATATGCTATAGCCCATACCTAGCGTGACTTTCGTGTGACGGTGCAGACAGATTTTATAACTGTTAAAGATTGATCATTTTATGAGTTTTGTAAACAATTTTTTTCTGCATCTGATATTTTCTATCGGTTTAAAGCAATTAATTTAAAAAAGGAACCCGCTTTTGTTTTTCTACCATTTTACTAAATTCAAGGACAGCGTTATAATTCAGCACATCACTTCGAATTCGGAATAAGTCACTAACTTCTACTCGAGACTAAGTTACCGCTCGAGTAAACACTTTCTACTCAATTGTGATTAAATTAAACGAAGCACTAAATCTTTTTCGCTCGAGGCAAACAGTATTATAATTACACCTACATATGTTCTCATTACATATTTGTGTTGTGTTTAGAAAATACGTTTAGACGAGACATAGATATAAAGCATTTCTACTCGAGACTAAGTTACCGCTCGAGTAAACACTTTCTACTCAATTGTGATTAAATTAAACGAAGCACTAAATCTTTTTCGCTCGAGGCAAACAGTATTATAATTACACCTACATATGTTCTCATTACATATTTGTGTTGTGTTTAGAAAATACGTTTAGACGAGACATAGATATAAAGCATTTATTAATGTATTAACTAGTTAGTACATGTAGCACCTACAGTTATGTCGTAAAAACCCGTTTAATAGCTACGAACGTGACAGATTATTGAAATAATTTCAGTTGGTTTATTACAATAACTCAAGTCCGTTTCTTTAATTGAACACAAATTAAAATATCACTGTAATAATTATAACCTTGTTAACATGTGTGCGGGACAGTGATATATAGTGAACAGTTTAATATATAGTAAACAGATACATAATGAACAGATATAGTGAATAGACAGTGATAGACATTTAACGGAATGATTATAGACTTTGTGTTTAATAGTTTTAGTTCTATTTAATAGTTTTAAATGCGAAAAACAATAGTTTTATGCGACTACTATAAGGATTAGATAGTTTCGTGAATGTATGTACATAGAACTAGAGGTAAACATGAGTACATAGGAGTTATATCTTTAAATGTTATATTTTTGTAGATTTTATATTTTTCCTAGATAGATCTTGTGATTTAGAATCGAAATATATATAGTTTTACCCATAAAAATAGCGTAAAAATAGTGAAAATGGCCAAAAATATGCAACGGCTCTCGTTACGGTAAAGTTTCGCAGCAGCTAAGCAAAGTGCGCCTTCTCCTGATTGGTTAAAAATAATTTGTTCTGATTGGCTGACCAATCACAGCGCTTAGATTTTTAGTTTTGGTATATAATGAGTACATAACGTAAGTAAATAAGAGATAGCTGTTCTTGATTCTGATTGGATAAAAATCCTGAATTCTTATTGGTCAACCAATCATAGAGCCTACATTTTCTTAGCGAAATTTGTATAAATTAGGAACATTTAGCCCGGTTCGACACTCATTCCGCTTCCGACGCTCGCCCGCGACGGTCGTGCCGCTTCGCGCTCTCGATCGTTCCGTGCCTGAGTCATCGCTCCGTTCGTCACGCCCGCCGTGACGTCACTCGTAGTCGCCGACTACGACGCCTGGTCCGGATCCGCCTTTTTCGAGGCGGTGAAGGATATCCTGTTTCTATAACAGAGTATCGTCAAAAACAATTTGGTTTGGCCCCTTCAGGGTAAAACCACAGTTTCGTGGTCCTTGGTTGGAAACCTCACGGTGTCAACAATACCAAGGGGGTGCTGACCCGACGCACCCGCTGATCCCCTTCAGGGTGAAGCAGTCAATTGGAGTCGAGTGCTAGGTTTTGGCCTTGGGGGATCTCCTAGTCAAATCTAGTTACTGAGTTTCCTTTTCAGCTACACACCTAGTGTCGGTTGGGTGTGTCTACCCCTTCGCACTAGACCCAATAGGGCCCGGTTCGCACAATAAGACTGGCGACCGGTTACAAGCTTAGGGCTCACCATTAGGTACTCACCTCCCAGTCTCTACCCGACTGGGAGGGTTACACATCCCCGGACCCATCCATCCGGGGAGTTAGGCCAGTTAGGCTTTAAATAGGTCCCCCGCGGGAGAGAAATCTCCAAAATTTCCCCATTAAATTTTTGATTCATTCGCCAATCATGGCAAATTCCAATATTTTGGAGATATTGCTAGAAATACTTAAGGAAAACCCTGCTATTTCAGCCAAATATGGCGGAAAAATCCAGCGTGAAATCGCTAACTGTCCTCCGGCTACCGAAGCCAACGTCGCTGATTTTAGTGACGCGCTTGACAGCCCATTATCTCCCCCGCTTGCTGATCAAGGCATTCCGGTTGGTCAATTCACGGAAGTGTTTATCAACTCCGATCCCATTGTTCATCGAACAACGAACGACTTCCAGGTAGATAGCCCTCTATCGCTCCCGCCCGCCGACAATGTCGTGCCGACCGCCCAATTCCCGAAATCATCCATTGTTTCCGGCCCACCTACTAATCCCATTGTTCATAAAACAATGGACGCCGCGCAGGTGTGCGCTGCAGTTGAATTCCGTGAAATGGACACCACCGAACCTGTGTCCAATAACAACTCCGACAATGATTTGTCATCATGCCCCTCGTCCTCGGAAGACGACTTTCAAGTCGTCACCGGTGGCAAGAGGAAGAAAGGGAAAACCTCCCAGGCCAGCAAGGCCAAAAAGACCACCGCGTCGCCCCCGTCCCCAACTCAAACACCCGTTCGACCCGCTAGCCCCGTTCCAACTACCTCTGCTCGCGCGCAGAATAGTCGTCCCCCCAGCCCGATAGCCCAAACTTCCTCAGCCCAAAGGAAGCAACGCCCTCCGCCCCCCTTTTACATCCAGGACAAGGGTAAATGGACTGATGTGTCCAAGATGTGTGTTGATCGAAAGATCAACTACACAAACGCCCGTGCCTGCCAAAATGGCATTAAAGTCACCGTCCCTACATCGAACGACTATAGGGAACTATATCGCGCCCTCCGTGAAAGGAATATTTCCTTTCACACTTTCTCCTTCCCCGAGGACACGCCCACTCGTGTTATTATTAAACGTGTCCCTAAAGAAATCCTAGCACAGGATATTAAAGACGACCTTGCCGATCAAGGTATACCAGTGATCGCCGTCCATCGCTTACATAAAGCGAGAGGCGGTGAATTGTACGACATGGTTCTTGTCATTTGTGAACCAACAGAAGGTCATCATCCGATTTTCAAGATTAAGTCCATTTGCTCCCTATCCGGTATCTCAATTGAAAAGCCCTACAAAACCGCAACAGTGGGACAATGCCACCGTTGCCAACTGTATGGCCATGCGCAGAGCAACGGCTATGCGACTCCCAGATGCGTCAAGTGTCTGGGCGAGCACAGCACTGCGGACTGCCCTCGGCCCAAAGACCGAACCCTCTGTTCGGAACCACCCAGCTGCGTTCTCTGTGGCCAGACCGGTCACCCGGCAAACTACCGCGGCTGTCCCAAAGCCCCCAAATTCGCTCCTAAATTAGCGAAGTGCGCCAACGCCCGCCAACAAAGAGAGGCACCTTCCTCTCAAATTCCCCAACGTCTCGCTCCTCAGAGACCATCCCCGTGGAACAGGCTAAACCACGAAAAAGCCTTTCCCTCCTTGGCCACTGCCAAACCTTTGCAGGCACTGATGGATATACCCATCGCAGCGCAGATCCTGCCTATAGCCATGGCTCCAGAGGCCACAGCCAGTCCCCAACCCGAGCCTCAAACCACTTCTGCTCCTGCAGCCAAACAACCGCACAATCCCTCACCCGTCGCGCACGGCGAGTCTTGCGGCCAGACTCTACTGCGCCACTATAGAATATTTATGACCCGCCAAGCCAGGTCTCTCCGCGATGCCCTTCTGACTGCCGAGCAGCAGAATAACGGCAAAATTACGACGGCAATGTACAGCCAAATATTCAGCACACACAGTGATGTCGTGCTAGGCCTCGACCAGATGGATGCGATGGACTGATCCAATGGATTCCCAACGCACAAACCACACTAGGCCTCGATCCCTCAAATTAGGTTTTTTCAACGCCAATGGCATTTTCAACCAACGCGCCGAAATAACTAAATTCCTCCGCGACCACCAATTAGACGTCCTCCTTATACAGGAGACCCTTTTGAAACCCCACCGCGCTGACCCCAAAATTGCGAATTACCGTCTAGTTCGCAATGACAAAACACGCTGCTACGGCGGCGGTACCCTTATTTATTATAGGAAGGAGTTATACTGCATCCCTCTGACCCCACCCGCGCCTCTCTCTCACCTAGAGTACTCTGCCTGTCGACTAGGCATGACTGGTCATCCTCCGATAACCATCATCTCTGCCTACCATCCCTCACCATCGGTCGCATCTCTTGCTTCAGACGATCCTATCGCGCTCACCAGCGATCTCACGACTCTCTTTGGCCTGAGTGACTCCGTCTTACTAGCGGGCGATCTCAAAGCCAAACACCCCGCTTGGAACAGCAACACGACAAATGCCAGAGGCAGAATCGTGTATAACCTAGGTGCGACCCTAAACTATGACGTCATCGCTCCGATGACTCCCACCCACTACCCACACGACCCCAACCATAACCCCGATGTCCTCGATGTGGCGCTCCTAAAGAATGTAAACCTCCATTTACACTCTATAGAAGCGCTTCACGAGCTCAACTCGGATCACCGTCCCGTTATCCTACACCTAGGTTCCCGCTCGGGTAACCATGATCCTACCCAACCTCCTCCGACCCAATTGATCACCGACTGGAGGAAAGTAAGTGAAAAACTGAAATCCACCACGTCGCCTCAATTGGACACCATTCCTGACCACATAGTCTCAGTCGCTGACACGACGGCGGCGATCGACTCGCTTACAGATCACGTACAATCCGTCCTGAACGATTGTTCAAGGGAAGTTCCTGTAGTGGAAGACCACCGCTGGAAACTCCCGGACGATGTACGGAATCTGATAACCGAGAAGAACGCAGCCATCCGTGCGTACAGCACTTTTCCCTGCGCCGCAAACAAAGCTCACGTGCGCAACTTACAGCGTACTGTAAGGAAACGCATTGCCGAGCAGCGTAATGCGAGTTGGGACAAGATGCTGAGCGAACTTGAGCCCACCCATCTTGCCTTCTGGCAGCTTCAGAGGAAGTTACGATCCACTGAAGAGGCCACAATGCCTCCTCTCATTCGTCCCGATAAGAGTGTCGTCTTCGATAACTTTGAAAAAGCAGAATGCCTAGCCGACAGCCTAGAGTCCCAGTGTTCTCCCAGCTCTCAACCAGTAGACCAAGCCCACCTCGATATGGTGAACGCCGAAGTCGAACGTAGAACTTCCCTTCCGCCCGTCGAAGATCCCGATAATCCACTGGCCCCCATCACTCCTGATGAGGTCCAGGATATCATTAAAAGTCTCCAACCGCGAAAAGCCCCTGGCTCCGACGGCATCACCAATAGGGTTTTCAAACTTTTCCCCGCCCAGCTTATAGTGCTAATGACTGCCATCTTCAATGGCGCATTGAGCAATAATATGTTCCCTACAACCTGGAAACAGGCCACCGTCATAGGTATTCCCAAACCAGGCAAGCCCAAGTCTGACCCGTCTAGCTACCGTCCCATTAGCTTACTCAACGTCCTCGGTAAAATCTATGAAAGGCTTATATATAAGCGGCTCAAAGGTTTTGCCGAAGCAAAGAGTCTAATACCCAATGAGCAATCGGATTTAGAACCGAACACTCATGTATCCAACAAGTCCACCGCATCGTAGAACACGTCAGCGCCGGCTTCCAACGGGGCGCAATAACGGGAGCCTTATTCTTCGACATAGCGTAAAACCACGCCACGTAAAACGTTCTACAGAGCGAGTCATAAAACAAACACGTTTGAAGTCTCAAAATGTCGAACTAAACTAGGCTCCACCGCCCCATTAAACCGATTTCTGTCTGCGTACAATAAGCTGTGCACACGCACAAACAGTTTAGATATATTTTCCAACAAACTTATGGAATTCAGACGTAATATAACGGTTCCTGGTTCCTAAGTGTTAAATAATAAATTTGTGTGATCTGTTTAACTCAATTTTATTTATTATTTTTTTATTACATGCTTATCTGTTGTCATATTTTTTTTCTCATTAGTATTAGGACATCGTGCTTTTGCATTCACTATCAAGTTCACTATACTAGCCAACACTATAATATTTAAATACTTCACTTATTCTTTCTTGTATACTAATAATTTGCGAAAGCGTAGCCATTGTAAATCGATTTAATACATAAGTTTTGTAATTATTTTTTTTCCTTCAAATTGTAATGTTTCTTTTAATTTGTTATACAAGTGATGTGCACGCCTTCAATAGTCATATTCATATTATATAAGAATATATGTTACAAACCATGTTATTTTAAGTTGAATATGTCACTGGTGTGTCAATAAATGAATAAATAAATGAATAAATAAATAGCGAAAGCGTTCGACAAAGTCTGGCACAATGGCTTAATCTATAAGCTATACCAACTCGGCGTGCCTGACCGTCTCGTGCTCATCCTACGGGACTTTTTATCGAATCGCACCTTTCGTTATCGAATTGAGGGGGTGCTTTCCTCCCCCCATCCCATTCGCGCAGGAGTTCCTCAAGGCTCCGTACTATCCCCCCTCGTTTTCACGCTATTCACTAGTGATGTTCCCAAGCATAAAAATACCCAGCTAGCCCTATTCGCCGACGATACGGCTATCTATTATACCGGTCTTAAACCCGATGCCATCGCTCGCACTCTCCAAACTTCCGCAAACACTCTGGCCAAGTGGTTCCGGAAATGGAGAATCGAAGTCAATCCAGATAAAAGCCAGGCAGTCCTCTTTTCTAAACCGCGGATAAACCCACCCTCCCCCCGTCCGATTACCATGTACGGCAAGCCGATCCCTTGGGAAAAGCAAGCCAAATACTTAGGCGTAGTCCTCGATAGACACCTCTCCTTCGCTGAGCACATAAAGCAGGCACGTTCGCGCGCCGCTTTCGCTCTAGGTAGGCTCCACTTCATTCTTAGTTCTCGCAGCAAGTTATCACTCAGGTGCAAGCTGCGTATTTTCACCTCGGTCATCCGTCCCATCATGACCTACGCCTGCGTTGTTTTCGCACACGCAAAGCCCTACCTCCTCCACAAGATGCAGACCCTCCAAAACCGAGTCCTCCGTAGAGTCACGGGAGCCCCCTTTTATGTTCGAAATGAGCTTCTTCACGTAGATCTCAAGATGCCCACCATCCAGCAGTTCATGAAACGTGTCTCCAAGCGTTTCTTTGAAACTTCAATCCAACATAGGAATCCCCTTATCGTATCGGCCGCCCAATACGAACCCTCGCGTATCTCTAAGATTCGCCGACCAAGGCATACCCTAGTCATTCCCGATGACGCAATCACCTTGCTCCAAGAGAGCCGTAGGGAAACAAGTACAGTGGCACACAAACACAAAAACCGACCGTCCTTCCGTCCTCGCCGCCGAGGCCCGCCGCGACGTCCCCGTAATAGTCCACCCCGACCCTTGCCAGAGCCAGCCCGCGACGCTGAGCCAGTAGCTTTAAATTCCCTTATTAATAATAATAATGATATGATCCAGCCTGTCCCTAGCTGCCCTCCCCTGCGACGCCCTAAGCCGAGGTCCGTACCCCACAGGGGGTGCCCTTAGCGTGTAGTCGCCTAGTTTGTAAGTTTTTTAATAAGCCCTGGCTGGAGGCTTTCATTAATTTATTAATTAAGGCAACCACAGGCAAGTCCGGTTACGCAGCCGACAACCTCAGAGGTTGACCTGCGAGATGCCACACACAAAAAAAAAAAAAAACCGGTTCGACACTTCAGAGGAAGTTACGATCCACTGAAGAGGCCACAATGCCTCCTCTCATTCGTCCCGATAAGAGTGTCGCCTTCGATAACTCTGAAAAAGCAGAATGCCTAGCCGACAGCCTAGAGTCCCAGTGTTCTCCCAGCTCTCAACCAGTAGACCAAGCCCACCTCGATATGGTGAACGCCGAAGTCGAACGTAGAACTTCCCTTCCACCCGTCGAAGATCCCGATAATCCATTGGCCCCCATCACTCCTGATGAGGTCCAGGATATCATTAAAAGTCTCCAACCGCGAAAAGCCCCTGGCTCCGACGGCATCATCAATAGGGTTTTCAAACTTTTCCCCGCCCAGCTTATAGTGCTAATGACTGCCATCTTCAAAGGCGCATTGAGCAATAATATGTTCCCCGCAACCTGGAAACAGGCCACCGTCATAGGTATTCCCAAACCAGGCAAGCCCAAGTCTGACCCGTCTAGCTACCGTCCCATTAGCTTACTCAACGTCCTCGGTAAAATCTATGAAAGGCGGCTCAAAGATTTTGCCAAAGCAAAGAGTCTTATACCCAATGAGCAGTTTGGATTTGGAACCGAACACTCATGTATCCAACAAGTCCACCGCATCATAGAACACGTCAGCGCCGGCTTCCAACGGGGCGCAATAACGGGAGCCTTATTCTTCGACATAGCAAAAGCGTTCGACAAAGTCTGGCACAATGGCTTAATCTATAAGCTATACCAACTCGGCGTGCCTGACCGTCTCGTGCTCATCCTACGGGACTTTTTATGTAATCGCACCTTTCGTTACCGAATCGAGGGGGAGCTTTCCTCCCCCCATCCCATTCGCGCAGGAGTTCCTCAAGGCTCCGTACTATCCCTCCTCGTTTTCACGCTATTCACTAGCGATATCCCCAAGCATAAAAATACTCAGCTAGCCCTATTTGCCGACGATACGGCTATCTATTATACCGGTCTTAAACCCGATGCCATCGCTCGCACTCTCCAAACTTCCGCAAACACTCTGGCCAAGTGGTTCCGGAAATGGAGAATCGAAGTCAATCCAGACAAAAGCCAGGCAGTCCTCTTTTCTAAGCCGCGGATAAACCCACCCTCCCCCCGTCCGATTACCATGTACGGCAAGCCGATCCCCTGGGAAAAGCAAGCCAAATACTTAGGCGTGGTCCTCGATAAACACCTTTCCTTCGCTGAGCACATAAAGCAGGCACGTTCGCGCGCCGCTTTCGCTCTAGGTAGGCTCCACTTCATTCTTAGCTCCCGCAGCAAGTTATCACTCAGGTGCAAGCTGCGTATTTTCACCGCGGTCATCCGACCCATCATGACCTACGCCTGCGTTGTTTTCGCACACGCAAAGCCCTACCTCCTCCATAAGATGCAGACCCTTCAAAACCGATTCCTCCGTAGAGTCACGGGAGCCCCCTTTTATGTTCGAAATGAGCTTCTTCACGTAGACCTCAAGATGCCCACCATCCAGCAGTTCATGAAACGTGTCTCCAAGCGTTTCTTTGATACTGCAATCCAACATAGGAATCCCCTTATCGTATCGGCCGCCCAATACGAACCCTCGCGTATCTCTAAGATTCGCCGACCAAGGCATACCCTAGTCACTCCCGATGACGCACTCACCCTGCTCCAAGAGAGCCGTAAGGAAACCAGCACAGTTTACAAAAACAAAAATCGACCGTCTTTCCGTCCTCGCCGCCGAGGCCCGCCGCGACGTCCCCGTAATAGTCCACCCCGACCCTTGCCAGAGCCAGCCCGCGACGCTGAGCCAGTAGCTTTAAATTCCCTTATTAATAATAATAATGATATGATCCAGCCTGTCCCTAGCTGCCCTCCCCCTGCGACGCCCTAAGCCGAGGTCCGTACCCCACAGGGGGTGCCCTTAGCGTGTAGTCGCCTAGTTTGTAAGTTTTTAATAAGCCCTGGCTGTAGGCTTTAATTAATTTATTATAAACCGGTTCGACACAGTTTGCGGGCAAAATTGTAACAAGAAGAAACACTCAAGAAAATAAAGGAAGAAAACTTCAAGAATCTTCTAGTGCAGGTTTTAATTCTTCACCAACCCAGCACACAAATGCGCCTGTATGGCGTGCCAAGTTCAATGGTCAGTCCTGAAATTTATTTATAACAACATAAATATCATTTTTTCTTTTAACTTAGGAGAATATATTGTAGCATAAGGTCTGACCTTGCTAGTTCTTATATAGAATTATTATATTCGATGGTTAGTTTCTACCAGCAAGCCAAATTTTAGGAATAATAAAATAAGAACCGACAAGTAACAGGTTTAGAACTTGCGAAGGCTATAATATAATTCGTATATGAAAACTAGCCAAGCCAGACTTTAGAATACAATATATTCTCCTAAATTATAAGAAAAAATGCTATTTATGTTGTTATAAATAATTTTCAGGACTGACCATTGAACTTGGCACCCATTTAGATTTCACTTCTTTTGTCGTTGAAGTCAACAACCAAAGCATATATCATAATATTGAACTTGGCTCTCATTTCACATTTATGGTTTTGATGGGATATCATTACTTTTTGTACATAAATTAGTAGTAGGTACTTTTATTTATAACAAAATTAATATAAAATGGTTTTTTGTTAAACTACTGTATTTTCCTATGTTTATTTTCTATATTTTCTTGTATCTTTAAAATGTTCGAGTGAATTGCCCATTCAGTATCCGGAATTATTTTTACGTAATTGCACAACACCATCTAGTGTCACTTTTAAATAAATCAATGGAGGCATAGTGTAGTGACCCTCTATGATAATAGGTGGCGCTAGTGGTTGTAGAACATGGTTAGTTACGCGTAATAAATACGAAAATCTACTATATATTCTTATTTATAAGTACAAAAACGGAAATATTTGGATTAAAAAAAATCAAGGGTGGTATTCAACTCGTTATATATTCACGTAAAGATCTTAAAATCCACATATAGAGATTTACAGGCACTAATTATAAGTTATGTGAAAATTATAATAAAATGATAAAAAATTAGCAGTTTCAGATTTTTCCTTTGTATTCACCTAATTACCTATCTGCATGCCAAATTTGAACTTTCTAGGTCATCTGGAACTGGGTTATAGTTTTGATCTATAGGCCAGTCATAAAATTGACGATTTTTGGACGTTAATATCTAAATAACCGTTTAAAATATGTTTATAAAATTTGAAATAATATGTATATATTGATATATATATATATGAGCCAAATTTGACAAGTTTAGGTGAAATGGTTTTTGAGTTCTGAGGGGCTCAAAAGTGGCTCCAAATGGTTCGTGTTACACACGGTGAGCTGCGTGCCAGAACTTGACTTGACACGCTCCCGCGTGTCTAGATAACATAGTTTAAACTGTGTTCTTTCATTGTTATTTTATATAACAGCATATTTGAACGTTATTTAAAAAATAACGTTGCTTGTTTACTAATTCTGTTATCTTAAGACTAAGATGTAACTGAACTAATTAATTTCAACATATTTACTGTGTTTTTATATCATAGTTTAATGTTGAAATACAAAGGTTAACAAATCTGTTTTAAAATCGAACGATGTGACGTCACTTGTTTATACTGTCTATAAGAGCCGCCACTCAGCCGTTCTAGGCACATGACCGTCTCGTGCTCATCTTACGGGACTTTTTATCGAAATGCACCTTTCGCTGTAGAATTGAAGGGGAGCTTTCCTCCCCCCATCCCATTCGCGCAGGAGTTCCTCAAGGCTCTGTACTATCCCCCCTCGTTTTCACGCTGTTCACTAGCGATATCCCCAAACATAAGAATACCCAGCTAGCCCTATTTGCCGACGATACGGCTATCTACTATACCGGTCAGAAACCCGATTCCATCACTCGCACTCTCCAAGCTTCTGCAAACACTCCGGGCAAATGGTTCCGGAAGTGGAGAATCGAAGTTAATCCAGACAAAAGCCAGGCGGTCCTCTTTTCCAAACGTCCGATTACCATGTACGGTGTTAAATAGGTGTGTTTAAATTTTGGTGTACAATAAAGTATATTCTATTCTATTCTACGGCAAGCCGATCCCTTGGGAAAAGCAAGCCAAATACTTAGGCGTGGTCCTCGATAGACACCTCTCCTTCGCTGAGCACATAAAGCAGGCACGTTTGCGCGCCGCTTTCGCTATAGGTAGGCTCCAATTCATCCTTGGCGTCCGCAGCAAATTATCACTCGGTGCAAACTACGTTTTCACCGCGGTTATCTGTCCCATCATGACCTACGCCTGCGTTGTTTTCGCACACGCTAAACCCCACCTTCTCCACAAGATGCAAACCCTCCAAAACTGACTCCTCTGTAGAGTCACGGGAGCCCCCTTTTATGTTCGAAATGAGCTTCTTCACGTAGACCTCAAGATGCCCACCATCCAGCAGTTCATGAAACGCGTCTCCAAGCGTTTCTTTGCTTTTTCGTTTTAATACTGCAATCAAACATAGGAATCCCCTTATCGCATCGGCCACCCGATACGAATCCTTCCACATTTCCAAGATTCGCCGACCAAGGCATACCTTAGTCAGTCCCGATGACGCAATCATCCTGCTCCAAGAGAGCCGTGTGCTACAACAATCACAGTGTACAAAAACAAAAACCGATCGTCCTTCCGTCCTCGCCGCCGAGGCCCGCCGCGACGTCCCTGTTGTTCACCTCGATCCTTGCCAGAGCCAGCCCGCGACGCTGAGCCAATAGCTTTAAATTCCCTTATTTATAATAATAATGATATGATCCAGCCTGTCCCTAGCTTCCATCCCCCTGCGACGCCCTAAGCCGAGGTCCGTACCCCACAGGGGGTGCCCTTAGCGTGTAGTCTAGTAATAAAAAAAGTTCTAGACACATTTACCCTGGAGCAGTCACACCGAGCGGACCAAAGTTAAGTAAACTTATGTTGTTTGTAACTTTTATGAATATTTTCTAATATTTTTATGAGAAGAATTGGTATAAAAATCCTATCGTATTGCTATTGTATTTGAATTTAAATAATTTTCTTGTATGTGTTAATTCATTGTGACAGTGTTAGAAATTGATAATTGTGTGATAATTTAATGGATAGATATTTGATATTAATTCTATAAATAGCATTACTTATATATTATGTAATGGAGTAATGTACATACATAGTAGATACACAAGTAAATAAAATTAATTTCTAAAATACCAACTTGCTGCACTGGATTCGATCGAGCGCAGGGCTAAAAGGCTTATAGGTGACGAGGCGCTATCGGGCAAGCTTCATAGCCTGGCTCATCGGTGAACCGTTGCTTGCCTGTCGGTTTTCTACAGATTATACTTCGGGGAGTGTGCGCAGGAGCTCCATGATCTTATCCCTTCATCTCCCTTTCACTACCGGTCTACCAGACGCACGGCTGGATACCATCCACACTTGGTTGATATACCGTCTTGTCGTACCAAGCGCTTCTCCTCCACGTTTATTGAGCGCACTTCCAAGCTGTGGAATTATCTGCCGGCTTCTGTGTTCCCTGCTACTTATGACCTTACGACGATAGTACCCACATTGTGGTAATATTGTAATACATATAGTGAATTGATGATTACACTAGTTTACAAAATTGAACTTTTTTATACCCCAAAATAAATGTATACAAATATGTTAATCTACCTTCCTTAAACCAAAAAGTGTTAGTAAAAATGTTCTATCACGTCACAAATTCTTCCTGCAGTCAAATGTTTTTTTTTAAACTACCTAACGTGGTAACGACAGTTTATTGTTTATTCGTTCGCTTCAAACCACAATTATCTTGTTTCGGATTGATTTAAAATGTCGAGTAGAAAGTGTAAATGTTATGTTTGTGGACAGTTTATATTTTCAAAAAAGAGAAGACCCATTACAGATTCGTTAAAAAGTGCATATCTCCATTATTTTGGATTTCCTGTTGCAAATCAAGATAAAAAGTGGGTGCCTCATGTGTTTTGCGATTAAGATGCGATTGCAGATTCATTTTCTGCAATCGCATCTTAATTTTTTCCCTGAAAACTTAGGAAGTATGAGTGACGAACAAAGGGAACGTTTCCATCAAGATTTAAAGGTTTTTGAAGAACGACATCAAGGATTTTGGGATGAAAACATGTTGGGGGATTACTGTTGGTCCATTATAAGAGAAACTGATTCAAATAGCTATAAAAAGAAGGCAAAAATTTGTCATTTTTAATTTTTTTTTTAGTATTAATACCAAAATTATGTATTTCAGTTAAGTTAATAAATATTTCTTAAACTAAACGTGATAGAAGTTTTTTAATATTTTTTCTGGATAGTTCTACCTAAATGAATAACAAAATAACAACTTTTAACTGGGGTATAAAAACCGTGTAAACTAGTGTTATTTGAAAATGAATGTTTTGAAAAGAGTAACTGTGGAATTTCTTGTCGGTTCTTCTCCGCAGAAAACGACCCTTTCCAAACCGAGCCGTAAATGAATAAATTGATATTGCTATGCAAACTGCTCATTATTTCTATAATATACCTGAAAATTATGGTAATATCGATTAATTGATAATTAATCGGTAAATACATAATCTTTCATCTATTTTATATACATAATCTCACAAACGCATAGCGTTGACCTCATGTCTATGATCCATACTAATTTCGTATCACCGGCTACGAAGTTTACTGGCTCTTTGCTGTTTTGGCTTTTTATTGGTAAGTTTTATATACAAACAAAGGTTTAAAGAATCTTTATTGCTCAAAAGAAAATTTTACAGTTGACTTGTATGAGATTTTAAGTAAAAACATAGATAAATAAAATTACGGAAATAACTATTACAAACCATGACAGCTTGAATCCAAGATACCCTCATATCTTTCAACTATTCAAACCGTGAGGTAACCTGACGATCAGACATTTATACATTCAAGCCAAATACTTGTAGTTCGTACTTGTGCAAGGTTAGTTTCAATTTTTATTTCAACGCTGCTAAAGCCACAACCACATTCCCATTTCACAAAAGCATTACACTTGAATGAGCCTTTCAAATACGCATACCTACTTACTTCGAAAACGTAAGATAACATTATGAAGGAAATATTCTGTTAATGTTGGAAAACAGCCTTTGGAGGTCTTTACAAATGCCGTTTACCTTCAAACAGGTGTTCTTAAGTAGCAATAACGTTTTACCCTCTATTAAATCAATTTGTCAGTCTATTTCCCCTATTTTCTAACAATAAATGTATTCACAGTAACAAGTCCAGGAAAAAGTACTGGTTTTCGTCGGTTATTCTTTCTCATTCCTTTAATACCCACCACCTCACCACTTCAAATCGCGACATCCTGCTCAATCCGCACGCGAATACAGAGCGCACGAGAATACGCTTGAACACAGAGCTGAACACAGATTGTAGGTGGAGCAAGAGTGGAATGCTAACACTCCAAAAACCATGGGGGTAATTATAAATCCCGTAAAGAAACCCCTAAAGTTCTCACTCCCTACGAAGGTATGCTGCCAGCGCAACAGAGTACGAAAAGGATGCGGTCGGAGTAACTTAGTAGTAAGAGCGGTTGGCGCGAGCAACCGGCGTGCAAATGCGGAGCTACCGTGCAAGACGTTGGGCACATCGTTGAAGACTGCCCCCTCATGAAATACCATGTGAGTCCAGCATACTTGTTCTCTCTTGAAAAAGACGCTATCCTCTTGATTCAGAATTTATTTTATAAGAGAACATTATAAATTAGTTTAATTTACACATAGAACGACCGTGAAAATGTCCAACGAATAAAAAAAAGATTACGAGGACTAGCTTGTACCCGCGGTTTCTCTGCCGTTAAAATTCATTTTAACGACAACAAAGTACCCTAGGTCACTTTCCAGCACCTTAAATACAAGGTGTAAATAACACCAAAACCACATCGATCCATTGCTCTGTTTACTTATTGAAGTTATCTATACTTATAATAAATCTGTAGAGAGGTCAATTCTGTACATGAAATATATTTACAAAATAACTATCATGGGGTGATCAGGGATCGATACTGATGCCAAAAATGCAATCAGTAAAATTTTTGTCTGTCTGTCTGTCTGTCTGTCTGTATAACCGTTATAGAAACAAAAACTACTCGACGGATTTTAACGAAACTTGGTACAATTATTTTTCATACTCCTGAGCTGGTTATAGTATACTTTACATCACGCTACAATCAATAGGAGCAGAGCAGTGAAGGGAAATGTTGGGAAAACGGAAGAAGTTACTCCATTTTTAGGGTTCCGTAGCCAAATGGCTAAAAACGGAACCCTTATAGTTTCGATATGTCTGTCCGTCTGTCTGTCTGTCCGTCCATCCGTATGTCACAGCCATTTTATTCCGAAACTATTAAGACTATACATGTGAAACTTAGTAAGTAGATGTATTCTGTGAACCGCTTTCCGATTTTAAGAAAAAAAATGTAAAAATATTTAAAATAAAGTCCCCATACATGGAACTAGAAATGAAAATATTTTTTTTTCATGAAACCTATGCGTGTGTAGTATCTAGAGACAGGTCTTTAAAAATGATATAAGGGTTTCTAAAACCACTTTTTCATAAAGTCAATCGTTTAAAAGATATAAGCTTCCAAAGTGGTAAAATGTGTGTCCCACCCCCTCTAACTTCTATAATAATGGAGTGGAAAATCTAAAAAAAATATGTCTGTAGATCTTAATGTAAACTTTCAACCAAAATTGGTTTGAACGAAATCGGGTAAGCCGTTTTTGAGATACAGCATATTTTCTAAAACCGCAAATATAACTTTGTAATTCATACAAACACTATGAAAAACAAAGTTATCTGGCGTAGTTGTAAAAATGTAAATAAGCTAGTTTTAAGACATTTTTAAGGTGTTTTTTTATTCATCAAATAAATATACAAATTTTATTATATTACTAGTACTCACGCGGGGCTTCGCTCCCGTGGATTCTATCACGGTAAAAACATAACTCTCCTTTTTTGCAGTCGGGTAAAAAGTAGCCTATAACCTTCCTCAAGCTTCAAGCTACTTCCATACCAAATTGCATCCAAATCCACCCAGTACTTTCGAAGATTAGCGCGTTCAAGCAAACAAACAAACAAACAAACTAACAAACTTTTCCGCTTTATAATATTATAGTATAGATTATAGTTCCTACGGAACCCTTCATGGGCGAGTCTGACTCGCACTTGGCCAATTTTTTAAGCTTCCGTCGCGATGAAACCTTAATGGTTAAAGCTACACAGAAGTCATTTATGACGGAAATGTTCTCCTTAAAATTATATAAAAAATATCCCACGACAGCATATATCTATCTTTTATAGTTGACTCACAATAACACGTGTAACTCCCGATAGCTTAGCAGTTCGAAGCTTTCTGATTATTATTCTGCTCCGAAATTTAAAACCACCACAACTTTGCAATGGAACTCGGCTAAAAGTAACCCAGTTGCAACAAATTATAATCGAGGCTCAAATTTTTATAGGTTGCGGTGCAGGAGAAACCGTCTTTATTCCCAGAATTCCCATAATACCAAATAATTTTCCATTCCAATTTAAAAGAACGCAATTCCCAGTATCGGTGTGTTATGCAATGACAATTAATAAGGCTCAAGGGCAGACTTTTCGTGTCTCTCGCTCGCATGGTCAGTTGTACGTCGCTCTTTCCAGGGTTAGCAGTTCTAGAAATCTTTATGTTCACGTGCCGGACGGGTCAACTTTCAACATAGTTTACCCGGAAGCTTTGCGCTGAAGTATTTTCGTTCTATAGGTACTTAAGCCTCATGTGAACGTGATTTAAACAATATTACCAATACATTAACTTAATAACACACAAGGAGTTACACGCTTACGGAGTCGCGGGCACAGCTATTAACAATAATATTGTGCGGTTCGGTATTGCGATATTTTTCAACAGTATTATAGATTGACATATTATATTTCGCTACTAAATTACGAAAGCTAATCTGTCTGTTACATCAAAATCACTGAACCGCGAGGAAGGACATAGGCTACTTTTTTTTACGAAAAACGACGGAAACGTGGACGAAGTCACGGGCAACAGCTATCTATACTAATAATATAAGGCTGAAAAGTTTGTTTGTTTGTTTAAACGCGATAATCTCAGGAACTACTGGTTCGAATTGAAAAATTATTTTTAATTAAATAGTCAATTTATAGAGAAAGGCTATAGGCTATATATCATTACGCTAAGGCCAATAGGAGCGGAGCGCCAATGAAGAATGCTTCAAAATCGGGGTTAAATTTAACGTTAGCCCAAAGTAACTATTCCACGCGGACGAAGTCGCGGGCAAAAGCTAGTACCTAATATTACTATGGATTTGCTTTTAAAAATACGCAAAGCATTTCAATTTTCTCTTTTGAGATTTTAAGAACAAATTCCAGCTATCGTACCTACATAACATTAATATGCATTGTTGTCATTTACAATGAAATGAAATGAAAAAAATATTTTATAAATTGGTTATAAATAACACTTTTACACGTCATGTTTTTTTGCGTGTTAAGTTTAGCTAGATGAGGCCGGTATTTCCTAACTGACTACTCTGAGAAGAAACACCGAAACAAACTCAGAGGTCATAGTCTCTTTTAAAGTCCAGACAATTTGTATTTTTATATGAGAAGCATGTAGGTTCATGTCTGTGGTATTCTTTTGAGGATTATTTCCTCAAAAGAATACCACAGACATGACGCACGCAAATTTGAGCGGACCTGTCCAGACAGTGCAAGCATTTGCCAGTTATCGTGTAGCTCAACCTAGAACTTAAGGAGCTCAACAATTTGACAAAACATACCAACGCACATTTGGGTAGGCCACACAAGTACTCAAACTGCTTGATATCATTAAATAAATTATAGTGAAAGTAAAAACAACGAAGAAAGAATAACCTACATTGTCCTCACATTAACAATAATGAAATAATTATATATAAAAAAAAACAGAAACTAAATAAATAGGTATATACAATACTTAACAAAACAAATATTTTAATCAATAAAAAATAAATCAACTATCAAAATTTAAAAAATAATAAATAATAATAATAAATAAAAAAATAATAAATAATAATAATAATCTCATAACCATATCTTCCCTCCTTCTCTACCCGCTCTCTATCTCATTCGGCTCAGAACTTTGAAAGTTTGAAATACAGCAATTAATGCAGTGTTCGGTAACACTCTTGGGCCATACTAAGTACAGTCCATCCCTTTGGTATCGTAAAGGGATTAGACAACCTTCCTGTGGAAGCTTATAACTACATTGTGATCTGTAATTGACCTGCATTGCGTGGCGATTATTGCTTATGTTAGAAAAAAATCTTCACTTACTTTTGTGTAGTGTTGAAGTAGAATTCAAAATTATATCATTTAACAATATTATGAAAATGTTAAATAAAACGCTCCCACTGGTGGAAAAAGGCTTCTTTTATATGAGAAGGAATAGGCCGTAATCCCCAGCTTACCCAGTACGGATTGGTGTTCAGATTTTTCGATCATAAAAGACATGCTGGTTACCTCACAATTAATTATTTACATAGATTCCTTCTTAATTTTGAGATCAGGTGGTTAGTTAGAACTCAAGACTCTAAATTGTGCCTCAACCGCTGGGCTACCACTAAACTGCTCTAAAGGTGTATTTCACTAAAATGTATGGAACTCTATGGTAATCTATATAAATAAAAATGAATCGCTAAATGTGTTGCTAAGCGCAAAACTCGAGAACGGCTGAACCGATTTGGCTGATTTCTTTTTTGTTTTCTTTGATGAAGTCTGAGGAAGGTTCTTACGGAGATAAAAAAAACGTAATAATTACGAGGAAAATAGTAAAAACAACAATTTTATTTTCCCATACAAACCACTCTGTCCCCAGCTATCAAACATTCGACGTCAATCAAAGCAAAACAAAGGCGCGTTAGGATTATCTTTGGTATGCCTTCAATTTTATTAGAGGTTTAATGTCATGAATGGAAATAATATTGTAACATTTATAAAATGAGATTATAGAAAAGCAATACTCTGTACCAATGCCATCTACAGATGCGAAACTCTATCTCGATATGAGATAGTAACTCTTAGAAGATATCATAGATGGCGTGATATACACACATCAAAAGTGTCTAGGGATCAAGCATTTTATGCGGATTTCTTGAGATTGAGATGTGGCTTTGTAATAAATTTATGATTTTATTAATTTATATGGATCCTTTTTGGTGCATTTCATAATTTGAAACAGGAACTGTTAATCAAATTCGAGTAAAAGATGAAAATCAGCTGTCAATATTTTCCCTATAAAAACATACAACGCATTGAAGACATTATTAGTGCTACTGTTTCCCTACTACTGATTAAAACCAACGTTATTAGGGAGTGGCGACGTCATTTAAGCAGGGAAGAAATGCTCAGAGCCGTGGGCATGATAGAAGCTGGTTCCCGGCAACGTACTGTGGCTTTAGCTCTGAATACAAGTCAGAGTGTTATCAGTCGACTTTGGACACGTTACCGAAGCACTGGTACCGTGGCTGAGCGCCATGGAGGACGGTATCGCTGCACCACAAGGAGACAAGACCGATACATTCAAATCTTAACTCGAAGAGCTCCAACAATAACCGCCATGATGTTAGCCGTGAGGCTTCATCACTCTTCAGGGAACTTAATTAGCGACCAAACAGTCAGAAACCGCTTGCATGAAGTGAACCTTCATTCCCGAAGACCGCTACGGGTACCACCTATAGCAATGCACAATCGTAGGATTCGATATCAATGGGCTCTTGAACACAGAAATTGGGCAGAAGAACAATGGCGTTTCGTGTGCTTTTCTGATGATCCTCGTTTTGGTATGAGACCGGATACAAGACGTATACGATACTGGAGAACCCCTGGACGCCAACAGCGATTAAAATCCTGCCAGGAAGTCCATCCTTATAGTGGTGGAACCATCATGGTATGGGCGGGTATTTGGATCGGCGGAAGAACTGAGTTGATTTGGATCAGAGGCAACCTCAACGCTCAAATTTATGCTGAGACGATTGTATCTGACGTCATCGTTCCTCTACAAGTGCAAATCGGTCCCTTATTTCAGTTAATGCATGATAATGCACGACCGCACACCGCAAGAGTTGTAAGACAGACTCTCGCCGCAGCTAACATCAATGTCCTGCTCTGGCCTGCTCAGTCGCCAGACTTGAACCCGATTGAGCATGCATGGGATATGCTACAGAGAAGAGCTCTGCCGAATATGGAGGGTATCCAGTCGCAAGAAGACCTTTTTTTGTTGTTGCAACGAACATGGGCGGCCATTCCACAGCGTGATTTGGATGAACTCATTTTGAGTATGCCAAACCGATGTTCTTGTGTTGTTAGTGTTCGCGGTAGAAACACGGATTATTAATTGTTTAAGTTACCCAATAAAATTTTAAAGAAAACTGTTATTTCAGTCTTTTTTTCGAACTTTAATGTTAGTGGTTCAAATGTCAAAAATCCCTTTATTAGGAAAATGGCAAATTTCTTTATTAATGGAAAGGTGACTTGGTTTATCGTTACTGTGACAAACGAAAACACTTTATTTGATGAATCCTTAAAGAAAATTTTAATTAATATCAAACAGGAGAAAAGTTATTGCAAAAATATATGTTGATCCCTAGACACTTTTGATGTGTGTATATATACTAGTACTCACGCGGGGCTTCGCTCCCGTGGATTCTATCACGGTAAAAACATAACTCTCCTTTTTTGCAGTCGCGTAAAAAGTAGCCTATAACCTTCCTCAAGCTTCAAGCTACTTCCGTACCAAATTGCATTCAAATCTACTCAGTACTTTCGAAGATTAGCGCGTTCAAGCAAACAAACAAGCAAACAAACTTTTCCGCTTTATAATATTAGTATAGATATCCTGTGTTAGAATTTATGTAAATAATAATGATTAAACATAATAATAAAGGAAAATTAAAATAATGTATTCTCCTTATGCATAGAATGTGTGCATACAATTTAATAAAATTCTATGCTGAGGGAATCCAATTAGTAATTGTCTTTTGCCATGGACAATGAGAAATAATTAGCTGTCAAACGGGGGCCGGACTCTTTTTTTCTTTTTGGTCTGAGACAACGAAGATATTGGAAGCGTTTAAGACGGAGTGAGTTTCTTTGGCGTAACAGCCCACTGATAACGAGAAGGAGGCAGGGTACAAGAGTTAAATATAAAACCCATGCATGGGTGACCGGAGAATATGCCGTGAGTAAAAAGTTTTCCTCATTATTGAAATTAGGCCAAGCGCTAGATTTTACCGGCGTCCATTTTGTGCTAACGTGACAATTCTTTGTCTTGTTTTAGGGTTGCATATTAGACTTAAATTTAATACTTAATTAAAAATAAAGAAGAAATGGTCATATTCTGAAGATATATAACGGGAGATCTTCACTAAGTACGTCGTTGAAGGAATAACGCAGTAGCGATTCGGTTCCAGAGAATGAAACGCCACGCGAGTTTGATTATGCACACCACACAGATGCGATACTGCTGGCGGAACCCGTACCATGGTTTAATGAACTGAAATTAATTGTTCAGGGTAATTAAAAGACCCCAAAATGCATGTATACTTTATTATTTAATTTAAACAGTGTAAAAGACGGAACTGAAGATATAACCAACAGGTGTTTGCAGAAGATTTAATATATTTATTTAATGATATGACCATCCAAACCTGTCTTGTGTTTTATTTCTACTGTATCCTCAACATGCGCAAGAACTCAGCCCATAAGTCTCATCTTCAGGTATCTACCCTTGGTTAGCTGGTGTGTAGGGAAACCAAGCCTTACAATATAACGAGTTCCCTCAAAGGAGAATGACCAAATTAGTATGGGCACTGGACCAAAAAAAAAATTGCTGCCCCCAGGGTTGACTCTTTGTTGGTGGGTTAATACTGTTAGACTAACTATGTGTGCAAATGCGAATCAAATTCCAACCCACAGTTACAGAGTAATTCGACGTTATATAATACTGCAACAATACACTTTCGCTTGCACCAATTTTTTTTGTATATTATTTCTGCTTGTTAAAAATGTTGTTATAAGGATTCACTAAATAAATAGATGAATAATGAATTAAAAAACGACATAGTTATTTAATAATTGTTTATTTTCGAACAATTTATTTTAAATGTTATTCATGACTCACTTTTCTGCACAGATGGTAATATAAAATGCGTATTATAAATCATTTTCATCTATTACAATACTGTCTAAAAACTGTGCTGGATGGTCAATATTTTCGTACCGCGCATATGCCAAAAACCATACTATAGACATTATATGAGCACATGTGCCCAAAGTACGTCTGCCACTCTTATACGAACAATAATAATGATTTAAAGCTTCCAACCCAAGGTGGTCTGAGTTTACAAGTATATATGTATGATATTTTCGGCTTCGGGTATGCCTAGATTGGACTTTACCTCTTAATAGCCAGAAGTTATTACCAGTTATATTATAATTATTTAAAAGATTATTCAAATAATCATTTTCTCTGTACACTTCTATTGTATATACGCCATTACGAGCGTGTTCACTATAATAACTCCTGGCTAGTTTTATTTGGTACGTTCCTAACGCAAACATAACAAGTTCTTCCTCAGACAACCTTGGAAATTCTCTTACATCAGGTAACTTGGCAGACATACTTTGAAACGGAATCCGCCGGCTATTAAGATTATAGTCAATGACATACTGTGCGAGACAGTTTTCAATATTGACTCTATTATTAATTCTCTCCATAAAACCAGAAGCATTAACATTATCAGTGATTGGGTCGTGGAAAGCATTTGTGATGGCCGCGGCATTCCTAAAATCGTCCTGCATGTGAGGCAGAGCTCTGTTAAAATAATCTTGCCTGAAAATCTTAAAATTTCTCTTGAAGCGGCCATTTACTACTTCCACGACCCATCGACAAATCGTCACTAATCGAGACTCATTGGCATCAGCCGTTGTTAATTGAGTTTCACCCCTTGAAATAGATTTAGGCATATGGGCATCATAGCCACAAGACTCTACGTTTGGTACGGCATCTCGGAAACCTCTATCCAAAATGAGAACATCTCCTTCTTGGAAAAACCAATTAAAAACACTGTTCGCACCGTCAATTAATTTATTTAAAATGCTTGCATCGGATGTAGTCGCTGAATAGGGACCTGCTACTTCAATTATATAACCATCACAACAGACTATTAGGAATGGTTTTAGTAGATTTAAGAACTTGTGATGGCTATACGTCAATCTTTGGAAGAGGAAGTTGCTACTTTTTTGTATGTATACATAGGTACCATCAAGTATAATTATACATTTGTTTTGTTCTCGGTTTCCGAACAGAGTTTGAGGTACAAAAAGGTTTCGCCTAAGCACTTGCTCCCTTGTGATGTGATCCCAACCCAAATGTAGAGGTGTAAATTCTTCTTTTATACAGTCTCTTGCGGTTTTCATTTCTCTTTCTAAAGTTGTTCGGCTTATGTGAAACATATCTGCCAGTCTTGTATTGACTTCACCAGTTCTTAACTTAATCAAATATGCTGCCAAAGCGGGTTTGGGTCTTTTGCTCCTTCTAGACAAAGATGGCGTTTCTACAAACATTCTGTTGAACTGTTCGAAACTTCGACCAGTTTGAAAGTAAACTTCATTTGGATCCATGGTTTCTATATTTTCAAAATCCACCCTTCCCTCTTGCGGCATAGTTTTCAAAATCTGCATCATGTCAATGATGTGAGCTTCGTTAAAGTCATGACTTACATTTCTGGCTGACAATAAAATCTCAAAATCATTTAAAAGCAAATGTTCTTCACAAATGCGTGCAAAAGGTGGTGCGTAGTAGTTAAAATCTTTCAACAAACGGATTTTCATGTGCTTTGGTATTCGATGCCTTGTCTCGCCTGTACATCCGAATATAATGCAAAAGTTTGAAGTATTCGGTGCCCGACTAATATGTGGTAACTGTATAATAGAATGTTGAATATCTTGTTCGTCAACTACTGCTCCACATTGATCACCAGCATGCGGTACCACAGCTTGATCTGGTTGTACCTCGGCTTGATCTGGTTCTATCACAGGTTGATCTGCTGGCTGTTCAGAAGGGCGTACTGGTGGTTCTTTTTCTCGTTCACTGGACGCACGACGTCTTGGTGGGTACGCCTCGCGTCGCCAGCAAGGCTGACAGATAAACTCGGCGTTGTTAAATTGTATCTGAAACAAATAGTTTCAGATACAATTACACATCACACATACACATCTTTTTAACAAATGTTATTCAGTACATGAATAAACCAATGAATGAATAGCGCCGCTACTGAAGTCCCTTTGACGCGGCGCTGGTGTCTATGTCAATACATTACATTACATAAAAAAATGTAGTACCACAATTTTCCGCGGGCTTTCTTTCGTGACATGCACTCTATGCATTGCATGATAAGGAAGAACTCGTTCAGTTATATTGTTTGCAGCGATTGTATATTCTTCAAAAAGCTGCGTAGTTAGTGTTCTTCTTCTGATCGACCGCACTGATCTACCACACACTAGACACACTTGTCCAGCAGATGCACGAAACATCTTTAAAACAATGTATCCAAATCACAGGGCTTAAAATCAGGTCCAGGTAACGTAATGCAAGGGTCAAACGCGTAATCACAGGATATCCACAGAAAATAATCGCACAGTACACAACTATAAGCGAAGAGTGTTACAGAAGGACTGCACAGTTGCAATGCAAAGCGCATACATGTGTGAGCGAGAAGGTGGTTCTATCGCCTTCTCACTCACACAACTATTGAACAATGTACAAAGAAAGCAAACTCACGTGTAAGCTAATTATCTGCGATAAGAAAAGGTCACCTACCTGTGTAAAAAAGTAAAATATGCAACTTTTTCATAAAATCACATTTTAGGTTATATTTATGTTTCTGTGGGACAGATTTTTTCGGTTCCATAGAATAAAATGTTGCATTTGAACTCTTCTTTCAAATGAGCTATGTGACAAATCTGGGGGCAGACTTTGACTTTTTTTACCAATTTTTGGTCCAATTTGGTCATTCTCCATTGTTTTATAGTTATTTTTATTGTGAAAAATGTGTGTTATTTTACTTAATGATGATCAGTAATCGTGAATAATATTAAGGAAAATAAGTAATAACAACATAAGCGTTGGTGCAGTAATTTGAATGGAAAGAAGCCGCATGGATTTAAATTATCATTATATTAGATATTACTAATGTCTTTCAATGTTATTTTATTTCTATTAGACTGCGACAGGCCAATCACTTTTGACAGAACGAAATCTGTCGAGGCAGCTATTAAGGCTTGTATTCATGCCAATAACCTTGACCATTTGGGCGGAGCTAACGACCCCTCTCCGCACGCCACTCCGCGCAGCTCTCCGCTACCCGCATGCAAAAGAAAAGAGAGGCGCGCTCGGCCCGCGCCTGCGCCGCCAGCATGCATCGTCGCTTTCGCCTAGTCTCAGCACAGAGTATCGAAATCACAGAAGGTCAAGTCATCGTGAAAGTTAAATTCATTTTTATTTGTACCGCATGAAAAGTGGTCAAATTTTGTTTTTATTTATTATCTTTTGATATAGATGCACTTTGAGTATGTACTATACTAACTAAACCTCTACCTACTACCTAAACTATACCTCTATTATAGATCAGCCTGGCTCGAAACATGAGGTAAACAACTTGATGTATCTTTTTAACTAAATTAAATATAAATAAAAATTAATGGCTAAATGTGTTGCTAAGCGCAAAACTCAGGAATGACTGGACCAATATGGATTTTTTTTTTCGAATATTCGTTATAGTCTGAGGAAGGTTTCTATTAAGAGAAAAATGGTAGGTAGGTAGGTAAGGTAGGTATGTAGGTAGGAACTTAGAGTAAGGTAGATATAGGTAGTATAATTATTACTAGTGTATGTCATATTATTTGTTAAATTTTTTATAAACAAATAGATTATAACTAAAATTCACTGAAATTTAACTTTCTTTCACCAAGTATTTTTATTCTTTTGGTTGGTTGAACTTCTTCATCCTCATTTATTTCTCCGTGTTCGAATATATTTATTTTTAGAAATTTTGATAGCCATATAAAATCTTGTTCTATGTTTTCTTTTCGTATTTCTTCGTTCTCGTTTTCTTCATTTTTCTCATCAATCTATTTTTCTTTCCTTAGTTCTATTTCCTTCCCTTTGTCGTTTTCTTCTTTCTCTTGTACATTATCTTAACTCTATCTCTCTATCTCAACTGGCGGCTTCGTCCGTACGAAGAGAAACCGGTGCATATCGGCTCAAGCCAGGCCTCGCTCAGACGAAGCGCACACACGCGCCTTGCTTGTAGTAGTGTACCTATCATAGCGCAGTTGTATGAAGCTTACCCTCTGTCCGTTTACTCTGTGCTATCTACTTTTATGCGAGGTAAGTAAAGCGATAGTTTATAATGAAATATGTAGATAAAACTTTAAACTTACCTTGATAATAAATGATAAGAAATTATACCCTTTTGTTTGTAATATTTTTTTAGACCTCTTTAGAATTGCGGCGGTAAGACCCCTCTTTGAGGAGTGGCTAGATTGGCGTCACAGCGTCCTGACCTACCGCATGACTCAGGTCCTCACCGGACACGGAAGTTTCGGGAGGTACCTGTGTCTGATGGGTAAGGAAGAGACGCCTGGGTGTCACCACTGCGAGGGTTGCCCTGAGGACACAGTCGAGCACACGGTGCAGGACTGCCCAGCTTGGGCAGAGCACCGACGTGTCCTCACGGCGACAATAGGCGAAGACCTCTCGCGTCCGGCCTTGGTCGAGGCCATGCTGCGGGGCGAGAGGGAGTGGGAAGCGGTCGCCTCCTTCTGCGAAGCAGTCATGCTTCCGAAGGAGGAGGCGGGCCGCGTGAGGGAGAGGATGGCGTCCTCCCTCCAGCCCAGCCGCAGTGGTAGACGCCCACGGCGTCGGACGTCGGCCGACGATCTCCTGCCACCGTAGGCGCCGGCATGCGGACAGCGAGTAAAGGGCAACTCGCTGTCCGACCATGGACCATCCCCGGGTCGACGGCGCGTCGTGTTCCACGCGCGCCTCAAAGAGCGTCAGCAACATGACGAGGCCCCCTCTGCAGAGGGCCGAAGCCTGCCGGGGTCGTGGGACTCATCCCGTTACCGTGGCCCCGGTACGTAAAGGGCTATTGAAGGAACACCGTGGATTTTAGTCAGTAAAAGTCTGACAGTCCCTCCCACCCTGCCCGGAGTGGGAGGACTTATTTGATAATTTTTACCACGTTAAAAAAAAAAAGACCTCTCTTCATTCGTTTCCTGTGCTTATTCCCATGTTTTACAAACTAAATTTAAACACTACTAAAACTGTAAAATACTATGAGTTTATAACACTAACACTACTTATAGATACATAGAATACTCTTTAACTTATAAACAAGAATCAGAAATAAAACTTTTTGACGAATCGAAAGTCGGTTCTATTTTTTGATAATAAGTTTTATTTCACGCTTTTTAGTGGGTCGGTTTGTCATTTATCTAGTTACAAAAGCCAAAATGTCAACTACTTATCACCTTTTACAAAATATTGCTTTTTCCGGTGCAGAGCCGTTAATTTTTGAGGAGTTCTCTTGGTACATCACTATCAGCTCTACTTCACCATATGCATTGTGACGAGCATAAAGTGCTTAACATCTATATTCAAGTAATCTAATCGCAATCCACGAAATACTTATTATTGAGTAGTTTCGATGGCCATCTGGGGTCTTCGTCATCAGTTCCACTTCCTCAAATAGTGCTTTTCGAGAGAAACTAAACAAGGTACTATAAGAAATACCCAAAACGCTATAGGTATGCCTATAATATTTGAAGAGTTCCCTCGATTTCTCCATGATTCCATCATCAGATCCAAACGTGACGACAATGGAACTAACTAGAATGTATACTCTTTCAAACAAAAAAAGAATTTTCCAAATCGGTCCAGCCATCTGCCAGTAATGAAGTAACATCATAAAAAAAAGTTCAAGACGAATTGAGAACCTCCTCCTTTTTCTAAAGTCGGTTAAAAAGCTATTCCACTATTTACAAAATTAATTTTTGCAGTAATATTTTACGATATTTTTTCGTAGTGCTTGAGCTCTCGCAACGCGACGTACGTCCACCTAGCAACACGATGCGCCCCGCACTGAATTTTTGGACGAGTGCGGGGGTGATGTAAACGCAGTCTTTAATTGGACGCGTTTTTAATTTATTGTAATAAAAATAATACATATTTGTAAAAAGTAACAAAACCAAATCATTTTCATTTGTATTGCAAAGCAGTAGTATATTTTTTTATACTCTTTTGATAAGAAATTAAGGAGTAAAATGGTTTCATCTCAATGATTTGGAGGTGACTTGACATTTTTTTTTCTTATTATGTGATACCGATAGAAAAATTGTGGCTAAACCAAATTACGGTTCATATCATGTAGATTACTAACAATTTTTTTCAGATGTAATTTCTCTGTAATTGTCGACGAAAAGTTGCTTCATCTGAATGCTTTTTTCAAGCTTTTTTCGAGAGAGCAGCCTTAACATAAAAAAGAAACAATATTACTTTGTTTATGATCCTTAATAATCTTTCCAAATGACATGAGAAACCTAAATATGCTTTTCAAATAGCTATTCAATGATATTTTACTTAAGAAAATCTATTAACTATAGTTAATAGATTTTCTTTTTCACAACACGGCATCTGGCTGTAGCCATATTGAACTTTGATAACAGGCATATCATTTGTGATACTTTCAAAATAAATTGATTGCCATAAGAATTATCATAATCAACTGTAAAGCAATTTGTTATTATTTATTTATTTAAGTTACGTTATAATTTGCTAATTATAAATACTTATTTTAGCTCAGCGAAGGGTGTCTTAAAGGTAAAACGTCGCTAGCGCAGCATCAACACTGATCAACACGTCAACAAAACGCAATCACCCACGCACATGTAGATACACACACATACACACAAACACCAAACATGCACTGTATACTAGTTTTGTTTCCTTTTTGCTAATGTAACCTTAAAAAAATCATTTACGTATCTATATAGTAATACTTTGTAAACTTGTATTAGACTGAACTAGGTTTCTCTATGTGACCAGCTAGGGAGAAATAGTAACACCCAAGATATGTACAGAGTATGTCTTAGTTGGGTGCCACAAGTTTCTACAAACACAGTGTACAGTTAAAATGCAAATGTGTTGTTATATTATACATCTCGTATTATATTATTATTAGTCTTAACATGTAAAGTGAATTATAATTATGGTTTTAAAGTTTCATTTTCTCAAGTCTTTTTATAATCTCACAGGTGTGAACCAAGGCTAATCCCTAGTTATCCGTTTGTGTAAGTAATTTTTTTTTTACTATTATACATATATTATAGATATACTTAAGTAAGAATGTAAGAGCGCGATCACCCGGAAGCACACGTGCCAGAGCTCTTGTTTTTTTGGTGGGAAAATTATCAAATGACTTCTTGCTATCTGGGTGGAGCAGGATAGAATTTCACACTTTTACTGACTAAAAACTGTATACAACGTGTAACCGAGCGGTTATATTCATACCAAAGGCACGTCTTCTTTGGGTGATATCAAACGATATTGGAAGGGTTTCAACTCAAAATAAAATACTCTAAAAATTGATACCAAATTTTCGGTTTCGTATGTTTCTTAAATTGAAATCATAACAAACGTGTCACCGCACTACGTAGGTCAATAACTTTCCACGTCACTTGCAAATATCACGATAAATCTCTTCCGTAATTCTGTTCTCCTAGTAAGTAGCCTACTGTAGAGGCGGTGTTCTTTTGTCGGCGCGAACTGACGAAATAAAAGACGCCGCCGCCGCGCCGCCAAAGCGATGACGCGCGCGCGCTATAAACCATACCTACCTACTTTGTTTACCGTGATGTAAAAATTAATGCGTAATTACGGATTTATAGTTTACTCGTTAATATCAAGCCAGAAATTGCACGTAAACACTGAGATAACAAAACTTACGTAAAAAATCGAAACAAAGTTTAGGTAGGTTAACTAGTTTCATCCTTTACTATTACTTATTACCGAGTAAACAGTAAAATCTTAAAGCTTTGCTTAATTTAGTAAACTGACTTACATTTTTAAAGATGGGGTTCGATGTGGTGACCTTGGTATTGTATGCACAAGGCCGCTCGCTTGTTAATGGATACCTGAACATTGCGTAGCGTTGCGTTATTGTCCTGAAAGCGGCCTCAATCCGCACTTTCATTAGGTCCATCGTATCACACTGCTTTGTTTACACTACATACACTAAATTACCATTTTCGGCTCCGACACACACCCCTAAGACAACCCACTGACCCGACATTTTGCAAACACAACAAAAAAAATCAATTAGGTGTAGCCGTACTGAACTGATACGCGTATTACAGGGATAAACACAAGTGCAATAGCTAAACGCGGAATGTCGACTGACTAACAAACCAATAATGCTAAATAAATAAAGCTCTGCTATCCTGGTACCTAAATATTATTTCGTTGTAGGGTAGCTGTCCCAGTTACTGTCCATCCACTACTATTAAAAATTATTGTTCAAGAATTCAAGATTATTTTACATAATAACAGTAATTTCAACTAAACTCCGTTAAACTGTTAAGTAAATCTAACACACCAGAGCAAACTAATTACGCAATTCAAATTCAAAATTGAAAAATCACGCATTTTTTTGGGTGGCAAAATTATCAATGACTCTGCTGACTCTTACTGACTAAAAACCACCCTGTTTCTTTAGTTGCCCTTGCATTCCGGGGCTGTGGTATCTCGTTAGAAGTCTAAATTAGAAGTTGAATTTACCAGGAATAATTGAAACTACATGGACAGCAATTGTTTCACGTACCCGAAGATACCCATACCCATTCGGTTTACACACATTATGATGTACATTGTGTGTGTAAGTAATAAAGTAATCAGGGTTCTGTGAGTAAAGGATTTTCAATTCGGCATTACATACGGTCCTAGTACTATTTATTAATTTCTTTCCACAGTTAGATGCAGTTTTGCGACATTTTTATTGACTTAATTTTGAATTAAATAAAGACTAAACTAAGGCTCAAAACAATAAAACCCATTTACCACTCAAATAGTACCGACAAAACGTGAACTTCCGATAATTCTTTCGGTTAGTCCTACAGACAAAAATCATGCGTGCTTGCTATTATTTTGTAATAAAAAAAAACTATTAACTTGTTGTTAATAATTTTCGTCATAATTATTTAAAAAAAATAACTTTATTTTACAAATTACGAACGGAACCCACTGTAATTTTATTTGTACTACTAGGAGAGGAATAAATTCCGAAGAAGTGTATTGAAATGATGTTTTGGGTTCAGTTGAACATTAATTGTTACTAAATCCTTTTTCTATTCTAAGTTCTAATGGCAAATAATAATGTTTATTTAAGCAATTTGTGGTAGGATGCACGTAAGGATTCCATTTTTATTATCAACTAGTACTTACGAGGGGCTTCGCTCCCGTGGATTCTATCGCGGTAAAAACATAACTCTCCTTTTGTGCAGTCGCGTAAAAAGTAGCATATAACCTTCCTCAAGCTTCAAGCTACTTCCATACCAAATTGCATCCAAATCTACCCAGTACTTTCGAAGATTAGCGCGTTCAAGCAAACAAACAAACGAACTTTTCCCCTTTATAATATTAGTATAGTAAAAAAATAAATTTATTTTAAAAACTAGCTTTTGCCCGCGACTTCGTCCGCGTGGAATAGTTACTTTGGGCTAACGTTAAATTTAACCCCGATTTTGAAGCATTCTTCATTGGCGCTCCGCTCCTATTGGCCTTAGCGTACTGATACAATATAGCTGTGCCCGCGACTCCGTCAGCGTAAGTTAATGTATTGGTAATATTGTTTAGATCACGTTCACATGAGGCTTAAGTACCTAGAGAACGCTTCGACCGCGAGACGCGTCGAGCGCGGCGACCGATTCTCAAAAATAATCCTTATAGCATGATTCAGTATTCACGCGCGATGGCTTATTATTATAAGCGTATTTCATGTATAACTTTTGGTGTTTCTATACCGATTTATATGATTCTTTTTACGGTTTCGTAGCCGAATGGCAAAAAACGGAATCTTTATAGTTTCGACATGTCTGTCCGTCTGTCTGTCTGTCTGTCTGTCCGTCCGTCCGTCTGTCACAGCAATTTTATTCCGATACTATTAGGACTATACATGTGAAACTTGATAGGTAGATGTATTCTGTGAACCGCTTTTCGATTTTGAGAAAAAAAATTAAAAAATATTTAAAATAAACTCCACATACATGGAACTAAACCTGAAAATATTTTTTTTCATGAAATCGATGCATGTGTGGTATCTATAGACAGTTCTTTAAAAACGACATCGGGGTTTCTAAAACCACTTTTCCATAAAGTCAATCGTTTAAAAGATATAAGCTTCCAAAGTGGTAAAATGTGTGTGTGGCGGACACAACCTCTAACTTCTATAATAATGGAGTGAAAAATCTAAAAAAAATATATGTCTGTAGATCTTAATATAAACTTTCAACCAAAATTAGTTTGAACGAAATCAGTTCATCAGTTTTTGAGATACAGCATATTTTCTAAAACCGCAAATATAACTTTGTAATTCATACAAACACTATGAAAAACAAATTTATTCGGCGCAGTTGTAAAAAATGTAAAAAAGCCAGTTTTAAGAAATTTGTAAGGTTTTTTTTTTCAAAACAAATTTATTTGGCGCAGTTGTAAAAAATGTACATAAGCTAATTTTAAGAAATTTTTTAATTTTTTAAATTTTTTTTTTTTTTTTTTTTAAGGTTTTTTTTTCGTCAAATAAATTTGCATATTATATTATAGTTACTACGGAACCCTTCATGGGCGAGTCTGACTCGCACTTGGCCAATTTTTTTATGGAATAGTTAATAATGACTTTTTCAATTAAGGGTGACTGAGAGTGTTATAAACGTAAGAGTAGACAAATATTATAATAATCAGAAAGCTTCGAACTGCTAAGCTATCGGGAGTTACACGTGTTATTGTGAGTCAACCATAAAAGTTAGACATATGCTGTCGTGGGATATTTTTTATATAATTTTAAGGAGAACATTTCCGTCATGAAATGGTTTGTGTAGCTTTAACCATTAAGGTTGCACACGCGACGGAAGCTTAAAAAATGGAGTAACTTCTCCCGTTTTCCCAACATTTCCCTTCACTGCTCTGCTCCTATTGATTGTAGCGTAATGAAAAGTATACTATAACCCGCTCAGGAGTATGAAAAATAATTGTATCAAGTTTCGTTAAAATCCGTCGAGTAGTTTTTGTTTCTATAACGGTTATACAGACAGACAGACAGACAGACAGATAGACAGACAGACAAAAATTTAACTGATTGCATTTTTGGCATGAGTATCGATCCTTAATCACCCCCTGATAGTTATTTTGGAAATATATTTAATGTACAGAATTGACCTCTCTACAGATTTATTATAAGTATAGATTACGAACGGAACCCACTGTAATTTTATTTGAACTAGGAGAGGAATAAATTCCGAAGAGGTGTATTGAAATGATGTTTTGGGTTCAGTTGAACATTAATTGTTACTAAATCCTTTTTCTATTTTGAGTTCTAATGGCAAATAATAATGTTTATTTAAGCAATTTGTGGTAGGATGCACGTAAGGATTCCATTTTTATTATCAATTCAATGGTACGAGCTGACGATTTTTCGAAACAATAAGCAACTCGATTCAATAGTAAGGTGAATCGAATCTCCTGGATCGTATGTGTAAAAATGATTATGATAAGGGCATATAAATATGTTCATATTTGCTCAAAGTATTGTGCTGACAATCATAAACAGCGAATAGGTAGGTTTATCTATTTCAAACAAGATTAATTACATAATATGCCGACACTTTTTAACTTGTCCGCATTGTTTATGTTAGCACTAAGCAAAGATTGAAACATTTTACGGTTTGATAGAAGTTCTTATTTCGAATGACATAGCTGTATTTTATAAATTAATCGCTCGGCGTCGGTCGTATTCTTTATTAGTTTAGTTAGTATTTTTATGTTAACCGACTACATCTGTAGCTGTACCATCTGTATGAAAGTCATTAAATTACACCGGAAAGGTTATCAATTATTATTTATTAAAAGTTTAGACGTACCTGACTGGCAACTGTAAATATGTCATAAATAAAGGTGTGTTAAATGTTATTTAAAATTTTGATTACGATTTTTAATGAATTTTTAGAAGATCAATTCAAGAGCACGGGATTCGATCTGTGAATTGAATAAATAGGGGGGCTAGAAGATTACTTTGTAAATAATAATTATCTACAAAGTAATGTTCTACAAAAGGACAACTACGTAAAAAACCAACAAGTGTGTAAATGATACACGTGACAATGCAAGCAGGTTTATTTAGATAAATTTGATACCTAGACTTAATTGTATTGTAGCTAGTTCCCAAAAATAAACAAAGTTTAGGAAAAGTAATTACGTTGGGCTGCAGTCGAGGATGCATATAAGACCGACACAATTAACTTAATTGAATTTAATTAATATAAAAATTACATTTAAGTCGCTAAAACTAAGTTACGTGACAATTGTTCGATGTGAGAAACAAGAGTGAAGCACTGAACACAAAATTCACATTAATCACTGCTATTGAACAATCTTCGATCCCACGCTATCGGAATGCTGAGAAGGCGAATCTCACGGTGCACCACACAGCGCAGTGTTAGTCATCTTCTTAGGAATATGGGGCGTCGTAAGTAGCAACATAACAAAGTCAGTAATAATATTTTGTAAACAAAAAATAAAACATGCGGAACCTTTTATTCAGAAATACCAGGATTAAGAGGTTTATTTTTATTTACAAATAGTTCACTGACACCGATCAGCTGACTTAGTGCTAGTAATGTGCTTATTTCAATTTGAAAAGTTCGGTTTCTAGTATCAATGTATTAAAAATTCTCATTACTTCCGAACATGTAGAGATAGGATTAAAAAACCCTTCCAATATCGTTTGATCTTGGCTCGGCACGGCTTCTTTGGGTGATCCCAAAGAAGCCGTGCCTTTGGTATGAATATACTGCCTTCGTTACACGTTGTATACCTATTCCTTCCATTGCCCTAATGTTCCGGAGTCGAACATTGCCGCAACCCAGTCTGAAACCCTTCTTATGGTATTAATAAAGGCAAGGGGGTGTTTGGCTTCGTAAAATTCACTACCAGAGATGGAACTCTGACCGCTGCTAAGTAACTCCAGGGAGACCGGTGGCACAGTGGTTACGTAGCGTACTTAGCGAAGCTTAAGTGAAACCCTTTTACACTCTCCCTCAAGATGGTGAACGTACCGATAGCTCCAGAGTGGTCTCTTAAGGGCTTCTCACCATGTGCTGATGATGGCCTCCTCCTCCTCGCGTCGTGTACCTCATTACTGAAGGTCGTGATTTCCCTATGAGATTTGTTTTTTTGACGCTCGTTTTCCATCGATGCGTATCCTCAGCGTCATGAAGTGCATCGAGCAGCTTGAGGATTCGGCCTGACGATCTAATTGGGCTAAGCTCTCTCGGCTGCTTGCCAGTGACCATGAGCTGCTCGAGGTTATGTCCATTTATTCGGGCGATGTGGCCAAAGAATTGATAATGACCACTGGAATGGTTATAGTAAGCTATAAATCCCCCATTCCATAGTTTTACCCCTAAACATCGAATGCCAGTTGAAGGTCTACCCCACAGTAACAAAAAGATTTGTGTAATGACGGCTTATGGAGCGGCTTTAAATCTCAACTCTTGATGAAAATTTTCAAAAGAACATTTTAACAGAATGGTGTTCCTATTATAATACACCAATTAAGTAAAGTGAAGATGTTCAAACGGCTAACAACAGACGGTATTCTTTTTTATTTCTTGTAAAGATTATGTAAGGAGGTAATTAGAAAAAGTAATCAATCATTTCTTAACGGACCACATCAATCATAATTTCTTTAGTAGCTAATTGGATTATTTACTGGAAGTTTTTTGAAAGGTTGTGACACTAAATAATAAAGTACTCCAAATTACTAAACAATAGTGTAATGACTTACAGCTTTATTGCGCAGTATAAAATTTACGTTTGCGTATGTTTTGCTGCGATGAGCAGATGATTTTCAAACATATGAAGCAATGGATTTCAATTGTATTAGTTACACGTTTAAGGTGCTGCTCTTGGTTAAGTTTTAGTAGTGTTGTACCGCAGCTTATCTCCCGCACTCCTCCTACGTTGAAAAAAACAATGTTCCAAAAAAATAATGTATAGTAACTACAAGACGTTTCAGGTTTAGCTTTAAGTTTTTTAGTTTTCGTCTGGTTTTCCTCTTAACTAACTCATTTAAAATAAGATAGGTTTAGGAACAAAATCATGACCTATGCGTTTTAATCTTTGGTAATGCATTAGCGTTCATTAATTTCCACTTCAACAAAACTTCTATTAACAACACTTTTTTCCGCGGGTAAAATCGTAAAATGACACCTGCCGCTCTGGTTGGAAAGGAAGGGAATGTCAGACTTCTACTGACTAAAACACAAACTGTTCCTACAGTTGCCTTTTCATTCCGAAACCACATTATGTTGTAAGAACATTTCTGCAACCCCGGCAAGCATTGACTCTATCAAGCCCCGTTACAGCCCCGTTTAGACGTTTACCTAATAGACAAATAAAATTTTGTAGGTCGGTAGATAGAATATTGTTTTGCGCAATGGAAAACTAATCAAAGTAGGTACAATTTTTTTTTTTTTTTTTTTTTTTCGTGGTTAAATTATCAAATAAGTCCTCCCACCCCGGGTAGGGTGGGAGGGACTGTCAGACTTTTACTGACTAAAATCCACGGTGCTCCTTCAATAACCCTTTACGTACCGGGGTCACGGTAATGGGATGAGTCCCACGACCCCGGCAGGCTTCGGCCCTCTACGGGGGGGCCTCGTCATATTGCTGACGCTCTTTGAGGCGCGCGTGGAACACAACGCGCCGTCGACCCGGGCATGGTCCATGGTCGGACAGCAAGTTGCCCTTTACTCGCTGTCCGCATGCCCGCGCCTACGGTGGCCGGAGATCGTCGGCCGACGTCCGACGCCGTGGGCGTCTACCACTGCGGCTGGGCTGGAGGGAGGACGCCATTCTCTCCCTCACGCGGCCCGCCTCCTCCTTCGGAAGCATGACTGCTTCGCAGAAGGAGGCACTATTCGTTACTTAGGCAGCAAAATGCTTTTAATTTCCAAGAATTCTTCCACATAGTTTCCTAGGTTAAATGAAATGGTAACCGAATTCCTGATTTCTTGGAAGTCGGCTGTTTGTAAGAAATGCTAAATCTTTTGAATATGTAGACTCGGCATGAGATTCATAAATACCCATCTAATTGTTTTAATTTATTATCAAGGGATCGCTAAGTGATTGTGGGTCCCATAGATAGATAGGTAGATAGATAGACTCTTTATTATACACCATTACAAATTACGATAAGGGCTTATAAATTAAAAGGGTGTAACAATGGACGGTCTTATCGCTTCAAGCGATCTTTTACAGTCAACGTTTGGATGGATTTATCATAGAAGGAGGAAAATTACGATGGTGTCCTTTTGACGTATTTACATATAATGCATATAATTATGATTTTCTTCTTAGTATGCTCTATATTTTTCTGTTTATCGCCAGTTACAATCTCAAATCGAAATGATGATGATATTGAGGATATCGATACTTGTATACCTTAATAACCAAAGCCAATTCAAGTTATTGATATCGCTTTTGAGTATTTTTTTTTATTTTTTCTGTTTTTATTAATAGGTTTAGATGTCGGTCCGGAAAGTAGCTACTGAACGGGATCTTTAAAGAATTGATCAAGCCCAGAGAATCCCATTCAACCAATATCAATAATATGGTTATCAATAACCCACCCTGTATATCTAACTAGATATACAAGGTGGGTTATTGATAAAATACTAACAACCTCGCAGTACTGTATTGCTAACATCATAAACAATAATTTTTGTTCTATGACTTTTTAGAAAACAAATCTTCAAGATCCCCGCCGCTGCCTTTCATGCTATCAGTTTACCTACATTACTAGCGCTTTTTTTGCTTCGCAGACTGCGTAACATTTAGAGCGTTCAATAAGGTTCAATAGCAATATTTTTATATGAAAAATGTGATGAATTAAAATATGGTGAATTATTAAAAGACATAGAACAAAAGTTGTTATTTATGATGTTACTTACATAGTCCTGAGAAGTTTTTAGTCTTTTACCGATAACCCTGTATAAATCTACTATAGTTACTTAATTCTATATATTATTACATTATAAACCTGATCAGCTTTCTTATTTATATTTATCTATACAAATTTATTCCGAAATCATAATTTAAGATATACATGAGTATATTTAGCTTAGTTGGAGGGGTTAATAAGATTGCTAGTAATGTGAATTCTACACACATTGCTAGTTTTTTTTACAAACAACGTTTATTGGAATTCCAGCGTCAGACAGCAATGTACTGACTAAATTACTGTAACGAACCTTTTTGGCGCAGCCGCAACAAACATACTATTGTCATTTCTTATTACTGGCCACCAGCAGAATTGTTATTTTATTCGGGTGTCGATGGACGGTTGTCAATGCCCAGTGAGGCTCAAAAGAGACCCCTATATTTCTTCATGGATAAGCTGTCACAATCATTACACAGAAAAAAAAAAGGGTTACTGTAGTGGGATTTTAGAAGAAGAGAAAGGAGATCTTTAAAACACTCTTCTATATCCGACTTCCTACTTTTATTTTTATTAAACTAGTATAGTAGGAACTATCGTAGGATAAGAAATATTTTATTATTATAAATGCGTGTATATTTTAATAAAAATTTGTGAAAGTTTCTGAGAAATTATGGATGTTTGTGATTCTTTCACGCAACTGTACTGGGTGGATTTTAATGATACTTTACAATAATAAAGCTCATACATCAAAATAACACAATAAGCTACTCATTATTCCTAAAAAAATTTGTAAGGCCACAGCTATTATGACATAAGTGATACTTATTATTAGTTGGGCAAAGTAGGCGTAATTATTTTGGTTATTTACGAATATCTTTCAGCTTTCATATTAGCTCCAAAACATCGTATTTGAACAAATGCTGTGAATTACTAATCACTTGTTATGTGCGTATCTACATATTCGTATGTTATCAGGTACCTAGGTAGGCAAGTTATTTAGTTTTAAAATAGCGACTGCTGCGTCCGTCGAATAAACGAACTTGAAAGTAACGGCTATTTTCTTTAAGGACTAAAATCATCAATTGACTTTTCCCGCACTGGGTGGAATGGAGTGAGTGTCAAACTTCAACTGATTGATACAAACCCACTCTGTAAAGAAAATGGATTTATTTGACCCAGTTTCACACAAAAAATACAAGAAATAAAATCAAAAACTTATTCAAATAATCAAAAATAATTTTATTTGTGCCAATTAGGCCCAGTTCAGCAAAATGTCAGACACCTGCTGCAAGTGCCTGACGTTGGTTTTCAACTGGACCTTATGTAACGAGGACGTGCTACAGATCTAAAACAGCTTTTTTGTGTGTATATGTTTGTGTGCGTAAGAGTGTGAGTGAGTTGCCCGTTCCGAGGCCGCAGTTCTAGTTGAAACCTCCCCTCCCTCTCAAACACAATAATTGGCGACGAGGATCATTCTATTAAGGTATCAAACTCACCTTACTGTTTCCAACCACTGCAACTCGTAAGAGTTAGAATCAAGAGTAGAAACCACAAGAAAAGCAACGGATAAAAAATATGGCTAGTCCAAAAAACGGTTGGATCCCGCAGTGAAACTAATCAAAAACGATCAGCTGAATTGGGTGGAATAGTAAAGAAAAACAGTGAAAATTGTTATGTGTTTCTCCTTCCTCTTAAGGTACCGTGAATACTACAATCTAGACCCCGTTTTTTTTTTCAGGCAAAAATCATTATATGACTCCTCCTGCCGTGAGTGGAGCTGGAGTGTCAGACTTCTACTGACTAAAAAACCATCCTGTTCCTTCAGCCCTCGCATTCCGGAGCCGCGACATCTCGTTGGAGCATTCACTTAGAGCACTGTCGTTGTACACAAGTTGCCATATTTAATTTTACTTACAACCTGTTATTAGCCTATCTCATCAACAGACACATTTGAAGCTCGTTCCGCACTGTCTGGCAGTTTGAGTGCTTTATACGGCCCACCCAAATGTCCTAACTTTTGTATTGTTCGTCAAATCGTTCAAGCTCATTAAGATTCTAAGTTGAGCGCGATATTTGACAAATGCTTGCACTGTTTGGAAATCTGTGTGATTCCGTCCTTTAAAGGGCGCCACAGGCATAAACCTACATGGCTCTCGTATGATTTGATCACTACAGATTTTATGGACTTTAAAAGAGACGTTGACCTCTGAGTTTGTTTCAGTGTTTCTTCTCAGAGTAGTCAGTTAGGAAACACTAGCCTCATCTAGTTTACATTTACGAAAAAATTACGTGTAATAGTGTATTTATAACCCATTTGCAAAATAAACATCATCATCATCATCACATAAATCCACAAACAATAACGTCATCCAAATTAATAACGATGGGATACTAATTAAATGTCATAATTGGTTAGTAATTGCGTTGTTCGAGCGCTTATTGCATTGCTATCGTCGCTAACCAACCAATCATGAAACGGCCGACAAATATTGGTATTCAGTAACTATTGATAAACAATCTGTGTAATACGATAGACGGAATCATCTTAATCGCTTGTGAATAAGGTTTGGTTTTGCATGATTATACTTACTGATAATTTTGATACCAAAAGGCTTTTACTTTATTAGATACTTCCCATATTTATACATATAAATAAAATTGAAGTATCTGTTTGTGATTTCAAAATAACTGTTTTTTCTCAATTGCTTATATGTAGTTATTTACTCAATAATAAAACACAAACAAACTTTTTTCGTCTGTTTGTCAAAATGACTGTCTGTTTGTCTAGGCTAATCTCTGGAACTGCTAAACCGATTTGATCGGAATTGCCTTGAAAGATGAAAGAGGTTAGAGGCAACATAGAGACTGCTTTTATATTCCCGGGATCGGAGTTTTCGCGGGAAAAGCTACACACGCGAACAAGTCGCGGTCGAAGCTATTATTCAATAAAGACACACAGAGAGAATAGGTTCTGTCTTATTTTAATTTTTCTCCCAACTGCCCTGGTTCTCTAGGCGCTCGCTTGTGGCACTATTGCGACAGCCAATGATTTTATTTATTATTGATAATAGGCACGCGTAGGATCACCATCTCACCTAAAGTTAAGCGATGATATGGTCGAAGATGAAGCACGCGACTACACGCTAAGTAAGTGACTTAAAGACAACCAGGTTATTTCTGCCTGCACAGCCTTAATTGTTCATGGGCGGGACTGGAATGAAACTCGCCTGAACTCGGAGTTTGCCGTGAGTGCCGTCATGAGGTGGCTGACTTCTCATCTTGAACATCAATAACACCAAATTCGTAACATTTTCTACTATAAGGTCAAGTCAATTCCCTACACACCTAGAAATTCGTGCTCACACCTGCCCAAACTTACAGCCAAATTGTGGCTGTCAACAATTAGAGAACACCGCTATTATTACTTTGTAGTCACTATTGATAGCAACCTGAAATCGAAGCAACATATAGCTTCAAGTGTAGCCCGTGTGAGAAAACTCATACACATTTTTAAAAAGCTCAGAGGCTTGGCTGACTTTGACTGTATGGTAACCGTTTACTTTGCGCTCGCTCAGTCTGTTCTAGGGTACAGCCTAACGGTCTGGGGTGGTGCTGGTAAAACGGTGATGCTTCTTAGTAATTACTCTTGAAAGTGCGACACATAATTTACCATGGTAAAACATTCAACGCTCAAATCTAAGCAACATAGGCATGCGTTCCGTGCCTCCGCCGGCACCGCGCCGCAACCGCTATGTCCTTGCATTTTAAATCTGTAATATCTTCGAAACTATTTATTTAAATTATATTCTGTAAAGGGCAATATTGATTTATATTAAATTCGAAATGTATTTATGGTACTTAATTGGATAAGAATTAATGCTGTATTGCTTAAAATCGCTTCGTAAAATATGCTCGTATTTCTCGTAAAAAGTAAAGGATAAAAAATGGTTGTTGTGGGTTATCTATAAGAGATAGACAGATGCCATCAAGGACTTTTACGTTGACCATTTTAAGGTGTACAATACTGTATTCCATTATTTTGATCTATCTCATAGGGTTCAGCCAGCGTTTGCAAAGCAAGCGCAAAAAAATGTGTTTATTTGCGACATCACATTAGAACCTCAAACATTATCAGTGTTCCTCTACTATATTATGCATGTTATATACTTAAAAACCTTCCTATAGAATTACTCTTTCTATTGAAAGAAACTGCATCAAAATCCGTTGCGTAGTATTAAGGATTTAAGCATACATAGGGACAGACGCAGGGAAGCGACTTTGCTTTATACTATGTTAAGATTAAGAAGATATAATCCGCGAGTTGACAACTTTGCAAAAATTGTTTGTAACGCTTCGAAACGCCTTACGTGTACTCGTAAAATAATATTTTATTTATTACTTAACCTTTTAATTAAAATATACGTATATGTTTAGTTTATTAAAAAACTATGGCCTAAATCGTGGCATTGTGGTCACGAGACTACGTATGACGTCATCGTTCAAAAAACAACTTTCCCGGCATTTGGCACATGAATGTACTTTGGGTATTTTATGATATTTTACTCTATTATGAACGTGAAAAATTATTATCAGTGCTATGCAGTACCTTGTTGTGGGAATACTACTATAAAAACGCCCACGAAACTATTTATTCATTAAAAAGAGATATTCGCAAGAAACTTGCTCGAATTAATGCAAAAAACCGGTCAAGCGCGTGTCGGGCCACTCGCAGTGTAGGGTTACGTAGTTTTTATAACAGCCAAGTGCGTGTCGTATTCAATATGGAACTAGCGCGATACAACTGACGCTTAGCGCCATCTATCGACATTTCTATGGAGTTGATCGAAATTTTCGAGTCAAATACAATTGGTCGACTATTACTCGTAAACTTATAAAGCCCACTTATGTGTGATAGTTTTCCTTTAAACTTCGTTATATATAGGTGACATTTGAATTTCTAACTACAACCGTTTAGTTGGTGGGAGGGGACTCTAACGAAAATTGGTACTTTAAAGCTTGATAAGTCACGAATGGTTTACTTAATCAAAAAATGGTCTTCCCAAACCCCTAATATTTTTGAAAGACCTATCCAACGATATCCCACACTAAAGGAAGAACGAAAAAATAAATATGATCCCACTTTACATGTTGACTACGACGGTACCCTAAAAATGTATCAGCCAAATCAAATTAATTTTTTGTGAAGATCATTTCGATGTAAGTAAAAAATAAGATACGGCAAATGAGTTAGCACTATACTTACATAAAAGTTTTAACATTTCTGTATTCAGAAGAACTAAAGTTAGAGTTCGAGCCAAAATGGTTTTTTGGTACTTTAGGCAAGTTTGTACTGTCAGCTCTTATAAATCCTTGCCCATCTTTAAATTTTCACATCACCAAAACAATATATTTGGTCTTACGCACCAACCAAAGATAACCTGTTAGCTGTCAAAATATGAAAAATTGAACGATGACGTCACGTTTTCTGATTGGTGTTTCTAATCACGTGACTCACAGATAAAAAATCTCATTTTTCTCAAGGGAAAATAAAATAAATTAAGAATAATCTTTTCTTCAATTGTACTACTTTGTGCTTCATATCAATAGATTTACATAATGAAATAGTTATTTTCAATTTTTAAACATACTGTCAACTCGCGGATTATGATCACCGATTACTCGAAGACGGCTGAACCGATTTGGAAAATTCTTTTTTGTTTGAAAGGGTATACTTTGAAATTGGTCCCATTGCTACCAAGTCAGGATCTAATGATGGGATCCTGGAGAAATCGAGGGAACTCTTCAAATATTATAGGTACACCTATAGTGATTTGAGTATTTTTTGTAGTAACTTGTGTAGTTGCATTCGAAAAGCATTATTTGTGAAGTGGACCTGATGATGAAGACCACAGATGGCCACTGGAACTACTCAATATATAAGTGTAGGAATAATAAGTATTTCATGGGTTCCGCTTCGATTACTTGAATATTGTTATTAAGCACAATATGCTCGTCACAATGCATATGGTGAAGTGAAGCGGATGGTGAAGTACCAGGAGAACTCCTCAACAATTAACGGCCCAGCATTGGGAAAAGCACTATTTTGTAAAAGCTTATAAGTAGTTGAGATTTAGGCTTTTGTAACTAGGTAAATTATAAATCGACCAACTAAAAAGAGTGAAATAAAAACTTTTTACCAAAAAATTAAACCGACTTCCAAAAAACACCGCAAAGTGAAAAATAACTTTAATTTCGGAAGTCGGTGCCAAAAACGAAAATACCAAACTAAAGACACCGACTACCGAAATTAAAGTTATTTTTCACTTTGCAGTGTTTTTTGGAAGTCGGTTTAATTTTTTGGTAAAAAGTTTTTTTTTTTTTTGAAAATTCAGACTTTAAACTGCTCTACTGTAAAGTTAGTCTGATGTCGCTTGGATATTTTTTCCTTTCCAGCGTCGATATGTATATCCTCGGTGGCCTAGTGGTCGCAAGCGCGACTGCTGAGCACGAAGTCTCGGATTCGATTCCAGGGTCGGGCAATAAGCGCTATTGGGTTTTTCTGATAGACATTTCACAGTAGTAGCCCGAAGTTTGGAAGTTGGTGGTGTGATAACCCCCGTGCCTCGGTAAGCACGTTAATCCGTTGGTCATGCGCCTTACCTCTCTCCGGTCGTGTCGGATTGCTGTTCCGTCGGGTTAATGAGAGTAATGGAACAGAGAGTGTATATACTTGTGCACTATAATATCTCCTGCGAATCTGGCTAAATCGATTATGAGATTAGCCGCCGTTGCCGAAATCGACAAGGAGGACTACTATTATACAACGTGTAATTTAAAGGGTATATACATACCAAGTGCATGGCTTCTTTGGATGATAACAAACGATATAGCAAGGGTTTTCTAATCCTATGTCTACATATGTGGAGCATATTAGAAATTTCAATACATTGATACCAGAGACCGAATTTTTCAAATTAAGAAGAATGAAGAGAATTATCGTTTTATCAAGTGACGTGGAAAGTGATGACGCTCATAGTGCTGTGACACGTTTGTTATTACTGGTATTCAAGAAACATACGAAACCAATAATTTGGGGTCAATTCTGTGAGTCACTTATTTTGAACTGTAACTTTGCATAGAGACTCCATACCAGATGTTGTCTTCAGTTCTTTTGGATAGATATGGGGTTTCCGTTACACGTTGTATATGAATATATTATACGCGATGAATTAATAACCTCCTCCTTTTTTATAAATTGGTTAAAATGCCTGCGAAGCAAAACACTTCCAAAAACAAACACAATCAAGTAAAATAAATGGTCGCTGAGGGATGGGATGGCCTGTCTCGATCACGAACATGACGCGTGCGCTTGCACCAGTCAGCTCAACCAGTTTGAAGGGAGCCGAACGTTTGAGTGACGGTGACACTCCCTCGCTCGATGCAGACAATGTTCGACATGATCATAAAACATTGATATCATATGCCAAGACTCAAACTCAGTATAAGCTGTACCAAATATTACATTACTCTAAGTATGTTGGCATATCCTCGTACAAAAAATTCGAAAACATGACATCCACCAATTTATAACGTTCAGCGTGGTGTATGCGGCCGGGGATATAGACTCATAGGGAGGAGAACGCCTGAATCCCAGCAACGGAACGGAACGTTGGAACGTTCTTGTAGGCTTATTATTATTTATGTGCAATTTTTTTTATGTATCATAAGCATAATTATTGACTAGCTACTGCCCGCGACTTCGTTCGCGTGGGAGTATTTCCCGCGTAAATCTTTATCTCTTGGGAATACCAGGATAAAAAGTAGCATATGTGTTATTCCAGAATGTCAACTACTTACCAAATTTCATTCAGTTCCAGATTCAGAAAGACTAACAAACATTCAAACAAATTTTCGCATTTATAATATTAAAGTCAGGTGTAAGAAGTTCACTGCTACAGACTCCTTTCCCCAATTTTGCCAAACTACTATTCTGTTCAAACGAGACATTATCGATACTTCCTTCTCCGAACGTAAGTCAATAGTGTTACTAGTTGTTTTATAACTTGTATTATCTTAATAACGTTGTACGTTGCAAAGTTTGTAGTTGGTAATTAAAGTTAGAAGTCTATGTGACATGTTTTGAACTATCTATGTTTCCTGAAGTTTCTATAACGGAGTAATATCGGTGCTAGAAAGAAATATCCATATTTCTTCGTTTCGTTTTGCTGACAGTTTTATAAAAAAAAAATATTTTTTTTTTTCAAAGCGATTATAGTTGTTAAATTTGAAAATCTTATTCGATTAATAACGTGTTATTGTATATAATTAAATTAAGTAAGTCATATGGAATAATATGCAACTATAAGTAACTATAAAACTTAACAGATACTATATCACGTTGATAGAGTGACGTGAAATTTAAAAATAAATTAATTCGATTGCAAGATACGTAAACTGCAAAATCCCAAACTAAGAGTTAAATAAGGTTAGATCTAGTAATGCAATATGTATTTTGGACTTTATTGTACTCTACTGTACGCCTGTATGAACAAATGCAACACTTATATGATCACTCTTTTGCTAGTCTTTATATCAATAGCTGTGGATTTCCTCTGAATACGAAAATAAATAAACTTTGACTACGTGGTATCACTACTGGGATATACTTAAATAAATGTTTATACTTTATTGTTTTACTTTACAATGCACATTTTGTAAACTATTTAAACAAAAAATTAATAAAATGATAATAATAAATAAGTAAACAATACATATTTAAAATTAACCATGTATAAAACAAAAAATTATAGTAATATAATAAACAATATATATTGAATAAAAATAAACGTTTTTAAAACTGCTCATTATTAGTGATTGAAATCTTGCCAAGAGTCCAAGACATATAATGAAAATAATTATTTTGCAAAATGCAAATATTATTAACAGGTCTATTTCCGCCCCTGAACAAGTTTCAGACAAGGGAGAGGGCCCGTATCTGAAAGTTTGAGCCAGAAGAGAGAAAAAGACAATTCAAAGTATTTTAGTTACTATATCTATCTGCCATCTAGCAAACAAGAAAAAATCTTTATTAACACTATGAGTTTGAACCAAAGCAAATAAAATATAGCAGAGTTTAGGTATAGTTACCAATCTTATTTACAAGCACTATAGCTAAGGCTTAACTATGTATGTTCACACTTGCCGCTCTTTTTGGTTGACTGTTTGGCATAGCTGTAGCAAATACATAGTTTGGTGAGCATGGCTACGAGAAAGTGTAACATTAGCGGGCACTATGGACTGACGTCACATTTTTTCCAGCCTTTTCTACATTACAGGTAAAAAAATCTGTTTATTTATTTTTATTATCTTTTCGCTCTTAGCACATACAAATGATTAAAACTGTTCCTTCTATGTCACTGTAATATTATTCAATAGATAGATAGATCGATAGATATACTCTTTATTGTTCACCATAACATAATTAAATAAGGACTTAAAACTACAAAGGGTGTTACAATGGGCGGTCTTATCGCTAAAAGCGATCTTTTACAGACAACCTTTGGAAGGATTTGACACAGCAGGAGAAAATAAATACGCGGGTAGTCCATGATGTACTATTCACTTATATACAATAAATAAGTAACCTACATACTCAATACACATATACATATACATACATAAAAAGAACAAAGCTGAGATATATAAAAAATAGTAACATATTAAAGAGAGAGATAGAGATCTTTTACCATGTTTTTGAAAGAAGGAAGGGTTTGTGCTTGTCTTACTGACACGGGAAGAGTATTCCACAGTCGTACTGCTTGAGCTGCGAACGACTTACCAAAGAAATTGGTGGAGTGACTCGGTACCTCTAGCCTCAAGTTTTCCGATGACCTCAGAAATTTGGCATGTGTGTCATGGAGGAACTTAAAACGTTCTTTAAGATAAAAGGGGGTCTTAGGATTGAACAGAATACTGTAAAGCAGAGACAATATGTGTAAGTTCCGGCGAAGACGTATAGGAAGCCACCTGAGTTTCGTACGAAATTCAGATACGTGATCATGTTTGCGCAAACCAAATATAAATCTTATGCAAAAATTTTGAAGTCGCTCAAGTTTATCAAGTTGTGCCTCTGTGAGATCAAGATAACTGTCATCAGCGTAGTCTAGGATGGGATGTAAAAGAGACTGTGCTAGCGCAATTTTAGTGGCAGTTGGCAGAAAGTTACGCAATCGTCTTAGGGAACTGGCAGAAACAAATAATTTGCGACTCACCTCTTGTAATTGGGGACCCCACGAAAGATATTTGTCCAACCAGGCCCCGAGGTTCTTAACTTTCTCGCTTAGTGGAATAGCTGTGCCGTTGAAAATAACCTGAGGAAGCTGAGACCAGTTTACCTTAGATGCCAACCTAGAGCTGCCGACTACAATGACCTGGGTCTTTAACGGGTTCACCTGCAAACCATGTGCCTCACTCCATTCGCAAACCGAAGCCAAGTCCTAGTTTATCATATTTACAATAATCAATATTGTATAATTTTGTACTTGAAAGATATTCCCATCTGAAGCCTGGGGAAGCTATCTGGGCCTTATCAGAGGGTTGTAAATCAAGTCTTACCTATTGCTCGCGGTATCGTAAGTATCAATTGCGAAATTTGGAGGTGGAGTTTAATGTAACGATATGAGGTATGGTTTAAATATTATGATCGCATGTGACAATGATCACGTGGAACATAGCTAAAAACAATATAATACTGTATTCAGTCAGTCGGTATAATATTCTGTCTACAATAAAGAAAATAAATAAACACATTTGACTAGGCATCGTAAAAAAAATACCGAAATATTACAATCTTTGAAAATAAATGTCAGTATCGACCCGATACGATTCGATTGCCTTTATAAGTAGCTCCAAGAAACGCATTTTTAGGGTTCCGTAGCCGAATGGCAAAAAACGGAACCCTTATAGTTTCGACATGTCTGTCCGTCTGTCTGTCTGTCCGTCCGTCCGTATGTCACAGCCATTTTATTCAGAAACTATTAAAACTTGGTAGATAGATGTATTCTGTGAACCGCTTTCCGATTTTAAGATAAAATTTAAAATACATTTAAAATAAAGGGGGCTCCCCATACATGGAACTGAAACTGAAAATATTTTTTTTTCATGAAACCTATACGTGTGTGGTATCTATAGACAGGTCTTTAAAAATGACATTAAGGTTTCTAAAATAACTTTTTCATAAAGTTAATCGTTTAAAAGATATACGCTTCCAAAGTTGTAAAATGTGTGTCCGCCCCCCCTCTAACTTCTATAATAATGAAGTGAAAAATCTAAAAAAACCATATGTTGTAGATCTTAATGTAAACTTTCAATCAAAATTGGTTTGAACGAGATCGAATCGGCAGTTTTTGAGATACAGTATATTTTAAAAAACCGCAAATATAACTTTGTAATTCATACAAATACTATGAAAAACAAAGTTATTTGGCGTAGTTGTAAAAATTGTAAATAAGCTAGTTTTAAGAAATTTTTAAGGTATTTTGTTTTTTTTTTCAATTAAATATACTAAGTATATTATATTTATTATAGTTACCACGGAACCCTTCATGGGCGAGTCCGACTCGCTCTTGGCCAATTTTTTTAAAGAGAACTAGTAACCTGGGTAGAATTTACACTACTAGTAATCTTGTTAACCCCTCTAATAATATAATATATATACATAGTTTATAATGCTCAACTTTCATTCAAAGCTGCAGAAACTAGTGTTTTTATAAACGGTCTAGCATCTGCCTATACAAACTTGAATTCAGGAATTTCGCCATTTCGGCCTTGCGCTTTTCCCGCCGCCCGCCCGTCGGATTTCTGTCATACGGTGGCTAATACCTCGTAATATAAGGCTAGTTGGCTAGCATTTCTTCTGAAAAGTTGTCAAGATAAATCTTTGTAGGTTACACTTTAATAAATAAAATACTTACTTCTACTGTTGTTACTTCCTTCGATTTCTTTCAGTGTTACTTTGGATCGGTAAGTTGTGGTTTCTCAAGCGTAGTTCAAAGGTGTTTAATTACAGAAAAAGCTTTTACGCAACAAAATATAACATGTTCTAGTATATGCCTAATTACATCTATGTTAACAAAATTTATTTAATAAAATTCTAATATTATAATAATATTGTGTTTCGAAACCCAAAATTAATTGAATCAATAATAATTAGTGGTAATAGATGACTGTCCCGGCAGACCTTGTTCTGTCTTATTTCTCTAAAACAAAGTAATATTGTTTTTTTTTTTTATGTTAATAGCTGTCTTGACAGATTTCGTTCTGTCAAAAGTGATTGGCCTGTCGCAGTCTAATAGAAATAAAATAAAATTTAAAGACTTTAGTAATATTTAATATGGTTATAATTTAAGTCCATGCAGCCTCTTTCCATCCAAAATACTGTACCAACGCTTATGTTCTTATTACTTATTTTCCTTTCATCATCCTGATCATCATTAAGTAAAATAACTCAATTTTTACACACTAAAATTACTATAAAACAAATTTGAGGGATCTTGTATTATTTTCATGAATGACATGCAACCTCTCATCAACTTGAAGGTATACCAAAGATAATCCTAACACGCCTTTGTTTTGCTTTGATTGACGTCAAATGTTTGACAGCTGGGGACAGAGTGGTTTGTATGGGAAAAGAAAATTGATTTTTATACTATTTTTCTCGTTTTTTAACTTTTTGTTTCTCCCTGAAAACCTTCCTCAGACTTCATCAAAGACAACAAAAAAGAAATCAGCCAAATCGGTTCAGCCGTTCTCGAATTTTGTGCTTAGCAACACATTTAGCGATTCATTTTCATTTTCAAAATAAATCTATGCGAAGCTAAGGAAAGCGATCTACAACGTGTAACGTTGTATATTATCGCTTTCTTATAGACTTCGTAACATTTAGGGCATCCAATTTAAATATTTTTATTTATGTATGAAAATCTGGTGAACTAAAATATGACGAATTTTTAAAAGTCATAGAACAAAAGTTATTGATTATGATGTTAGTAACATAGTCCTGAGAGGTTAACGGTGTTTTACAATTAACCCTGTATAGTTTAACAGAAAAGCTTACGAAATAAAAAAAGTGTTTCATACATTCTTAAAAAATGAAGGTACGGACGCCAGCACATCAAGCTACAACAATCTGTCAAATTTCTTTAATAGATTTTCAACTTTATTGTTAAAGGAATTAGGTTCAAGGTTGATTGGGAAAATTTGACAGTTTCGGGTAGCTTCATGTGCTGGCGTCTGTACCTACGTTTTGATAGCGATCTTTCTTACTCATGTTTTGCAATAGAATTAGAAGATCATTCCCGCAACCCTGGTAGGCAATGGCCATATGGGGCCCCGTCACTAGTACGTGCATTGCCTGGTGACGCATATACCCCACTCTCTCCTAAGCCATTCGCATCTGGACTCTGGAATGAGGCTAGGGCTTCCAATCCCGGAATACCGAGATTTCGGTATTGCGGGATCCCGCGTCATTTTCCAATCCCGCCTGATGCGGGATTACGGGCGCGTGATCCGCGGGATTTGCGGGACTGAAAAAAGCATACATGCGAACTCTCGCGATCGCGATCGCTCAGTGACTGGCGGCCGGCAGTGTTGCAAACAACGCGGGGGCCGATGTTACGCGTTTTTCAAAGCTTAAGTAGCCTAATATAGCCGAATTTCAGTCAGTGGTAGCCTAAGTATGTGGCCTAAAAAATCAGTAAAGATTTTTATTCATTATTTGTTACTGTTTTTTGTGAAGAAAAAAACGGTGTTATTTGATTGATCTCATAATATTAAATAAATTTAGAGTTAGTTGATTCATTCATTGTTTTATTTGCCTTATATAAATGTGAATAGTTTAAATATGCGGGATACTGCAATTACCGAGATCCCGCGCGATTAAAAATTCGTAGTCACGTAAATACCGAGATTGAATTCAGGCTGCGGGATTGGAAGCCCTAAATGAGGCTATCGGGAGACACGGGGAATCTTAAGAGACCAATTTTGGTCCCCATATCGAGGCAAAAACTCAATTGGCGAAAGGAAAATAAATATAGAAATAGAAGGAAATCCTAGTAAATGTATGACGGTACTTTACATTTAAATAGGCGCTCAACGTTATCAAACGCTAGTTCGATCAAGTACTCTCGTTTCTAAGCCAGTTTGATGCGCTTGAGTCGATTGAGGTAGAAGGCGATGCAAAAAGCTGCTAATCAAACCCAATGACACGCCGTGAAGCAACCAATCGCATAACTACTACGCCAACCGTCTTGCATCATTTATATAATTGGTTAACAGCTATTTATACTGATTAAACAACATATGTTTGCAAAATAAATTAATTCGTTAAACATTCATTTATTAGTTTAACAATTACTTATAGGCTTACACCAGTTTAACAATTATTTGTGGTTATACGTTTAATAATTAAATTAAAATAGCAGAAAATATAAATAAGACCAATAAGTTCGCTAAGTATGTTATTAAATATCGGTAGGTTCAGCTTTTTGGAATTGCACAATTAAATTAAGCCTAGCCCGTAGCATGATTGGGCAAAATTTTTTGTTTGTCAATAATACTGTTCTAAACTCCATCAAATATTATAAATGTGATAGTTTGTTTGTTTGCCTTCCTTTTACGTCAGAATGACACGCTTCCATATGTATGCATTTATTATATTGCATGTAATGGAATAATCGAGTGATTTTTGATGTGGAGTTAGTTAATGTTTTGAAGTGACATACACAACTTGTAGTTTTTAGTACCAGCCATAGATAAATGCTAGTAACAACATTCATTTGGAATATAATATTATTATTGAATTATAATATTAGCATTATTTATTTACAGAATGCAAAAAGTATTGTAAACTTATTTTAAAATAATAAGGGGAAAATGCTTGTTTATATTTTTGAAAAGGTAATTTCTATTAGACGACTATGTTTTTAATCTCTGATGTAAAACTACACAATAAGTAGTGTAAGTAACGTTGCTTATTTTTAACTCAAAAACCAACATTCAATCGGAAAAAAAACACGAAGTATATTTTAAGAAACTTATCGGCTATATCTAGGTAGCAAAACCACACTTTAAATACATATTATGTCAATACATTACAATTGCAAAGCGTTCATTAAATCCAATAATCATTTAAAATACATTACCATACATTATTGAAAGTGCTTGAATGTTCATAATCCCATTAATAATAACGATTTGGAAGCTTCCACGGGAACAAAAGGGTCCCCGGCCGCATCGTGATCTCTTTGTAATATTAGATGGGTAGGTACCTGCTTTAACTGTGCCCTACTTGCACGAAAGAAGAGCCCAGGCACTACCATGAAAATCCATAGAATAGAATACAAAACTCTTTATTACGTATATCTATATACATATAAAAAAAACTCTAAAAAAAGTGTGTCTGTACATTAAAATTTTATACAAAAATAATAATTGAGGTGGGTTAAGAAACGGTTAACACGGCAATTTTTTTTTTCAAAAGTCTGTTTGTTAGTCTGTTTGTACACGCTAATCTCCGGACCTACTGGATCAATAAATAAATAAATCTTTATTCAATAATCATAGTAGGTAAATTACAAAATTAATCTTAATTAAACTATTGTTACGCCAGTCGTTTAGCGAAGTACGTCGAGAAACTTTGACAGAAATCTAGAATGTTCGAGACACTAGCGCCATCTAGCGGCGAGTTGCAGTACTGAATATATCGACTAGCTTCTGGAATATTATTGGTAGTTTGGGGATATGCGGAACAGGGTGTAAAGTCCCGCATTCCCATTGAAAAGGGAGGATCCTCCGACCAGACAGGTGTTTTTTCTGGTGGGCAACTGCCCGATGTTTGTGATCGGGTGATTTGTATGTATGCTAGTTGTGCGGTAAACTCTGCTTGCGCGATACAGGATAGTTTGTATGTTGCGAGATAGATGTCGCTACAGTAGTATAAATAGTGAGTCGATTTTACAAGAATGTTCTAGAACTCATAGACTGGGGTATAAATAGATCGCAGAGGAACGCAAATAGCAGTCTTATTTCAAGATACGAGGCGATATAATCGAAGCTTTACAAGTGAATTTCGGTGCGATTTAAGTGTTAAGTGACAAGTATTGTACTGTGAATAACTGTGTTAATTTTTGTTTTGTGTTTATTTAATTAAAGTGTTAATTTTGGTCTAATTGGCGTTGATTATTTCTATCCCGAACCCCAGCTCGTAACACTATGTAAGTCTTACAATGATGGATTTTAATGAAATTTGATAAAGTGTGTGTTATTCCAGGATGTCAACTATCTGTTGAGATCCGTTTTAAATAACACATACTTTTTATCCCGGAACTCCCACAGGATCGGGATTTACGCGGGAAATCCTCCCACGCAAGCGAAGTTGCGGGTAGGAGCTAATGTATGTATGAAGAAAATAGGAGCAGCACGTGGCTTAATAATAATAGCCGCACGGGTTGATCGTCAAAGTTAAGCAACGCTTATGGAGAGTGGTCTGTGAATAGGTGACCATTTTACCATATCGAAATTTCTCGTTATACTGTTATTTGCACATCTTTGGCAGTCGTTACCGGAAGTCAGAATCTAGAAACTCTGACGCCGCGCCGCTCTCGGCAAAGATTACTGTTTTACACAGCTACTCGGTTGTGGAAGTCAGATAGGCAATTTCTGCATGTCAAATATTAGGACAGCTGAATTGGTTTACACTGGAAGCCGACCCCTAAATAGTTCTTAGAAGTTCTTATAGAACTTCTGTGTTCCCTGCCACTTATGACCTTTCAGCCTTTAAAGCGAGAGTAAACAGGCATCTTCTGGGCTCGCTCGTCACATCGTAGACCTCATCTATCGCTTACCATCAGGCGGGATTGAGATCAAGAGCGGGCTCATCCGTAATAAAAAATAAAATAAAAAAATAAATAGTTAGAAAAACACTAAGTATGATAAAACACTGATGATAATCATAATAATACATTAAGCCTACTGTAAGGAACCTGAGGATGTTGACACGCCTGTCACTAATTTGTTCTACTTCACTTAATATTGATTTAAAAAGTTGTTCGAAAGCCTATTTTAAATAAAAAATATGTTAATATTTTCATGAATCAGGTCCACCCACTTGGTGCTTGTAAAACAAAAAATATAACATAAAATTACTCTCTTTTTGTTAAAGTTTTTTGAGACCTAACGATATTAAAAAGTTCTTTGAAGTCTAATTTTAGAATTCAATTAGACCGCGAGCTGGCCGGCTGATGCTTAGAATACTAACTAACAATTCGGCCTTAACCGTAATTGTATGCCTCAGTGGAGCTTTAGGCTCATTAATCATAGCAATTTTAATCATAATATAATGTTGTAAAATTCGTAAGCTGACCATTAAATCGCCCGTTGTTTGCAGGTGCTCGATGTTTTACATTTGTGAGGTTCCTAGAAACTATATAACATGGTTAGGTGTGTCACTGAGGGACCCGCCGGGGTTACTGAAATGTTCCAACAAGATACCGTGGCCTCGTAACGCAAAGACAATTGAAGGAATATGGTGAGTTTTAGTCTTCAGAAGTCTAGCACTCCGCTCCATCCAGAGCGTAAGGAGTCATTTGTTGTTTTTCAAACAGAAAAAGGCTTAGGTTAGTCGCCAGCATTTTTTTTAATCTTTATTTATTTACAAGGTTTTTTCTATACAGAATATGTCACCCCGATGATTACATACAATTGAATTCTACTAATACTATACTAAACTAGCCTACCCGTAACCTTATAATCATAATAATAATACAATAAAGTGTTCTAGCCTCATCGGACAATGTTGAGGCCAGAACGCTATTAAAGAAGCCTCCATTAAAACTATTGACAAAAGCTTGATGCCTCTGGACTCCCACACGAGTACACTCCGCTAGTACATGATGCACATCTTCAATAACTCCACAGACAGCACAATTTGGTGAATCGACTTTGCGCATCATAAATCTAAAGCTATTGAGCGGTATGTGGCCGGATCGGAGCCTCAAGGCCGTCACAACCTCTTGCCTGCTCATCCTACCCTCGCTGAACCATATCAATATATTTAATCAGAGAAATGAGTGAAAACGTTTCTGGGAGACTTCATGTACGGTCAGAGTCATACATCGTTGTGCATCTAAAGTTCCAAAACTCTCGTCAGCACCTTAAAACATCAAAAGATTTTCTATGGCTTTGGCTACAGAAGCCACTGTTACAAAATTCAGTGTTATAAAATTGTTATTCTCGTTTACAGTGTGTTGAATTCTCATGTTCAAGTTATTTTGTTGCACTGCTTTGAAGTTTGTCTTCACTTCACCGTACTTTGCGGTCATTGTTATTCAAGACTTTTGAGGTTTTCAGTGTTCACGAATTTCAGAACTTTGTACCTGCTCATGATTTACCTGGAGGAGAGAATAATATTAAATATGGACTTAGGAAGCCCTAACGTAAACGCACCTATTACCGCCAGTTTAATCCAAGTTCACATTTATGTGCAAAAAATAAGCACATGCTTAATAACTAGTGTCATTTTTTATTTTTATTCAAGTACTGAAACTAACGATCTTGTCAGTCAGATATAGAAACAATTCGAAAAAATGAAATAAATAAAAAAAAAAATATAAATTGATGAAAAGGGCTATGTTCCTATTACCGACTCAAACCATGGGTGTGTTCCTATTACCGTTTTTGTGGCACCTATTACCGACCGCTAAATGAACAGATCAAATTCAGTCAAATAAAAATGCTCGTGTGGGTTTAATTCTTTAGAATACAGAATGTTATAATTATAACCAGCCTTTAATCAGTCTTAAGAGATATGCTTCATAATATGAATTACATATTGAAATATAACAGTGAATCCAGTCTATTAAATGGCGTTCTTCGTGCTTGGTGAAGACAGGTTGAACCCCACAATTTTCATTAGAGTACTTGTGATTTCTCTTGTCACGAAGAGTTTTTCTAGGAATCCCAAATCTCTTTGAGGTTTCATAGATACTTGCTCCATTATCGATAGCCATCAATGCAGAGTCAAGTTGATTAGCTGTATATTACGTACGTTTTAATCGTTCCATGTTTCTGAATCAAAATTTACCTAGTCGAATATACTAAACTACTAAACCTTTGCTTAGCAGTGGGTTAAGAATGATAGTAAGTGGAAGTCAATAGGTGATTTTTAATAATAGTTTTTAATGCAAAATGAATTACAGTTTTATATTTTTTCTAAATATTTTAAATTGTTATTAATGTTAATTACATTATATTTACCTACTAGGCAAAAAAAAAATTACTAACACACTATCCATAAAAACTAAAAAAAAACATACAGACGAATTGAGAACCTCATTCTTTTTGAAAACGGTTAAAAAGTACAGGTACGTCGGTAATAGGTTCTATTGAAGAAATTCTGTATAACCTATTACCGACCCAATGAAATGAATATGTATTGAGTAAATGTATTGTTTTTTAGAATATTTGTATGATTATACAGGTGCCAGTAGCTATGCTAATTTTATTTTAATTGTATTTTAACTATAAAAATACAATATTAGAGAATTGTACATCCTACATTCATCAAAACATTTACATAAGAATAAAGTTGATTTTCACAGTATCGATACTCTTATTATGTATGGCGCTAATAGGTCAAATACAACTTGACACACTAACTAATCAAATTAGTATAGCCGACTACTTATTAATTGATGCATTATAACATAAAAAGTAGAAATTAAAATATTCGTCAAAAACCTAACAACGACCTAGCTCGGTAATAGGAATAAAATAGAGATTATTGTTCCTATCACCACCACATTTTAATATTGAATTTGAAGCAAAATAAAGCTGTTACTCATTAAAATTAGTTATTATTTGTGTTTATGAAAGTATTAAGAAGGTATCAAAATAATTAAAAGGTTCATTAGATTGCTTTACAATTATATATTATGCTAAAAAAGAAATAGGTGTACTTACGTAATCGGGAGCGGGACACTACTAAATATGCGCTATATCCGGAGTCCGACGACAAACTGTGCAATTATTCTTTAAATCGTTGGTTTACGCGCACAAGCAAGTGATGAATATTTGCATTACAAATACATCTATATTTTCTCTAAAGCAACGACTTGTCTAACTTTAATGCAACTCTTTAAAATGATAGTTTTATGAAACGGACGGTAATGGGAGCCGATTTTGAGGGGTCGTTATTAGGCGCCTTTACGTTATCTATATATTATATTTCTGAAGCTCTTGCGATCAGTCGGATACTAAATTATAAGTATTTATTATTAATATGTAAGTTTTGTTTGAATTAGTTTTAGTTATATCACCGATTTAATAGATTGTCTCATTAATGTTGTCTTTATAGGTTTTAGGTTGTCTGTAAAATATCACCCTTTTTGACCGACTTCAAAAAAAGGAGGTTCTCAATTCATCTTGAAATTTTTTTTATGTATGTTACCTCATAACTCGGAGACGGCTGGACCGATTTGAAAAATTCTTTTTGCGTTTGAATGGGTATACTTTCTAGTTGGTTCCATTGTTAGGAAATCAGGATCTGATGATGGAATCCTGAAGAAATCGAGGGAACTCTTCAAATATTATAAGCACACCTATAAAATGTGGTTTCAGTAAATGTCCAGAAAAAACAAAAATGGATCTCACGTGGTATCAAAAAATGTAGCGAGAAAAAACGACAATTACTGTGGCAGTGTCGTTTAAAACCGACACAAAGGAATAAAATTAAGTTTAAAAATTATTCAAAATTACTTTAAAAAAATATTAATTTAACTCAACGAGCTCAAAATACTCATATAATAAAGAATTCAAATAATAAAGCCAAAACAACATGGCAAATTATAAATCAAAATAAGTTAAATATACCTAAAAATAATATTAATAAACTCAGAATAAATAATAATGTAATCTCCGATCCAAAATGTATATCTGATATATTTAATAATTATTTTATAGATAAAATTAGACCTATTGTTAATTTGGGAGAAAAAGTCACACAACATATCTTAAATCGAAAAGATTCTTTGTTTATGGCCCCAAGTTTACCAGGTGACGTATTCAAAATTATATTGACTCTTAATAATACAAATAGTGTAGGTTACGATGGTATTTGTACATAAGTATTGAAAGCAGTTGCTGGGGTTATTTGTTTCCCTTTGAGTTATATTATAAATTTATGTATAAGCGAAGGTGTTTTCCCAGATGCACTGAAAAAATCAGTAATTAAGCCCTTATTTAAAAAACAAGATAGAGAGTTAATGGAATACTACAGACCAATTTCTTTGATACCTATATTCTCTAAAATAATTGAAAAATATATTTATAAAGAACTGAACTCACATCTAGAAGCTAAAAGTATTCTTTGTAATGAGCAGAAGGGGTTTAGAAAAAATAAATCAATAAACGTGGCCATTTATGACTTTTTGCATACTGTGATGACAAATATGGATAAAAACAATCCAGTGTGCGCAATATATTGTGACATGACTCAAGCGTTTGATTATGTCCAACATAATATTTTACTGAAAAAGCTTGAGGCTTACGGTATAAGAGGTAATATCCTTGAACTCCTAAAATCATACCTACAGGATAGGAAACAGATAACAGAAATTAAAAGAATAAATATTAACACCAAAAGAGAAGAAATTTTTCTATCAGAGGAACGTAACGTTACGGAGTTCCGCAAGGAAGTATACTAGAAGCACCGCTTTTTACATTATACATTAATGATTTTCCAAGGGCAATAAAATATCCTATGACACTGTTTGCTGATGACAGTACGATAACTATTCCTTGTAATCAAAGAAATTTATATAAAGAAGAGATTAATACATTAAAGGACACTATTATGTGGTTAGACAATAATAATTTAAAAATAAACTTACAAAAGACTGTAATTATGCATTTTAGCCAGCGTGCATTGACATTTCCCAATCTTGACATAACATATAATAATATCAAAATAGACACAGTTAATACCACTAAGTTTTTAGGAGTAACAATAGACCAGAGCTTAAATTGGAAGGCGCATGTAGAGGCTCTGACTAAAAGAGTAAGTAGTAGTGCATATGCCTTGTACATATTGTCACGTAAGGTTAAAATAGATGCTTTATTAACTGCCTACTACGGACTAACTGAATCGGTTCTTAGATACGGAATTATATTTTGGGGTAACTCAACTAACAAAGAGGATGCTTTTAAGGCACAGAAGAGATGTCTCAGAGCCATGTTTAATTTGAGTACCACTACTAGTTGTAAGCCTTATTTCATACAATATAAAATACTGACACTAACTTCCCTGTACATTCTGGAAACAGTCATGTTCATCAGAAATAATAACGCCTTATTTTCGCGAATGGCAGAAAAAATTCCCAGAAATAGGCGTGATCAAAATCAGCTCTGTCAGCATAGGAGTAGGACTGCACTTATGCGCAAAAGTGTTTTCTGCATGGCTCCCGTGATTTATAATAAGTTACCTAAAAGTTGGAGGTTGGATTGTTGGTTGGTTGGAGGGAGCTTAATAATAATGAACTGAAAAACAACTTAAAACATTCCTAACCGATAAAGCTTATTATCATATTAATGAATATCTTGCAGAACAATTTACTGTGACATAGATTTATTGAATCAATATTGTATGTTATTAATCTTGACATGTATACTTCTGATATTAAAATTTTTATTTTTAGTTTTGACATGTACTATTTGACTTTATTTTATTTTTTACTTTTGACATATGATATTTTTTTTACTTTTGTTTCGTTTTGTTATGTATAATTTGACATTTAATATTTTTATTTTTGTGATGTATAGTTTTGAAATTTATTTTTTTAATTATTGCTAATCTGTATCAATTTATACTATTGGGTTTAAATTAAAATTGTCATATTAATTATTTAAAACATTTGCACGCCATCGTATAGGCAAACATGTCTGAACTTTATTTTCATTTTTATGTTATCTCACATGCATTTTTATTCTGTATGTGTACACATGTTTGGAGCAAATAAAGAAATCTTATCTTATCTTATCTTATAGCGTTTTGGGTATTTCTTATAGTACCTTGAGCAGTTGCTTCCGAAAATTACCATTTGGGGAAGTTGAACTGATGATGAAGACCACAGATGGCCACTGAAACTCCTCAATAATAAGTATTTCGTGGATTGCGTTTCGATTACTTGAGTACGGATGTTAAACATTTTATGCTCGTCACAATACATATGGTGATGTAGAGCTGATGGTCAAGTACCAGGAGAACTCCTCAAAAATTAACGGCTATGCATCGGGAAAAGCAATATTTTGTAAAAGGTGATAAGTTGTTGACATTATGGCTTTTGTAACTAGATAAATTACAAACCGACCCACTAAAAAGCGTGAAAAAAATTTTTTTTTTGCAAAAAATTTAACCGACTTCCATATCAAAACACTACAAAGCCAAAAATAACTTTAATTTCGGAAGGCGGTGTGAAAAAAAAGAAAATCCAAAACCAATAACACCGACTTCCGAAATTAAAGTTATTTTTGGCTTTGTAGTGTTTTGATATAGAAGTTGGTTCAATTTTTTGCAAAAAAAATTTTTTAGTTGTTAATTCCTTATTTGTTTTGTGTTATGGTGTACAATAAAGAGCATATCTATCGATCTTTCTAAGATAGTGTATGTATTATGATTTATGTTATTTATTTGAATAAATAAATAAAATAAAAAACTATTTTTTCACCAAGTGTACCTTACTTCATGAGATTTCGGTGACCCTATCGGTACGCAGTATTTTGTCTATTAAGTGGACTTTCTTGCTACAAGAGTCTTTCAATTCTGTTCAAGATTTTAAAATTTCGATAGCCAGACTTTTGATGACAGATTTAAAGATGTGATGCGAGGATAAGCAAATCTTGACAAACGGGCAAAAAAGAGAGCAATAAGTTCTAGTAGATTTTTTAGGTTAAAAGTCAATAGGTCTCTTGTAGAGATAATTTTTCATGACGTGAGGAAATGTCTAAAAGCCTAACAGAATCTCAGATAGTAGTCAAGATTGGCTTTATATAGTGTCTCTTTTTATTGTAACATCTAGCATTATAAACATAGTTCTTGGTAAATCACATTGTGAGTTACCTTAGATCTTAAGGCCGGGTTATCCAGAGCACCGTAGGTATTCGACGCTTACCCCAGCCCCCGCAACGAATAGCAAAACGTAACAAATTACGACGCGCGGGAGACGCGCGCGCCAAGCGCACCGCTCATGAGTTCACGAACTCAAGTAGGTACGAAGATGCGTCACAGAATAGAGCAATGCAGTAGATCAACTTGAATTGATTAGTATATGTTTATTTTGTTTTGTTTTAATAGTAAGTATTTTCAAGTTTATAGATAGAATAGGTACGTATTGTATAAACTTGAACCTAATAAGTAATAATTAAAAATAAGTATATTTATTTATATTTGGGGACAAGGTGAATAAAAAATCTGACTGACACGCAGATCATGAATACGGGTAGGATTCAAAATTATACGCCGCGCGCTATTCGACTTTCCCAAAGGATGCGAAATCTTCATGGCACAGTATAAAAAATCAAGTATTAGGTAGGCACACTTACATTAGGAGAGTTGTATTACAATTCAATTATTGTTATATTGAATGAGGGCTTAGAGGTATTCTGTGTGAAATATTATGTTTAAAAAATATAATAAAAAATATAAATATTTTTCAATCAAATAGTTATACCAATAATAGCAACACACAAACACTTTTTAGAACGAATTTATTTTACGCGGCTTCTAAACTGGCAGAAATTGTAACGCAAAAGTGTAAATACTTACGACTATCTTCTGACGAGAGAGACGACGAGGGTCCCTCAACCGCACACTTTTTTTTCTCTAAAAACTACAATCATTTATGCACAACTGGCTAATGCCGTGATTCGACTTCAACTTCAACTCTTGCGGCTTTTGTGGAGGACTCACCACAATTTCACAAGCGCTGGAGGTTGTTTGGTAAAGTATTTTGGATGATGAAAAGTATTAAAATTGAACTAAAAAAAAACAAAATCATTTTGTACGCAAACATGACATTTTGCAATGTCAAATGTATTTTACTCAATGTGTGCAGGAATAAAATGAGTATGAATAGAGAAAATTAGAAATATGGCATAGAACTGTTAAAACGGTAATACAGTACGCTACAGCTTTATTTTATTTATCTCAATGAACCTACATAGATCATAAACAAATCGAGTAAATACAAAAGGGAGATGGCATTTAATGGAGGTTGGACGGGGAACATTACGGAGTGCGCGTGATTCGAAATGCAGTTAAAAGCCATAGCTCCTGACACGATATGTCACATTTTTGACATTTTACAACATGTTATCTGTTTCCCTTTGGTACATGAATACTTTATTGGAAAACTCTTAAAAAAGTAGACATACACAAAAATGTGAAACTTTTTCTAATTTATCATTTTCATGAAAAAGAAATGTAAGCACTTTTCTCTAGACCATCTATGCTCGTTGTTGGTGTTGTTTACTGATTACATAACGGTGAACAGGAGACAACTAGGCTCTTCGACCACCTTACGGAGGCAGCTGCAGGAGCTGAACTGGCAAAGCACAAATATCCGATGGCAAAGCTTGTTTTTCTAAGAGATTTTAATTCCCACCATAAAGAATGGTTGTTCCCGTACCAACAAACAGAGCACGCTGGTAGAGAGGCCCGCAGGTTTTTTTATCGCTAGATCTCGAACAGCTGGTTCACCAAGCAACCTGCATTCCAGAAGTCGACGGCCACACGCCCAATGGCTTGGACCTAGTGCTCACAAACATTGCGTCGCCAGAGACTGTCAGTATCGGTCTGGGCCTCGCTCGGATCGTATGACCACTTTCTGGTGAAAACGGTATCTACCTTTTCTCCTCCAGATAAATGCCCCAGGGGCATACGGTGAGTAGTAGTAGTCAGCAGACTCCGAAACTGTGAAGCGAAACTCGAACTTTTACCGTCCTTCGCTGCCTCCTAGTTATGATAAAATTGGATGGAACACTGGCTCACACCGCACAAAAAAAAGCAAATTTAAATGCCTCCGTCTTTGCGGTAAGTTTACGTCTCGACACGGCGTCTAACTTACCACCTAAAATACCTCACTTTGGCTCCGTAATGCTGGAAACTGCATTTCATGTTAAGGAAGTCCGTAAAGCCCTTTCTAGTCAAAATGTGAACAAAGCCAGTGAACCGGAAGGAATACCTGCTCGAGTCTTAAAGAGTTGTACCCCGGATTTGTCTCCTGTATCGCATACTCGTCTGTATCGCGTTCTATTAAAACCGGAGTGGTGCCAGTGTCCTGGAAGCCAGGTAATGTGCAACCAGTACTCAAAAAAGTAGTCGTGCCGTACGGACGATACAGGCATCGCATAGTCCCGTTGACTCTTTGGCTTACACAATACACTGCATACCTGACTTTGCCAGCCAAGCAGAGTCAAGATGCAAACCGAGATCTTTGATTGAAAATGATAGGAGGAAGTGAACTAGTTGCCACTCTAACGATCATACGTGAGCTTCCGATCACAATGGCCTGACACTTTGAGGGGCTTACCCCAAATCAATTAGACCAGTTTTGATAGCATCTAAATCTCGGTTAAATCTCCTATAGCGTATGACAAACTTTCCACCCGCGTAGATGCATACAACTGCAGATCATCATTGTAAAGTTGATACGAACACCGAAGACAGAGAGTTATAAAGTTTACCGAAGTTTACCGAAAATAATAAATGATATTTTTGTAGGAAATGGTCATGCTGTATATTTCTACACTATGGCACGAGTGTGCTGCGCGTAATAAATATTGTTGACTTGTGACAACCCTGGCCGTTGCGATACTGTCTAGACGTTGTCGGCATTTTCCACAAGATCAAAGGTGTCGACCTACTGTATGATCTTTATACTGTGGTCATAGCGACGGATGATCGACTGTACCATAATAACCATTATTACATTTACGAAAATAAAACCTAATACAGTCGAATACGGTCAGTTATTTCAACTCGGGTTACTAACGTTCTATTAGCGCGTTTATTAAAGAATCGGATTGATATTCATCAGTGTTCTGGATCAAACCCAGCAGACTCTAAACACATCTTTTTGTGATTTCTTTTTTATTGTAAGTACTTTTATATTATATTTAGGTATTTTTGTAAATATTTTGTTGAATAAAATAAGAAACATTTTCATTTTTTTATAGGAGAAAGAAAGTCAAAAATGTTTTTGTTTTACACACATATTTGCAATATGTAAATCTATTCCGCGTAGGTACTTATCTACTTAGTAAAGTAAAATATTAATTTGTATAATTGTAGGTACCTATAATAATATTGTCAAAGTTTCCTTTGAGTCTGACATTTGAAAAGAGCATTTGCGCACGCGGCGGCTTTATACTCTTTGACATAGGGTTCAAATTCAATTGTTCACACACTTTTTGCGGTTGGCAAATCTATTCCGCGAGAAAAATAAACTATTATAGCTTTTGCGCGCGTGGCGTCTTTATTTACACACATATTATTTTGTGGTTTCGATAGTACCTCAGAATACAGAAAGAACCTAGTTAGTAAAGAAAAATATTTATATAGGTCTAATTATTTATATTGTCAAAGCCTTCTTACTTTTTTTGTTTATTCAGCCTTCGTAGAGCCAGCGATGACAACTTCTTTTTGTTGATTTTGTCCATTAGTTTTACTGACCAAAATCATAACTAAAATACCTAATAAAAACAATTTATATTACAACTATTTAAAACTAAACGATAGAAATTAATATTTTATAATGATTTTTTGGCTCGACCGGAACCAAACTTAGCGGGGGTGGCAGGTTCGCTAAAAATTGGCACACGTCCGACCTCCAACACGTTCCGCTCGGGACTAAAGGACGCGAGGCGCGCGGCCGCGCACATGAAAATAATAGGAAAACACTTATTTTTGAATTTAGTGGTATAAATATTTTCAAATTTCACATTATGACGACCGACATGTATGTCATTTTATACGACCTTTATTATGGTATAAGTTTTATTATTCAAAGCTTAATAAAACTCAAATAAAATAAGAATAAGACCGTAATTTAGACTTGTCTTTGCGATTTAATTAGATGCAGTGAAATGCAAGTAATCGTGTATCGGATGACCGAAATAGAAAGATCAAAGTATGAATTATGTAATATGTTTTTTTCAAAATTTAAATCCGTGTTATCTACGAATAAAACACAATTGAAAACGACGTTTTCTCGAATAACCTCGCCTTAAATACCGCATAAAGCACAGGTCCGTTCCTTCGTGGTAGTACTGTAGTCACTTGTGGGAGAGCTCTGTGATCGAGTGCAGAGCTAAAAAGCTTACAGGCGACGAGGCGCCAGTGGATAAGCTCCATAGCATGGCTCATCGGCGAACTGTTGCTTGCCTGTCGATTTTCTACAGATTGTAATTCGGGGAGTGTGCGCAGGAGCTCCATGACCTGATTCCTCCATCTCCCTTTCACTACCGATCTACCAGATGCACGGCTGGGTACCACCCACACTTGGTTGATATACCGTCTTGTCTTGTAAGCGCTTCTCTTCCATGTTTATTGTGCGCACAGCCAAGCTGTGGAATTCTCTGCCGGCTTCTGTGTTCCCTGCATTTATCATCTCGTCTATCGCTTACCATCAGGCGAGGTCGAGGTCAAGAGATGGCTATCCGTAATAATTTTTTTTTTAAATATTCCAGTTCAATTAATGCGATGTGATTCACGCTATCAAACTGCAAAAATTAATGAGGCATAAAATTTGTGAAACTTTTTTTTCCATTTTTTTTTACATTTTTTATCATGAGCCTGCTCTTGACCATGAAGATGGTAGCTGATTGATGTGATCTACGATGGGACGAGTGAGCCCAGAAGATGTCTGTTCACGCTTGTTTTCAAGTCATAATGTGCAAGGGAATACAGAAGCTGGCAGAGAGTTCCATAACTTGGGGCTGTGCGCACAATAAACGGAGGAGGAGACGCGCTTAGTACTACAAGTAGGTATATCAACCAAGTGCGGATGGTACCTTGTAGTGCGTTTGGTAGTTCGTGTCCGTAGTGAAAGAGGGATGAGGTCGTGGAAATCCTGCAAATACTCAACGAAGTTTAATCTGTAGAAGACTGACAGCCATCAACGTTTTGCCGATGAGCCAGGCTGTCGAACTTGTCCACCTCGCCGCCTATATGCCTTTTAGCTCTGCCTTCAACCGATTCAAGCTAGTATATTGCAAAGCCATCCCGTATGTGGCTGCAATATTAAAATTATAAACTAAAGTTAAGTTTGACACAATTAAACACAACTTCTTGAAAAAACTGGAAGAAACCCAAACAAGACAGGTAGGTTCATCTCTGCAAAAAAATGTGTTAACAAATAGCAAAACTTTGTTTTTCTTTCTCCTCCGTTATTATTTTCTTTTTAATTTTGCTATACGATCCAAAATAGTTTAATCGTTCCGGTGCTTGTTGAAATTCATAGCTTCGGTTTTTTCTGTTGTCCCAGTATTTGCAGTGGTTAAAAAAAGATAGCGGACCTGAACCATAAAAAAAAAACTTAAAAATCCTATCGAGTTATCTTCGTAGCGGTCACAGGACAGTGTCATTTGCTGCAATTCTACCCCACCTCTCGAGTACATACGTCGGTGGCACGGCGCCTCTCCGTGCCTGGGTTCAGGCCATTAGCACGGTTTAATGTGGCCTTTTATTAGTTTAATAAATGTCTATGTTCCACGCCAGCCATGTGTGAAAGCGAATTTTTATTCGAGTTTTTGTTTGTTAGGAATGTCCTTTTAATCGCTTTTGCAGATGAAGCGATTACCGTTCCGTTTATGTAAGTAGTAAAGCTAAGGAAAATTCAGTTTTGAAAGGTTTTAAAAGATAATGCTTTTAGCAATTTCGTTGGCTTAATGTTCTTATTTTGCCAGATCTAATTAGTTCAACATACATATGACGGAATTATAATTACAAACCCCAATAGCGTCGGAATTTTTTTTATTTAATATTAAATTTACTAATTAAATATTATTAGTTTATTTATTAAGATATATTTATTACTAGCTTATGCTTGCGGCTTCACTCGCGTGTACAGTTCTGCATCACGTATTCGAGTTTTTGAAATCAATTATAGCCTATATTTTGCCTAGATTTAATAGCCATATAACAAAAAAGTTTCATTCAAATCCGTCCAGTACTTCCAGAGATTAGCGTGTACAAACAGATAAACACTACTGCTTCTACCAATTATTTTTCACAAATATATTAAACTAGCTTTTCCCCGCGACTTCGTTCGCGTGGGTGGCTTTTCCGCCGCGTAAATCCTGATCCCGTGGGAATTCCGGGATAAAAAGTAGCCTATGTGTTATTCCAGGATATACTTATATACTATCTACTTACCAAATTTTATTGCGTTTAGTAGTATTTGCATGAAAGAGCAACAAACATACATACATCCTCACAAACGTATTAGTAGAATGTACAGACACACTTTTTTACTGTTTTATTATATGTATATATTGATTACTGTTTTGTTATACGTATTGATTTAAATAACTCTATGCCACTCCGATCGATGTCCCACAGTTGACGTCAGCTGTCACTAAATACCAGCCCTGTGGCTTTGTGTCATAAAAAGGACCACAGACCACACTATGTTAAACGTGACGTGTATTTTTTAAACCTGTATTAGTGCCTAACTTTTCCTTCACATATTTTTTTTCACACAACAAATTAACAATACAATAAGATTATAGGCTAATTTGGCACTACAATATGTAAAAAAAGATTTTTTAAACAATTACGTGGTGCTTGCAGCTAAGGAATACTGTATTCTGTAATTGTATGTTATGGGAACTGTATTAGTTTTTAGTCGCTTGGTTGATTGTAGTAAAGAAATAAATACCGTAATCTGAGTATTCTTTGTAGGCTTGAGTGGCTTAACTCAGGAAAGAATAGATTACACCTGGGCAGACATGCTCCTACTCTAATATGTATCTCAGTAGTAGTTTATATTGCTAATTTGTTCACGGAGCATTTCAAGGTCAGCTCCCCGCTGGGCCCGTCAGTGTCGTCTATTAGTCCTGAGGCTGGATGTGTCGCAGGTGAGTCGTCTGTAAATTTTACAGCTTCTCAAGTAAGGTTTGTTTTAAAGAAAATGTCGGGGGGTAAGTCTCCTGGTCACGACGGGCTTAGTGTCGAGCACTTGCGGCATGCTGGAACTCACCTGCCGAGGGTCTTGGCCATGTTTTTCACGATGTGCATGAATCACTCTTATTTACCTCATGATTTAATGAAAACCATCGTAGTGCCTATTGTGAAGAACAGGACTGGGGATATTTCGGATTTGGAGAACTACCGCCCTATATCACTAGCTACTGTGATTGCTAAGGTGCTGGACGGTGTGCTTGATACCTACTTGGATAAATATATACATCTACATGACGCTCAATTCGAGTTTCAGCCCAGGCTATCCACTGAAAGCGCAATAGTGAGTCTCAAGCATACCGTCCAATACTACACGGATCGTAGGACACCGGTATATGCCTGTTTTCTTGACCTCTCCAGGGCATTTGACCTCGTATCGTATGATGTGCTCTGGAGAAAGTTGAAGGAAAGGGGTGTACCTGTGGTCATGCTTAATATATTGAAATATTGGTATGGACACCAAACGAATTTTGTGAGGTGGGCTAATACACTCTCTGAGGCGTATAGATTGGAGAGCGGGGTGAGACAGGGGGGACTGACATCTCCCAAGCTCTTCAACTTATATGTAAATGACCTCATCGTCGAGCTCAGCAGCAGGCGTGTCGGGTGCTCAATAGACGGCGTCAGTATCAATAACATAAGCTACGCGGACGATATGGTGCTGCTGAGCCCGACGGCGAGGGGTCTCGGAGAGTTGTTAAAAGTGTGTGAGGTCTATGCCAATGTCCATGGCCTATTGTATAATGTTAAGAAGAGTGAGTACATGGTCTTCAAGGCCAACGGTAAGTGTCCTGATCTTCTTCAAAATATTACCCTAAATGGCTTGTGCATAAATCGTGTTGTAAAATTTAAATACCTAGGACATTTCCTTACCGACGGCCTTGAAGACGATGTAGACATTGAAAGGGAACGCAGGGCTCTAGCGGTCAGAGGTAACATGCTGGCCCGCAGATTCTACCGATGCTCTGATGATGTTAAGGTCACCCTTTTCAAAGCTTATTGCCAGAGCTTTTACACGGGGAATCTGTGGGTTAGTCACACCAAAAGGTCGCTGGATTCCCTGCGTATCCAATATAATAATATTTTCAGGATGGTGTTGGGGCTGCCGCGTTTCTGTAGTGCATCTGGGATGTTCGCACTATTTCACACTGATGGTTTTCATGCCATTATTCGCAAGAAAACGGCATCCCTGATATGCAGATTGCGTGGCAGCCCCAACATGATCCTGAATACCGTAGCTGATAGGGTATCATCCCCATTATGGAAATCCCTTATTATGAGGGTTATATAATAATTTGTTAATTGAATAATTGTAATAATGTGTGTGTATCTGTAATTTGTGTTGTAATCTTTGTGCATGATGATAATTTAATTTAATTTTAAGAACGATTATGACATGATAGTTTTGACATTTTTCTAATTTGTAATTTTAAACAATGTATATGGATCTTTGGACATCTGAATTAAATGATTTTTATTTTTTATTTTTTATTTTTTTATTTATAGTTGCTTATCAGTAGATAACACAGTAACCAAACGCGAGCCTATTTGTACTGTGATACAGATAGACAACAGCATAGGCAGGTAGGTAATTTTATTTCTATGCGTGCATAGAAACAAAATTCAGTCTCTGTCTTTGTCATATGATTTCAAAATAACTGTGCGTTCTCAACTCTCATCGGCGAGGTGTTGCAAGCCTATCAGTTTTCTGTCGGTTACATTTCGGAGAGTGCGCGATGGAATTGCAGTCTTATTCCACCAAGCCCGTTCCATCATCGGACTACAAGACAAACGGCGATGCGCCATCGTTACATGGTGGGCATCGCACCCATACGCACGAAACGTTTTGGGAATACTTTCATTGTGCGTACGGCTAAGGAGTGGAATTCCCTGCTGGAGTCTGTGTTTCCTGATAGCTATAACCTGGGAGTCTTTAAGTCAAGAGTGAATAGGTTACTTCTAGGCAAACGTGTCAATTATATTTAAAAAAAAAACTCCGTTAAGGTATTTACACGATACAAACAAACTTTTTCTAAATTTGTCTTTCACTCTGTCCGTGTTTCATTTTGTCCGGGTTAATCTCTGGAATGGCTGAAACGATTTAAAACTGATTCTCTTGGAATTCCCATGAGATCATGATTTACTCGGGAAATATTACGAAGATCTCTTTTTGGTGTTTGTAATTTAGGAAGAATTTTTTGTTTGAGTTAAGTTATCACTTCTACTAAGAATGCTGGTTAACCTGTAACTGATTATTTGTGTAATTAGAACTAATAGGGTTCGATGGGGTTGGCATATCCAGGTGGATAAAAATCCTTTGCTAAATAAATATATCTATACTTATATCTATACTTATAATAAATCTGTAGAGAGGTCAATTCTGTACATGAAATATATTTCCAAAATAACTATCAGGGGGTGATTAAGGATCGATACTCATGCCAAAAATGCAATCAGTTAAATTTTTGTCTGTCTGTCTGTCTGTCTGTCTGTCTGTCTGTATAACCGTTATAGAAACAAAAACTACTCGACGGATTTTAACGAAACTTGGTACAATTATTTTTCATACTCCTGAGCGGGTTATAGTATACTTTTCATCACGCTACAATCAATAGGAGCAGAGCAGTGAAGGGAAATGTTGGGAAAACGGGAGAAGTTACTCCATTTTTCAAGCTTCCGTCGCGTGTGCAACCTTAATGGTTAAAGCTACACAAATCATTTCATGACGGAAATGTTCTCCTTAAAATTATATAAAAAATATCCCACGACAGCATATGTCTAACTTTTATGGTTGACTTACAATAACACGTGTAACTCCCGATAGCTTAGTAGTTCGAAGCTTTCTGATTATAATATTTGTCTACTCTTACGTTTATAACACTCTCAGTCACCCCTAATTGAAAAAGTTAACATTATTAACTATTCCATAAAAAAATTGGCCAAGTGCGAGTCAGACTCGCCCATGAAGGGTTCCGTAGTAACTATAATATAATATGCAAATTTATTTGACGAAAAAAAAAAACCTTACAAATTTCTTAAAACTAGCTTATTTACATTTTTTACAACTGCGCCAAATAAATTTGTTTTGAAAAAAAAACCTTACAAATTTCTTAAAACTGGCATTTTTACATTTTTTACAACTGCGCCGAACAAATTTGTTTTTCATAGTGTTTGTATGAATTACAAAGTTATATTTGCGGTTTTAGAAAATATGCTGTATCTCAAAAACTGCTGAACTGATTTCGTTCAAACTAATTTTGGTTGAAACTTTATATTAAGATCTACAGACATATATTTTTTTTAGATTTTTCACTCCATTATTATAGAAGTTAGAGGTTGTGTCCGCCACACACACATTTTACCACTTTGGAAGCTTATATCTTTTAAACGATTGACTTTATGGAAAAGTGGTTTTAGAAACCCCGATGTCGTTTTTAAAGAACTGTCTATAGATACCACACATGCATCGATTTCATGAAAAAACATATTTTCATGTTTAGTTCCATGTATGGGGAGCCCCCCTTTATTTTAAATATTTTTTAATTTTTTTCTCAAAATCGGAAAGCGGTTCACAGAATACATCTACCTATCAAGTTTCACATGTATAGTCCTAATAGTTTCGGAATAAAATTGCTGTGACAGACGGACGGACGGACAGACAGACAGACAGACAGACGGACAGACATGTCGAAACTATAAAGATTCCGTTTTTTGCCATTCGGCTACGAAACCGTAAAAAGAATCATATAAATCGGTATAGAAACACCAAAGTTATACATGAAATACGCTTATAATAATAAGCCATCGCGCGTGAATACTGAATCATGCTATAAGGATTATTTTTGAGAATCGGTCGCCGCGCTCGACGCGTCTCGCGGTCGAAGCGTTCTCTAGGTACTTAAGCCTCATGTGAACGTGATCTAAACAATATTACCAATACATTAACTTACGCTGACGGAGTCGCGGGCACAGCTATATTGTATCATTACGCTAAGGCCAATAGGAGCGGAGCGCCAATGAAGAATGCTTCAAAATCGGGGTTAAATTTAACGTTAGCCCAAAGTAACTATTCCACGCGGACGAAGTCGCGGGCAAAAGCTAGTTAAAAAATAAATCTGTCATTCGCACCTGTGTAAGTCCCAAACTATTTATTAGTTATTGTTAAAATATTTTATTTATAGCAGCTGTTAGTGAACCTTTTTTGTATAAATAAAATAATATGGACTCCCGCGTGAATAAAGTTAGAGTACAACTACTCAATAATAGAAAAACTTCCAAGAAATAAGTACTATATTAACTTCCCAAAGCTTCTGATATTTCCTCATACATTAACATCAATATCACAAATTGATTCGCAAAAAAACTACGAAACACAATAGGAACATCCAATTATCTGATAGGGGCTTCAAACCTTTGTCCGGTGTTTGGCTTCCTATTTTTATATGCTTTTAAATTCGCATCTGTGCCGCATCTTGTCCAAACATATTATCATGAGTTGAAGTTTTGAAGTTTGTGAATTGATGATGTGATATTTGCATGCGATGTGGTGTATAAATTCAAACAAAGAAACAAACAATTTTCTTGTTATTTGGGGTAGTACATTAGTCACTGTTAGTATAAAACCTCAGTCATTATTTGTATAAATGATCATAAGACTAAATATTATATATCCTGGAGTTTTCCAATGTTAGTTCATAGCTATATAAAGATGACAATGTGAATATTGACATATATAAATATGTTCCCATACTTTCTTTTACTATAATTCTGCGTTTTTAGGACTCAGTACCCTTAGAAAATGGGACGCTTATACACTTTGTAGTCCGTCTGTCCGTCTGCCGAGTCCTTTTTTCTTAGGAACGATTAGAAATATTAAACTGAAATTTACTGAGTCTCTTTAAGCTGTAAAAAATCAAACTTGTAATTTTGCATGATAAAAAGACTTAGCCGTTTAGGTCGCATATTTTGTGATTTCACAAGGGAATCAAAATCTACAGAGGACTTTATGTGGCATAGTTTGTGCAAAGGAATAAAAACCTATAGCAAGTAGCAACATCACAAGCTTACAGCATATGAAAAACAGTAAATAAGTGGTTAGTAAGGTACTATTCAACTTACATACGTACAGTTTGTACAGAACCCTGAGTGCGCGAGTCCAACTCGCACTTGTCCGGTTTTTTTTTAATATAAACTGTTGGTAAACGATTATGTTATCTGATTATCAACAATGGAGAACGTTTGTCTGGAAGTACCCATCAATTCTACTTAAATAATCCGCACGCCCAGATTATAGCTATCAAGAAACAGACTCCGGCGGGCACTTCCATTTTAGCTATACGTACAATGAAAGCATTCTCTAAATGGGTATGGGGTAATGTTTATCATAAAATTGAAGTGATGCTACAGTATGTTCCTTATCTCTCCAACCCTCTTTAACATTAAAATTTACCGCTTTTTAAACTGCAAAACAATTTTCAACCATAAGGCGCTGCGTGCTAAGACATAGATGAGCCTATTTCGGCAGCAGATGCTATTAGATGGACACAATTGGTTATGTTTTTTTAAGTACGTAATAGAAAAATATGTTAACAAGTGTATTCTTTTATTCTTATAAATAAACATTAATTAGCTTGTACAGATTCTACATCATCCCAAGTGGACAGCGCGTCAACACAACATGATGAACTGGGAAGATGAGATGGTGCAAAAGTATCGAAACAGGTTGCGTCTCACACTTAAGACCTCATCATCTTCCAAGCACACAAAAAACATGCCGTCCGGTCTTTTGCCATCGTCACTCCAATTAAAACTACGATAACTCTGTCCGCATTTTCAGACGAAAAAATCCCAATTAAAAGTCTATAAAACTACTTGCATATTGACTTCTCTTGAAACATCAGCTGATATTGACAGTTCGACCCGAACCTGTTTACCATCGTTAATTGAACTCCTCAACACAAGACTAAGGTTCTCTCAAAGCTGCTAAAGTGTTCTTTTTAATTAAGGCTCCGTTGATAACGATCGGCCAGTGATGTTACTTCGAAAGCAAAGTAGAGCATACTTTAGCTTGTAGTGCTTGCAAAATACTCTTCTTTGTTTACTTTAAGCGAGGATCAAAGGGAAAGTTGTGGCTTGTTTAAATTTGATGTTGCTTGCAGCATATTTTGGATGAGCTTAACTTTGGGTGGGTTTGTAATCGTCGTCGCACGCGTTTCAATAGGTATAGCATGAATATTTTATACAACCAAACCGTAACATTAACAACTATTTTCATTTAGGAATATTCGTCTGACATTTATTGTAAACAACCTATGTAAAATCAATCAATCATATAATAAAGGTTTTATTCAATTAAGTACCTATATCAAAATATTGTAGAATAAGTATTGTATATGTGATGTCAATTCGGAAAATCGGAGCCTATCACAGTGTCGATTTACAAGACGGTCAAATCCATTCCTTCAACTCAATTATGCGAATGAAACATTAAACAATAATAAACATGAGTGAGTCGCACTAAACTTTTAGTGGCAATGTCTTTATTTTTATCAGAAACTTTACTCATCTACAAGTTAATAACAACAAAACCTACGCAAGAACTTCGAAAATGAGTTCGAGCTAATAAACAAGTTTAATTAAACGTATCAATGTGTACCAATCCATAATATTGGCTATTCAATAATTCTGCAATGAACTTCGAAATTATGAGGACGATTGCTCACTGAAGTTAACCCTTTGTGTTATATAAATTTAAGCTTCAGAATAAAACTACAGAGCTTGAAAATACATATTAGCGTAGGTTTTCAAAAAGCAAAAAAAATCAAATGCTTCCACATAAGTAACAAGCGTGGAAAGACTTTATTTTGAAACACACCGACTTTTTCTTAAAGGTCACATATAAATTGAAAAAGACAAGTAGGTCTTAGTTTACTTCAATTATGTAGGCAGCACTTTATATTATAATTTAGATTTTTTGTCTGAAGTTTGGCTTACGTTCTGTTTTATATCAACTTTTTGGGGAGACTGTGTTACGCAAATATTAGTTCTTAAAGTGTGTACTTTTTCTAGTGCTGACTTTTTTGCTTAATAACAGATGTTTGAGTTAAGATTAATTTTTCGGTGTCCTAATTTGAAATCTGATGTAACAAAAAGTAGAAACACCTCAAGTTTCAAAGCACTGCTACACCATAATTTAAATAACCTTAGTTATTCTTAGTTGTGCAGGTAGGATGTATGTCAAGTATTGGTTTTTGGGGGTACGTGTTTGACGTGTTTGAGATATAAGGCATCAGAATAAAAGTAAAAATCGACGCATTGTTAAAATTATGGTTTTACTAAGAGTTACAGTTAAAGTATTTAAGTACTCCCGCAGCCTACGATGCAATTGAGTGATCGAACACAGAGTTAGTTTTAGTCAGTACGGATCTAACAGACCCCTCCAAAAATAGTAAGTCTGATCCTTTCGCCCAAGCTAGATAAAGAATTGATGAGGATTCCCACCTCGAGAAAAATTAAATAAAAAGCTTAGGTGTCGGCTTTGTGATCGGGAGGTCGTGGGTTCGAGCTCCACCCATTATAAGGGTAGAATTTACATGACTAGCAATCATGTTAACCTCTCCCACTAAGCTAAATATCTGTCTGGAGTGGGTTCACAGCAATTAGTATAAAGGATGGGGTTCGAACCCACGACATCTCGATCACAAGTCCGACACCTATTTTTAACCGACTTCAAAAAAGGAGGTTCTCAATTCGTCTTGAACTTTTTTTTATGTATCATAACTCGGAGACGGCTGGACCGATTTGAAAAATTCTTTTTGCGTTTGAATGGGTATACTTTTTAGTTGGTCCCATTGTTAGGAAATCAGGATCTGATGATGGAATCTTGGAGAAATCGAGGGAACTCTTCAAATATTATAGGCACACCTATAGCGTTTTGGGTATTTCTTATAGTACCTTGAGCAGTTGCTTCCGAAAACTACCATTTGGGGAAGTTGAATTGATGATGAAGACCACAGATGGCCACTGAAACTCCTCAATAATAAGTATTTCGTGGATTGCGATTCGATTACTTGAGTACGGATGTTAAACACTTTATGCTCGTCACAATACATATGGTGATATAGAGCTGATGGTCAAGTACCAGGAGAACTCCTCAAAAATTAACGGGAAAAGCAATATTTTGTAAAAGGCGATAAGTTTTTGACATTATGGCTTTTGTAACTAGGTAAATTACAAATAGACGCACTAAAAAGCGTGAAAAAAAAATTTGCAAAAAATAGAACCGACTTCCATATCAAAACACTACAAAGCCAAAAATAACTTTAATTTCTGAAGGCGGTTTGAAAAAAAAAGAAAATCCAAAACCAATAACACCGACTTCCGAAATTAAAGTTATTTTTGGCTTTGTAGTGTTTTGATATGGAAGTCGGTTCAATTTTTTGCAAAAAAAAATTTTATTGATAATACCTTTGCCGTGAATTACATTATTGCCGTGAACCCACTCCAGACACAAGCATACTTAGCTTAGTTGGTGGGATTAACAAGATTGCTAGCTAGTACTATGAATTATACCCACATTACTAGTTATCTTTCTAAAATAAAAATAAAATATGAAAGACAACAACACAGATTTTTTGTAGTGGTTTTTAGCGAGGAGATTAAAATCTTACAAACATACTTAGCTAACGGTGTTCAAACCACGTTACCGCGTAAATACCAAGCTAAGCTACTTGACTCCTTTCATACCAAAGGCTTAGTTTCTATGATTTCATAGACATGGATTTGCAAACGTTAAAAGGGGTAAATAAGCCTATACAAAATTATGACATCATTAATCATAAATCAGAATATTATATCCAACCAGAATTAAAGATGAAGTCTGCCATGTATACTTGAGGTTCTAAAATGTAGGCAAAGGAAAATTTATTTTAAATGATAAAAGCTTTTATCCTGTATGTTAACTAAATAAGTAACTTTTATGAATGAAGCATATTTTATAACATTAATTAATGTTCAGTTTATAATGAAAATAGTTGACTTTGTCTTTACAGAATAAAATGAATATTTTGATCTTAGACACTATTTATGTTTGGGTTGGGAAATAGTTTTTGTTTTTCGATAGCGTCATATTTCGTCATTGTCTCATCTAATGGTTAGCAAAGCCAGTTTACCCTATGCAGTTTTTGACTACATTTTTAAATGAAGCGATTTATATTTGGACCCAGTTGTGCATAAATGAGCCAACCCACAATGAAAATATTTTGAGTTATTTACGCTTAAACATTGAAATGTTATTTTCCCATATATATTTAAACACAGGTAGTTTTTCCTAGAAAACAGCAACCAAAGTGACTTTTTGCTACATGAAAATAGGGCTAATGTTAAGCTTTGGTTTCCTAGGAAAGCGGTGCCGTCATATAGCGGCCGTAATATTACGGACGCAAAAAGGCGGCCGTCTTTACGGTGACGACATGTGGAAAGTTCCACGGCCGTTTTAACACAGTCTGCTTCATCGTTATCAATGAAACGTTCACGAAACCATCTGTCACCGACAAGACGGCCGTCATGCAAATGGCGGCACCGCTTTTTGACGTTACGGTGTCAGTTACCGCTCTCTAGGAAACCGCGCCATTTTGTTTACATAGACAACGTTCTAGTGACGTCATTCACCGCTGTATTACGGCCGCTATATGACGGCACCGCTATCCTAGGAAAACAAAGCTTTAGGTAGGCTGGCACAGATAACTCGATACTGTGAATTTGTGGGTTGAAATATTTTGAACACCTATGTAACACGACACCGAAGGCGTGGGCCTGTGGGCGGCGAGCAGGGGTAACGCACTTTCCGGTAAGGTCGGCGGCGCGTCTTGTTCCACGCGCGTCTCGAAGAGCAGTCAGCAGCATTGACGGGGCCTGACATAGTCACGGCTTGCCAAAGTTACGGAAATGTTCTAATGAGATACCGCAGCCCTGGACACAAGGGCAGCTGAAGGAACAGGGTGGGTTTTTAGTCAGTAGAAGTCTGACACTCCCCTCCGCTCCACCCAGAGTGGGAGGAGTTCAGTAGTCATTTGACGATTTTCCAACCGTAAAATAAGGTAACACGACCCTTTGACAAGGTCGGTCTCAGATTTTCACAGTTCTGACTCATAACTACTGCCAATAATGATCACATGTCAGTTAGAACCAACTTCTAAGTAAACTTTCGGAGGCAAGGTGGAGACTCGGTACGCAGCGTATGATAACCGATCCATAGTCGGTAAGTAAGTGGGTCAAGCAATATGAACCTGAACTGCGACCGTCCCGGTTCCCCAGCTGTCATATGTGTAAACTTGTATGTTTCTTTTTCTTGAAAATTAATGAACCGATTTTATTCCAGACAAATATTTCACTATTTATGTTAATAACTTTAAAAATTTTATACTTTCATATCATTCTTAACTCTCCAGCCATAAAATTCCTAACATGCTACTAACTACTACAACATGCTAGGCATTTTACGAATGGGTATTGTTTTTTAATAATTTTTATTTTATCTTTTTATTTAAAAAGTGAACGTTCCCTGTCAATAAATTTTTCCTGTATCGTGAATGTATTTAAAATAATATGTCAATTTTTATGCACGAGTACCCAGACCATTGAGATAGGAAAAGTATAGGTATCCAAGTCAGTGACCCAGACGGACGCGAGGAAATCGATCTCGCGACACGAAGAGCAGCAGTCAATCACTGAACCACTGCGCTGACTGTGTAATTATCAGTTTCTCCAAGAATAAAACCGTTTGTATAACACCGTGAAGAGTGAATGCTCTGAGAGATCAACAAAATGAATTTTTTATTTTATTTTTTACTAATGAAAAGTAGGTGTTATAAAATTAAAGTATAGTTGAGTCTAATATCGTGTTCCAATCCGTTCCCTCAAGATAAATATGCCAAGCTAAGTCAATAGTTAGTATCGTACTTGTAGGGAATATTGAGACGGAGCTTGTTTATGTTACAAGTTTCAGTTTCCTTATACATGTTAGTCTTGTACCAGAGAACATTTTGGAAGCTTACTTACAAAAGTTTGAAACATTTTGAAGTACAATCTCAAAAGACAGTAATTGAAAAATTGTTAATGTTAATTTTGTGTTTTTTGCAATGTTATTTCTGAGAAATAATTATTGAATGCAGTCACCTAACTATTATGCATGTTTATTAGGATAATAAGTATGTCATATTTATATGTCATATTATAATGTAACAGCTGATCCACCAAACATCGTCTTGCGGTATAGGTAAATTATTTCTAGTGAAAAAAAAAATACGACCTTTTTCTATACCTGCCAAATATAGAGAAAAAAAATCATAAAAATCAGTCAAGCCGTTTCGGATGAGTTCAATAACAAACACTGTGTCCCGCAGTGGCTGGGGCGCGAGGAAGAGAGTTCCATCTCCCTCGCGCGTTCAGCCTCCTCCTTCGCTAGCATGACTGCTTCGCAGAAGGAGGCTACTGCATCCTATTCCCTCTCGCCCCGCACCATGGTCTGAACCAGGGCTGGGCGTGAGAGGTCGCCGCCGCCGATCACCTCAATGAGGACACGGTGAAGCTCTGCCCAAGCGAGGCACACCTCCACCGTATGCTCCACCATGTCCTCCGGGTGATCCATACTATGACGACACCCGGGTGTGTCCTCCCGCTGAATCCGAAACAGGTACCTCCAGAAACAGCCGTGTCCGATAAGCACCTGCGTCAGGCAGAAGGTGAGGACGCCGTTGCGTCTTTCCAGCCACTCCTCAACGAGGGGACTTATCGCCGCGATTGTGGTGTGCCAGTAATTATCAAACCTACCCCTAAACGAATTTATCAAAACTTTTCACACCATAACCTGTTTTATGGCATAAAACACTTCTATCCCGGCTGAAAATTCTACCAATCCCGGTAATAAAATTCATGCCTCAAAGCTGTGGACCTAAGTTAAAATTGGAAACTCATGTTCCTTAGAATGGTTTAATATGTTGACGTGAAAACCAGTTAAAACATAGATATTCTTTCAGTCACACTAGCGGTATCTCAGACGTAAAAAATGTTCAAATTCAAATCACAATACAATCTCAGTATTAATCAATATCAAAAACTGTTCAAAATGTATGTAAGCAAGTAGGCATGTGCTGCTGTGATCTGAATGCGAAATTTCTTTAATACAGAATTTTCCCCTTTAGTGAGTCGTGAAATTAAATCAATAAAACGTCCTAATATTTTAGTCAATCCTGCCAGAGTCTGTGTTTCCAAACAGTCTTATGACTGTCTGAAAACACAGACTCCGGCCCCCAGGTCATCCTGCGGGTTTATAAGTAAAGATTGAATAGATTACTTTTAGATAAACGTGTTCCATCTTTGACCACATCATCGATTATATACAAGCGAGACGGCGCGGCGGTCAAACGTACCTATCACCGATAAAAAAGAAGTCAAAATTTATGTTTCACTAATTTTTTTTTTAATTAACGTACAATGCTCAATTAGTAAATATAAACCATACCAAATATTTGGTAGGTACGTAGATGTTGAACTCAGTTATACCGCTACATAATTAGTCCAATCATAAACCATAGAGTATATCAATATCGCCAGTTAGCTGTTGCGTCATTAACTTCCTCAAAGGGCCAATTTGTCTCTGTAATTACCTTGAACGCAAGCTGGTACTGTATTATGGACTGCACGCGGCCAATATGGCCATATTATGAAATATGACGTT